>OX439140.1:30802205-31417375 GCA_949318255.1 Pollenia labialis | reverse complement strand
CAAACTTCTGCAAAGGTAATTTTAAGGGAGCCCTAGCCTTTGGGCGTGCCTCCTAATGGGCCAGTGGCCAGCTATAAATGCAATAAGGTTTTTTAGGTGATGTTAGCTTTAATGCCAACCTAGTCCTTTCTTAATCCATTATGGGCCAGATTTTCCTGGTTTCCCCACAGGTGGTTTCATCAAGCCATCTCTGACCGGCAGAAATATGAAACTTTTGTGCAATAAGTTACTTACTCCTTGGGAGTGAAACACCTATATCGTATGTTGAATCGTTTTGTTTCAAAGTGGTGCCTTCATGCGCCAACGAGTCCGCCATACAGTTTCCATGTATATCCCTGTATCCGGGGACCCAATTAAGGGTAGCCACTAAATGTCTCGCTTTCTCCTCCAGAGACATCCGGCATTCTTGGATAATTTTCGATGTGATGAATGTCTTTAGCCATGTCGAAATTGATGACATCTTAAATTGTCTGCTGATCAATAAGCCATTAGGTTGTTGTCCACTCGCGATTACATTTGAATTGTATTGAATTGTCGTGACTACCCGAAGCCATGTTTAGCCACCAATAGCTAGATAACTAGGACCTAATGAGCTGCTATATTAGCTTTATAATATTGTAAATTTAGGGCAGTATACGGACAAAATTACTGGGTTTCGATAAAAACTTTTAATGTAAATTTACAATTTGCTTCTTGGGAGTAGTCTTTGCGCAGATCACAAATCAGGAAATGTTTGATACCATCACTTCTAAAGAAGACATAAACACCACTAGCTCAATCTTGGGCGTTATTTTGTATCATAATGTATAAATTTAAAATTTAGTTAAATTTTCAAACTTTGTCATAAATATTAAAGCAATTCACAAAGTGTTTTATTGCTATATTTTTATTAATGTCCCTTTAATAAGATTATAGCATATAAAACTTTGTGAATTGCCAAATTGTAATTCAACTTGTCTTTAAGTGGAGCCATAACTCATCACAAAGAATTCATCTAATAAAAAAATTACGATTTGTATTACAAAAAAAATGATTATTATAAATAACAATAAAAAGTATTAATGTGGGCTATTTTTAATTTTAATCTTTAAATAAATCTTATATTAATACAATTTCCTGCGGAAAAAAAAGAAACGGAACCAAAAAAATCATTGAAATCCTCTTTGTTATTTGAATAAAAAAATTAAATCAGGACAGGAAATTGAGGTTTTTCTTAAAGCCATTAAATTTTGCAAATCAAGTAAAGCAACGAAAAACATTACAATTCCCTTTTTAAATGAAGAGTTACAGTTGTTCGAGAGGATTTTTTAAGCAATACAAAATAGGAAGCCAAAAAAAAAAACATAAGGACAGATATCAATAAAACACGCACTAAAATAGAGTATACGTTTCAATAGAACCTTATTATAATACAAATCTCAAATTTTGTTCTCAGAATTTTTATAACACAGCCGCGAATAACGTTGTAAAAGCCACTTTTTCCAAATAACCGTTAACATTACTCTCTTACACTAGTGCTGGGATACTATCGATATTTTCTACTATCGATAGTTCAGATTTTACAATCGATACTATCGATATTATTATCGACTGGACGTTTTTACTTGAGTAGGAAACGTTAACTAGCTTTTTGTCAGACAGTTCTCGAAAAATTGTGCTGCTGATAAGCACCTTTCTTGAGGAACCGAAGTAGCAGGGACTATTAAGATATTTAATAGCAACTTTAGATAATGTTCTAAGTTGGTTTTGATTCTACACCCAGAAGGTAATCGGTCTGGAGGAATTTTCTTCGTTTATTCTATGTGATATGCTCGCAATTGCAATTTTAAATGCATTTAAAACACTTATACAAATTTCGATATAAAACCCTTTAATTAGCAGTAAAAAAGCATAGCTAAGCAATCAATGCCAACTGTTATTCAATGGTTCGTCTCCATGTATGCTTTGGCTTTCCTCGTTTCCTGCTATCTTGCGGGTTCCATTCTAGATCCTGTCCGCATATTTCTGTTGGTGATTTCCGCAGGGTGTGACCAATCCAATTCTATCGTCTCTTTTTAATTTCGAGTTGTATTTCAATTTGGTTGCATTTCTCGAGAAGTAATTTATTGGATATGGTATTTGGCCACCAGATCTTCAAAATTTTCCTGAGTCATTTATTTACGAAAATTTGAAGTTTCTTTTCAAGTGCTTTCGTCATTAGCCAGGTCTCACATCCGTATAAAAGAACAGATTTTACGTTTGAGTTAAAGATACGTAATTTGGTGTGGGTGTAGATTGATGATGACCTCCAGATTTTCCATAGCTGTGAGAAAGCGCCTTGTGCTTTGGATATTCTACTATGGATATCGTTTGCAGCTCCGCCATCTGGGGAAATGACACTTCCGAGGTAGGTGAAGGAGTTCACATTGTCGATAGCATTCTCACCGGCTTTAAAATTTGCGTCAGAGTTGGTCGCATTTATTTTTAACGTTTTGGTTTTTGCGAAGTTAATTTTTAAGCCAACATTGTTAGATTCGGTGATAAGGTTGTCAATTTTATCCTGCATATCGGCATGCCTTGATGATATCAGGCATATGTCATCTGCATATGCCAAATCTTCCAATTGGCTTTGGAGGTTCCAAGTGATACCACGGTTTTTTCCGTCTATAGCCCGTGTTAAAACATCATCCAGCACTATCAGAAATAATATAGGTGACATGAGGCAACCCTTTCGAACACCAGAAATGGTGTTGAACTCCTCAGATAAGCGACCATTGTACAGAACTCTGCACTTGAAGCCATCGTATTGTGCCTTTATCAGTCTTATAAGCTTTGGTGAAATACCCCTCTGTATTAAAGCATTCCATATACAGTCTCTGTTAATGCTGTCGAATGCTGTGCTATAATCGACGAATACAAGTTGGAGAGCGGTTCTAAACTCCACGGACTGCTCTATTATTATCCTCAATGTATTAATGTGGTCGACACATGAGCGGTTTGATCGAAACCCTGCCTATTGCCTGCGAATGGTTAAGTCCAGTTGTTCGTTTACGCGATTAAGTAAAATTTTGGTTAATACTTTTGACGGAATTGGGAGCAACATAATACCTCTGTAGTTTTGGCATTGACTAAGGTCACTTTTTTTTGGGATCGTGACTAATATTCCCTCCAACCATTCTTCTGGTAGTTTTTCTGTTTCCTAAATTTTAATAAATAGGGGATGTAGGAGTCGAGCTGTGGTTATTGGACATGCTTTAATCATCTTAGCTGATATGTTATCAACTCCCGGGGACTTGTTGTTCTTCATTGACTCTACGGCTTTAATAATTTCATTGTATTGCGGTGGTTGCGACAAAACTGACATGTTTCGTGTGGTCCTGTTATCTCCGTGAGTCACGTTTGGAGTCGGGGGTGGGAGGGTAGAATTATTTAGAATTTCAGAGAAGTGTTCTTTGAATCGCTGCACTTGGTCTTCAATCGATGTTAAGAGGTTTCCATCCTTGTCCCGGATGGGTCGTGATTGAAGTGACTTTTTCCCGCATATTTCTTTAGTTTCATGTCACGATTTTCTGCTACTGCTTCAGCGGGAATTAATAGCAAGTAAAAATTTGCGGCAAAAACTGTATGTATATCTCCTATTACATTTTAAATAATAATAATATCGATATCAATATTTTTCCTATCAATATTTTCGATATATTAAGACTACCAATATTTTTGATATATAAAGACTACCAATATTTTTGATATATTAAGACTATCGATAGTATCGATAGTACTATCGATAGTTACCCAGCACTATCTTACACTGTTTTAACTTTAAATCACCCCAAATTATGCACCTTAACACCTTCAAAATGACATACAAAGAGTCAACTAGAGGAAGAACGTTGTAAGTTACTTACAAAACGATACAAAGTTAATGGTTTTGAAACGTGAAATAACGTTTAAACGCCGCTTGCGTAGTGGAAGAATGATTTCAATAACACCGCGCTTGTGGATATGAAACGTTTTTCCACATAAAAAAAACTTATAAACTTTAAATTTGCATGTAATTTAAATTTTAAATTCCTTGATATTCTGTATAAAAGTTTTTATTATCATTATTTTTAAAAATCTAAAGGAAAAAAATATATTAATCTTGTCTGTTAAAAGCGTTTTTTTTTGTCTCTCCTGAAAAATAATTATTTTGTAACTTAAAACGTTATTCGCGGCTGTGCTTCAATTAGAAAGTAAAATATTTGAATATTCTTTACTGATCTCCGCCCTTCTAACAAACTTAAGTATGTGAGAGTTATTTTTGTGGCAGCAATAAGATTTATACCATTTTTATGTAGAAATATGTGTAGCTGATCCTTTTTTGCTGATTTTATATTCAGTTTTTTTTTTTTTAAATTCCATACTGTTGTGAAAAAGGGTCAAAACATTGTATGACGGCACTTTATCAAGCTGCTCGTTTAGGAAAGCTTTTGTTTTGGTAAGCGATAGAAATCTACACTTTCTCATTTAAACAAAAAACCAAATTTGCAAAATTTATACAAACGTGCAAGAATGTTATTCTATTTTTTTTTTTTTTTTTAAGAATACATTTTTTTGCTAAGCCAACGGCTAACAAATATCCAATATGTATGATTGTAAACGAAATTTATTGGCTTACAGAAAAAATTCCGAAATCGAAGCAACATGTGACTGGACTGAAATGAAATTGAAATGTTAAAAATATTTTTGTTAAGCGAAAATAAATAAAAAGTTAAATAAAAAGTAAAATATACATACGAAGGTATGTATTTTTTTTAAAATTTTTTAAAACTTTAAGAAACTTTAACAGTAGTTTAAGTAAAGAAATATTTGTTAAAAGTGTGATTAAAGATATAACTTAAACACTACCCAGCAAAAACTTTACTTACCTGGTAAGTTAGCAAGTAATGTTGGAGAAAACATAACATTTCTTATTTTTCGGCTGAATAACTACTCATTTTTGTTCGAGGTGTCCACAAAATTCATTAATTACAATACACTTACTAGAAGTCAAACAATATCTAGTTATTCACCCCTATAGCGAATGTTATGGGAATTTGTTATATGGGAGCAGAGCAATATTCCCATCCCCAACAAATCGGTATCGCAAAAATTTTGGGAATACAAATGTCTTTTGTGAATTATTTGTTAGTGCTTTATAAAAAGTCTCTATTGTGAATAACTTGTTAGTGCTTGCATTGTGAAAGAAAAAATATACAAAGTAAAATACTAAAAAAAATATAAAAATAAAATAAATAATGAAAAATGTTTATTTTCATTTTCTTTATTAACACTCCTTCAATAAAACGAAAAAGCAATTAAATTTAGTCCAACCTAAGAATACAAATTAAAATCTACATCTTCCCTTGTCGCTCACATTAACACATGTTGACAATTTATTAAGTATAAACACTCGCGGGAGTAAACATTGGCGATAGAAAATTTGGCTCCACGAAAAGCCCCCCAATGAAATAACGCCCAGGAAATAACCCCCAATGAAATAAATCCCAAAAAATAGGAAATAACACCCAAAAACAGTGAATGAAATAACATCGAAAAATAAATGAAATAAACCCTAAAGCGAAAACGAAACAACCCCCAATATTTGGGAGTTATTTCATATGAAATAACACCCAATGATGAAAATAAAATAAACCCCATCAGCAACAAAAATGAAATTATGCCCAAAATTCATAAAAGAGTCAGTTTCACCCACCCCAAAAACCAACAGCCTTAAAAATGAAATAACCCCCGAATAAAAAATGAAATAACACCCAAATTATACACGCTATGAAACAAGCCCCGAATTTTAAAAATTTGTTGGGTGTTATTTCATTGGAGATTATTTCATAATTTGAAAACCCCAAATGAGGAATGAAATAATTCCCAAAAAAAAATGTAAAAGGGCCCAAAAAAATTGGGTGTTATTTCATATAAAATAACACCCAAAAATGTATGAAAAAAATTTGGGGAATATTTCATTTCTCGTTTGGGTGTTATTTCATTGGGGGGCTTTTCGTGGAGCCGAAAATTTATCAAGTTCGGGAATTCATTCTCAAAAAATTTGTCATGGGATTCTTTCACAATACAAAATAAAAAAATATGGGAATATTTTCATGGGAGTATTTGTTTGCGATAGGGGTGATCAGCTAACCACGAGTAAGTAAGTAAGTAAGTAAGTAATAGAAGCCAAAAAGACCAAATAAGTAGTTATTGAGTACGTTACCAATAAGTAAATATTTAGTTCTGAAAACAACACAACTACAGGGTGCGCCAAATAATTTTTTTTTGTGAAAATGCTATAAAAAAAACTACTGAATATTTTCTCAAATTTCTGTTTTTATTTGAAAGTACAATCCTTCCGGTTAATAATGGAAAATAATTTCATTAAAATGGCTGCCTCGGCTGGCCATGCAGTAGCCTAAACGACCGGTCCAATTTTTAAGCACATTATCGATTGTGCGCAGCTGTATTTCACCAATGGCTTCACGAATATTGTCCTTTAAAGCGTCAATTGTATCTGGTTTGTCGGCGTAACACTTATCTTTGACGGCACCCCACAAATAATAGTCCAACGGTGTCAAATCGGAGCTCCACGTTGGCCAAACGACATCAGCTCTGCGGCTGATAATGCGATCTTCAAAAACAGGGCGCCAAACTTTGAGTGTAGCTTCGGCTGTGTGGCACGTAGCGCTGTCTTCTTGAAACCAAATGTTGTCAAATGTTGTGAACAAAAATTCGTTCAACATGGCCCGATAACGATCGCCATTGACTGTAACGGCCACTCCTTGTCCATTTTCGAAGAAAAATGGCCCAATTATGCCTCTGGACCAAAATCCGCACCAAACAGTGACTCGTTTTGGGTGCAACGGCTTTTCATTGTATGCGTGCGGGTTTTCTGTGCCCCAAATGCGACAATTGTGCTCAATTCTGATAATGAAAGTAGACCCAAAAAGAAGATCTTCTGCATCATTAGTTTGGTCATGGTACATCAAAAAAGCATTAAAAATTAATTTGAAGTTAGTAAGTATTGTATAGGTCAATTTGTCACGTTTTAGGCTCTTTTGTCTGTCATAACTCGAGAACCACTGGTCCGAATTAGTTGAAACAAATTGAAAGAAATTAAGAATTACAACTGCTTGAATTTCAAAAATTTGCTCGAGATATCCACAAAATTCTTTGGAAAAAAAAATTGGGGGGAAAAGGTAAATAAATCTATCTTATACAAAATACAAAAATATCTTGTATAATTTTTATGATTTAGGGTAATTTAAAAGAAATTTAAAGCATGGGTCTGAAAGGGTCAAAGTCGACTAAACAAATCAAATGTATATGTTTGTTGGAATTAAAAAAAAAAATACAAAAATATAATTTATATCACAAAAGAAAAAATGACACTTACCTTTTTATCTCAAAGATTTATATTAATTAATCGGGTATGTTCTAGAAATCGAAATGAAGTGAAATTAAAATCGAACGATAATTTAAATTCATATATTTACAAAATGACCGTAGTTAATCGTAGTTTTAAAATAATAGATACTTTAAGGCCCATTTTCGCAACTTACCGATAGCTAAAGGAAGGATTATATCGGCCGTATAAAAAAGTGCTCCATTATTACAACTTAACTTTAACCTACCAGATAGGATTACCCATAATTTACTTTATCGCTCACGTTAGGTTAAAGTAAAGTTTTAATAATGGAACACTTTTTATAAGGCTGACTAAAGTCAACTTTAAGCTATCGGTAAGTTGTGAAAACGGGCCTAAGAATGAAGTAGATAAAACGGAATATTTTTATGAACTTTCATTACAGGGTAGTTTTTAAAATTTGCTCGATTTTAAATCTACTTCATTTCGATTTCTAGACCACAACCGTATTTGGTAACAAAATAGCTCCTGTGTGTTTCTCCTTAGAATGAGTTTGGATTAAAAATATTGTCCGAAGAATAAATAATAAAACTAAATGTAAAAAGTTGTCCAAAGATGTGTTAACGTAAATGCTCTTCAACAACTTCACTAATTTACAACTGACTATATCATAGTACTTGGAGAAGATGCTCCACCAACAAAATCAAAGGGTCTAGAAGTGGTCCAATGAATAAATATTTTAAACAAGATACAACTTGCAGAAGCATAGCAGAGGATGGAATGTTCGGGAAAAGATTCAAAAAATCCAAAGTTATATGAACTCTTTTAAATCTAAGTGCCCGAAAGTGGAGTCCCAATTTGGAGCTACATTGGCAAGTTTTATTTAAAAAATAATGTTTATTTACTCAAGGACTAATTTTTTCTTATATTATCGGAAAAAAAATCTCGAAAAAAATTTAAAACCTGTGGATTAAGAATTATGCGATTAATCGATTAGTTTTAAAATTTTATTCGTTTAATCGAATAATTTAAAAATGCCAAATATCGATTAATCGTTTAGTCGAACAAAAATAAATCCTGTGCCCATGTTCTGTAACTCTCGCGTCGTGAAACTTTTCGATTGAAATGTGTGAAATGAAACAAAAATGGCAAATATTGAAACAAACAGCTGTTTTTCTCACTAATCTGTTTATGATAATTTTTGGACGAGTACAAGCAAATTTACAAAAAATCGTATCTGTAACATTTTTGTGAGAAAATTTCCCGATTTGAACTGTCAAAAAAACTCAGGAATAAAAGTGGGGCGAAAAAAATTTTAACACTAGAAAACTATTAGAAATGCAAAGAATAATAATAATATTATGTCCTTGGCATATTTTTCCATTGTTTAACAATTTTATAAAACATATGAATTTTTTCAAAGCTCGTTTGCAAACAACAAACATTTAAGTCGCACTTTACATTATTTGGTTTAGTCGATGGTTTTATTTTCACCGCCGTCGTTGAACACTTTTCAATTTTAGAAAATTTGGGTCGCTGTCAACGATATGTGTTACTGACGTTCTTAACGTCTGCAATTTCACATCGGCTTTGGGTGCAAATAAATGGTCTTCCCTTTCTTAAAATCTCCTCTGATAACTTTTCCTCTTTCACTAGTATGAAAAGAAAATAATAAAAAAATAAGGAAAAAATTATGTAATGTTACTTCCTTGTTTGTATGTTGAATCTACATTATGGATATATGTTTTCATAAAAAAAAAATGGTTTTCTATAACTGTTTTGCTTTACTTTCTGCCCTTATCGACAAGTTGTTTTTTATTTCATTCTTTTATATGGGTTTTAGACCGGAATATGTGAAAAATAGTCTATGGGGCTAAAGGATATTGAAATATATTTGTCACCCAAACACATTATTATACTACACACGCATAAAAACTGTAACAATATTATTATTTATGACCTCAAGGCAATGAAAAGAAAATTTATTACGAAAGGAAGTCTTCATGAAATTAATACAACCAGAAAGAAAAGGGATTTAAATTGAAGGAATGAGACAATATTAAATACATTTTTTAATATAAGATTTTCGATGAAAGGCATAATAAATTTAAATTTAGTTTAGACTTTAACAGAAATATATCAACTTAAATTTTTTTAAAAGCATTTTTGATAGCATTTTCTAAATATTAAATAAATCTTACCCGTGAGGCATTGAAGTTGTGATGGTAACAAAACTTAACACATTTATATACACGAAATTATACACCCTGCCCAACATATTAGGGTTTTTTTTTATTTTCCCAAATTTGATTGCAACACATTCAAAAACCCATCGGAGGCCCTCGAGAGTATATAAATGTAAAATTCTTAGGCGATCAATCCATTTTGTCGATTAAGGGCACGGAAGTCTTTAGGAAATAAAATTACCGAAAAATGTTTATATTTTTAGTTAGGCTTGAGTTTATCAAATTTAATTTTCATTAAATTATTTTTACTGAGGGAAGAAATTTTTACAACTTAGAATTTTATTAAAATTTATTGATAATTTTCTTGGCTGAGCTGGGGCTCGAACCTGGGTTGAATTTACAAGTTTCAAGAATCACCACATTCTTTCATCAGAATTCTTTGAGTTCTAACCTCTGCACCACTGCCGTGCCTGCCAGCCAACAGTCGAACATCAATCTTTAACCAGTGATACTGGTGGTTCGAAATTTGCTGTAGCTATCATTTTTAATTTATTCACATGTTGCTTCTGTTTTTCGTATTCTTTCTGTCAAGATTTTGTCTTGAAAACCTAAATACATTTGTTTATTATGTTTTTTGTCCACTTTCGTCGACATTTTATTTGTACAACTAGAAGTACAAATGTAAACATTAGACATCCCTTGTAAAATTCATTGGTTCTTTCAGTAGAATTGTAAGTAGTGCTTTTATGTTTTTCTGATTACTCAGCACATTATTTTGTAGGCGAAGTTTTTACTGGGTAGTAATAACACTGTTAAATTTCGTGAAGATTGCTTCACAATATATACAATAGGTCCCATATAAGGCCCACTCTGGTAAATTATTTAAATACCCCTAAAATCGTAGCAGATATATTTATTGTGGTAAAATTTCTTTCAATTTAGTTTCATATGGCCAGAAAAAATGTTATGCAGTTCAGTGTTATACGGTCCATAGGTAATTTACCATGGTATTTTTAATACCAGAAATCACACTGCAGAATTTTGGGATGATTGGTTCATTACTTACCATGGTTCCAATATAAGACCCCCACCAGAAAATCATTTAAGTTCGGCTTAAACTGCTACGAATCATGATACTTTACTCAAGCTAGTTCAAATTGCTTAAACAAAAGCATAAAACTTTCTGACTGTCTGTCAATAATTTAACATATGCCTAAACTGCAACCAATTTTAATGCTGAGGTCTGTTTTTATAATGATAAATTAATAAAAAAAAAATAGATATCATATAGATAACACTTCTGAAATAATTAAACTGCTGCTAGTGGGTTTAAAATGAAAAACGAACTTTAATCCTAAATTGACATTTAAAAAAATTGGTGAAATTGGCCATTAGAGCCACCCATAAAATTGATGTTGCTTCTTTTATAATAATATGGTTGGCATAAACATAATATGTTTAAAATTTTTTTCTTAAATAGTTTTGATGAAGGTGACCATATTGAAAAATGTTTTTTCTCTGCGTGCAATTGCCCTGCGGGAAATTTGTGTCAATTGGTTTTGAGGCACTTATCCCGTGACAAGTGAAAACAGGTTTAAAATAAAAAGGAATAATTGACAAACAATTTGTCATGTAACTGGATTTTTTGTGGGGGTAATGACTGATGGATTCTACCTGGTTCTAAATATTACTTTAAATGAAGGGTATCCGTCCTAATAACATGGTTCATTTGGGACAATATCTGCGATTGGCATTATCCAAACTGAAATTGAATGTGTCCATTTATGTTGTTGCTGTGACCTGTTACAAAGCGTCAAAAAGGAGCCAATTAACCCCATCGTAGGACATCGCCATGTTAAAGTGACAAGTCCCCTTCATATAAAGTGTTAGAACTCGAACCGGTCCCTATCACTATTGAACTGTCACGTGACAAGTTTAGTGTTAGTTCCCTTTCCTCTAGGGTGTTAGCAAGCTCCTAAAATTACCTTAACTAAGTAATTTTCAAAACAAAGTTCAGCAATCATAAACATTTATACAGAACGCGTATAGTTTCTTTAAAAAATTTATAAACTTAAAAATTATTTGCAAGGCATTTCTACATTTTTTTTAATACTGAACTTGCAGTGGAATAGCATGGATAGAAATATTTGTTGTGCATCTGTTGTATTCTTGTCAATATAGTCTTTTTGTTGCTTACTTTTTTACAACTTGTTTTCTTTTGCAATGTTTGTTGAACTTTCTAAAAATTGCAATTTGTCTCTTCCTTTACACACACCTACATTAGTAAATAAATGCGCGCACACATACACAAAAACCACTTTTTATACAACAACCAAACAAACAAATAAAACGGATGCGGAAATGCCCAAACATGAACGACAATAAGAGCATTTGTGACCAAATAAATACCCAAAATAAACGTTTAAAGTAAATGAAACAAAAAAATAGCATTTTTTTCGTAAAAAATAGCTTTATATTCAGTCACTTTTCATGTTCTTTAAATGATAACTTGATAACAAAAGCAAATAGAATTTAAGAGAAGTGTGGGCATATCCAAAAGTTTAAATTGGTTTTATTTTAAAGTTGGAATAAATCTTATGAATTGTTAAATAAATATTAATCTCCGTAAACAAAATGTTAGTCATAATTTGCGAAAAGTACATAAAATGAACACATTGTTGAAACACCCGAAAATTTTATTTAAGTCACAGTGGTTAATGTTCCAACACATATTTAATTCAATGAACGAATAGAAAATTATTTTTTGAAAATGCAACTCCATTTCCAACGTTTCAAAGGTATATATTTATTTCATCCACGGTTTTCATATTAAATAGTTTGGATAAAATATTGTTTGTAAGAAAAATATTTCAAGTCTTTTAATTAACTAAAACTTCGACTTAATTGAGTTTGATTGATTTATTATGTTATGAGATAAGAACAACACACAAGGAGTAACATACAATATAAACCCCCAAGGCAAGATGAAAAACTTCAGAAAACAAATTAAAATATAAATTATAAATAATAATTGCGCTCACGCTATTTTCGTTCCAAAAAATTTTAAATTGTTGATAGAGGCCGTTTAACACTATAATAAATATAAGTCTTCAATATTTTGAAGAAAATTCTTCCCCGATCTAATTGTTGTTTGAAAATTTAAAAAAAAAGACAACAACAACTAATGCCAGTTTAATATTTTTCACAGCAGTCCTAAGATTTGGTTAATAGTGTAAAACTGGCATTTTTTTGTGTTTTTTTTAAAGAAAATTATCTAAAAATCAATCATAAAAACACAATTAGGAACTCACAGTTTGCGCAAAAACGGGATAGTTTTGAGAAAAATGTGGGGGTAGACTTTTCCTCTGCTCCAACCAAAACAATTTTAAAATTGGGAATTTACTTTGATACTCTGTATGGAATTTTAAACCGTTTGGAGGCTCCAATAATCGATATTATCTTATAACGTTATAATGTCAGTTGTGAAGTAACAGACCTAATATACACGTCAATAAGAAATAAAGCCAACATGGATCTCGACGACAAGCACTCGAGGCAAATCATCATGAGCGTTAAGGTCTATTTCCATCTCTTTGGATACTTGAATTAGCACAATAATTGCTTCTAGGGCACCGAAAATCCGTGTGAAATACACGAAGAGCCATTATACAAATTTAAAATTACTATATGGTGTTGTGTTTTCGCTGGGATCATCATCCAGTTTATTTTAAAACGCCGCGGGATGAAGGAATACTGTTAACGGCGACCACTACACATCCATTCTCAACGACTTTGTACTACTTCTATGTATTTGGAATAAAATTGGTGATTTAGGACAATTTTTAATTTTTTCTGTGTAGGCATGTTCTGTGAGAACTTCTCGCATCGAAAAGATGTGAAACAAAATATTCCAAAGTTTCTCGAAAAGTGAGAAAAAACTGTGTATTTAACTCATTTCGAAAACTATAAAAAGAGATTACGTCGTTACGTTATAAATGCCATAATATTCCACTCGATGCCGATGTGAAATTGCAGACGTTGAGAGCGCCAGTCACACATATCGTTGATGGCGATCAAATTTACTAAAATTGAAACATTTTCAACGACGGCGGCGAAAATACAACCGTCGTCTAAAGCAAATAATGTAAAGTGCGACTTTAATGTTTGTGGTTGCAAACGATCTTTGAAAACATTCGTTTATTTTTTATAAAAAATGTTAAAAGCAAAATAATGATACAATAAAAAAATGTGCCAAGAACAAAATATTATTATTATTCTTTTTGCATTTTTAATTGTTTTTTAGTGTTAAAATTTTTTTCTCGTCCCATTTTTATTCGTAAGCTTATTTGACAGTTCAAAGCGGCAACTTTTCTCACAAAAATCTTACAGACACACTTTTGCTGTAAATTGGCGAGTAATTTCCTTACGGGACAGCCAGTACTCGCCAAAAAAAAAGTTACAGACACAGTTTAGTGAGAAAAACAGCTGATTGTTTCAATATATGGCATTTTTGTTTCATTTCACACATTTCAACCGAAAAGTTTCTCGACACGAGAGTTACAGAATATGGGCACTAGTTTGCTTGTAGATAAAATTGCAAGAAATTATTTTAACCCGTAAGTGGATACTTGGGTCTGGCCAGGCATTTATGAAATTTCTCTTAATATCTTACCTAGATAGCAGCGACAGAACCTCCTAATTTTTTATGAATTCCTCAATTAAGGTTTTATGAGGGAAAAAGTTTAGAGACACTATATTTTTGGTATATCGAGCCCAAATAGCAAAAATGATGTAATCAACAAAAATAAAATTTTACAGGAGAAGGTTTTTTTTAAATATTTTTGCTTAAGGTCTAGGGTGTCGTTTCAAATTGCTTTTGCCCTAATTTCGTAACGGTACTTCACAGAGATATGAGATTTTTAGAGATGATGCAAATGATTAAAAATTATCGATTTTCATCAAAAGACAAAAATCTAAAATGTTGTTGGTTACATCACTTTTGCTATCAAATTTTTTTTCATATTTGTAGTATGAACTGTAGTAATTAAAATTAAAATCAAAATTAAACGTAAAAAAGCACACGCAAAAAAACATAAGAATTCTTATTTTCCTTTTATTTTGACAACAAAATGTTCTTTATGACTACAAACTCCAGAGTTTATTCTTCCTAGTGGTTGTGGTAAACATATTCTAAGAGCATCATATAATGATAAGATTTCTGATAGTAGTCACCATATTAAGATTATTATTGAATCATATTCTGACTAAATATACTCGTTATTTAATATCATAATATTTTTGCCTTAATCATATTATTATTATGTTAATCATAATAAGTTAAGAAGTTATCAAATTATTGTCATATTAATCATGAAAAGTTAAGAACTAATCATATTATTGTCATGTTAATCATAATCAATTTAGAAGCAATCATATTATGATACAGCCCCTTTCATAACTGTCATAAAAATATAAAATAAATTAAAACTTTTTTGCATCGATTTTGTATTTTGTGGCTTTTTACAATTTTTCTTAATGTGAATCAAATAGCGGAGTTCAATATATGGCTTGTTGAAGAGCAAATTCAAAATCTGTGATTTTCTAGGCAACCGCGTATGCCCATTTTCCGATTTTGAGATGTTGATGGCAAATTGTCTAATTTTAAACGCTCTTTCCATGTTTGTAAAAGTTTTTTAAAAATGATGGATCGATAAATAGTACAATACCTAAACTCATAGTTTGATCTAGAAAGGGGTTTCGGCTCTCATAAAAAATTTGTTTTAAGACATACGCGGTTGCCCATGAAAACCACTGATTTTGAATTTGCTCTTCAACAAGCCATATATTGAACTCCGCTATTTGATTCACATTAAGAAAAATTTTAGAAAGCCACAAAATACAAAATCGATGCAAAAAAGTTTTAATTTATTTTATATTTTTATGACAGTTAGAAATCTCTGTGTGTTTTGTTTTTTGATTCTACAAAAAAACTACGATATTTTTCAATTGCACTATTAAATCACTAATACTGAATAAACTCCGCTAATATTTTAATTTCTTTAAACTTATTTTTTTATGGGAATTTATCTTTAAATTGATTAACGACACAACTGGTACAAAATTATTTTACAAATGGCGCTTACATAATATTATTAGAGTAAAAATAGTTTGATTGCATCTTTCACATAATATGATAAATGTATAGAAAGTTATCATGTTATGGCTATTAAATATCATCATAATTTGGTTGTAAGTAATATAATATGTTTAGAAAGTTATCACAATTTAGTTGTTAGAAAAATAATTATTTTTCGGTCAACAATACTCAAATAAATAATTGCGATAAACTTTGATTTGTTTACAGTAACTATAATATTGTTGATATTAAAGAAAATTAACAATTAATTGTATACGACAACAATATATTGTTACCTTAAACATAGTGTTGTTGCCGTAACCATGACCAACCATATTTTTTCTCTGCGTGTAGGGTTTATACAAGTGTGTTTGTGTACCACTTGAAATTTACTAGAACTTAACTATTTCCACAAAATCTTTTATTATTGGGAAGGTGTGCTATAAAAAGTTTATATACTTAATTAATCGATTTCGTTTCTTAAAACAATAAAATCTAAAATCCACAAATAATTTCTTAATTTTAACTAATTTCGTTCGTATTTAGTAAAATGTTCTTAGAAAGAGCTACAAAAATATTGAGAATAAGTTATTTTTGGCTTAAACAAGAATCATGAAAATCATTCTTGGTTCAAGCCATATTTAGTAAATAACTCTTTCCGTGTACTAACACTTTTATTTTTAAGTGTTTCTTTTTCTGTTTACACATTTCTACCTAGTTTTGCTCTTTTAGTTCCTGTTGTTATCCGTTTTTCTGGAACAATTTATTAAAAAAGTTTTAATTGAAACTATAGAGAAGAAAAATGTTTTAGCTGAATTGTTAGGAAAATTTTTGTTTTGATGATAAAATAGTAACAACGTTCTTTAAGCAAGGAGAAAAATCACAACAAGACTCTGCTAGTTAAACCTTAAGAAATATACAACAGTCCATGTAAGAAATGTTGCTGAAAAAGTTTTATTTTTGCTTTGAAAGTTAAGAGAGGAAATATGTTTAAATTTTAATCTTAGCATTGCACAGTGGGCCGCAGCATCCTCATAAAAATTATTATTATTAATATTTCAAAACATATGATACTTATTTTTATCAATTAGGTGGGAGTTTTTTTTTACCAGTGTTCGAAAATAAAAATTAATAAACGCTACTTAGTGTTCGGTTCGATAAATTTTGTGGAAAATACAAACGCTAATAGTGTTTGTGCAGCAAATCATTAAAAAAAGGTTCGATAAATTTTGTGGAAAATACAAACGCTAATAGTGTTTGTGCACAAAAATAATACTGTCTTTATCCAACTCAACAAAAAGATGAGAATATTTATTTCCGTTCAGTTTTTTTTAACCTTTTTTTGCTCGGGATTGTAAACTAACGTTGGCGGTCGGAAGTATACATTTGTAGCAAATAAATGTATTTGTATGAAAAACTATATCCACATATCAAAAAAACATTAGTAGGAGAGTTCTATAATGCATATTTGTAAAACATAATAAGGTCAAATATGCAAGCACACTAGGCTTGCCAGATCGAAATCCGCAAAAAGATTGGCATTGAAAATAATGCTTGATTTTTCTTTACAATTAATATTTCGTTAAAATTGACAAAAAAAAAAGTTCATGTTATTTATACCCTCCAACACAGGTGGACATGCATACATAAGATCGTTTTTTAAATAAATTAATAATTATATTCAACATTTTTTATTTTTCGAATTTATTCTATGAGCTAAATTTCAGTTATGTATTTTATAAAGCTTTTTTGTAATAGTCATATTCCTTCAATTTTTCAGAAATGACTTTATACAGTTTCTATTTGTTAAATTTATAATTTTTACAATATTGACCTAATAAATGCGGAGTTAATTTAACGATCCCCGTCTATTCCTCCGTCGGTTTTTCTATCCATGTAAACGTTTAAATGGGTTTTCTGAAGAAAATATATATTTACAAAGTCCGGAATAGCTTGCAATTGAAATTCGGCCAGATCGGTCCACAAATGTCTGAGATATCCGCAACAAATTACGACTGCCTCTACTTTGTACCCATAAAACTTTACTTTTTTAAGTCTTGTTATACATTATGAACATTATTTTTAAAATTTTGAATAAAATAAACCTTAAAAAACATTCTATAAATGATCTAGTTATAGAGAATAACTACCCCTTTCTTCTAGATTTCACGGTTTTGGTACAGCAACGCCCACACAATATGAGATAGAAAGACTTAATTTTACTCCGATACTTCGTATAATATCTGCAAATGCAAAATTGCTTTCTAAAGCCAATATTGATGCTTCACATCAATGGAATATGGTATAAATGAAAAACAAAATAGAATCTGATAGTCCTGCTATACATTTTTCTTCTCACAATTCAAAATTCTTTGGGATACAAATTCCCACAGCCTTTTCGACAAAATACATTATACCTGCAGCCCAAAAATATCAATAATTGTTATTGTTTCTTGGTTTTCTTAACAATTTAATGGAAAAATTTTTAAAATTCCGGTTTAGCTTGAAATTCATATGATATTTTTTCTTGAGTCTTGACACTCATTGAAAAAGCTTTACAGCTAAGCCCGTCTGGCAATCCTGAAGCACACGCATGAATACACAAACGTGCACAAGTACATTTTCGACTTGCCCGATTCAAAAAAAAATTCGAGTTGAGTAAACGAACGATGTAAATTTCCATACATTTTATATGGTCTCTACGTTTGTAGACTACCAGCCAGGAGATGGTCATTTTGAAAAGTGGGTTCTGCGTGGTGCTGTAGATTATTTGTTTAACGTGTTAGTAGCTAAAACTGCTAAGAATTGATTTTTAGCTATTGAAAATTTCGGACCTTGTTGTTGTGGAAATTTTTTTTTATTCAACTTTTGCTGCTAAAATGCTTCAAATGTAGACTACCGAGCACATAAAGGTTAAACCACAAACTTCATTAATTTCGGTTCATGCCGAAAAATTTTGTAGTCGAAATCGCGAATTTTTGTCGGTACTACGACTCCGAACTTTTAATAAATTTTAAATAAAAATTAATTTTTTGAATTTCAAAAGATTTTGTTATTCGTGCTTAATTTCCAGTTTATATTATTGATAAAAACACTTGAAATTTATTGTTGATGGGATAAGCTATTCCTATGCGCATTTCACTGGTTGCTTAGGCCAGACCATCAGGAAACTTCATCCATAAAGATTTTAGAAAAACTAAAGATATTAAACCAAATAAAACTGTTAAACGTATAAGAATTATAGCAACAGTTCTACTTGTAATAATATCAAAGCTTAAACAAAACAATATCAACAATAAACAGTGGGTTTATCTCATCTTACATTCCTATTTTTTGTTTAAAAATTATTTTGAAAAGGCGTGGTGAAGCAGTTTTCATCTTACACCCTTAACGATATGGCAAGGTATCCGGGTACCTTCATACATTCAATGTACCTTCACTCGGTCAAAATCTAAGATAGACTAAAACAATACGAATAAAAACATTTAAATACTGCATCTTTGCAACAAGAGAAATCACCGGAGTAATATTTACAAGTTTTTTGCTTCACATTTGCTAACTTTGATATGCATAAAAAACACTTTAAAAGAGCATTCCGGGTGAACGGATGTAATAGCAGAGTTCCACAAAACCAGCTTGATTTGTAATTCAGCTTTCGATGAAGGCATAACAGGTCAAAACGAATACAAGAACATATGTGACAGTGTCAGTTAAAAGGGACGCATGGATCAAAAAATAGATTTTTACTTTTTTGGTGATTTTTCAAATAAACAATACGCTCTTTCTAATGAAGCAAACCGCAGTTTTCTTCATTACTTTTGTCATAAGAAAGCTTTAAAATACACCTTTGATAAGAAAAAAAGAAAACTTGTTAACTTAAATATTTTTATTCTTCAAAACTCGAATTTTGCCCATAGGTCCCTTTTAACTGAAACTGTCACATATGAAGAAATTATTTGCAATCTTCAGTCGAACCGAAAATTAAGAAACGAAGCAATTACTAGCAAGGAATCGAAAACAAAAGGTTTGGTCAAAAATAACAACATTCGAAACGAAAAATTTTGTGCTGTCAATGCCACAAGATGTATTCTAGAGTTCGTAGAAAGTAAGGGGGACCACTAAGCCCTGAAGTTATGTATATTTTTTTTTATTCCAGAAATGAATTTTTTTTGTTCTCGTTATTTTTTGTTTTTTTTTTTAATTAACTTTAATGTATACAATGATTTTAATTATTTTATGATCAACGAACAGAAATTAAACTGCGTACTACGAATTTTTGAAAAAATTGAAGTTTTAATTGTAAAAACTTCCTTCAGTCTCTGAGTTAACACTCATTATATACGTGTAATTATGATTGTACGAGATTTTGCCATATATTTCTAAACATTAAATATGCAATTGCAAATTGAATATTAAATAGCGCAAAATTTAATTAAATTAAATAAAAATTGATGGCACAACTCTGCTTAATAAACTAAAAGTAATCAAATTTAATACACAACAAAAACCAGTTGACCGGATTTTATATTTTATTATTATTTTTTTTTTTTTTGTAATTTTTAAAGCTTAAATAGGGGCCATGTTTAAGGTTTTATGGTTATTGAAATGGCTTATTTTATTGTCCAGAAAAATATGAATAAATAGAATTAGCAGTTCATTTTAAACAACTTTATTGAAACTAAAAGAGCAATTAAGCTTCACAAAATCATTAATGAATAAAAAATATGTATGCAAATTCAATGCTTTAAAAATATTTAAAATTGGTTAAAATTTTTTTAATATTTGGCCAAATTTCAAATGCATTTTTACGATAGAAAAATTTGTGTAAACATGTCGCGCGTAGCACATAAAGTAAGGTTTCCATCAAATCTTTTCACAATTAGATGTTCAAATTCGTTCGACAAATAATCCAACGACATCAGTATCAAAAGAGCTTTAACTAAAACTATTTTCGCTGTACGAAAAATGTTACTTGCTGAGCAAAGTAAAGTATCACTAACTTTCATAAGTGTCAAATAAATGTAATAACTTTTTTCATTTGAACATAATTTTAAACTAAAAACGTGACAGAAATATAAATATAACACTCAAATCATGAGATTCGAAAAACCATAATTTTTAGTTCAAATATATATTAATTTATTCAATAAAAGTTTAAATTGAATGTAGAAAATAATTTGATTACTAGTTTGCTCAATTTAATTACTGTATTAATTATTTTTTATTTATTCTTAATTAAGATTTTGTTAACTGTTTTTTTAATTGAATATTTCTTGATTACATTTTTTTAATCAAAATTGAAACATGATTTGTTAAAAATAAATTCACAATTTTTCAATTCTTACAACAATAAATATTTGTTTATAGGTAAAAAATCAACAAATTATATGCTTGATTCTACCAATTTGTTGCTTAAAAACAATTTTTCATGTTATCTGTGTAACAAATTTTGGATAATAAATACATTTGTATATTAGGGGTATATCCAATTTTTTGGCATAGTACCATGAGGTCAACCATGTCCTAGTAACCACGAAAATCATAATCTTTTGTAATTTTTCTCAAAAAAGTTCACGCACCAATTGGTTTTTCTAAACAGGTGTATAAAAAATTATTTAAAAATTTATTAATGTAAGGAGAAATGAACTCACTGTTTATTGTTGATGATTTTGTTTAAACTTTGATATGTTACAAATAGAACTGTTGCGGTAATTGTTATACGCTTGGTTTAATATCTTTAGTTTTTCTAAAATTTTTATGGATAAAGTTTCCTGATGATCTGGCCTAAGCAGCAAGTGAAATGCGCATAGGAATAGCTTACCCCATCAACAATAAATTTCAGTGTTTTTATCAAAAATAAAAATTAAGAAATTAAGCACGAATAACAAAATCATTTGAAAAAGTTTATTAATTTTTAAATTAAAGCACGGACTTGAACAAACAAAAATATTATTTTACATAATTTAAAATTTTTTTCGAGGCGGCCTTCTTAATGCATTATTGAATATTCATAATGTAATACGGTTTTTTTATTAATTTTTAATTTGTTTTCGTTAAAAAAGGTTAAAGATACGTTTTGGCTTGCTGAAAAATCTCTTACCATCTATTAATATTAATGAAATTTCATACTTGAGCTTTTTTTTTGTTTTAAATAAACATATTATTAATTTTTCTGAACCAAAAAGAAAATTCAAAATTTTCAAAACTTCATCGCGGTTGGTGCGTGAACTTTTTTGATCTTAGCGAAAGAATAAATATACGTTCCCTTATAGTTGTTTATGCTCTACCGGACTGTGCTATGCCAATTTTGATATTTTAAAAAATTATCAAAAAGTAATTTCAATTTTCGGGAATACAAAATTTAAATTTCAAAAGATTTTGTTATTCGTGCTAAATTCCCAGTTTTTATTATTGATAAAAACACTTGAAATTTATTGTTGATGGGATAAGCTATTCATATGCGCATTTCACTGGTTGCTTAGGCCAGATCATCAGGAAACTTCATCCATTAAGATTTTTTTTTTTTTTTTTATTTTTTTTTATTTTGTTTTTCTTAACCTACTTACAACTACAATTAATGTTGAGAGAATTTCAACTAATTGTAGCGGGGAATGTAAGACGAGATGAACGCACTGTTTATTGTTGATGTTGTTTTGTTTAAGCTTTGATATTATTACAAGTAGAACTGTTGCTATAAGTCTTATACGTTTAACATTTTTACTTGGTTTAATATCTTTAGTTTTTCTAAAATCTTTATGGATGAAGTTTCCTGATGATCTGGCCTAAGCAACCAGTGAAATGCGCATAGGAATAGCTTATCCCATCAACAATAAATTTCAAGTGTTTTTATCAATAATAAAAACTGGGAATTTAGCACGAATAACAAAATCTTTTGAAATTTTAAAAAATTGTTAAAAAGTTATATCCCTAATGTATTTACCTAAAATTTTTATGGTATTGAATTAAATTTGTTCTAGTTTTTAGATTTAATGTTTACAAACGAATTCAAATATTGCAATGAAGTAACAAAATAGAATAACATATTAAAGGTGCTACGGTATCCAGTAAAGGAGCACTACGGAGGCCTTCAACATAGAGAAAATTCGCCAAAACAAAATTCTTTGAATCAGTTCAGCCGCTCCCTTCCATATTAAAACCTTGAACATTCACAAAACCCTTAATGTAGCTTCAGTAAAAACTAATATCACAAAGCATTTAATTAAATATTTAAAAAAAATATGGTTCGGCATTGTTACGAAAACTTTACTATGTTTATTGTAACAATATATTGTTGTCATATACAAAACATTTTTATTTTTATTAAATATAAACAGTATTTTAGTTACTGCGAAAGTACACACAGATGCAAATAAATGTAAATAATAACATTGACATACTGGTTTTAAGAAAACTTATAAATTCAACATTTTCGTGGATTTTAAAATAAAATTTAATAATTTAATAGAAAAAAATTATTTTTTAATATGCTTGTGTATAATTGTAAACAAATTGTAAACAGTGCTGGCAGAATTTTTTTGTTTTGCCAGAATAAATTATTAGAAAAATAACACATTTGCACAAAAAATAAAAGTGATATGCTCACGATCAATCATAATTGGCACTGCAAATTTTCAGATTGCAAATTTGAACAAAGACCACTCTGATTATTATCGGAGTTGGGCATTATCGTAGATACGTTTTTGATATACACCACAGAATTTTCTGTGTAATTCCCCAGTCCGCCTTCAGACGGGCTCAACAGAAACATCCATACTCAATAGCGATTATTTGTTTTTAATTTTTAATAAAAACTTAATATTTATTTCAATTGAACGTTTAGATACTAACCAGTAATTTTTTCGGCCCGATCTAAAGCTTTGAAATATTATTTTTTCGGTGCACAATATTAACTTTCCTCACAAAGAATAGAAAATAAACGTTGCCGTTCAAATTCAAGGCGACAATGCACTTTTTGTCCAACTCGTAAGAAAGTTGCCACTGAATGAAAACTTTTTGACAAAATAAACTTTGGTTTACATCTGAGATTATTTATTTAGAATATATTGTAAAAATTAAAAAATTTATGTGGGTTTTTCGCTACCCCGCCAAGAGGCTGAATTAAGCATTAAAGGGTTAATATTTTGTCAGCGCCATTTGCAGAAGAATTTTTCATCAGTTCTGTCGTAATATTTTAAAGAAATGAATTAAAAGTGAGCAAATTTTTCATTAAAAAAAATTGTTAAATAAAATAGCGTTGCTTAACAAACTTTTATTTTATTTTTTTTTTGTAAAAGTACAAACAAAAAAATTGCGACGATAACAACGATATTTCGATAACGTACGATTATAATATAATTCGCTGATCCGGCAAACGTTGTTTTGCCACATGACTTATTTCTAGTGAAAGAAAGAGGAAATAACCATTTATTTCTGTTCGTTACATATTCAAAAGTTATGTATAAAAAAGTGATGTATATTTATCATGAAGTATGAAAATCAAACAGAGATAATCAATTTTCATTTTTGTCAGTCCGTCTTTAACCAACAACACAAATAAGCTCGACTGCTTGCCGACGCGAGAACATGCCACGTATAATTACGGTGACCATATTTACCAAACGAAAAACGGATATTTTTTAATGTAGTAAAAACGATAAATAGTATCAAGGTTATTGGATAGGTAGTAAGATAATTCAAAGAATATTAAATTAGCAAGTAGATCTACTATTTATACATTTAATTATTTTATTGCTATGAAAATCTCAATAAAATATACCAAGAAATTTATATAAAAAAAATATATGTAAATTCTTTCAAACAAAAAATTTAATAATTACAAATAATTGATATATTTCTGTAGAAGTAATTTTGAAATTTGCACTTTGTTAATAAAATTGATTCTTAAGAAACCATTTTTATTTGGGTCTTTTCGATAATCCAAAAATTTTTAGCAATTAAAAGTAATCTTTTTGCCGGCACACTAAAGTACAAACAAAATGCTACCAGCTTAATTATATTTTTACCTCCAATATTTTTTGATTGAAACAGCCAAAATTGTCCATCTATATTTGATCCACTAATGCATCATTGATTTTTCTTTTCAATGTACAGACGATCCCCAACGTACCCTTAAATTTTTGTCGATTCGTTTGCGCAGTTAGTGGTGGCATCAATGTGAACACTTCTTTTTATCATAATATGATTCTTTCAGATATGTTATGATTACTTTTAACCATAAAATTATCACTTTGCTTCTAAATAACTATTTTCAAGTTATATTATTTCTTTAAACTGAATTTTAACAATATATAAACAACACTTAACAAATTGTCGTTTAATTAACAACAACCGCTGACTTTACTATAACAAGTGTTGTTTAAAATGTTACAGAATAGCAAAATCGTTAATTTGCTTGTTAAATTTTTTAACAATGACAACTATTGTTAAAATAATTAGAGAATCGCACTACAGACATTGTTTGGCCTTGCGACTTATTGATTGTTATTGCAAATACCAATCTAATAGGAAATTGAACGCGTTTAAATTCAATTGGGACGTCTGTGGGAATCATCGGAGTTCGTAGTACAAAATATTTTCGTCTAAAAAAACAAAAAACTTTTCAAAAGAATCGGTTAATTAATTAAGAAGGTATGGGAAGGCCCTTATTCCTTCAAGACTTAAAATAATCATCGGACAATTTATTAAGAAGTCATGGGTGGCAGTAGTTTTTACACGTTTTACCCTATTTTACGTCCTTAATGTTGGAATTCCCAAATAATTTATGTCTTTAAGTACCTTTAGATGTTAATGTGTCTGCATGCCACATTTTAAGAAAACCGGTTGATTAGGTTAGAAGATATAGCGAGGGGGAGATTTTATTCCCCTTAACCTATATCACGCCCCAAATAATAAAAACTATAATCCATAGTTCCTTCCAGATGTTACACTAACTGCCTGCAAAATTCAAAAAAATCAGTTGATAAGTTAAGAAGATATAGGGAGGGGGAGCTTTAACCCGTTTTTCCCTATTTTACTCCCTCTGTCACACATCATTAAAAAGTAAATTTTAATTTCTTGCCTTTCATTTAGTTTATATTTTTGGTTATGGTTATGTACATAGGATTTTTGAAGTAAAACCCATATTGGGCATGATGTTGGTTTTTATCATTCTTGTTTGTTGTAATACCGGTAAGTAAATCAATGATAACAACTTTTTCTTTCTAATATCTTTTTCGGTATTTTTCAAGCACGAATTTGGGATAAATCTACTTTATTATTCTTAAATCAAGCGGATTTTCAGATTGATTCAATCTTAGCTTTATTTAAATCAATCTAATTTCCGAATTATTTCAAGAACGAAATCGGGACGGAATATGGATAATTAAAGTATTTTGCAATTGAAAATCCGTACTTGAATCAAATTTTCTGTACTTGATTCAATATAATCCGTACTATTTATACCGATGGATTGATTTTTCTTTTGAGTGTACATACCATCCCGAACGTACCCTTAAATTTTTGTCGATTCGTTTCCGCAGTTATTAGTGGCATAAAAGTGTACACTTCTTTATATATGAATATATATAAATATTACAGTAATCATTATATGATTCTCTCAGATATGTTATGATTACTTTTGACCATAACATAATCACTTTGCCTTTTAACCACTATGTATCTAAACTTATAAAGATTTACATGATGTTTTTCTTTGCGTTCATATTCTTATATATGCAGACTCAATAAATAAATATAAAAAAGAAATATTAAAGGAATGCTCCTTTGGATAAGAAACGCAAAATTAAATAATTTTTTGTGAGAAGTCTTTTATGATTTCAAATAATAATGTTGCTTAATAAAAAATTAATAAAAAACATGCGTTAAATCTGTAACATCATTTTGTAGTAGTATTTACATATAAACCCAATAATTTAAAAATCGTTGCTAACCTCGTTATTCCCTAAAAGGTGCTCATATCGATTCTGCAGAAATGTTTTCCTTCAAAATTAAATAATATGCCGTAGCTCCCGAATAAACTAAACTTATAGAAATCTTTTGTACTGCTGAAGCACTTTGTAGCCGAAGCTTCTATAAAAATAGACCATTTAAATATTGCTTTTACTTTGAATATGATGGAAGATATTAACGTATTAAAATGGTAACAACAAAAATACACATGGTTGTGCAGAAGTTGTAGTTAAGATGACAGGGCTGTTTTAATTTTAATTTCCTCAATGTATTCCATTGGATGACGCTAGTGGTGTAGGATGGATGTTAAAGAATCCATCTAACCCGACTTTTCTTTTTCTTTGTATTCCATTGGATGACGCTAGTGGTGTAGGATGGATGTTAAAGAATCCATCTAACCCGACTTTTCTTTTTCACCATGTTTACCACTTGTGTTGATAGAAGATAAACCAATGTTTTCTTTTTTGTCATAAAATGGAAATTTAATCTTTATAAATATTTAACAGTATTGTTATGTCGGTTAAACATTTTTATTATTTAAACCATTTCTAGTCTTCCTAAAAGGGTTAAGAATGTTGTATCATGTTAAAATATAAACAAATTTTGGGGTTGGCAAATTTGTTTAAGATATTCACTACATCAGAAAAAATACCAAAAAAATTTTATTAAACATTTTTTAAGACCACATCCTATTTTTAGAAGTACAAGTCTACTGTTAATAAATATGTTTAAGACATTTCTGACATTTGATATCTTATATTTATCTTTAATTGATTAATGTTGCCTTGTATAAAAGAATGTAAGAAAAAATTCTTAACGGAATTAAATTCAATGTAAGAGAGCTATATTTAGTTGTGCCGAATCTTTGATACCCTCCAACGACAGTTAGAATATTTCAGGAGTGGGTCATATATGACATCAATAAATAATTAATTTAACTTTATGAATAGACGTCAGTATTAAAATTCGTCGCGGTTTAGATCTACATTTGGTAATTTATGACCTTCAGAGTCTAAACACAATGTTTGCGGTGCGATTTCTCGTTGCGGGAAAGAAAAATAAACATAATACAACGGAAGACGGCGACGGAAATAGTTGTCATTTTTGTTTAAATTTTTATTAATCTATTTGTGCAGACATTTTTATCATGTTGTTTGTTATCAATAATGTTGTGAACATAGCCAATTATTCAAAAACTATGGCAACATCAGAAAGAGAACGAGTATCAAAAATTGAGAGACAAGGCGAATTAAATTCGCTTTGTTGGGATAAATAAAATAGATTTTAATTTTATTTCGTTTATTTATTTATTTATTTATTAAAAAAATTTTCAAATTATTCGAATGTGTATTCTTAGTCAAATTACAATCCTCGAAAGCTTTTATATTTTAAAAGTTTTATTCCTTCAATATTTTAAAAGTCTTATTCCTACAATATTTTCCAGCAATAAGTCTTTTAAAGTATAAAAGCTTTTGAGGATTGTTATTTGACTTAGAATGCACATTCGAATAATTTTAAAATTTATTTAATAAATGTTACTCAACATGAGGAATTAAATCCCAGATTCTATTTGGTTATCTAAAAAATTTTGTATTTATTTAGTTTTAATAAATTATTTATATTAAAAGGGGAAAAAGGGATTTTCTATATATTTATAAGGTCTGTTTTCGTAACAGGCGCAGTGTTTACTGGTAGTGTGTAACATTTCTTTAGGACTATTGAAAAATAGTTTCTTAAAATTAATTCTAGGACTTGTTTATTGGAACCAAGGGCTAGCATTGCAGTAACTAACAATAAACACGAACATTAAGAATGGATGTGTGACTGATCAACTGGAGACTGTTAGGTTTCAATTAACCCCCTTCCAATGACAACTGCATGTAAAAGTGATAGATCATATTAAGTGTTCAAACTAGGACCGTTCTCTACCACCACAGACCTATCTCGGGACTACTTCAATGTGAGCTCGCTTCCCTCTAGGGTATGTAAAGCTCAAAGAACAAACAAGAAATAGCTATAATTATCCCATACAAATGGATTTTATTACATAAATAGGTAGATGCATATTTCTCTTTGACTTAATATTTTTTATCTTTAAGAACCTTTGGGTGTTTTTGGGGATAAAAAAATAGAAAATTTGGGATAGATTATAAAATAAGACGGGGAAACCTGTGCTTTTGTACAATTTTAAACATCCAAAGTAACAAGGTGGCTTCAGGTTACATATGAGTGTTGTTAATAGTTTTGAGCAACAAACCACACATACGTACGTCTTTTTGCTTGTAAAAAATAACGTAGCATATGCAAAGGCGCAAGCTAACAATGAAGAATTAAGGCAAGCTCTCTAGCAGATAAATTTCTCGTTTATTAATTTTCAGCACGGAAAATATAATGTTGATAAAAATAAATTTGAGCCAGTCAAATGACTTATGTAAAAGATGGAATAGGTAAATGTTAAACATTTACCCCCGTATGCATAAACGATTATTATCAAACTTAACAAACACCTATTGAGAAAAATTTTCATAGAAAATTTGTTTTGAAAACCTTTAATAAATTTCCTAATATTTTAAAGTAGGTGTAGCACCGTTATTTTCGATTTAACAACAAGGAAAACTATAACGCTCACTTACATGTGAGCTTTTATACTGCTCTATGGGATGGCCCTTAAATTTTTGAAAACACCTTAAAAGGAAATCTGCAGCTTATCAAACTGTGTACTCTTTTATTGATGGTTAACTTTTTAGAAATTTTTATATTCCAGAAATTGTATGTGAACGTTGCGTCAAAATTATCAAAAGTGATGTGGTTGACTTAAAAGAGAGTCAGTTTTCAAAGACCGAAGAAAATAATCGCAAAAAGAAATTATGATTGTAAACCCTTATAATAGAGGTTACCACGCAAATCGATGCAACAAATTAAGATCATAAAAAAAAGGTTTTTTATCTTTCCGAATAATTGATTTTGCCGGTTACAGCACTCAAAGAAGGCTAAAGATTGTGCTCAAAGTTTGTTATTACATGTTTTGGAGTCATAAGCGGCCCATACACTTGCAACCAGTGTTCGCGAGTAAACAGAACATTATTTAGAGTTTGGCTCACATACCCAGGAAAGATATCTATTTTTTAGTGTTTGTATAGACGAACACAACCCTTAAAACCGTTCGTAACTATTTTCAAGAAAGAGCCAAACATTATATTGTGTTCTGTTCTTCGTTAAAAAAAACAGAATTGTTGTGATAACGGGTAGTTAAATTTTAAAGGCTGATGTTGAATGTGAACCACACCTAAACGTCAAGTTTTTTCTGTATTTCATTTCTCAATTTCAGACTAACTCAATATAAACCAATGCGTTAAAATTATTCAGGCTTTTTATGAAAATGGGCGTTCAAATCAAAATGCATATCGTGCACTTTATGTTATTTTCGGTCAATTTAATCGTCCAAATGTGCGTACAATCGCAAAAATCGTGCAAAAATTTGAGCAAACCGGGTCTGTAGGAGATGTGAAAACACCAGTGCATGCACGCACAGCTCATACTGCAGAAACTATTGCTGCTGTTCGCGATAGTGTGGTTGAAGAGCAGTCCACCTCAACTCATCGTCGTGCCCAACAATTGCATCTCTCACGCTCGTCGTTGATGAATATCATGTATTAAGACTTGCATTTACACGCTTACAAGGTGCAATTGACTCAAGAACTAAAACCTCTAGACCATTCCAAACATCATCAATGACCAGAATGGTGGCAAGAAATGGCAACAGTGGATGATACATTTTCAAAGAAGAAAACCTCTAGACCATTCCAAACATCATCAATGACCAGAATGGTGGCAAGAAATGGCAACAGTGGATGATACATTTTCAATCTTCAGTGAAGAAGCACAGTTTCACCTCAGTGGATTCGTCAATTAGCAGAATTGCAGCATTTGGGCGAATGCCAATCCAAGAGTGATTGTCGAAGAACCAATGCACCCACAAAGAGTGACTGTTTGGTGCGGTTTATGAGGCCGGTCAGGCAGTTTCTATGAATGGTGTTCGCTATCGTGAGATGATAACGAACCCTTTTTTGGCCAGAATTGGAAGTTATGGATGTGGACGATATGTGGTTTCAACAGGACGGTGCCACTTGCCAATAAGGTAACGATACAATGGCGCTTTTGCGCGACAAATTCAATGGCCGTATTAATTCGCGTGGCGGCGATGTCAATTGGCCGTCCAGATCATGTGATTTGACACCGTTAGACTTCTTTCTTTGGGGTTATTTGAAGGAAATGGTGTACCTCGATAAGCCAGCAACAATTCAAGAGCTAAAGCATCAGATAATTCGGGACATTAACGGCATTAAACCTCAATTATGCCTCAGCGTCATCCAATGTTTGGACCATCGCATGGAGGCATGCCGCCGAGGTCGTGCCAGCCATTTGGCCGATATTGTGATCTATACATAATTGAACCATACCAATATTATCATAATAAAAAGAAATGATAGTTATTTCAACATCGGCCCTTTAAATTTAGCCATACTCCACTATAGACAAACATTATATTTTAATGTTCTATAATGTTTCTTTTTTCACATTGATTAAGAAATGAACAAACACAAAATTGACCGCAGCACGAACAGCTTGTGTGCAATTATTTTGCTGGCTTTTTGTTTTTTTTTTACCAGCCAAAAGGTCGCTACGCACAACAGAAACGAACGAACAATACTGAGCTGAACCGAACACAATGAATTTTGTATTTTTAAAAAAAATCGAATGGAATTAAATATTCTCATCTTTTGGCTGAGTTGGATAAAAACAGGATTATTTTTGTGTTCGAAAGATGACAAATAGGGAAACGTTATTGTTTAATGATTTTGAACACAAACACTATTAGCGTGTGTGTTTTCCACAAATCTATCTAAACCGAACCCTAAGTAGCGATATTTAGTGTTTATTTTCGAACACTGCTTGCAACATAATTGTTAAATTGTGAAGGTGGCACAATATATTGGCTTCAATCAAAAGACTTTTGATTTTTATTGCACAACGAAAACATGGGCAATATACTGTGTAATGTGTTGGCAACACTGAACAATTTTGTTTTGCTGATAGGTTATGTTTACGGAACTGCCTACAATTTATATTCGTAATTACTTTTTTTTTTTGTCCTTTTGCAAACACAACTTTCACTTTTGACAAACTAGAACATTGAAATTTGTGGAAATAAAAAAATAGAAAAACAGATTTGCGTCTTGTATAGAACAAAAATAGTATTAATAGCGTTTAAAAAAGTTTAACCCTCCCTCAAATGAGTGGTAATATTTGTCTAGTGACTAAGTAGCTTTAAGTGATTGATGACTGAGTGCATGTCAGTCATTATTTCTGTTGTTGAAATATTTTGATTCATTGTGTGACATAAGCATATCTACCGACAGTGAAACACGGTAATAACGAAAACCGATTACAATAAGGAATATCTATAACGAACACATGTTTTCGATCTGACTGAATTCATTTACTTTCATACAAATGATTACGTTTATAACGAACACAGTTCCTAACACCTTTTTAATATTACAAAAAATTATGAAATTGCAAATTAAAACCGCTTTTAAATTTATTGAGAGAGTTTCAACAACAAGTTTTAATTCCCCAATTCAAACCTACCAAGAGCACAACAATTTTGCTAAAATTTTAAGACAAGTGTAGTGTCTCAAATCGAAATTTGATATACCTAAAAATAAATTTGTTTCCTTAAAAAAAAAAACATGCAAACACATAACCAGGGATCGTTTGTGCCCCACATTAATTTTTAATCGTTTTAAGCAGTACCACACTATTAACCATTGTTTTTTTGAGACTTTATCAAGACAGTTCCTAAATAAAATATTAAATACATACACAGAAAAAATTTAAAATTTTCTTTATACAACAAATTCATAGAATCAAGCAAACAATTTGTTGATATTGCATTATATTGATGACTTAAAATTTAAAATTGTGAATACTTTTTTTCAATATTATATATTTTTAATTTTAATTAAAAATATTATCAAAACACTTTGCCGTTTCAAATAATGTGCTTATTGATTTAAATAAATATTGCTCCGGTTTTGACAATTCTACCAGTTTAAATTATTTTATTTTAAACGAAAAAATCAATTATGATTTTTTGTTATTTAAATCAAAATTTATTTCAAAATAACTAAAATTTTAATTAAATCAAAATTATATTTTTGATTTTCCAACCATTGATCCAATTATCACATTAATTGAATGGAAATAATTTTCAAAGAATTTTTTTAATTGATAAAAAAACTACTGGAAATGTTCACCGTGTATTTGGTTTGATACATTTGCGATGTAAGTGTTAACTTGTCCCATACCTCGCCCACACTAAAGGATCTTATATAACTACAGTCAAATCCCGTTAATTCGTACCCCGATAAATCGTAATAGCCGATAATTCGTAATAAACTGTCGGTCCCTTGAAAAAATCTCGTTAATTCGTAAAATTTCCATACATTTTGGTCCCCTCGCTAATTCGTAATTTTTTTCAAATAAAACCTTCTTTACCTCTTATAAATCGTAATTGTTTGCTAACTACCACTTATAATTCGTATTTGAAACAACATAAACATGGAAAGAATGATCTTTTGTTAACCGCAACTTTTTTTTTGCATGGGTTTTTGATTGTGTGTGTGAGTTTATTTTCTTATAATCAGTTTGTGACATAAATAATAAAGAAAAATGTCAAAGCTCACGCCTCGTTTTAGTAAATAAATTGAAAACCCTGTTAATTCGTATTTATTTTATTTTAACCCCTTTAAATCGAAACCCCGCTAAATCGAAAACCCCTATAATTCGTAAGAAGAGGCCGGTCCCTTGCGATTATGAACTATCGGGATTTGACTGTATTATTCTTGTTTTAATTTTTTATTCTCTTTTATTTTTTATTTTCTATATGAAAAAATTATGAAATTTAATGAAAGTATGTTAGCATTTTTGGGGTAATAAGTGTTTATATGGCATTAGAAAAAAACGTTCTCAAAATAAAAGTTTTTTATTTCACAAGGACTTTCTATGATAAAATTTTTTGTCAAATTGTATGGAAAATGTGGTCTCGGCGCAGTTCTGTTTGAATACTCATTTAATTTTAACTATAGATTTAGCGAAATAAGATTACATTTTAGCTTGGAATTGACCACTTTGCACAGGTGGAAATGGTATTTATAAGATTGGCATTCCGTTTGTAATTTCCACAATATTGTTATATTGTTGAAATGGGGTTTTCGGTGACTCCAGATACTAATTGGACTAGATAATTACATATGTATTTATATCGCATCTGAAACAAAAAAATTGCTTATGAAACTAAGCCAAGTCGGTCTACAAATGATGGCGATATGAGAAAAAAATGATTGCTTTAAACTTTTACTCACAAACCTTTACAAATTTTGAAACCTCCTTATAATCTATCAGTTTTATCTGTACACTTTCGCCTTAAGCAAACTAAGTAGAAAACTGGTATTGACAATAAAAAAAATTTTTTTTTATAAATGGCCGAGATATAAATAACTAATTAGGTTTCTCCAAAACTTCGCTCATTTATTCTTGAATATAAAAAGAGTTAAATTATGAAAATAAACGAAATCGGATCAATATTTAAAAAAAGCAACGGCAGCATGAAATAACCCCCCATAATATAACCCCCCGAAAGAATTGTGAAATAACCACTCAAAAGTTTTTACAGAGAACACCAACAACGATTTTTGGGGGGTTATTTAATTTTGTTTTGGAAGTTGTTAAATTTTTATTTGGGGAATTATTTTATATGAAATAATCTCCGAAAAATTAATTTTGGAAACCCCAATATATTTTTAGGGGATTATATAATTTTTAAATTTATAACGAAAAGTTTTTGATTGCAAGATTTTCTCCTCTAATAAAACAACCCGGCTTAGCTTATCAAAGCTTCCCTGCACAGGCGGCCTTCGGCCGGGCGAAGGGCTTTCTCCTCTGTGGTTTAACAACGACTGCCTTCGCTAACTAAAGTGATCTTAAGACTTGGCCTTCGATCGGGCGCAAGGCCGATTTTAGGAGCTCTAGTGAGCGAGTCTGTATTTATATGCCATAGAGGAGAAAATCCTTGCGCCCGACTATGAAGAGCAGCAGAAGTCCCAACCATACTATTTATCGGGCGATTCATTAATCCAAAACCGTGCAATTAATTACATAATACATATTAGGGTCGTATTTCATTTCAGAAACTGGCGTCTTATTTCGTATGAAATATGGCCCTAATAATTAGAGGATTATTTCATTTCTGTTTGGGTTGTTATTCATTTCATAAGCGGTTTATATACAGGCAATTCACATGGAGGCTTTTACGACGTCGCTTTGTCGACGTCTCTTTTGGTTTGATGGCAAGCGGTGTAGAGAAGAAAGAGGGGTAAACAAAACGACTCGTTTTGTGTTTTTCATGTCGTTTTTTATATTTCTCTTTCAACTTTTTCTTTTTACGCTTTATTCTTTTTCTTACTTTAAAGTGTGTTGTTAAAAATACAGTGAGTCCTCGATTATCGATAACAGACGGGACCGGCAGCATTCTTGGTTATTAATTTTTTTTGGTGTCTTTCATATTTTATATAAATATGTAATGTATTATTATGTAAACATGGGGAAAAAAGTAATTGGCAGAATATGCTTCCAGTACGTTGGGAAATTCTCTTTCTTCGTTTATTTAAATTTGTTTTGATTGTTCAAAAGTAAACGAAAAAAAGATAATTTGTCAGAGGTGATTTAAATCAATGCAATAAAAAATTTATTTTCCAGTTAATTGATGCTGCCGGTTAATCGAATGACGGATAATCAAGGCCATACTGTAAATAAAAAAAAGACATGCAACCAAAAATCATCATATGAACGCAAAGAGATTTTGGAAGTTGCTTTAAAAGGGAATCAAGATAAAACGACGTCGTAAAAGCCCTCATGTGAATTGAGTGTTAATTTTGAAAATTGGGGTTTATTTCATGCCGCCATAAAATTTTGCACAGTCGAATAATCAACTATTACCAACAATTTAAAGGTTCGAAAATTATTAAATTAGACTATTGGTTTAAGAATTGCTGTCCTATTTCATACCTGGTGGTTATTAGTATTAGGGAATTGCGTTATCCGATTGTTGCATTCTAGTTTGCTATTTTAATACATAAGAAGACACAATAATTACAATAAACTTTAAGTGTGAAATATTGAACACATTCAAAAAATAAAATTGCTTAATGTAATAAAAATAAAAAGAAATAACCCTATTAACACATCCTAAGCATTTTAAAGAATATACATAATCAAAGTAAGTTTTATTTTCTTCCTTTTATAATTTTAAGAAAATTACACGATTTAGACAGAAAAAAATTAAATTTTAAAAAATTTGTGCGTCATAAATAAAAAAATAAAAATTAATCAAATTATTAAATCTAAGAAATTTAGTTCTAAATTTTAAAAGAGTTGAAATATTTTTCAAAATGCAAAATCTTCTTTTTATCGTCCTGATGATATTTTGGCAATATCTTTCTATTATCTTAAATGTGGTTATCTGGTGATATTGCTAGTTTATCATCTAGCAGAATCGCTTCCGTATTGCTTCGGAGTATTGCTATCGAGACACGTTTCTTCCCGCAGGAAGAATCTTCCACAAAACGAATAAATTATTGTATTTCTGTGTTTGCTGGGAGATCTCACATTGTATACAGAAAAAAATGTTTCAACAATTAAAGCAGTATTCAAAAATAAAATCAGTTTCAATTACAAATAAAATTTAGTGAATGAAACTTTTAATCAAGTGAATTAAAAGTTTAATTGATTTGCACCAGTAAACAAAGTAACTATTTCAATTATACGTTCAATTCACTTGACTAAACGTTTAATTCACTTGATTAAAGGTTTTATTCACTTGATTAAATTTTTAATTAAAACTGATTTTATTTTTTATTAATGTTTTAATTGGTGAAAAATTTTTTTCTGTGTATAAACTTTTAATTTTAGTTTTAAATGATTTTGTTATTCGTGCTTAATTTCCCAATTTTTATTTTTGATTAAAACACAGAACTTTATTGTTGATGGGATAAGCTATTCCTAGGCGTATTTCACTGGTTGCTTAGGCCAATTTCATCCATAAAGATTTTAGAAAAACTAAAGATATTAAACCAAATAAAACTGTTAAGCTAATAAGAATTACCGCAACAGTTCTATTTGTAACAATATCAAAGTTTAAACAAAATCATCAACAATAAACAGTGAGTTCATCTCTCCTTACATTCCCCACTACAATTGATTGGCATTCTTCCAACATTAATTAAACAAATAATTTTGTAAAAAGTTAAAATCATTTCTCCGCACATATATCCACATCCACGTTTATCAATAGCATGCAATCGCTTCAGCTGCTATGAAAAATAAGAATATTGAATATTCTTCGGCAATGTTTTTCCAATTAATTAATCAAAAATAAAAGCAGTTTTAATTAAAAATATAATCAAGTGAATTAAAGATTTACTTATATCAACAACATTACTTCGGAAAATTTTTTGATATTAGCGACATTTTCCGATTGGTATTAAATTGATTCTATTAGTTTGTTGACTGTTGCAAATTTTATTATTATCATTAATTGATTTTGTGTGTAAAACAATTTTAATAAATTATCGCAAAATACCACAGGAAAAATTTGCTCTCGAAATACATATCGCACCCTAAATTCTAAAGGGTCACAACTCAAAATTTATCAATTTTCACTTTTTGCAATAAATCGATGCGCAGTGGTCATATCTACGCGCTATAGAAATCTAAGATCAATTTCTCTAGTATTTTGCGAAGAAAATACAATTTAATCCTTCTTTGGAGTATTAGAGTTCATATAAAAAGAAACCCTTTTTTTGTCTCTACTGAAAATTTAAGAATTTTGAGTTGTGACCCTTTAGTATTTAGGGTGCGATATATTTTGTGATTTTTGTTTAAAATGTTAAGTTTACTTTTTCAAAGTCAACTTGTTGCAAATTCAAATTAACACCAAAGCTTTGGGGATTTTGGCATTGGGAACTAGTAGTTCGCCTACATTAACTCTCGAATTTATTTCAGTATTTAGTTGTATTAGTGTTAAAATGTGTGTATTGTCTTTCGGAAAAAAGCCACTAAAATTATTTTATCAGTTTGAAACCATTTTAAAGCAGTTTACTTTAGGCCAATTTAACTGTACATAAAATAGGGTTAAAAAATGGATGAGTGAATAGAAAAAATCTAAGCACATTTATGCAAATTTTCGCACATAAAAAACCAACTACCCACAAAATGCGGTTTGGCTGCAGCACTTCTGTATTTAATGGTTTCTGGTGTTTTGCTTAGTTTTTGCAGTTTGGAAAGAAATCAAGTACTTTTTTCTTTAAACAACATGAAGCACTCATGCAAGTTGAAGTGTTGATATACATTTTAAGCTTTAAAGAGCGGAATAATTTTACAATACCTCATTGTTGAATATAAGTTCCAAATTTTAAAAACTATTTGAATTTGTGTTTAAGGCGAATAACTATGTGTTCGTTTTATTTGAAATAATGCCAAGTAAAGTATTAGAAAATCCCCTAAAATAATTAAATCATTGAATGATATTTATTTTTTGAATCGTTTACATTCTCTTCTTTTCTCCTCTTTCAAAACTACTTCTTGGAACGGATGATGTCATTTAAACAGATTGCTTAGTTCTCATAAACAATCGCAAATAACTTTCTTTTGCCTTCCAGTCCAGAGAATTTAAGTCACACCACGACATAAGTGATTGATTTTCTTTTCATGCGCAAGTTGAAAATGAAGTGTTGAGCTGTTGGTTTCGGTTGTGAACAAATCAATATAAATACCACAATGAAAAATCGTTATTTGAACATTTTTGTCATTCTGTATAGCAAATATGAAACATGGATACAAATACAAACTAACAACTACATTTGATAACATGACATGTATTATGTACTAGGGTTATATCCTCGAAACTCATGTCACGGGATAAAAATTAGGCAAATAAATGACAAATTACTTTCCCTTACTTATTTATTCAGAAAGAAGTTATTGAGTCGTTATTTTGCTGACATTAATAGCAATTCGACTAGTATTTCGATTCCTCTCTTAAATGTTTAATATAAAGTTTACATTATTCCTATTAATGCTGCTGCAAAGATATTTGACTTAAAAATTTTAGTATTCATAAACAATTGTCGAAAATAACTTTTAAAATAAGCTTGTTGGTATTGACTTCGAATTTAAGCACCACAATTTAGGGATGGGCAAATTTAAAAAATATATATTTTTTTAATCGAATCGATATTTTTTAAGAATATCGATATTTTTGAAATAATAAATATCGATATATCGAACGTATTTTGAAGAAACTATTACCAAATTATAAAATTTAATATACCTTTGTACATACATATTTATGAACAAACAAATTATATGTACTTACATTGTTACTTTTTATTGTTTCATTTCATTTAAAAAAAATAATAAAAACAAAAAATTCAATTATAACAAAAACAAAAGAGAATACAAAAAAACATGTGAAATCCAAAAAAAAGTAAATTAAAAATTTAAATGAAAGTCATAGAAGTACCAACAAACCAGAATGTACTAATAAAGTGGCCTCACAAGCGCAGCTGTTTCCAGTGATTTTCTTCGTGTGTGACGTTTGGCGTAATTTTTTTTGTTTATTTACATTTTTTATAAAGGCATTTTGACATTTGCCGTCTCAATTCTAGCAACAAAATGCCTGTTGTTTTTTCAATTGTTTCATTGTTGTAGTACTGCGGCCACTTTATCAATACATTTTGCAACTAACCATAAAATTTGAATTGTACCCCTAAAGTACCAACTTTAACTTGAAATGTTTTTAATTGTTTTAAGTTTAAGTCATGTAAGTACCAACCATAGTTGGGGGTAGTTCACTAAATATTGATTTAAATCAGCAGTGCACTATCACTGAATAAAACTGTAAAGAAATTAGTTTGCACTCTTTCTTACCAGATTTTTTACTACCACTTAAACTATTTTAGTGATAGTGAAAATTTCTTCACTATCACTTAACGCAGATTGAATGCAAATATCTGCACTCATATCAAATAGTGCAAAATTTGGACTTGCTATCAAAAAAGCTACATAAAAATATTGTATCACTAGAATTTAAAATATGACTGATTTATTTTTTTTTTTTTTTGGAGGACATTAAACAAAATTAAATTTTGTCAATAACGGTATAATTATTGGCTTAAATCGTAAAGAAACAAGTTTTTGATTTTAAATTTAGTGCAACAATTTTAGTTGCACTCAAATGAGTGAAGAAAAAAAAGTTGCAATAAACTGATGATTAAAAGCAATCATTAAATCAAACTATTTTTTTTTTTTTAGTGCAAAATTTTTTAACATCACTTTAACTCATGTTTAGTGAGTCTGCAAATTTTCAATTCATCACTCAACAGCAAAAAAAATTATTGCAATATTTTTGCACTATAACTAAGTGTGAGTTGAAACTGCAAAATGAGTGCATTACCCCCAACTATGGTACCAACTAACCTTTAAATTTGAATTTTACCCCAAAAGTACCAACTTTAACTAGAAATGTTTTTGATTGTTTTAGTCAAACAAATAATTATCAGATATGGACATCAGGAGCACTTCCAGGTTTATGTGCTCTCCTGCCAATCTGCAACTTGTATCCGACACTGCTTCTTATAAATGCCAATTATTTTAGATCTTCATATTAGTTTAAAAAAAACATATGATGCACGCGATGATGCCAAATCTTAAAAAAACATATTGTTTGAAAAACGGCTAACATTTTGCATTTTTAATGAAGACTGACTTTAAAATATATCGAATTCGATAGTCGTATTTCAATATCGCCGATATATCTCGATTTTTATTTTTAAACGTCGATATTTTTAAATATCGATATTTTTTTTGCCCATTCCTACCACAATTTCCCTATAAACAATATTTCAAAAATTGTGTTGAAGCCGGCGCACAATACTTGAATAGAAGGAGTTGACCAAGACTAATAATATTTAGCATGGAGGTATATATGATAATAATAAACAAAATTTCAAGTTTTGAAAAAATTCCTTCAAAGGATTCAGGTACCTCCCACATATCCTTTTTTTAAAAAAGTTTTATTCGGCTACACTTTGTATTTTTAATTGTGGAAAATTACCAAATCTACCTAAATAAAATATTCAAATTGATGTACTTAATTTTTTATAAGTTCCTGCAAGGATTTTTGTATTATAAATATTTCATAGTTAAAATATTTCATACAAAAATATAAAAAAACAAGTACACTTAAACTCAAAATGTAATAAATTGTTTTGCTTACATTATTTTTAAATATGCCCAGAAGTTTCAGAGATCTCATTGAGTTCTTTAAAAATTCATTAAAATAAAAAAGCGAAAAGTTTTGGTCTTAAAACATTTAGCTTGACATAATTTCAAATAAAATGAGGTTTGTTTCGTTGTAATCGGTGCACAACTTTTGATTTTATTCACAATTTACTGAGAAAACTGAATATCGATTTTCATACAAAAATAACATTTTAAATATGTGTTTGTCATGATCGTTTTTTCTTTTTTTGTATAGAAATCGATTTTCAGAATTTGAAGAATTTGCAATCAAATTTCCGACCGCAAACCTTCTGTTCCGCAGTGTTATATTAAATTTTAGCCTTTTAGACCCAGTTTTTTCTTCTCAAAATAGCAATAGCGCCTATCCAAAACAAGCTAGATTCATAAAGTTGAGCACAAATATTCTCTCCATGTGAGATTTGTTTGATTTTGATGTAATCTTAATTGACCTTAATTTTTCACGTAGCGCTTATACAAATATGCTACCCGAATATGAATTTTAACACGATATCTGCCTTCAAGAATGTCTGTATCCAACGTCAAATCGGTATTTTAATCAAGCAATAATATTTGACAACAGTGTAAATAAAATGCATTGTCATCTTAAATTTTTCAAAAGCGATGTTGGCGTTTCTTGTTCCTGCGCTACTAGCATGAGACAGTTAAGTACTGTCGCATAATAGGAAATAATCGAGAGGTGTCAAGTCGACCTTGTGGGCCAAGTGACGAGTTTATTTTTCGTAATCAAAATTTCGATTTCCATAAGTTGATGTTTTCGGTCGCCGTTCGCACCAAAAGTTGAATTTTCCGGAATAAAATGGGGTCTGTAGTGATTGGTTTACATCATATGTGGCCATATAAGCCAAAAGTAAGTCCCATAGTTGAACACAATTTTGCGAAAGAACATCGTCCTCATGAAAGTTTGTAAGGTCTGGCGGGTATCGCGCCATGTTTGTAGGTTCAACCCAATGACCTACACAATTTGGCTTCAAAGGTTTATTATCCATCTTGATGGAAACTTCAGCTGCTGGCTGATCGTCTAATATAAGCTGCTTGCTTTACATCAGCAGAAGCTAGACAGGTCCAAAATAAGGGGTTGCGTTGGGCGCATTTTATTCGACTAATACTTCTCCACCTGTGGTGGAGGGCTGAAAAAGTTCTGGAAAAATTTTACCCTTTACTACTCAGTTAGATCAAACAGTCACAACTTAAAATCAAAATGTCTGTTAAAGAAGAAGCAAACGAAATTTTTGTGGTCGCTATAGATTTTCTTTGTGCAAAAGTAAGAGATTTTGATAAATATTAGCTAAGCTTAGACAGCTTATGATTTAGTTTGCGATATAAAGCTCATTTGATGCAAAGTCGTCATTACTCAAAAATGACAATTCGAAATAAACGTGTTATGTTTTTGATTTGCTTGCACCACTTATGCCTTGAATAATACTTTCGTCAAAAGTGGAAGGTTTCCTAAGTCACTATGATTCTTAAACCAGGAAAGGATCACACAAAAGTTGAATCATATAGTCCTATAAGCTTATATATCAAAGCTGTTAGTGTCAAAAATAGCTCCAACTTTAAAAGAAAATATATGTATTCCTAAAGACCAATTCGGCTTTAGAAGAGAACAAAGTACAATTGAACAAATTAGTCGAAAATTAAGCGCCATAAGAAAGCCTTTGAAGAAAGAAAATATTGTTCCGCTCTCTTTATCGCTGTTTCTCAAACTTTTGATAAAGTCTGGCATGAAGGCTTATTATATAAATTGAAGCAAAATTTACCATCAAACACACACAAGCTGTTAGAAAGCTACTTAGTTGGTCGTTAATTTATCATTAATGAAGGACATTTTTTAAGTTCACCTCAGCCAATTGGCGCTGGAGTCCCACAAGGCAGCATTTTCGGTCCTCTATTATACTTAATTTATACTTCGGACATGCCTACAAACAACTACATCCAAATTTCATAATTTGCAGACGATACAGATTTTCTAAGCGTCCGCGAAACCCGTTATGAAACGTGTCGTTACTTACAGCATCATATATTTCAACTAGAAATATGGTTAAGACAATGGAGGATAATGGTCGATAAGCAAAAATGCGTACGTATAAAATTCTCCTTGCCCCAGGAATCATGCCCCCTATTACAATCAATAACCAAATAATTCCTCACCATTCCCATGTAAAATATCTCGGTATACATCTGGATCGGCGATTACAGTGGAAATTCCATTTAGAGTCAAAACTAACTCAAACGACACTAAATATAGCAATTCAAATTCATTGGCTTATTGGAAGAAACTCTGTCCTTAGTCTCGACTGCAGACTTCTACTTTACAACTCCATCTTAAAGCCAATCTGGCGCTATGGTATTCAGTTATGGGGCACTGCCTCGGCCTATAATATCGAAAAAATTCAAAGGCGCCAAAAAAACTTCTTCGAATAATCACAGATGTCCCTGGGTATGTTAAAAACTCAAATATTAGTTTATATTCATATTGTTTGTTCAGTAGTATGTTTTGTGTTGTATTTTAAACCATATATGACCCTATGGGCTCGGTTTGTGTGTAACATTGAGTAAATAAATAAATAAATAAATAAATAAATAAAACTATGATTACGAAATATGCAGTAAAATACTTAGAAAAGCTCGAAATGCATCCGAACCCACCAGCTCGAAATATTTTAAAGGATAGCGCCCAATTAGATGAGCGGTTGACTCATATATATTTGAACAGAACCCGCGATGAAGAACATTTTTGTCTGGCACTGGCAGGACATAAAATAAAGAATACGGATAAGATTTGATTAAATATTGTTAGTTAATATTTAATATATGAAGATTCAATAAATAAATAATGGAAAAAAGAAGAAAAAAAGGAAAAATAAACAAAATAGAAGAGTTATGATTCGTTTGCTATTTATTGTGGTTTTATATTTCACCGCTATTTTCTTGCGCAACAACCAACAGCTCATAAACATGGTTTTCTCCACACCTAATAAAATACACAGTCAGAACAACTCTTATCATCCTCTTGTTGTTTAATTTATCCTTTTTTGAAAATAATTTATTAAAAGAAATATCAAATACTGCCACGTCACAAAAAAAAACTTGATTTATTTTCTAATTTGGTTTATGGTGACATTTTAACAAAATATAATCATCGCAAATGTTACTTAAAAAAGTATTCTCTTTGTTGGATATTGTTGTCAATAAGTCATTTAAGCTTAAAAAAAATCACGTCTTACAACCAGTCAAATCTAAAAACATTGAATTTTCGGTTGTTTTGTAAAATGAAGGATTTTGTGTCATACATTTTGGTTCATTTGTTGTCTTATATTGATATGGTTTTATATTTTGTATCTACAGTGGTATCTCGGTTAAACGAACGCAACGTATGGTTGTGTATATAAACGCAGAGAATAAACATGTTTAAATATGTTCATTTCCAACAAAACTATTTTTAAAGAAAATTTTAAACATATTTTGTTTTATTTCACCATATTATTGTCACCGACAACCATATTATGGTTGAATTTAGTTTATGTATTTAAATTTGGTTTATCACTTTATAAAGAAGTAAATGATTTTGGAAGTCTTGAAAAAATATCCTGCAGGAAACCTGAGTTCAAATGTATTCAGCCGAAACTTTTATCGATTATTTTGGAAATTTTTTGGTGATACTGTCGGCTTTAGAGAAAAAAATAAATTTTTTGACAGCTGTTAAGCTAAAATTAGTGAAAAATGTAAAAGTGGATTAGTACAAATTCACGACTGACATTTCCTACCGGGAAGTACACGGAAAAGAAAAATCAATACATCTGTTCTTAAATCAATCCGAAGCGGTATAAATAGTACGTTTAGTACGGATTTTCTTGAATAAAGTACAGAAAGATTAATTCAAGTATGAATTATTCAAGTTTGAAATAGTTATCCATTTTTAATCCCGGTAAAATAATGGAAGGCGGCTTAAAATTGTTTTATTATAATTTATCACTTAATTCGAACTGACTACGAGAAAAAGATTCGGCATGGCCGAGTTTATTTTTCTTACTATTCTATATTCAAAATGATGTAATTGAATCAACATTTAATTGGTCAGTTGCAAATAGACGGCGATGAAACTGAAAAACAAAGCTACATATAACGAAATAAAATTGACAAAATTTAACGCATATGTGCGTATCAAAACCCCGTCTTTTACGTTTCTGTTTTCTTATTTCATAAAATAACTTGTTTACGTTTATGTTTTATAAAGACTTTTATGTATTTATTCAGAGCTGCCAACAACTTTAAAAAAATATAGCTAAAATTACGTCATTTCAATTTAAGTGCGCAATGATGGCTGTTGAGAATAACTTCACCGAAGGTAAAGTGTTATATATATCTTCGTCATTCCGTTTCTAACATCCACCTATAAATTATATATTCCGTTAAAGTATGATTTTAAAATTCAGCTAGATCCGCCCATAAATGACTGAGATATGAGCAAAAAACAAAGACTGCTTAAATATGAAAAAATTTAACAATATGATTTCTAGTCATATAGAACGAATTTGTGCCAAATATTATTGCATTATATCACCAATTGTGTTAGTTTTCGCAACAAATTTATCATTTTTTATGGTGGTGGTTCCATATTTGGATCAAAACTCCTATCCTTCTATACCGATTTTGCTGGATTTCTATCCCGAACTGATTAGGATAACTTCATAGATGCAATTTGAAACTAACATTTTTATTTTCTTTTAAGTTTTATAAAAGTGAGCGTGTAAGTAACCATTTTATGGGGTCTGAGATGAATAAAAAAACTCACGGAATGACAAGCTTAGTATACCACTGTTCACCGCTAGTGGTGGAGGAGGGTTCATAAAAAAAGAAATCTCCCAAACGTCATCATCTAAATTTTAAGAGATTTGAGAGAAAATAAAAAAGACATGTTTTAAAAATCATAGTATAAATGCCGCCTGGTCAATCATGCTAATGACAAATATAATTAAGCTGTACGATTGTTAAAATACTGAATTTTTTGAAAATAAGTAGTTCGCAAGAAGTTTCTGATATGCTGTTTAAATTTGTAATGCCAAAATTTTAGTTGAAAACGGCAAAGGCACTCGGGTACCTTGGTGTGCACACAAGGGTTAAGAAAAATAAAGCATACGATACCATTCAACATACTGCCTCCAACATACGCACTTTAAGGCTTCAGTTAGTTCAGTTGTGCATGACTGGATGCCTTTATCACACCGATGTTCATAAATGTTTGCTAGCAATTACTTTGGTCATTGCCTTTGTCAAAAGTTTAAGAGTTCTATTTAGAACGTATATACATATTTTTTTTATTATTTTTGCTTTAGTATGCACGAACTCTTTCCAGCGGTAAATTTTAAAAGGACTAAAAGTGGAAGGCCTGTTTGAATGCCTCTGCACTCCTTTCTAAAAGATTCGCTTCGTATGATATACTGCCTTCAGAAATATGCCTTCTAGAAGGTATAAATTTCTTTTTGAAAGACTTTCCAAGATATTCATTACACATTCGCTACTCCCTTCTTTAAGAAGGGAGAAAGGAAGGTGTTCAATTTTAATTTTTTTTTTGTTTTTAGTGACATTCTGTACTCCCTTAGGGAAGGGAAAGAAGTTGTTAAATTTTTATCTTTTTTTTTGGTCAATAACATTTTAAAAACAATTTTATACATTTCTTTTTGCACGTGATCTTGTTTTTATAACGGTTTTTTATTTTTGTATGTAAACGTATACGTTGCAGATCAGCTGTTTCGTTTTTCCTACTAAGTTTTAGTTTAATAAGTAATAATAACTCCTATGTTAACATGACGTTGCATTGCGGAAGAAAAGAATTTTATCTGACAATAAAAAATTTAAAAGTTTATAAAACATACAGTATTATATGAAATAAAGAGCTGAAGCTTGGAATTCTTTAAAAAAGTTTTAAAGAAATAAAAAACTGCTGAAAAAAGGCTTTTATAACGCGCGTTGTGTATATTGCTATTTTTCATGCACTAAAGTTTTTAAACGCCTTTATGGAAAAGACTCTTGATTAAGAGAATTTTTATCCGCCATTGGCAGGTCGTAAACTTAAGAATTAAATTAAGATTTGATTAATTTTTTTTATTTCATATACTTTATATATGAAGATTGTGATTACTCATATTTTTAAGCAAAAATCGTTTTTCGTTAAGAAAATCGTTTGATCGAAAGCAAAAGTTTATTTTGTGATCACACAAAATAAGCGTATAATAGAATAATCACCAAAAATCGTATTTTTATATTGAAAATACAAAAATAATTAAAATGGCTTATAACTCCTTAAAAAAGAGTTTGATCGAAAATAAAAGCTTGTCTTGTGATCAAACATATTTTTTTAGTTTTTTTCACCACTCATATTTTTAATCAACAATCAATTTTAATAGAAACTTTTAAAAGGCTGGTTATTCCTTTAATAAGTTTTTAAATTAAAAAATTCGCTCATTTTGTGATCAATAGTATTTTTTTTTTTTTAAATCAATTGTTTTAGAAATGTTAAACGTTTGCAATTATTTTCCCTATTTAATGCTTATTTTTTAGAATAAGATCACGCATTAAAATAAATGTAAAATCTTTTTCTAAAAATGTTGGAGAACAGTTTAAAAATTACTTGACAAATTATTAATGTTTTATATAAATGGAATCTTGGAGTTTTTTATTATAATTTTGAAAATAATTTTTCTGTGAACTTTTAAAAAATTCATTTAAAACATAAATTTAATCCAACTAGGACATTTTCAATGGAAAATGGAGAAGAAAAATATGAATTAAAAGATGTGGTAGCTTTTCCAATCGGTAGCTCTTTCCTTTTAATTCCTATTTTGCATTTTTTACCATTGAAATTGTATGCATACTAAATGTCTATGAATGTAAAACTAAAATTTTCAGAAGTCCTTTTAGAAAACCATTTTTTATAGGTATTCGATATGTACTTCTTTTGTATGTATTCATAGAGTACTTTAATAGAAGCCATTTTTTCAGTACACCTTTGTAATGGCTTTTAACAGTCCTTTATTAACAGGCGTTCTTAAAGACATGCAGCAGAAGGGCTAACAAAAGAGCTTCTTTTGAAAGCCTTTTATAATTACTGTAAGAAGAAGGGAGTGTGGAAGGGCTTGCTCCCAATGACAACCTGTATAAAAAATATATGAGTATGGAATATATGAGGAAGTGAAGAGCTTGTGTCTGCTAAATAAGGCCTTCTATTAGGCCTATTTACTCATTCTTTTTACCGCTGGGTTCTTTCAATTTTAGTATTTTGTAGATTTTTATAAAATAAAGCAGGGGTCTAATCACCGCATACGATATCGAGCAAAATTCATCGAAATTATTTATTTTGGTATCTTGAAACTCGATATCGAATGAAATGTATTGAATTTGAAATAATAGCATTCAACATCGAGTAACTCGACATTACATTTATCGAGTTTTCATTCGATACGCCAGTGTCTATCGTATGCAAAAAAATTCAATAGTTTATTCGATACGATAGTATCGAATGCGGTGATTAGACCCCAGTGTTCATATTTTATTCTTACTGGTTATGTATTTCTGGCAAAAATAAATTTATTTGAATAAACATAAAAAAAAACAAATGCAATAAAAATTATAAATTTTTAACAGACTTACACAACTGTATAACATTCTCTTTTGTAACACAAACACACACACACACACACATACGTACATACATATTCACATAAGTTTCCAGAAAATGTGTTCACAAATTTGCATGACTCATGCAAATTTTACTTTTGAATTTATTGACTTTGGAACAATTGAAAATAAATTTAATTGCTAAAGGATTTATTTCTCATGTCCAGCAAAGAAGTCTGAAAAAGATTTTTGCACTTGGTATTGTAGGAGATCAAAAGTTTGCTTTGATTTGGAATTAAGACATAAATTTATTGTGTTTTTTCATTTTGTTTTACGTACACATATGTATGTTAAGTGAACACAACAACAATGTTGCATATGCGGAGTTCAATAGAAAATTGCTTAACTACAATGGGTCTGCAATAATATTTATAACTCGATAAATTAAGCAAGAATAAACTTATACCAATATCACCAAAGTGGAGGGCTGACAATGCGTTTGTACTAGGGTATTCATTTAATCGGTTAATTGCTCGATTAATTAATCGAGGTTTTGTTTTAATCGGTTAATTTATGTTTTTTATCGGTTAACCGGTTAAGTAAATTTTTTTTTTAAAAATAAATAATTTCAATATAAAAATAAATAAAAATTCTTTATTATTGGGAGTTTTTAGTAAAAAAAAACCATAACATAACAATTCTTGAACTAAAACCAGCAAAGAAAAAAATAATTAATAACTATGTAATACATATTTTTAAATTAATACATATTTGACGTATTCACAAAACCCCTTGTATCCTTGTGTCAATGTTTGTTGTATTAAAAAACATAGTTCACTATTGATTTTTTATACAACATACAATAGATACAACGATATAAGGGGTTTTGTGAATACGGCAATTATGTATTTATTAAAAAATAAATTGTGAGATCATATTATTAATTATTTCAATAGTTTAAAGAGATGTTGTAAAATAAGGTTTTAGAAAAATATATTGAATTAAATGTTTAGAATTTCAGCGATTCTTTTCTTTAGTTTTGATAAAACTTGACTTGGAAAAAATTCTTTAACTTATCTTGGATGTTGGAGATCTCGAAAGCAACCTATAAAACAGAATATCCTTTTTCTCAGTATTTTACCTGGATTTCTCTAAACATATAAAATCATCCATTAATTTTAAAATTCTACTTTGCATTGTAGAACGCATTTTAAAAGTGGGTTTCTTTGCAATTGACGTTTTGGAAGTCACCCATAGTAAAAAACACAAGGATAATATGGTTTGATACTACAAAAAAAATTCAAAATTTTGTTGTATCGGTTGTAATTAACCGGCTAAATCGTTAATCGAAAAAAGCCAATTTTAAATTAACCGATCAGTTAATCGGATAGTATTTAATAGGGTAACCGAAAAATTGATTCCAGACGCTCCTTTAACGATCAACTCAGAAACACTTTCTGAATCGATCTAACGACTCCCGTCCGGCTTGAGGTCTGTCCATTTAAGCCTTGTGAGCAAAGTTTGTTTGCCAATTTTAAAGTTAGATCGATGGAATAAATGACACACGTCTTAATTCTCTTGAGGACGAGGCCTTTTGAAAATGGTAAGAATAGGCTCAAATTTCACAAACTTCTTTCCGCAATAAAGTCTTCGTTCCCCAAAACCATTTTTTTTGTGGTGCTTTTAATATAAAATATCACAGAAACTTATTTTCAAGTCTCATCAAAACTTTTTAAAACCGGCCCATTTTTTACATCCATACAAATACCACATCCAACAATAAACAGCTTTTAATGCCATAATATTAATGTACAATATGGCGTTGGTAACCTAATCATATCTACTATTGCATATCAATGAGGTGGTAGGTCTAGATCTGACCATAGGTTATATAGAAACCCCCGATTTGAAATTGCTTTACGACGAAAAAGTCTCATATATATATGTATAATATCCCGCTAGAAGAACTCTTACATGCATCTTTATTTTATAACATAATTCTGTTTTAATGGGTTCATGATTGCCATGAGTCTCATGGTTTACTCTCAAAAAATTTGGGTGTAGATCAGAGAGCTGCAAGGAGTATGATCGAGCCGACTCAATCACTTCAGCTAAAAATTCAGTATAAATCAAAAAAGTATTCTACAGTTTTGTTCTTGTTCAAACGTCAACACGAACCAAAAAATTCAGTAAGATGTATGAATCGATAGCAAAATTATGCTTGTACATATTTGTTTATTTAAAAGCGATGCATCTGTTTATCAACAACAGCTTACTTGTACTCGGGTTTCGGCTCGGTGATTCGAACATGATTTTATTGTAATCAGTTGCAACCACCACTCGAACTTTATGATTCAATCGTTTTTGTTCAACAACAAGAAATTACTTAAATGCAAAAAGCACGTTTCAAACAGTCAGTTTGAATTCTTGGTATGATAGAAGTAAAATTCATGTTATAAGCTCGAGCCAGTTGTTTAAATACACATTGTGATTTATTTATATAAGCAATATAAAGCTCATGTTATTGTGAGCGTTGCGTGTTGTTCTTAGTAGTACTGTTCCTTTTATAGTTATAAAATATATTTTGTTATATAAGACTACTTGTTTTGAAAACCCATGTTCCTTATTACATTTTGATATAAAAATATGTTTAAAAAAATGTTTTTTTATTATTAACTTTTTTAATATCTCCAAAAATTTCTTTGAATTTGATTATATGCCTAAAAAATAATAATACATGTATGTATGTAAATACATATAGACAACTTTTTCGCAAATTTAATTTTCAAATAAATTTAGCTTGGGTTACGATTTTTTAACATTTTTTTCACTATATTCATATTTCCTAAAAATGTATGCACACAATATGAAAAAACAATATGGGCTTGCATACATTATCTCAAAGTTGCAGATTTTGTTTTTATCGAATTACTTACTTTTATTTAAAAAAGTTTAAAGACACTTAAGCTTGTAATAATAAATGCAATTAAAAAAAGAAAATAACTTATAGGGCCCATGCACAACAGCATCATGATTGTGCCAGCTGATTGACCGTGTACAAGCTTGTGGTATAATTGTACCAGCTGCTGGTGTTTTATCAAAAATAATTTGATATTTGTTTGATTGTATCAGCATGATTGAAACGTGTGTTGTAAAGTTAGCTCATAAAAGTTAAATCGTCAAGGCATAAACATTAAAAAAATACTCAATTTAAAATATGAATGTCAAAGAAACATATTTCTCGAATTTTTTTAAAGCAATGCCTTGCCCATGGTATAAGGAAAACAAGGTAGTGCCACTTAAAATTTTTTGACAAGTATTGTGTTTTGCTGTGTTGTATTTTTTTATTCAGGTTTAACAAAATATTGCCACATGAGGAAAATGGATAGAGATTCCCAGAAATTACAAAGTAAAATGTGTAGCTTGAAATAAATGAAAATTACGTAAAAATTTTAGTCTTACGGCCAATTTCACCATGTTCGGTTATAATAAACAATCAGTTATAGCTGTCAAAACATATTGGTAACTAGAACTTTATTTATGTAAAAGCTCGTTTGAAGTTAAGTAGGTGAAATTGGCTGTTAATGTTATATTTAATGAATTAAAAATATGTAATAGCGAATGTGTAAGAAACCGTTATTTACCCTGGTAGTTCTGTTTAGTTTAGTTCTGTGAGACTTGTGATAGTAACATTTTAATTAAAAACAGTGATGAAAATCAATTAAAATTTATATGATAAATTTTATTAAGTTATTTTTTTTTCATTTTTTTATTAACATGCAAATGATTTTTATATTTATTATTCAACTTGCGGATTCTGAAAAATGTTCTCCCTAAAAAAAATCTTTTTACAATGTTATGGTCTAAATTTAAGTCGCACATACTAATTAAAGTCTTCATATAATTTGGTTTTGTCGATAATTGCTCATGATTAAAGTTCAAAAACATAGTGTTAAGCGCCTCCATTTTTTTCATAAAATGTTCATTTGGTTTAGTTAACCCTCCCTCTGATAAAAGATTAACGTAAGAATAATTTTTATCTTGGTTGTATGCCGTTTTGCTTCCGAACTCTTTAAGACCCATTCTTGATATTAAATATCCTGCAAAGTTTTCTTACCCATCGTATTCAATATCGTTTAGTTGATTTAGGTCCCCCCCCAAAGATTTTGAGTATCTTGGATATATTCCTCAAGATATTCTTCAACATGGGACTCAAAACATTCATTAAGCCGACTGAAAGATAATTAACTATAAAAACAAAGACGTTCTTTGGCATTGGATGCCTGATCCGTTCGCAATGAACCATCATTTATAACTATAATGTTTTAAATTACCTTTTTTGGAAGGGAATGGCATTTCTATTAAGCCTTACATTGTTCTTACTCACTCGAAGGTCTTCTTGAGCGAAATGAATTGAGCAAACAAATGATTCTTTTTTCAAATCACTTTCTTCCTGCAAGCGTTCAACCACTTTTTACGTGTGAACGGCAAAAGCGGTATTTTGAAAAATGTGATATCCAAACGCTTACAATTGCACCTTGTGTTCTTGCTGTCTTGGAGAAAATGGGATTATTAAGAACAAATATGGTAGCACAGTTTTCACAAGACACGTTACTTGTCAGAAGGCAATATGTCAGAAAAAAAGAGAGAGTGGCACTACCTTGTAATCCTTATACCATGGCCTTGCCTATGGAAAAGTACGGAAAACTGCAAATATGAATTAAATAACTAATTCTACAATAAAATGGGAGAAAATTTCATCGTTATTCATTACAACCTTTTCCACACAACTTTTGGTAGAAAATTTATTTTGTAACAGCATGCTGGTGTATTGTGAGCATCAAGCTTAATTGCACAATCACTTGAGTGCACAATCATGATGGTATTGTGTATGAGCCCTATTATAAAGTTAAATTATTGCGTCTTGTTATGGAAGCTTACATATGTTTTTTAGGTATAAAAACTGAAAATAAAGTATGTTTTTTTTTTAAAAAAAATTGGGTTTGTAGGTCATTGAAAAATTATAACAAAGCAATAATTTTCTTATAAAAGAACTTTATATAACTACATTTTATGAAATAAGATTTAAAAGTTTAACAAATTCAGCCAATTATAGTTATATGAACATTTGTGTGTCTCAAAAAAAAAAAAATATTTTTTTCTTGAGTTTCCAAGCATAATTTATAAGCCTTTAGTGTAAAGTATTTTTGAGATTTTTTCGGAAGAGGATTAGAGGTCGCTCAAGTCGAGTTTTTTCTTAAAATCGGGTTTGCCGGTCTTTTTAGAGTTTTCTTAATAACTTTGTCAAAAACCATAATTTTCTTTATTTTTTAAAGAAATAATTTAAAAGATAAATGTCCAAAAGCTTTATTTTTGTATGAAGAAACTACAAGTTTTAGCAACGAATTTGCTCATTTAGGTACCCTACAAAAAAATTTTTCGTAAATTTTCCATAAATTTAGTAAATAGCGCTTTATAACTTTTAAAATATTAATGAAAATGGAAAAAATAACAACCCAGATTGAAAGATAAATTAATTCTGAATAATTTAGAAAAAAATATTTGTGCATTTGCTTTTACCGTTCCTGAGTTATACCGGTTTTCAGCTTTGTTCCCAGATTTTGATATTATTACGCATACCCAGCAAACAAATTAAAACCAAAAGTCTTATTTTGCTTTGTAAAAAAATCATCTATTGGGGTTCTGAAAATCTGTTTCAGAAGTTGTGACATTGTAGTAAGTGTTAGCCAAAGCCATACCTCGTTCTGGCTTTTGTAAATGTTGAACTTTGTTCTTTGTATCTTGAAATGACTAGTTGGATTTCTAGCATTACCCATTATATTGATGGTATCTGAGACCGCAGTTCCCCCTTAATAGGCCAACAAGTAGCCTAATTCCCCCTTCCCAAGAAGCAGGAGCCTACCTGTCCCGCAACGGGATAGAGTCACAAATCTCTTGGGCTGTATTAATCCAGAAGTAGACGTCCATGTGTGAAGGAGTTTACGTTAAGGCACCGTTTGTAACTTCGCCTCAATATAACCAGCAGATATGCAAAACACTCCATGACCAACCTGAACTTCACCTCTAAAGAAGAAAGTGCTTTTAGATCACCCTGCCTATTGGATATAATAGATAATCTCAAGCCCGTTGCCCTCCTCCTAAGTCTTTTCCCAGCCCATATGAGGATAGCGTAGATCCCCGCCTGGAAGATCTTAGGCTGTTTGCCTACTGGCATGCCAATAATGCCCGCCCCAGTATCATCATTCGTCTGTTTGGAACCATCGGTGAATCGGACATGGTCCGCGCACTCGAGCCACCAGTATTCTGGTTAACAATTTTTCCAGCAAAGTTTAAGAAAATCTCATAAAAAAAATTGTAAACGCATTGTCAGGGGAAATCCCATTTTAGCTACAATTAAGGCTGGCCGTCTTTCAGATGGCTCGTAGGCGAAAAAATTGCATATATATATTGGTGTTTAGATAAAATTCGGCATAAATATCGTTTATAAATAAATATCTGACCCCTTAAGAGAAAATTTGTGTTCTTAAAAATCTCTAAATGCTGGTAGGATCTAATAACTAATCACAAGTGGTGTAAGGTCACATATGGTTGGAATTGTCAGTCTTTGTTTTTTTTAAGGCCGGAATAAACCGTCATACAACATCGTATCTGACACAGTTCAGAGAAAAAGTTGCAAAATTTCATAAATCCGCTGCTTAACAAAATACAACAAATCGAAAAATAATCGGAACACACTGTCATACTTTATGTGGGTTCTTGGTCGCGGTACCATTGCTATTGCACTGGAAGACCTAAAAGAGTAAATCTTGCTAAAAATGATTTTTGAAATTCAGAATTGTTTTCGATTTAAAATTGCTTTAATCGTTCCAATATACGCCATACAAGTGTCCTTACGTTAACAGCTATGCGGAATGACCTAAAGCAATATAAATGGGCCTTTGAAATACTTAATGTAGATAAAGAGGATTTAAAATCGAAAATTATTTAAACAAGACCCATACGAAAGATGCCCCAAGTACTGACTTTTGAAAATTTTGTTATACAAAAATTGTTTGAAGTTTCAAGTTAACTATTAGTTTTTGTTAAAAAAAAAGTGTGCAAGGACATCGCCCTACACAACACAATTATCTGATTTAAAGAGTATCTCTTTAATTTACATACAAAAATTAATGCTTCGAGTCTGATGTATAACAAGCACAATGACATTCGATAGCAATACAATTTAAGTGAAAAGTTCTATCCTTATCAAATGTTGTAATATTGCCCCTGTTTTAGCAAACATACGATTGACACAGAACTTTATTCCACTTTGACGAATTCGAAAGTGTATTTTATTTCACTATTAAATAAAAGAAAAAGGCTTTAAGAAGTTTCTATTTCGCCAAATGACATTCGTTTCCACCTAATGGCATATTACTGCTTTCGTCTCTTTTTATAAAATAATTTTCTAAAAAATATCTGCCCATTTAAATTTAAAATACATGACCATTTATTTAATAGCCTAAAAACAATTTCTGCTGGTGACATCCGTTTTCTTTTGTACGTCGTTTGAATGTACTTTTAGTTAAAAATGCATGTTTGTACATGTTTGTATTTGAATATTGTTTTATGTAAGTTTGACTGTATAAATGATACTGTCATCATGACAATACCAATGGAAGCCAAATAACAGTCTAAAAAAATAACAACTACAACAGAAAGAACAACACGTGGATATTTTGTAAGTAATAAATTATAAACGTTGTGACAAGTTGTTTCATCAAAAACCTCTGCAGCTGCTGTTGACAAAGTTCGAAAACTTTTATTAAGAAAATTTTTTTTAATGTTTACATTTTTCTAATTCCTGGTAAATTTTTTTTTTTTTGTTTTGATGTTGTTATTCTGTGTGTGAGAGTGTGTGTTAATAAAAAAGTTAATTGCTCAATTTGCATAACAGCGAAAGCAATTTAAAGTTTTAAATTAAATCAATATGAAAAAAAATTTCAAAAAATTGTTTTTCACTTGCAAAAAAAAAAAGAATAAGAAAACTCTAAACTCTCATTTATAAACTCGTATTTTGAACAATTGTAAAGCAATAAGGAAACAATTGTAAACTAAATCAAAAATAGCGTATGAGTAATAATCACATTTCTTAACATACAAATATGTATGTATTCCTCATACGTAGTATGTACCCAAGGAAACGATGATTGTTATAATTTTATGTGTGTAACACAACTGACTCAGCATCCACTTTGAACAAAGTACAGGTACGGATTTTGAGTTAATTTTTTTAAATTTGTTGCACGCGTTTAGCATAATATGCTTAATAATATTATAATATTATTTAAGATGGTGGGAATCTGTATATAATATATAATTTCTTAGTATGTATGGATGCTTGTAGTTACAATAAAATAACTAGAGTATTTTAATTGCTTCACTGAAATAAATAAATATATGAATGAAGAATAAAGAAATTCACAAAAGATATTACATAAATAAAAGCGCATAAAAACAGCTAAAGAGAACTATTTTATGGTATGATGTCAGCATGAAATTGCTATTTTAATTGTCACAAAGTATTAAAGAGAAACAAAAAGTTGATTTATGTATGTAGATAAAGTGTTTTTATATTGCTTTGTTTCTATTTATTTTTTTTTAGTAGCAATTCTTTTAGAATTTATCAGTGAACCATAAGTTTGTATAAAAAGAAGAAACAGCAATAGGGAAATTGCTATAATTAGTCATATGCAACTAAGACCAAAGGATTATAAAACTTAAAAGGGTTTTTTTTATAACTTTATTTATTGTACTAAGCAACGAGCACATTAAAATAAAACAAGTTTTAATGTTTTATGCTGTTGTGGCAAAACGTTAAAACCCACAACCATTAGTTCTTATTATAATACAAGATATTATTAAATCTATCCGAAAACACCAAGAAGCTTTTCAACTGCACAAGTTTTTTATCCACATTGTTTAGCACCCAGGGTACGCGGGTACCCATATACTAACTGTAATGTATTAACAATCACTATTTTTATGAAATAAATTTACATTTTTAATACTTTTTTAAAGCGTATTAAATTATATTTATGTAAAAATATGATTTTTTAACTTTGTTTTACATAACGGCTAAAATTTAAAATTTTTTATACAGGACAGTATTTTTTAGTATAACAGTTGAACATTTTTTGTCAAACATGATATGTTAATGAGAATTCTCCGTATTATAATAATAATGTTTTGGTAATTGTATGATAGAGAATTTAGTTTATTGAATTCTTTGAGCAGTTAAAATTTGTTTGTGTTATCCCATAAAGTGTATTGTACTCTTTAGGAATACGGGAGTTAAAAAACGTTTTTTTTTTTTTTTTGTTGATGTTGAAAATATATTTCGAACTTAACTTTTTCTGTTTTTTTAATAATTTTTATATTTTTCTAGTTGTGGTGGGTATCACGAATTCGGCATGTCCTGATAGAGACCGTCATACATTCAAACTGGTTACTGGTATTATTCTAATTGGATGTCGACAAGTGAATGAAAGATGTTTTGAAAATGTTATTCTTGACCGACTTTGGTATGATTTTCAATTTTTTGCTTGCATAAACATTTAAATGACATCCATCTAGTGTAACAAAGAAAGAGTGATTTTATAATGATACATGTATGTTTATTGGTAGTTTGTTGTTATTTTCTTTATAGATTGAAATACAAAAGGACAAATTTATCGAAACGCTCAGATGTTTGTGCGATAAAGCAAAGAAATTAATCCAAAGATCAATTGCAGTAAAGAGGATTTTACATAAGTAAACCACGGCATTAAAATTATGTTAAACTTTATGAACTGAATGCGTAAAATTCATTACTGGGAAAAAATATTTTAAGTTTTATCCAACAATAAATTACAAGATGTTGATCAAAAATGAGAATTGGGAATTAAGCATAACAAACAAAATTTTATTAATGAAAAACTTTAGACATAAATTTGGTAGCATCAAAAATGTGTATGAATAAACTTTTATTGTCTTAAGCAAAATGAGTTTATCTTAATTTATCAAATAACCAAAAACTTACAAATTTATTACGGTTGTGTAGATTAAACCTACACAACAATAGTAGAGAGAGAAATAAATATGTAAGAATTAATTCGAAAGTAAACAATATGAATAATAAATATATTTTTCTTGCTGTTAAAACACGGCATTGATCGGTGTAAAGGACTATACACAGAAAAAATATTGCACCGGTAAAAGCATTAATCGAAAATAACATCAGTTTTAATGAAAATTTCATCAAGTGAACTAAACGTTTAATCAGGTAAATTAAACTTTTAATCAAGTGTATTAAACGCTTAATGGACAATATTATTTTCCACTAGTAAAAAAACTAATAATATCAATTATACGTTTAATTCAATTGATCAAACGTTTAATTCACTTCATTAAACGTTTAATTCACCTGACTTAATTATACCCTTCAACACAGGTGGTGAATAGGGTATATATAAGTTTGTCATTCCGTTTGTAATTTCTATAATATCGATGTTAGACCCTATAAAGTATATATATTCTGGGTCGTTATGAAAAGCGAAGTTGATTTAACGATGTCCGTCTGTCCGTCTGCCCGTCTGTCCGTATTTCCGTCTGTCTGTTGAAATGGGTTTTCCAAAGGGGGCCAGGTTTTTGTACATTTATGTCACATATGGTGCGATAAATTAAATAAAGCTTTAAAGTTCTAAAAAAAAACAAAATTTATGACAAAATAAATTTATAGCATTTTATAGCCACATTTTATTTAATTATACACTTTTTTAACTACAGAAACAAAATCGAAAATCTTTCCGTTAGTAAATAAACAACTTGACAAAACGTAGCTACGATCGTAACGCAGAATACATACAATCGAAAAACAAATCGAATTGATACGGGGAACGGAACGCAGAATACCAAAGTTGCCAAACTGAGAAATTTACGATTCGAATCGAAACGCAGAATAAGGGTGAATGTGTTTAATCAAGGCGAATTCAAATGTTTCAAATCTTGGTTTATCAAAGGGAATTTTTTTTTAATTTTATGTTCTAAAAACGATTGTAAAAAAATATTTACCAGTTTTAGATTTTTAAATTTAATTTATAATGAAGTTATTAGAATTGTGAATATGTACGTTTGTACATATATGTAAAAATTATTTAATTTTTGTCTAGTTGCTCTGTATTCTGCTCGCACAATGGTGAAGGGTATATAAGATTCGGCACAGCCGAATATAGCACTCTTACTTGTTTTTAATTAACACTGATTTTATTTTTGATTAATACTTTTACTAGCGCAAAATTTTATTTTGTGTACTAAATTATCATAAAATATATTTCTTATTTTTAAGACTTTCCAAAAATATTAAAGCAAGAAAGCCCTTTTTGGTTCTTGGTTCTGTGTGCTTCAATTTAAAACCAAGCCAGTGAACAAATTTAAAACCCTTATCAATTAAATTAACAGCTGTTAAATTAACAAACTTGTCAATTGCGTTGTTTGTTTCATGTTAAATATTGACCTTTTTTCAAAATGTGTTTTACTTAAACCGTTTTAATCAAGAAAATAAATTGGAAATATTTAATTTTGTTTCAGCTATTAGTTAAATTAAAAAAGCACACACTTTTACATTGAAACGGGTTCGACTGTACAACAAATACTGTTTAAAGTTAATAATTAATCAAATTTTACTTTTAATGTCTTTAACAAAAAATAAGAAACGCTTTTCCTTTACAGTATTTTTTTTCTATCGATTTTTTTTCATCACAGTAGCAACTCCGCAAAATTTTTGGAAATGAAAAGATTCTTTCACACATTTTTCGCTACTGCTTGCATTAGATAGCAGTTATTACATAACCAGTTCTTTTAACGTATTATATAAGTCTTAATCGTATTGAATAACATAATCACTTACAACGTAATGATAGTACATCATTCATCAAGTAATTCCAAAATTAAAATGAATTTTTGACAAGTTTCAAAATTTTTTATTAATTGTCTCTTTTTCGCTTTTTCGTTAGTATTTTGCTTCCTATAAGCGCTTTGCTAACTTGTTACTTATTGCTTCCTAGTTAAATAACTAGTAATATTTTACCTTTTTAGACGGGAATGTAAAACCAATTATACATATTTTGGAATTTTATAGCTTTTTACTTTTTGGATGTATGTGTGTGCAAATAATATTGGACTACTTGATCCATTTTGATCAAACGGACTACTCCCTGAACTGGTCCAATGTAATGCAAGCATGGACCGTGTCATTGTTGAAAAGAGTTTGTAGACAAACGACATGTCTACGTATTTAAACGATATGTTTTCGTTTTTAAGCGATTTCAAAGCTAATCCTCTGAGTATACCATCGAGTAGTTTTAAAACCACTCTATTGTAATGCAAATCTGGGTTATATGGTCCTGCCCTAGGATATCGTAATGTTAAATATGCCATGTTTTTTTCATACACTGGGGTTACTTTTGGATTAGTCGTTGTCCTTAATGGGCTACATTGTACATGCGTTTTTGGACTAGTCGCATTATTTGCAGGGTATGGCTACTCTCTTATAACAAACTTATATTGTTTTGTTTTACATAAAATTCTAAAAATTCCCCCCACCCCAAACGGTAAAGGTGGATCCGCGCCTGTTGCGTAGGCTGATTAGATGTTAACAATAATATTCTTAACGATATAACTTTTTTTTGAAGTTAAAGTTTTTCCTATAATAATTTAATGAAAAAAACTATTGGGGGATTCACAAGGTGTGCTATCAAGTCATATCGTCATAATGTCCTAAATAATTTTTTACAATTGTTTAAAATTAATGTTTTTGTGTTTGAAACAAAAAAAAATTTAATGCTGTGTTCATTGATACGTCATAACTGTACGGTAGAAATCTAAATTATAAGCGGTAGCCCACAGAAATCATTTTTTAATTATTTTAAGACATATGACTTTACAACGTTATGACTACCTTGTGAATACCCCCTACGTATAACCAAAATTTCTTGCTTTTATCTTCTTATACTCAGTTTTTTATACCCTCCACCACAATTAGTTGTGATGAGGGTATACTAATTTTGTCATTCCGTGTGAAACTTTTTATTATTCATCTCAGACCCCATAAAGTCTATATATTCCTGCTTCTTAAGTAATTCTAAGTCGATTTAGGCTTGTGTGTCTGTCTGTCCGTCTATTGGAAGCACGCTCACTTTCGAAAAATTCAAAACATATGAACAAATTTGGTGTCAAATTGCTTGTAGTTATCCCAAGATCAAAATCGGTTCAGTAGGATCAAAGTATGAATCAAAATGCTTAGCCACCACTCTAAAAAATTTATAATTTTGTTACAAATGGATGATATAAGATTTGGCAAAAGTTCGTTTTATTCGACTGGAAATCACACTGTTAAATTTCGTAAAGATTGGTTTTTAATTTACTCTAGGCCCCATATAAACCCTAGTTCCGGAAAACAGTTTTGTACGCCTAAAACCGAAATAACTAATGATATCATAATAGAATTCGATCCGCCACAGTTTAATGGGACAAAAAATTACACTGTGAAATTTCGTGAAGATTCGCCTATAACATTTACTGTAGGCCCCATATAAACCCTACTCCCGTAAAACAGTTTTTGTACGCCTAAAACCGTAATTAATAATTATCAGATTATAATTAATAATTTGCAGTTTCGTAGGACTAGAAATTACACTAAATTATTTCGTGATAAACGGTCCATAATTTGCTATAGGCCCCATATATAGCTCAATGGTAAAATAATGAAATACGCATAAAAGCGTAGCAGATATTTATATTGCGGGAAAATTCCGTTCAACTTTGCTTCATATTTCCAGAAAAAATGTCATGAAGTTTTGTGAAATACGGTCCATAACTTACCTTAGATCGCATATTCAGCAGCTTTCTGAAATTCACTGTAAACGCTAAAATTTATGTCACCGCTGTATTGCAATTTATTAAAATTTATGCCTTTTTATAACCAGATATCACTCTGCAGATTTATGGGAAGATTAGTCCACAACTTACCGTGGCTCCAATATAAATTCCCCTCCGGAATATAATTTAAGTTCGGCGTAAGCTATTACGAATCATGATATTTTACATAAGCAAGTTAAAATTGCATGAAACTTTCTGATTGTCCGTCAATAATTTAATATAGATCTAAATTTCTCGACAAACAATTGCTAAATTTTATTATCTAATTTTTAATACGGGAGTAAATGCTTAACATTAATCTATTTCAATGTATAAATCTGGCTCAAATTTGGTGCGGTCTACATTATAATTTCCGTGTTGAAAATAGAATAGACTAGAAATTTATCTTCTCGATAGATTACCTTAATTCTTCATTGTTAGTTTGTGCCTATACGTGTACTAAGTTATGTGCGTATGTGCGTTTTCATGTGTAAAGCAAATTACAACACTCATACGTAACCGGAAGCTTGCTCGTTACTTTGGATTAATAAAACTTTACAAAATCGTTTTAAAGAAATTAAAATACTCATTTCCCTTTTCCTCAACTTTATACTGTTTTTTACACACTACAAATAAACGGATATGCTGCAAAACTCAAATAATATAAAAATGATAAACAAAATTTTCGTCAAAAAAACAAATTAAGGTTTATCGACTCAAGAACAAAGTTTGTTCAAACATTCCATAAAATGGATCAACTGGTAAAGAACAATAAACTGGCGAAAAATCAACAAAATTTTTTTTAAGTTTTTGGTTAAGAATTTTAGCCCCCGTATTCATAAACGATTATTAAATTTAACAAACGTTTATTTTATTTATAAATATTTACAGCCGTATTCATATAAAATAAAATAAGTTTGAAATCTGTTTTAAGGCAAAATTTTCATACAAATTTTTCTTAAAATGCATTTCAAATCCATTTTTATTATTTATGAATGTGGCAGTTAATACTCTACAGCATATCTTTATATGGATATAAAAATTAAAAATGTTTGTCTGTTTGTTTAGACTCCTTAATCTACTGAACCGATTTTTCTGAGCGTAAAAATAAAAAAGGCTACCTATTTTTTCGATAGGGGTTGAGGAATTGGTACCCCCATTGGATGCCAATATTAAATATTGCATACCTTAGGATCCGCTGCACGCTTTTTGTTGAACTTTTGGTAGTAGGATCTTGTAAACCTCAAAATTGAAATTAAATAGCAGCGTGGGAAGTGTTACCCCCCATAGGACGCCAATGTTTAATATCGCATATCTTAAGAAATGTTATAGTGAGAATAAACCACTTATTTTGTCGATAAAGGCAGGGAAGCATTACCGCCATAGTACCAAATATTGATTCATATTTATAATTTAGTCAAGTGACTTATTCATCATTGCGCAGCCGAAACGGCTGAAGACTGTACACAAACAAAGCGGATAGGTGTCCGTTACTTTTTCTGTTTTTGACTTTTTTTTGAATTTAAATCGTTTTAAACTTGTACATATTGTTTCCCACAAAACTTTTACAGTTATTTTAAAAAAATTTAAATTTTAACGGATTTGTGCTTATTACAAAAACAATAAGACGTCCTATTCGTACTTTTTTAAAAAACTTATTATAAGGAATTAAGTAATGAAATTAAATAATGGAAGAACGGTTTAAATCGGTTATCATAAAGCATAATTGAAGTAAAAGAGATACATAGATATAAAATTTTAAATGCATCTTTATCTTTGAAAAAAATGAGGGAACAAGTTTATTTTCCCTGTAATTATAACTCTTGGTTTTTAAATCCCTTAGGTGAAAACTTACCTGCGTTTTTTTTTAATAAATATTTTTTAAAACAAAAAGTTATATATGTGACCCATATAACTTTTAATATGCCTATACAATTTTAAATGCATCTTTACCTTTGAAAAAAATGAAAGTAAAAATTGTTTCCCTTCGTTTTTAAATCCCTTAGGTAGAATCTTACCAGCGTTATTTTTTACAAACATTTTTTAACAGTGACGCGAAACGCACCGGGTTAAGCTAGTATTATAATAGAATGATACAAGAGAAACTAAATCAATAAAATATTAGTAGACAATAAAATATAAGTAGACATCACAAATGTGCATAACATATTTATTAACAATAGTCTGATCCTTCTAAAAAGTCTTATAAAATTTTGTTTTGTGTTTTAATCATGTAGGGAATCTCTGTACGATTTGCCAACCCCAAAATTTTTTTTACTTTAAGAAGATACAACATTTTTTAGCTCATTTGGGAAGACTTAAAAATGTTTCTTTAAAAATACAAATCTTTCAACGTCGTAACAATAATGTAAAGTACATATTAATAAAGATTAAAATTCTATTTAATGGAAAAAAACATTGCTTTTTTATCATCACAAGTGTTTAACATGTAAAAAAAAAACCCGGGTAATGTGGATGATATGCTTTCCTACACCACTCACGTAATACAAATAAATTCATTCAGAAAATTTCAATTAAAACAGTCCTGTCATGTACATCACAATTTATTGTACTTGTTTTCAACCACGTTTTTTTTTTTTTTTTTTTTTTTTTGTCGCGACTATTTTTATGTGTTAACTAACATCTAACTTCTTATTTAAAGTAAAAGTGATATTAAAAAATAATTTTTTAAGCTTTGACTACAAAAAGTTTCAGTAGTACTATTGATGTCGATGATTGTTTATATTAGACCTATGGTGAACTTCTGTAGGGAGGATGAACATACATTCAAATCATTTCTGCTAAAACGGTACAAGCTCATTTTAAAGAAAAACGACGGTAGCAGCGACTTTTAAATGGTAGAGTTCATATGCAAATACTACTACCAAATTATGTTAATGATTCTACGCCTGTATTTTACTTGCTTAACCCTTATGTTAATACCCGGGTACCATGGTACCCACCAAGGAGTATTTACTTGAAAAAAATTTAAGAATTAAAATTGTTAAACAAGCTTCTGGATCGTTGTTATTAAACTTAAAGCAAATTCGGATTCTAGATTTATTTTTTGCTCCTTTAATACTCAAAAAAATTTGCTTACACTTTAACCATCGCAATATGCGCACCCGGGTACTCCGGTACCCAATACAATACAAAACACTTTATGGGATAACACAAACACGTTTAAACTTCAATAAACTAAATTCTCTATCATACAATTACTTAAGATTTGTTTCCAAAGCGTTATTATTATAATACGGAGAAGTCTCATTTACATATCATGTATGACCAAAAATGTTTAACTGTTATACAAAAAAATACTGTCCTGTATAACAAATTTAAAATTTACATTTTAGAAAAACTAAAGATATTAAACCAAATAAAACTGTTAAACGTATAAGAATTTTAGGCCTAAAAAACACTTAATTGACAACATCTTTTGTAAGTTGTTGTTGTTTTTTATTTTGTTTTTCTTAACCTACTTACAACTACAATTAATGTTGAGAGAATTTCAACTAATTGTAGTGGGGAATGTAAGATGAGATAAACCCACTGTTTATTGTTGATGTGTTTTTGTTTTAACTTTGATATTATTACAAGTAGAACTGTTGCTATAATTCTTATACGTTTAACAGTTTTAGTTTTATTTGGTTTAATATCTTTAGTTTTTCTAAAACCTTTATGGATGAAGTTTCCTGATGATCTGGCCTAAGCAACCAGTGAAATGCGCATAGGAATAGCTTATCCCATCAACAATATATTTCAAGTGTTTTTATCAATAATAAAAACTGGGAATTAAGCACGAATAACAAAATCTTTTGAAAATTTAAATTTTGTATTCCCAAAAATTGAAATTACTTTTTGATAATAAACAGGCAGGTGCACGGCCTAAAAAACACTTAATTGACAACATCTTTTTTAAGTTGTTGTTGTATTTTATTTTGTTTTTCCTAACCTACTTACAACTACAATTAATGTTGAGAGATTTTTCTTTTGTAGAAAAGAAAACACCATTAGTTTTTCCAATAACAATTTTGCCCCCTTTTATGCTTATATGTATGTATATCTAAAACTAGCATTTATTTCGCTTCTTCGTGAGTATGGCTTGCATTACTAAAATTACTTATAAATTCATTACCGAAAAACCGGTAAATTCATAATTTTTTAGCGGTTTTTTCGGTAAAAATTTAAACTTTATATTTTACAATCCCCCCTATTGCGAATGTCAATGTCGACTTAAATGACGTCGACACCGCAGTCATGGCATTACCGCCGTCAATATTTACGATTACCGTTTACTATTGACAAAGAATTTGTATTAATAAACACAATTTAATGCCGACGTTGACACGAATTGGCTTTGATTTTGTCAACAAAGTTTTTACCGTCGTCTAGTGAAATTGTGACAAAGTTTTTACTATACATCATTATTTTGTGAACGTTACTTTAATTGTTTAATTATTTTCTTGACGATGATACACATTGCTGCATCGAAATATTGGAACTATAAAATAAATTTTATCTAATTTTTTTATATAAAAAAGAAAAACCTCAAGCTTAATAAATTATATTGCAATTAAATAAATAAAGGTTAAATAAAATAAAAATAATATTTAAATGGAAAAAAAATTTAAATAACAACTTTAAAACAATTTGAACCCCTTATTGCTGAATTTGAAAATAAGCCCAGTTTGGCAAAAGGATTTCAACGAAGCTCAACTCCTAACAATTTCAAAAAGTAATGGGAGGAAATAACAACAAAATGAAATTCAATGGGAACCCCAATTAGAGGCAGCGAGGGTTGGCAAAAGGTTTGGCTAGAAAATTTATAAAATATATAAATTTTTAAATTTCGACCATTTCAAGGTGTGGAGGGATTTTAAATGTAAGTTAAAAAAAATTAACTCACAACAAGGCGGAAATCAATGCAACTGGTGGTGGTACATATAAGCAATTACCGCTTTCGCATCTAGAAGAAGCTGCATCAAATTTAGCATTTAGCTTTAGCAATTCTTTATTTTCTTTATCACTACATTCAAAGTCAAACAAATATAACATTATGCACGAAAATTAAAAAAAATAAATTAATTTACTGTCAAAATATATAGGGATGAGCATAATTTTTGTTTCAATACCGATAACATGTCGACATCAATATATACATGCAAATTAATACCGATTTAATGGCGAGTTGACGTCGGCGTCCACTAAATGTGACTTGAGCTAAAAATTAACGACGCCGTCGACAACGAGTTTAGTAATAGAGGGGAATATTTATCGTTTTGTTCCGTTCCATACATACTATTTTATAAGTAAATAGTTGAATTTAATATTTAAAATATGTAATTACAGCCGTAGTCATAAAAATTTATTAATGGGTAATAATTATATATATGGCAAAATTGCTAAAGTTGTATTCATAAACGAAAAATAGTCTATTAAACCTTTAATAAACCATTCATAAAGTAAGAAAATTTATTGTTCGATTTACCCTTCTTTAAACCAAAAATAAAATGAAATTTTGATAAGTGTCTGCATTTTATGATATTTGTGAAATATGTTGATAAATAATGAAAAAAAATATTTTATTTATTAATATGGACATGTTAAATACATACATTTAAATAAATTTTTTTTTATTGTAGACAACCAATTTGAAGTTATATGGTTATTTATTTAAAACATTTTTATATGATTTTAAAGAATATGTTCAGTGGCAAATGCAGATATTATCTTTAATAACTTATTAAATTACTGCAACTAGTTGTTTTTTTGTTTAACCAACGAATAATTGTTCAAAAATATTTTGAAAAAAATAGAATAAACAAATCATAACAATAGTGATGTTAATAAAAAGTAAACAAAAGTGTTTATGATACCATTCGGCAAGATTTTGTTCAGAAACTAAAATAAAATGTAGTTTTATTTGATAAGAATAATTTTTAAGTTCTACAATTAAAAAAACTATAAAAAAATTAAATATAGAATATCATGTGGACCGAATAGAACCCAGGCAGAAATTACGACTCTTCTAAATATTATGTACCGCCACCACACTGTAAATACAAAATTGTGACTCTACCAAAAATATGGTACCATCACAACACTGTAGATACAAAATTACAACCTTAGTTTTTTAATACCGTTTTTAAAAAGATTCAACACTGGTACAACACCCTAAATACAAATATACGACTTTAGTTTTTTAAAGTCGTATTTACCATAAAACTATACCGCTACAAAACTGTATATAAAAGAATTAAACCTTTATTTCCTAATACCGTGTTTACAACAATTCTATACCGCTACAACGCTATATATGCAAAATTTCAGTCTTAATTTAATAGTGTCGTTATACAATCCAATTTCGAAAAATTCATTGATTTCAAGAAAAATGTTACCTTTTAAAAAAATTTCATTAGGTTTTATTTTGTGGAAAATTGTTTACCCACAATTTGTGTGACTATTAGTATATGTCCATTTTGTAGTAAACAAATATTATCAGGATGGGTTGTTGTAATTTTAAACCCACAAATATTTACAAAAGAAAAACAAGCTCGTGATTCCGGATTTTTGGAAGAAAAAGTAGGAATTAGTTTGCTAAATATGATACAGTTTCTAAACTGGGAATTATTTCCTTTCATAGGTTACTTTATTATATTCAACATTATTATTTTTTCGAATTTATTCTATGAGCTAAATTTCAGTTATGTATTTTATAAAGCTTTTTTGTAATACATAGTCGTATTCCTTTAATTTTTAGGAATGACTTTATACATAACTGAAATTTAGCTCATAGAATAAATTCGAAAAAATAATAATGTTGAATATATACATTAGGGCGGGTCGATTTTTTTTTTAAAAAATCGTATAGCAAAAACGTAATCTACATAAAATTCTAAGAAAATTCTCCGAAGAAACCATGGGTCTAAAACAAAATCCTAATCCGCGCCTCTTGACTTGAAAATTTGGCTGCCCGCCTTGGAAAACAAAAATTTTTTTCAATGTAAAAAAATTTTCAACCAAGCAAAAAAATTTTCAAGTCGAGAGGCGCGGACTAGGATTTTGTTTTAGACTCATGGTTTCTTCGGAGAATTTTCGTAGAATTTTATATAGATTACGTTTTTGCTATACGATTTTTAATTTTCTTTCATCCATACAAATCGACCCGCCCTAATATACATATTATGTATATTAACCTGAATTCCATTTCCTTTTTTTGGTTTTCTCTTATAAATGCCTTTTTTTTAATAGAACAATGAATTTTTATAATAAAATTTTCAGTATATAAATCAAACTTAATTTTTAAAACGTTTTCTTATTTAAGAGGTATTGCATGGGTACAAAAATTGCAAATTTGCAACATTGTATGGGAACGTTATTTTCAGTTTATCAACATCAGATCAAGATTAATATTAAATGTTTGTGTTTATTGCTTCAATGTTGTAAATTTTTATTAACGGCTTTGTAACAATATTGAAAATAAGAGTAGGAAGACGGTTGTGACTACGTTGTAAATTCGAGAATCCAGCATTGCAAATTTAAATTTACAGTACTGAGACAACACTAAAAAGAAGAGTCGGAAGACGCACATTTGGCGTTATCATTTTAATATTGTGACAACACTGTAAATTTGGTAAACAGTACGTTGTATTGATGTTGATAGTACCCCCTGCAAAGTCGGCACAGCGTCGTGGTGATTGTCTTTTTCTGCCTGGGAAGTTTCATGCATCACTAGCAATCAAATGGCAGCAAAATATAAAGAAAGTTGCCATACTTAAACACAAATCGCCACAAGCAGTTAATAGTAATAAAACTGTTAATGTACGTTTATAAATACAAATTTGTATAGAAGGTTTATTAGACAAAAAGCGTTTGATAGTTATTACATGCTATAAGCTTTAAATAAGAACTTTTTATGAATATGGCTGTTATACTATAATAAAGAAATTCAATTTTATTTATACGGAACAAAACGAAAAATATTGTAAAATATAAAAAATTTCTTTCTCTTACTCGCACCCACGTAAAAATAAAACAAATTTTGGTTTCTTGTTGTGTGTTGTGTACAGAGTTTAAAAGCACCCATCAGCTGGATGCTTTTTATTTTGGTGGTGAGGAAAAATAAATTTTTGCCTTTCTTTAGTAATGTTGTAGTAATGTTGTTGTTGCTCGACAGTTTGCATGACTACAGCACGAAATTTGTGTTTGTGTGTATTTTTTTGTTTCTAAAATAATTTAGTAAAGGCAACCTGCTAAAGTGTATGTTGCATTTTTTTTGTGAAAAAAAAATTAAAAGAACTGCACATATCGTCATCTTAAATGCAGAATAATGTAACATCAAATTTCATAAGTTTACATGCAAAGCAAAAAAAAGTTTGAATAAAATATCAACTAACTAAAATACTCTCAAAATTTCCGGTAAATCCCCGGTTTACGGGGTTTTGCTACATAAATTACCAAATAACCGGTAATTGAAATAGTCGGTAAATTTGCAAGCCCTATTCGTGAACATCTCCTTTCCTTTAAAGTTTATGTTTCTAGATTGAAAAAAGAGCAGTTGTAAAACAAAATTGCACCAAATAGTTGTTCTCATCCAAAACTAACGAAAATTCAAAAAATACCAGTTAAAGAACCTAAAAGTACCAAAAAAAATCACTCACTGGTACTTATTTTTGAATCTTTTTAAGTTCTAGAGATATAAGGTTACCGAATTTACCCGTTTTTAACTTTTCTTTCCCCTAAACATTCGAATTTTATAAAATCCCGTCTTAGTGGATCAATTTAGGGAAAGAACAACCTCTTGTCAAGTTTTTAGCCTCAGACTTTAAGGCTGTGCGCTAATGAAACAGATAAAATTTTATATGTATAGATAACCCGAGTTTTTGTCTATTTTTATGCATAAACTTAATTCAACGGGTTATCCTTTGTGATTTACCCTTCTGATTTTATGAAATTCATAGGCCAGTTTTTGGGACGCGGATCAACTCTATAATCAGTTTAGCATAGGTTGAAACTGAAAAACAGCTTTGTGGTTTATTTTATTTCAATTAATATCAAAATTTTAATCAAACGGTGTCGTATTCTATGAATGAAGAACTTCAGAAATGATATTATATGCATATAAAGAATATTCTTTGAATTATCGGGAGTTGCAATTTTTAGGTTCAAAATTTGGACCCAAAGAGCTTGTGACCCGAATTTGTGATATTTCGCTTTCGAAACAACTTCGTTTTAAAATTCTAATTTCTTAAACACTGTGGAGTTACCTTGTTTTTTAAAAAATGCCTGGAGTTATCTAGTTTTTACAAAAAAAAATTGGTATTTTTCTGAATTTCGATCTAACAGGGGGATGGTAAATATAACACGCTTTCTATTTTTGGTGTTATCTCAATTATCAGGGGTGTGCTGGAAATCGCCAACGTAAAACGCAAGAATTTTAAACGTTGTTTTTTAATAATATTTCTGTAATAAAAGAATTTTATGACAAATATTAAACAAATATTTCCCTCTTAAACAGGATTTTAAACCAAAAATGATAAACATTAGGTTTAAAGTTTATTAAAAACAACTTCCAAATTTTTGCGTTTTGCGGGTGCGATTTCCACCACACCCCTGTATATCATAAAGTGGAGTTAACAAGTTTTTCTATGCGGTTACAGAAATTTGGATAATATTTGGCACAAACATCTCTTATGTGAATCTTAACCTTACAACAAAATCTTATCTTTTTTTGTCGGAAAAAGTTACAGAATTTTAGTACAGGGATAGTTCTATCTTTATTTAGGTTTATGTCGTTTATTAAAGGGGTTAAAAAACCACAGGTGGGAATGAATATTTTCCAAAAAAGGAATGAATATTTTCCAAATCTTCTAACAGTTGTTTGCAATTTAACTAAATTAAACTGATATTATTTTCATTTTCGACAGGCTCACTTAGAAATATTTTTTTTTCAAACAAGAAATTTTTTTCTAAATGTAAAAAAAACTGAAAATTAATAAAACAAAGCCAATCGCTATTAAAACTTGAAAAATGAGAAAATAAGGAAATGAATGTGAATTTACTATAGACGAAATGAAATGTTAGTAAATTAAGAATATTTTTTTAAACTGAAATTTAGCAAATTTTGCGATAAGAGACCCAGCAAAAACTTAACTTACCTGGTAAGTAAGCAAGTAATGTTGCAGAAAGTAAACACTACTTATTTTTCGGCTGAAAAATTACTTAATTTTGTTTGAGGTGTCCACAGAATTCAGTAGTTACAATACGCTTACTAGAAACCAAAAAAAAATCTAGTTATTGCAAACTGAATTGTAAGTACTTACAATAGACCTAATAATGGCCGTAATTTCTACAATAAGAAAGATGGTCGCTTTTGTACCAGCAGTTATATTTACCTATTTCAACGTTTATTTGGCATACGTCTTTTTACCTTCAATTTTGTTTCAAAATATGACAGCTTTAACACCATAGAAATAACAGGCATATGTAGATATTCAGTACGTTACCAGTAAGTAAATATTCATTACTGAAAACAACACAACTAATAAGAAGTTATTGAGCTGATTGTTGGGGCTAGAAACTTCCTAGCCTTTTACTACTAACTTCCAAGTCAAACAAATGAAACGCGGGAGGTTTCTACTTTTTAAATTTAAAAAAACAAATTTATTCTTGGCTTCTTGCCTTGTTGATGGTTAGATGAAGAGTAAAAAAAAAATATTAACAACTTGAAATTAAATAGTAACAAAAAATAGAACTCAAAAAAAGAAAAAAAAACAACTCAAGAGAAAATTATCGCAGAACGTAAAGGAAACTTAAGATTATTTTACACTGAGAGAAATCGTTTTACAAATTCAAAGAAATTAAAAATTAATGAAATTAAAATTCAAGATATGAAAAAAAAATAATAAATAACAAAGAAAATTGAAAATTAAAGAAAATTAGAAAAATAACTAAAAAATTACTGAAGTCGCTTCAACATGCTCCCCCCGAAGAGTGGCAAAAGCACCCCCTTTACGTCTAGGATTTGATCCAGCCAAAGGTAGATGATTGGGATATTGGTGTGTCCAGGTCTGGCTGCATTGTGAGTTCAGGAGCACTTTTTCGTACAGACCCTAGGGATGCTTGCCTGGAGGTACTGTAGGGTTCTTCAAGATGAAGTTTCTTGGCCACGGCTGCCAATTGGGTGTCATCAATTTAAGAGATTGTGGCTTGCAGTGTTACCCCCGCGTTTGTTGGCCAGAGCTCTAGCTAACACAAGTCCCTCGCGCTGAGGTTCAGCGAGGACATATTTTAGCTTGCGTGTGTAGACGATTGTGGTGAAAATCATTACAGGCCACCCAGTTGACCAAAACTGCACATCCTCTGGTTAAGGTACAATGGTCTCGAGAATGATTGTAGGCCAGGCAATTCAGGCAATATTGCAGAGGGTGGTTGAGTTGGCAAACATGGCATCGTCGTCGGGTTTTTATCTGTATTTGTAGCAAAAGAAAAGAAAGAAGTATATACAGTGTTAAAAAATACCTAATGCGACTGAGTTTTCTAATTTTCTATTTTTGTTGAGGAATTCGGTAGACTATTTGGTAGGTTGTGGTGGGAGTTTAGTCATGTTATTGTCTGTCGGTAGCAAACATAGTTTTACCACTGGGCGTAAAATTATGCCCTTTTTGGTGACTACTTCAGCAACTCGTACTTTGCTGTCTCGACCATAGATTACGTTATTAACGCGACCTAAGAGCCACTCGGTAGGTGGGAGTAAGTCCTCTTTGACTATAACAATATCGTCTGGTTTTAAATTGTCGCGTTCTTTCTGCCACTTAAAACGGCGTTGAAGCTCGGTTATATATTCAGACTTCCACCGTCGAGCAAAAATATGTTGCAGCGCTTTTAATCTTTCCCAGCGTTGAAGAAAAGGTAATTCTTCGAGCGTGAACGATAGGTTGCTGGTAACTTTCTTCAGGTGAGACTTCATGCTCTTGACCGCGGCCTCCCAGAGGCCACCCATATGAGGTGCATATGGCGGTATAAAAGACCAGGTAACGCCCAAGGTGGAGTACTTTTCGACTAAAGTCTTTTCAAGAGATTTCAAGAACTCATGGTGGCCTTTAAGAAGAGCATAGCTTGCACCGACGAAATTTCGACCGTTGTCGGAAAACATGGTCTTGGGGAGTCCTCTGCGCCCAGTAAAGCGGTGAAAGCAGGCTAGAAAGGCATCGGTTGAGAGGTCTGAACAGACTTCTAAATGGACGGCTCGGGTAGAGAAACATACGAACACAGCAGCGTAACCTTTGAGAATCTTCGCATTTCTCAACGTCGAGGATTTAATATTAAACGGACCAGCGAAATCGACTCCGGTATATGTGAAGGGCAGGGAAAAGTTCACACGTTCTGGGGGGAGTGCGGCCATGATTTGGTGCTGGACCTTATGCTTGTAAATAGTACAGGCCTTGCATTCTCTAATGCATTTTCGGACAAGATTCTTTAATCTGGGGATATAAAAGCCTTGGCGAATCGCACGTAGCATTATATGGTGCTCAGAGTGGAGCATAATGCGATGGGTGAAATTAACTAGAAGCCTCGCGAAATGAGACCCTTCTGGCACAATAACTGGATGACGTTCCTCGTAGCTTAAACCTGAATTAATAAGCCTGCCGCCAACTCGTAAAAGGTCGTCCTTATCAATAAAAGGATTTAAGTTAAGCAGTCTGCTTTTGCGGCTTAACGGTCTCTTTTCCTTAAGACAATCGTATTCACGGTAAAAATACCTCTTTTGAGCGAGCGAGATGAGTCGAGTCTTCATCGAGCTAATTTCTTGAGCTGTAATAAACTTTTCGGTGGAAAATGGTTTCTTGAGAACTCGGTTGACAAATCTAAGTCGATAGCAAAGAATTCGCAACGCCCTTGGGAAAGATGAAAATTCTTCAAGTATATCTGTGCAATTTACGTCAAGATGAAAGTTGATTATAGACTTCTTTGTCTCTAAGTCGACTGGGTCAAACGTACGAGGTACTGGCCATAATGGTGTGGGAAGTTGCAGCCAGGTGGGGCCATGCCACCAGAGTTGATTGTCTGCAAGCTCCTGCGGGGAGCAGCCTCGAGTGCCCAGATCTGCAGGATTTTCTTCAGTCTTAACGTGTTTCCAGTGTTGAGTGCTGGCGATGCTGATGATCTGAGTCACACGATTTGCAACAAACGTTTTCAGCGCATACGGAGGTTTTTGCAACCAACCCAGTACAATGGACGAGTCTGGCCACAAAAAAAGTTCATAGGGGAACTGACAATTTGTGACTACACTACGAATGAGTTTAGCCACCAACAAAGCTCCACACAATTCTAGTTTCGGAACGGTTGTCCGCTTAATCGGAGCAACTTTTGTTTTTGCTACCAGCAAATGGCTATTTAGTTGGCCTTCTGAGTTTTCTGTTCGAATATACACTGAACCACAATATGCCTTCTCTGAGGCGTCACAGAAGCCATGTATTTGGATTTTATATCCTGGGGAGAAATCTACCCATCTAGGTATCTTAAGTGTCGAAATAAATGGCAAGTTTTTTAAGAATAAATTCCATTTTACAAGTATGTGTGGAGGTACCCCTTCGTCCCAATCAGACTTTGCTTCCCATAATTCTTGCATCAAAGTCTTAGCAACAATAACGACTGGGCCTAACCAACCTAGAGGGTCAAATAATCTTGCTATTACTGACAAGATTTTTCGTTTTGTTGCGGATGGGGTAATTTCAATTGGCTCTACCGCATAGTAAAATATATCCGCCAACGCATTCCAGCGAATTCCCAATGTTTTTAAAGAGCTGGAGTCATCAAACTTCAAGAAATCTTCGTCTAGAAGATCCTCCCGGGGCAAACTTTCGAGTAGAAACTGATGATTTGCTGTCATCTTTTTAAGGGGAAAGCCGCCAGATTTCAAAGCTGTAATAAGCTCCCCTTGCTTCTGCTTGGCCTCTTCAAGCGTGTGTCCCCCGGACAATATGTCATCAACGTAGACCTCGTTCTTCAGAACAATAGATGCTTTGGGATACAGGTTTCTGCAATCATGACCTAGCTCAAGTAGAGTCCTAATCGCCAAAAAGGGGGCGCAATTTACGCCAAACGTAACGGTCTTAAGTTGAAATGAATTCACGTATCCCTCAGTGTTGTTGCGAAATAAAATTTGTTGATAAGGGCGATCTGCTTTATGCATCAAAATCTGCCTATACATCTTCTGGATGTCTCCAGTGAATACGTACTTATAATTTCGCCAACGTAAAACAAGTTGCATTAAATCCGTTTGAAGCGTTGGGCCCTGGTATAGTACATCATTTAATGAAAACCCGCTTCCTGTTTTCATTGATGCGTTAAATACCACTCGCACTTTTGTGGTTTTACTTTCGGGCTTGATTACCGCGTGGTGGGGTAGAAAAAATGAAGAAACTTTTTCTGCTTTGGGTTCAAAATGTACAACTGGTTCCATGTGATCCAAGTCCAGATATTCTTGGAGAACTTCAGCGTACTGCGCCTTCAAATCTGGGGTCTTATCGAGCATTTTTTCCATTCTATGGTACTGCGCAAGAGCCATATTTCGGGAGGGGCCTAAGAAAATCTCTTTCGGGAACTGTTCTTTGAACGGTAGTCGAACTACGTAACGTCCATCAGATTGTCGAATTGTGGTACGTTTGAAATAATTTTCACAATAAATGTCACTTTCAGCTTGAAAATCGGTTTTTTCAGCCTCTTCTATTTCCCAAAACTTTTTTAATTGCTCATGAAGGGCTAGATCGCTGCCAGGCGAAACAAAAGTATGGAATGATTGAACTCTAGTTTCTGGTTCAGGGCCTAGCAAATACCAGCCGAAGTGGGACTCTCGGGCTTCAAGATTGCTTCCGATATTCATTTTTACGCCGCTCAAATTTATAAAAGGCAGATAATCACTACCGATAATCATTTCAATTGCCGCAGGTTTGTAGAAATAGGGATCTGCTAGTTTCAAACCTTTTATATCTTTTACCGTTTGAATTGGGATCGGCCGTGAAGGCATAAAATGTGCCAATGTTGGTACCACAATCGCTCGGATTTTAATTTTAAAATCGGATACTCGAGATTTAACTGTGACATAGCACCTTCCCTTCGAACTACCTACCACCGTATCACCGAACCCTGATATTTCGCTATGATGGCGTTCTAGGGGGATCGCAAAATTTTGTTGAACACGCCTTAGGATAAAACTTCTAGTCGACCCTGTATCAATCAATGCGCGAACAGTGAATTTTTCGCCTAAATGCTCCACATGAACCAAAGCTGTAGGTAAAATTGTAGTACCGCTGTGTTGAGACAGATTCACCTGAACTGACTCCATGCCATTTGCACCTGAAGTGGCAGACCGTCCTGATTGAGAACTGGATGGCCTCGTGTTACTCTGAGTACCCGACCCTGATGGCCTTTCGTTGTCTCGAACTTGCTGATGAGATGAAGCCCGTTGAATGGGAACCTTTTTCGCCTTATCTTCTTCAATATGCAACATGGTGTGATGCCTCTGATTGCATCTGTTGCAACTACTGGAGCTCTGACATTTCGTTTTGAAATGAGTGGGTGAAAAACAATTCGCACAAAATTTGTTCGCATAAACATATTTGATTCTATCATGGACTGACAAACCCTTAAAATATTTGCAGAATCGCAATGGATGATTCTGTTGGCATTTCTTGCAGCTAAATTTACCTTTATCAGTTTCAGCATCAGAATAGAAAACTTGAGATCTAGAGGTATTATTGTCTCGGCTGGGCGGTTTCCTCAAATTTGTAAAAGTTTCTAATGTTTCAATTCTCTCAGACAGAAATTTGTTAAGTTGTTGCCAGGTAGGCAGTTCCTTATGGTTCGTCAGAGAATCTTCCCACGCACGCGAAGTTTCTTCTGGGAGCTTTGAAGTGCAAATGTGCATAAGAAAGGGGTCATTATCAGCCACCTCAACTTGAAACGAACTAATAATCGACAAACCATCGCTGACCGTATTTTGAAGTTGCCTTAAAAATTTCAAAGTTTCATTCTGAGGGGCCTGGATGCCATACATTTTTCTAATTTGATTATTGATTAAAATTCGCTTGTTTTCGTAGCGATTTTTCAAAGCCTTCCAAGCTAGCTTAAAATTAGCATCTACCAAATCATAATCTTTTATGAGTTGGTAGGCCTCCCCCCTCGTCTTGCCAAGTAAATAATATAATTTGTGCGCTGGCGCCACTGAAGGTTCATTTCCAACCACTGCCCTAAACATATCCCTAAATGCTGGCCATTTGTCGAAACCTCCTTCAAATGTTTGAATTTCAACCGCAGGTAACTTAAGAGATGACTGACGTACTGTCGTATCTGCCGCTTTTTGTTGTGGGGCCTTAGCCTTCAACAAGTCCATTATTCTAGCCTTTAGCATCTGGTACTTTTCACAGGCATCTTCGTATTTCAGAGTAATTTCATCTGAAAAATCTTCTTCTTCTTCTTTCACCTTTTCATCGCCTTTGATGAACTCTTCAAACGTTGCTATCATCTTCAGCCCTCTTCTTTCAAGTTCAGCCTGCTTTACCTCTAAAAGTGAAATAGTCAAATCTTCTGAAGAAATCTTCTCAAAAGTAGAACAAAAATTCACTACTTGTCGAATATCGTATTTACATGCTCTTTCCGAAACCATTTTTAAAATTTTTGCTCAAAAGCCTTAAATATTTTATACCTCAACAATTTCTCCAGCAGAAATTAAAAAATTTACCAAAAAACAGTCGTGAAAAAATTCAACCTTATACGAAGGTATATTAAAATTATTCGCGACGAATGAAAGCGATGTAGAATGGTTTAAAACAGCTTTAAATTTCACCAAAAAAATTTCAAAAATATTCGCCTCAAAATTGCCAAAAAATTTTCCCAAGTTGTTTATATTTCAATGTAAAATTAAATTAATTTTATTAAAACTTCTCTTTATTAAATTTTTCTCTACCACCATAAAATCATTTTCAATATTTATCCACAAATCAATTTTACTCAGATTCTGTAAAAATTTTTTTTTTTTTAAAAAATCTACTCATCAAAATTCCAATATAATTATTATAATTGTGCTATAAATTATATTTTTCAAAAATTACGCACTCTTTTCTCCAAACAATTCTTCAAAAATAATCGAACACACTTCATAACAAATTTAGAACGGGTTGTTCATAAGCATTCAGTTTTCTAATCAAATAATGCTTCAAATATGTACCACTCGTAGGGTCACCTTGTAAAAACAAAACTTTTAACACCTCTTTTCGGTTCACCCTTTTTATTTAAAAATTTAATAAATTTGCTTGTATTTTTGCAATCAATATTAATGATATTTTTAAATTTGTGTACCACTTGAAGGGACACCCTTTAAATTTTTCTTAAAAAATTTGCGCTTGTAGAATCACCCTTTTATTTACCACTTTATTAAGACTCGTTGTCACTGTGCATCGAAGTATATTGATGCTTACAAAAATTTGTGTACCACCTGAACGGGCACCGTGTAAATTTTTCATTAAAGACAATTTTTGTTATTTGTATTTTTTAAATAAATATGCCACAACACTGTCTTCCATAATGTACCAAATTCTTCACAAAAATATATTTCACACTCACCGTTTCCCCGCAAAAAACTTCCTTCCGTGAGCCCTTGTGTTTTGAGACAGCTTCTTTAGGTTTTTTTGTTGTTGTTGTTTTGCTTTGGTTTTCTTCCTGTTAGCACCTTAATTTAATTTTTTAATTAAATTTTTTCACGAAGAAATTCAGCGCTATTTTTTATTCTTTTTTGTTTTTTTTTTAGCCACTGTTTTCTTCTTAATAGCACAGGTTACAATATATTTTTCCTTTAACTTGTATATTTATTTTTTATTTAAATATTTTCCACTATTTGTTTTACATTAACTTTTCTTGCGCTTTAAACAATACTGTGAAGTTCAACTTGTACATAAAGTTGGGTAAACTTGTGGAATTGAAACACTTGTTAGTGAGTGTAAAGAGTATGGCAATTATGATTATCAGCAGAACGCATGTAAAAAACTCCGTTGTTTTTTCTTATATACCAGTGGTGGTACTTTTTAACAGTGTTGGTACGTTGGGGATTTTTTATATCAGTGATGGCACTTTTATTAAATTTTAAGGTTATGTTCGATTACTTGTTGGATATGATTATGCAGTAATTTTAATTAATTTTTTGCACTTTTTCTAATAAAAATCACACAATCGCATTAAATATAATTAAAACACTGTACTCACCCAATCCAATTCTTTTGATGACACTTAATGTTTACCTTGGTGATTTTCCCTCTCGAAAATCAACCGTCTTGTGGACCTTTCTTCCTTCTTGGAATGTTTGGCACAATTGTGAACTTTTACCTCTTTCTTGGAACTGCTGCTGATGTTGTAGTTGCTGCGGTGGAACAACTATTGACGTCACTTTAAAAAAATTTGCCGCAGTTGTTACGGGAGAACAACTGCTGATGGCATTCAGTGGACAGGTTTGCCACTGGCTATTCCAATCCTAGCTCCTCTAGGATTTATCGAAGGACCAAATGTTGGGGCTAGAAACTTCCTAGCCTTTTACTACTAACTTCCAAGTCAAACAAATGAAACGCGGGAGGTTTCTACTTTTTAAATTTAAAAAAACAAATTTATTCTTGGCTTCTTGCCTTGTTGATGGTTAGATGAAGAGTAAAAAAAAAATATTAACAACTTGAAATTAAATAGTAACAAAAAATAGAACTCAAAAAAAGAAAAAAAAACAACTCAAGAGAAAATTATCGCAGAACGTAAAGGAAACTTAAGATTATTTTACACTGAGAGAAATCGTTTTACAAATTCAAAGAAATTAAAAATTAATGAAATTAAAATTCAAGATATGAAAAAAAAATAATAAATAACAAAGAAAATTGAAAATTAAAGAAAATTAGAAAAATAACTAAAAAATTACTGAAGTCGCTTCAACACTGATTATTAGTGAGCAAATATTCAGTTGTGACAATAATAGAAGTAATAAATATTTGCTGAGATCATTACTAGTAAGAACTTATTGAAGTTTTCAGAATAATGACAATTGTAATGACAACTACTTACTAGGTAGCGTGTGAAATAACTACCACCTATTACTAAAAATTAAAAAGTTTTTCCTGGGGAAGTCACCATCACATAGGCACAAACTAACTCATCAATAAATTCCAGTGTATTTATCAAAAACCCTCAACAATAAATATCAGTGTTTTTATCAAAAATAAAATTTGGGAATTTAGGACGTCATACAGAAATCCTATTAATAATAAATTTTGTATTCCCGTAAATAACTTTTATAAGTCAAAATAGGTTTGGTAATAATTTTTCTATTGTGAAAATTTATTTAAAATTTGGCCAAATGCTACGCACAGAAAAAAATACCAAGGTAAAATTAACATGGAAAAATGTTGATTGAGAATCATAGTAAATTTCTGCAAAAGTATGCCCATTATTTAAATTTATCATTATTTCATATTACTTTAAATGAAAAATATTAAAATAATCTTAAATTACGCTTATTCAATACTATTCACTGTTAAAATAAATAAAAAAAAATAATAAAATTTAAATAAATATGGATTCAATATTGAATCCATTAAAAACCTGTTTTATATTAAAATCAAAAGTTTATCTTGTTAAATTAACATGCATACATAGTTAAGTATGTTAATTTTTTTATTTTTATTCTTAAAATATGTTATAAAAAGAAGACAATTCCCGTATTCTTTTAATTAAAATTATTTAGTTAAATAAAAAAAGAAAAAAATGTTGTTCGCAAGTAATTGTAAAATCAGTTTGAATTAACATGAAAAACGTATGAAGCAAAATCAACACCGAACAATTTTAAATCAACCTTGTTTACTACGTTTTTAACTTGATTTTTTTCTGTGGGTAGTCAAAAATCTAGTAAAGTTTGCCAAAGAGTTTACATCTCAATGTTAAAACTGTTAATTTAAGAATACAATAAAAAATGTTTTTTAATTGTTAAATTTTGTTTAAAATGCTTAACATTTCCCAACTTATTCACTGTTCATTTATTATTTTGTTAAGCTTAATTAGCTTTCTAAATTCAATGAACTTGTTTAAAATGAACCGCTAATTCTATAAACTCATGTTTTTCTAAACAATTAAATAAGCCATTTCAATAACAATAATACGTAAAATATTGCCCCTATTAAAATTTTAATAACTACAACAAAAAAAAATTAAAAAAAAACTCATAAAGTCCTGTCAAACTGTTATTGTTATCTATAAAATTGTATTACATTCAGTTAAGACATTTGATTTTATATTCAGAGTTGTGCCATCGTTATTATTTATTTACTGTCTATATATTTTGCAGTAATTGAAATTTAATTTCCTATTGCATATTTTATGCTTAGAAAAATATATGTCCAAGGCTCTTACAATCATAATAATACATAGAGATATGTATACGTAAACTTGGCTCTCATTGTAAAACGTTACACAATAAAGACTACAAAAGGTGAATGAATTTGTAGGAATTCGTTTTTTTGTATAACCGTAGGAACACAATTGCACCGTAGGAACGTAGTAGCGTACGTTGTTAAACCTGTGTTTAATTTCATTAAAGAAGTATCGGACTCATTAATCAGCCATCACACAGTATCATTCTGCTAATGAAAAAATGTCATGTTAGGTCAGTTATGCTTCTTTAATGTTGCTTATATTTACGAGTTACTGTTCTTTCATTTACTGTTTTCAAACCATGTGCGACAACCTAATTTTCCTAATTTAACCAGCGATGAAAAAATGCAGTCAAAATAGAAAAACTGCCACCAACCAAAAATTTATTTTGTTCTTATAATGTTGTTGTTGTTTAAAAAGAGTTAAACGTTTTTTTACCTGCTGTTGTTTTTTTACTACAAACCTCGTCACGCTATTTTATCATCTTTCTTGTACATTTTTAAAGCGTCCAAAAATAGACTGTATGTGTTTTTGTTCTTATCAAATAAAAAAATGCAAAAAACGAGAACATTAAAGAGCGTTAAATATTTCATACAAAATTACGAAAACTTGAATAATTGAATAATTGTCAACATTTTTGTTGGTTAAATAAAAATCAAACAAAAATATTAATTGAATCAGTAAAATAATTTGTAGAAATTAAAAAAAAAATTTCAAACAAGCGTTTGTTTGAAAATAAATCGGCAATAATTTTTTCTGTGTAGAAGTGTTAAAAATTTTTAAAAATTAAAACAGGACTCTAATGGCATAATGGAAGATTTTATATGTTTAAAGAAATCCACGAAAAGGACTGAGAAATTAGATATTCTGTATTATGGGCAACGTTGTCACGACCAAAAAAAATTTGTTATCAAAATGTAAAAATAAAGAAACCAAAAGCAAAAAAAAAATGCCAAAATTATTTTGTATCAAATGTACTATTTTATTCGCACTACAGTTGAAAAATATATTAAAAGAAGGAATTGTATTTGTTTTTTATCTTGTAGCATCATAAACCTCGATTTTTACAAGGCTTAGCGGTTTTTGCCGGAAGAAATATAATCCTATTCAACCCGGTGGGATCGGAAGGACCTTTGACCTTATCGATTATCTAAAAAAGTGTTTCAGTTAGACCTTTATTTATATACTTTGAAGTACATACCTTATATGGTTTTATAATTGATAGTCTGTTAAAGTTTTAGCTTTTTTAAGTAGATTAAAAAAGGATTGGTATTGTTTGCACAAATATAACACACAATTTCTTAAGAGTCAATAAAGCGGAGCGGATAACTATTTTTCCAAAACAAAAAATTGGTTATTTTTGTGTTGAAAAAAGTAACCAAAATGGAAAAAAGTACACAAGTACACATTGGAAAAAAAGTAACCAATTTTGGTTGAAAGTAACCAAAACGGCAACGCTTATTATGGGTTGTTTTCGATTTCTCTAACATCTACGTTAAGTTAACCCTTCTGCATCCCTTGGATATGTGCCCTTCCTATGATTCAACAATAAAATGTAAACAACATTTTATATTTAAGTATAATAAAAAAATAAAAGCGATTGTATTGATTATTGGACTGAAAAGATTATTGAGCTCAATTCAATTATATTCAATAGAAAACAAATTTTAAAGTGGAATTAAACTTGCAATATCGCTTTTTGGGTCATAATGATCCAAAGGATATTAAATGTGTGAAAATCGTGTTTTTAAATGTGGAGAGGAGAGAAAAAATTTTAAAATTATTATTTTGATTTACATTTAAATTTATAATTTTCGTCCCTGTTTTGGATAAATTAAAGTTTCACGCCCATATCTTATATATAAAGGGATAAATTTTGCGTTTGAAAAGCAAAATTGGGCAAATTGACCCAAGGAGTGCAGAAGGGTTAAAGAATTTTCTTTAGCAACGGAAATAGCTAGAACTGCCATTGAATGGAACCCTCAAGGACACAGAAATCAGGGATGACCGCGTAATACTTTGACGCGCTTCACAAGACAAGAACTCGCAACAGATTATAAAACATTGAGACAAATCCATGCCTTTGCCAATAATAGAAGGGAATGGAGAGAATTTGTTAACGCCCTATGTTTTTCGTGAACTTTTTATTTAAGTATAATTAATATTTAGATAAATTAGGGACATATATAATATATATATAATATGAGGGATGAAATAAAAGAATGGTATTTGAAATTCCAACCGTCTCACGAGTGCACTTCATCATTATTAGAAATTTTAAATAAAATAAATTCCTAAAAAAGAACACAGAAAATAATTTGTCCCCACAACAATTTATTTATATTTTTTTTTTTGTTGAGTATTTCAGTCTTTAACATGTTGTTCACAATAAATCGACAGGCAGCTGGACATCGCTTAATGAACTCATGGGCAATGAAAATTACAAACTCAGGGCTAATTTATCAGTTCAAGTTTAACTATTTTTTTGGTTAAGAATGTGTTTAACCAGCGAATCTATAAATCAGTGAACATATAAATCATCTCCAAACGCATAAAGATGAGCGTTTAAATTACTAATACAGATCATATGAATTTGACATTTTTTATTGTAGTTTTGCCGCAATATTATTTTTTAAACTTTATATTTGTGGAGCACTGATTAACAGCTGTTGGGCTTATACTGCATATTAGTTTAAGTTAAGTTCAGCTAAACTTTCATTTAATCATTCACTGATTTATTAGCCATTAGTATATCCTAATTCTCTACTCATGTTGAGTTCGGATCGTATAATATTTTTAGAATAAAGCGTACCTTAGTTTGTACTAGAGTGTCCATGCCGAAGCAACTAAAGTATATTACATCCATTTTTATATGCATTGTTTTTACAATATTATCATGCTAGTTGCATACATTTCTATTAGTTATTTACATACATACATACATATGTATGTATATGCCAGTATTCATACATTTGCTAATACAACTTTACTTTAGTTATTTACCTTGTCATTTATAAACATGACAGACAGAATAAGCAGAGTACGTACTGAGTGTCATTTATTAAAATGAGACTCTGAATGGATTGTAGTGCACATTAAGCTTAGTATGAGTAAAAACAATATTTACATAAGAAAATATGTTGTCATATGTCATCAGCAGGGTAAGTTAAAGTTAAATTTAGTTTAATAATATAAATAATGTAACATTTTTGTAATTGCTTGGAGTGTGTTAAATATTTCAGTTTAAGCAAATTCGTATTTTTTATCAGAATATATATAATTTGTTTTTTATAGATATAGACAAAAAAGCAAAAGATTACTACATGTTATTTAAATGTGTTATGCTAGAAACACAACTGGGACGAATGACCAATTAGTCGCAACGAATATTCGTCATCAGAAATAGAACACATTGGTTTGCATGAAAACACACAATCGTTGCGTAGACAGAAATTCGTCGCGCGTAATGAACTCTACGATAGGCTTATTTCTATTTCTTACGTAGACGGGCGACGAATAAATTGATATAGGGACAGCTAAATCGTGAAAGCTTAAACGAATCTTCGGAAAAACACGCTTCTATTGCGAATTTGGCTAAAATTCGCGAAAAATTGCAAACTTTTAAAAAAGCACTTAAATTTATTTGAAATCGCTAATCGGGTAAAAAAAACAGTGTCGAAAAATAAAAAAAAAATTTTTTGAAAAAATAGCGGAATTTCTTGAGCCTGATTGAAAATGTTGAAAATTTGGATTAAAAACAACACAATTACCACAATAGTAATTTTCAAGAAACTTACGATTGAATTTTATTTAAAAAAAATTTTAAGATAATCGCAAGCGGATGCATCTTTGAATATTGTCAAACGGAAGGTGCGTTGTTTAAAAAATGCTGAAAATTGAAGGTGCAAGCAAAATGGACTTCTTACGTCAAATAAGTGCCACTATGCTTTTTTGCACAGTTGCAAGGTTAGGTTAGGTTCCACGGGCAGCCATCAAAGACAGCTCACTTGGGTCCTTTATTGGTCCCTTTGTGATACCCTGCGCCAATGCCCATCCCTTAGAGCAGTCACTCAGATGGCGTCACTGCAAAGTCCAACCACCTCGTCTTCCTAGTGAAGAGAAGGAGCGATTTCAGTTCCATCCCAGATAGATCCCCCAAACAGGCAAACACCGGTTCCCCCAGGCATTCCACCCTTATACCCCGCAGTCCAGGGCAATGACAGAGAAAGTGGAGCACAGTCTCCTCCTCCTCCTCGTTCTGACAACTTCTACAGTAGTCGTAAAATTCCAGACCCATTCTCCCAGCATGAGTCCCCACCGGCCAGTGTCCAGTTACAACCGATATCACAGTCCTAATCTGGTTTCTGCTAAGCCCAAGTAGAGAGCTAGTTCTCCGTCCATCATATCCAGGCCAAAGGATCCTGGATATCGAGCAGGTGGATTCACAGGTCCACCGCGTCTGCGCAACTCTATAGGACTCGCGCCCTATAAGTGATTTACATTGAGCCATTGGAAGGCCAATGAATTGGTCAATGAATGCATCATCCATGCGACCACCCTGTTTGGCCAGCTCGTCTGCTACCTGATTACCCGGGCACCCAGTGTGCCCCCGTATCCATATTAGCGTTACCCTTGAATGTTTCGCAATCTCATCCAAAGACATCCGACATTCTACAGTTAACCTCGATGTCGTGTAGACACCCGCTAGGGAAGCAAGGGCAGCCTTGCTGTCAGTAAATATACGTATATCTCCCGATATGCGATGATACCTCAGCCAGTTTGCCGCCCGCCTTATAGCCGAGATTTCCGCCTGCAGGACACTACATCCATCCGGCAGGCGAAAGGAAACCTTCACATCCAGTTCCTCTATGAAGAAACCTCCGCCGACCCTCTCACCTTTCCTCGAACCATCAGTGTAGACCCCTAGGGTCGGTTCACGGAAAGTATCCAATAGCACACTGCTGTGCGCCATTTGCACCACGAACCCCGCACCAAAGAATGGCACCGGGGTGCAGTAATCCACTACATCAGGGACAATCGTACGTTTGATTATCCCGGCGTGTCCAAAGTCACGTGTTGACCAGCTATTCACCGCGTGCAGCCGCGTCGCCGAACAAAGAGCCAACTGTCTGGCCATTATATCCACCGGGAGCCAGTTCAGTATCGTGAACAGCGCCCTTGTTGGAGTAGATCGCATTGATCCCGTAATCATCAACGCGACAAGTCTGTATACTTTCTCAAGCATCGCACGGTGTACGCCCTTATCCAATGCAGTCCACCACACAACGACCCCATAGTACAGGGTCGGCTTTACCACAGCCTCAAAGATCCAATTGACACACCTCGGGCTCATACCCCAGTTCCTGCCGATTGCACCCCTACACGCATATATGGCAACTATTGCCTTTTCCACTCTCATCCGGACATTTAGTCCCCATGACAGCCTGCTATCCAGAACCACGCCCAGATATTTCGCACTTTGAGATATCCGAAGCTCAATTCCATTCAACCTCGGAAGCCTAAAGTCCTCGGTCTTATACCTCCTCGTGAAGAGTACCAGTTCCGTCTTAGACGGATTTACACCCAGACCGCATGATGCACTCCAGGTACTGAGTATCTTCAAAGCAGCCTCCATACACTGGGACATTACGCCCAAATGCCTTCCTGAGATGGCCACTGCAACATCATCAGCATACGCCACCGTTTTGATCCTCATGTCGTCCATCCTTGTTAACATGGTGTTCATAGTCAGGTTCCACAATAGTGGGGATAGAACTCCCCCTTGGGGAGTACCCCTGTTCACCAGCCTCTGAACACTGGTTTCACCTATCGTAGAACAAATGACCCTATTCCGTAGTAGATTGTCCACAAATCTACATATGCCAGCGTCGATCCCCAGACTCCTCATGGACATCACGATAGAGTCCGGGTTGACATTGTTGAAGGCCCCCTCTATGTCGAGAAAGGCCACAAGTGTGTACTCCCTAAATTCGAGCGATCTCTCAATGGTTCCGACCAGAGAGTGAAGAGCCGTCTCAACAGACCTGCCCCTTGTGTAGGCATGTTGAGAGGCAGAGAGTAAGTCCCTTGGGATGGTCATCCTCAAGTGTATATCGATAACCCTCTCAAGAGTCTTAAGAAGAAAGGATGAAAGACTAATCGGTCTGTAATCCTTCGGCTCGGTGTGAGAAGCCTTACCCCCTTTGGGTATAAAGACCACCCTGCACAGGGTCCATTTCACGGGAAGATACGAAAATCTAGCGCATCCCCTGTATATGGCCAACAACCAGGGTATTATCAGGGTCGAATTCCTCTGCAGGTCCGCAGGAATTATACCGTCCATACCCGGAGATTTGTATGGGCTAAAGCTATCGATAGCCCACTTAATCCTATCGTAGTCCAATGGTATGGACATAGGAATAGGAGTCGCCTCCCGCGACCGATCCCGCAATCCCCATTGGGAGTTTCCAGGAAAGTGAGTATCAATCAACACTTCCAGTGTTTCCTGACTATTCGTGGTCCAACTACCATCCGATTTCCGGACGTACGTCGGGACAACCGGGCTCGAGGCCATTACCTTACGTAAACGGTTCGTCTCAGAGGATCCTTCCACGCCGCTACAGAAGTTCCTCCAAGCAACCCTTTTCGCCGATCTAACCAGATTTCTGAACCTATTCAATGATGACTTATAGTCCGCCCAGTTTCCATGGCGCTTTGCCACATTGAACAACCTACGACAGTCAATTCTCGCCTGCGCAATGTCAGGATCCCACCATGGTGGTCGGTTCCTACCCCTGCGCACCCTTGGTCTACATGCCAAGGAAGTCGCCAACTGCAGTGAGTTCGAAAGCAGATCCACTGCTGCATCGATCCCCCCGATATCATTAACCCCAGGAGGGTCAGATAGAGACCGGACCAGAGAGGAGTACTGAACTCCCCAGTCCGTACGTCTCCTGTTTAATATAGCCATCGATCCTGAAGACCTAAGCCCTAGCCTAAATTCCACATATCTGTGATCAGAGAGCGAACAGTCATTCGACACCATCCAGCCCTCGATCATATCGGTGTGGTCTATACTAACTAGCGTGACATCAAGAACCTCACACCTATTTGCAACAACAAACGTAGGCTCACAGCCCCTATTTACTACTCCTAAATTATGATTAATAATAAAGGAGAATAGTGACTCACCTCTTACATTTGTATCCGTACTGCCCCATATAGTGTGGTGCGCATTAGCATCGGCACAGATTATCACCGGTGTTCCAGTGCTCGCGGCCTTCAAAACTGCATCACGGATGAGCCCGTTGGGTGGGTCCTGCCCGTGGTCATGCGCCATATACGCCGAGACCATCCAGACTATACCGTCCGGTGTCTCAAGGGCAATAGTTGTAGTATCTTCGTCACTGTAATCAGAAAGAATGAAGATATTCAACGAGTTTTTAGCTAAGACACAAGATCTTATGTTACCTGTACCTTTTGCAAACAATAGCTTGTAGCCTTTGAGGTTAAGTCCGCAAACCCGATTCTTGTGGATCCAGGGTTCTTGGACCATCACGAGCTCCTCCCTTCTTTCTACCACACGGAGAAGCAGTGCAGCAGATGCTGCTTTAGAGTGGTGGAGGTTTATCTGCAGCACCTTCACCATGATCCATTTTGGCGACCACTGTGATGTTGACGTCCTCCTGGTCAGACTCCAGCAGCACGTCCTCATCAACCATATCACCCAAGTGATCAAAGAAGTCACCCACCAATCCTGAGAGAGACTGGGTATCCTCTTTGTCGCTTGAGCCCACGGCATCGTCGCAAGCCATGCTTTCCACAGGTTGCTTGGCCTCACTTACCGATGGAGCCGGATTGCCCTTGTTGTCACTTCGGTAGACACGGAGCAAGATCGTACTAAAACCATAGTAGAGCTTGCCCTGCCTCTCCCTCAGTGGCTCCAAGGATTGCTGGTTAATAACCACAATCGCCGTCCTCGAGGACCCTTCAGCAGCTGAAACCTTCACTACTTTCCAGTCTTGTGTGGGTAGTTTAGGGTTGCAGCACTGAATGATCTTCAAGATCTCCTCAGGCTCAGATGGTTCGGCGGGGATGGTGGCGATTGATCTTGGCCTTCGTGGTATCTCTCCTACTAACACCACGTCAAGCCTGGCACCTTCCCAAACCTCTCCTAATAGTTGGATGGCCTGCTTAAGAAGCAGCGCTGAGCGCTCATCTGCGCAAGCCATCAGCTTCACGTGACCCTGGAACCAGCCGGCGTCATCGCATTGAGGGGGTGGTCCTGGATTCTCCCTGAGGATCGTCCAGAACACACCCATGAGTTTTTGTTTTACCAGATCCCACTTGGTGTGAGAAATGGCACCATTGTCGACACTCCTGTCGATAATGGCTCGAACAAGGTGACCTTTGGCCACCTCGCTGAATGATTTGTTCATCGGTTTCGATGAAGTTTTGGGACGTTTCGTCCCTGGTTGCTGTTTCGTGGCTGCAGCTTCCTCCTCCGAACGTTGCCGTTTAGGCATTGTCACCTTTTCAGGGACTGGAGGGGTAGCACTTGGCAGCCCAGCTATGTAGGCTCTTGCCCATGCCAATGAAGCTTTCTGCTCATTGGTGAGATCTTCGGCTTTCTTGGGGCCGTAAAGATTAATAAAACGCAAGGCAGCACGCCTTGTGTTAGATGCCCTCTTTGTAGGGTTTTTGTGCCAAGGGGACTTTCTGCGGTCGCCGAGTTTGGCGGGGGGTGGTGCAACCTTGGGATTGGATGTTATCATCGTCATCCCTCCTTGCACAGTGGACACATGGGAAGCTGCATTGTTGGACGACTTTGTCGCATTCAACTTGGCAGCACCCGAAGCAGGGGATTTATCCGTTCCAATGACGGAAAGGGCTTGTGCGGCTTTGGAGGTACTTGGAGCGAAGTTCAGGGGTACCTCGCCGCTGTTTTTAGAGCAGCCGCCTTCTGGTCGAGCTGCCTTACCAATTCCGATCGACCTGGGCCGATCTTCCTTGATTGCCTGGGCTGTTACAGCCGTTGGCTTATTCGTCTTGCTGTCCATCGTTGTCCTTGTTCTTGCCTGTTCGTCATCTGTCTTCGTTGCTTGTTTTTGTTGTGTTTGTTTTTGTTGTGTAGAAAGTTTCATGTTTTGGTCCCACGAGTGTAGGGGAATGGAGAGGTCCACCACGTCATAGCCCCCGTTAACGTGGTAAGGGCGTGGTCTATTTGCTGAGGTGCCCAGGTATCAGCAAAGCTCCGTGATAATACAGTCGGTAACCCCTGACTGCAAACCAACCGATAGGCACGGGTCGCATGACACCTCGGTTTAGGGGATGGATAACCTTTCGTCGCCAAGGCCTTTAAAGTTCATTGCCTTCACCTCGGGAGTCGTCAGTTGCTGGCAAACACCCGGGCCAAGACACGTACAGCCAAGACTTAAGCCACCACATCGCTTCAAGATTGTTATCCATAATGGTGGTGGTCAGTTGCAAGGAAAAATAAAAAAAAATTGACGTGAATACCTTTATCATGTATTTGTTTTCTAAAGTTATTTTCAATTGTTTTATATCTTTCTTTATTCTCAATTAATAATGCTTGAAGGAGGGTATCACAAATTCGACACGAAAAATACATCAGAGTTACTTAGTTTTTATCCTTTCCTATGTGTTTTAATTCTACAGAATTATCTGTCATACAGTTTTTCCAATCAATCATTTTTGTATGTGTGTATGTCATTTATGGTTTTGTAGTTTAAAACCTAATCAAAATGTTCGTTCGGTGGTTTAAAAATGTAACAAAAAAACTTTTTCTCTATGCCAAAGCATGTGGATATCGAAAAATCAAATGTTTGGTAAGTTTCCTATGTTTATGTTGGTATTGTTCTGATTTACAACTAGAAAGATATATCCACAACATAACCACAAAAAATTCCCATCTACCATAGAAATGTAATCGAAATTATTTCAGTTGATGTGTATATTGAATACTCCAAGTGTAGCAGCACCATACTCCCCCCCCACATATGCAGTTACATAACACATATAAATTGTGCTTGTCCAGAGTCCTTGTAAGTTGCATGGATTCAATGGTTTTACTAAGAGCCAACTGAAAACAAACAATATAAAACAATTTGATGATTAGTTATTTTTGCGATTAAAAGGAAAATGTCTTTAGTTGATATTAGTTTCAGAAACTGCTTAAAGCTATTAATAATTTGCAATTGTCTAACAATTACACTATAAAATAGTTCAGGTTTTACCTTGTCTCTCAACACTGAGCCTTCACCTGAGATAACATCTGATATAATATGTGAGAGAACGTCGGCAGAATGAAAGAACATATTTCTTCATGTTCATCTTGCTCTTGAACAAGGGGAACATGTATTTTATAAGGTTTCATAATCGACTGATTCTCGTACAGTAAACTTGTGTCGTTTTTATTCTTTTTGTTAGTTTTTTCTTTTTTTTTAGTTTCAAAATAGTGTTTTTTTAAACAAATATTGCAAGATTTTCACTATTTGCACTAAAAAATTAAACATTTTAATGATAGCGTCATATTATTGTTTTATATGTACACAGAAAAAATGAAAAATCAACTTCAATTAACGTTTTTGTTAGAAATTTGTACTATTAATTAAATTCCGTACTGATTTTCCGCCAGCAAACAAATTGATCATATCAATTAACACATTTGTAAGTTTGATCTATTCTTGCTGTTCAGTTTCAATCAATAGGTTTAATTGAAATGTGACCACCAGCAAAAGGAGCTACATAAAACGTAAACACAAATCAAAATATTTTTTTCAATCAACACATTTATTTGAAACAGTTAAAAAATTGTTTGAAACTTTAAAATATTTTGAAGTTTGTGTGTATATTTTCGTGTGTGCAAATTTACACACAAACATTATCATTTTTATTTTCAATTAAGGCAAATTAACTGAAACAATTAAAAAAATTGTTTGAAACAGCATTATTAAATTAATTGAAAAAATTTTGGTGAAAATTGTTTCTGTGTATGCAGTATGTATGTGCAGTTTTGACAGCTCACTATATAAGATAGTTGTTGTAAGATTTCTCAGAATAACTGTCTTATTACATTTATTATAAGATTATTACTAACACTATTTGAGAGTCCACACTCTCTGCGATTTAATTTGACGTATGCCTGATATATAAATCTTATATCAGGTGGGGACCCTGTATAATGAATAACAATTAAATAGATAATATTATGCCTAGCCGTTTGATCAAACATTGAAACTTCGGATCTATTAAAACTTGTTAACTTTTTATAAAACTTGGCCCAGTAGCTCTATACATGAAAGCATAAAAATATGATAAGTACGCAAACTCATGATCGGAGTAAGCATATACATACATACCTTAGCACAGAAGGCATCATGCGTTTGTGCTGATGTGTGAGACATACAAAACCCAACTCTTCTACTCAAAATCTTTCATTTTCTTGTGTTTTAAGAATAGAAAATGTCCTCGAAATAAGAAACCCATAACACGATTCTTTGTTAATCATTTTATGTACTTAATAATTTTGAGTGTCAATTTATCGAAAAATATTTAAAAAAGAACATTTTTTGGGTCATATTTGAAGGCATATTATTTAATTTTGCAACATCCTTGTTCAACATTGGATTTTTTTGTTCGCAAACAAATATCTGCATTAACAACATTTCAAATGATTAATTTAACCGGACAAATAGAGAGAGAGACACACATTGAAGCTCAATTTATTTGCTTATTTGTTTTCCTTATATTTTATCTTCATAAGTTTTTTAACATAAACATATCTTTTGTTTTATTTTCGGTCCACAGTAAAATTTTAATAAAAAATTGCTTAATCGTACTAACAACAATTTAAAAAATTGTCCGTTATTCTATACCACGTAATCTATAAAAACCTTTGAATTGTACAGTGGCCGACAAAAGTCAACATAAGACTCAGGTCTTATTTAAGGGATACGAGCATTTTAAAACGTAAATAACCAAAGTAATGATACCTTTTTGTTTAAGATTTGTTGTATATTATATGTATAACACAAAAAACAAACAAAACCTAAGCTGTTATTCAAAATAAACTAAAAAAATTTTGACAAAAGTGTGATACGAAAAAAACATTCTTTTATCTTATTTTTAAAGTCAATGTCCCATATTCATAGTCAAATATAAAATCGACTTTTCTAAAGTATACACAGAAAAATTTTTTCAAAATTGTTTACTAATTAAAGCAATAATCAGAAATAAAATTAGTTTTAATTAAGAATTTAATCAAGTGAATTAACTGTTTAATCAAGTGAATTAAACGTTTAATCAATTAAATTAAACGTTTAATTGATACTATTAATTTGTTTACTGGGGCTTAATTAATTTTTTAATTAATATCACAAATTTTTTAATTGAAATCTATTTATATTTTTTTCTGTGTACTTAAGCACAATGGTGTTGACATACATTTAAAGCAGGTTTTAACTTTAAGTATACATTATTATGACTATTAATTTGGGCCAATATTTTGTTAGGCCTCCATGGGCATCTAAAACTGCCCGTACAGCCGGCACAAGGAAGCAACTAAATTTTCTAGTTCTGCGGTCGTAACGTTTTGCCATTGCTCTTGAAGCTTCTCTCTTATCATTTATGCACTGGTAATTTTTTTTTTACTTTTCGTTGTACAACGTTGTACACGCTTAGGGGTTTTACATTATCACACAAGTCTAACCTATTTTGAGAAAACTCAACCCTGCCATGATAAGTTGTTATTGTTTTCTGAAAATTTTCAAGCAATAATTGTATCAGGGAAGCATTTTCATAAAATAGTTTAAACCGGTCTTTTATAACATTTAACAACAGACTTTGAAGTAGTATGTACAGTAGACCGGACTTAATTTTTTTTTTTTGCAAAAAAAGTGTACCGCCCCCTCAAATTGTTCCTTTTACGCCAGTAGTAAAATTCCAAAATCTTAGACTGATTGCCCTAGATTAAGGCGTGGCACATGCCCACTAAAGTGGCTAAAACTGATTTATATGGACTTTTTAGCCACTTTAGTGGGCATGAGCCACGCCTTAACTTAGGGAAATCAGTCTAAGATTTTGGAATTTTACTACTGGCGTAAAAAGGAACAATTTGAGGGGGCGGTACACTTTTTTTGCAAAAAAAAAAATTTCCGATACAAAAAAAGTTCGGTCTAATAACCGGACTTAATTTTTTTTTTTTTGCAAAAAAATTGTACCGCCCCCTCAAATTGTTCCTTTTTACGCCAGTAGTGAAATTCCAAAATCTTAGACTGATTGCCCTAGATTAAGGCGTGGTACATGCCCACTAAAGTGGCTAAAACTGATTTATATGGACGTTTTAGCCACTTTAGTGGGCATGTGCCACGCCTTAACTTAGGGCAATCAGTCTAAGATTTTGGAATTTTACTACTAGCGTAAAAAGGAACAATTTGAGGGGGCGGTACACTTTTTTTGCAAAAAAAAAAATTTCCCATACAAAAAAAGTTCGGTCTAATGTACAGCTGTCGAGGGGCAACTGCCATTTCAATCTTATCATATTTGTACTTTATATTTCAGATCGTTATCTTGCTGAAAAATTCAACTCTTACCAGGAGTTAAAATATCAACAGATGATTTCAAATGTCGTTCCAAAATAGATTAGTACGGATAACGATCCATATTACCCTCAATAACTTTTCTACTTCGGTAGCTGCCCAGGAAAAACTCTTTGATTTTTAGTAATGGGTGGTAGTTATTTCATACGTTACATGGTAAGTAGTTGTCATTACAATTGCCATTATTCTGAAAACTTCAAAAAAAAACTTACTAAACGTAGAAAAAAAATATGGTTGGAGGTAACCATATTCTAAGAGCAACATACTATGGTTGGTTTTTAACAATGTTTATGTTTGCAGGTTACCATTTTTTTTTTAAATATGACCATAGTATGTTTAAAATCAACAAAATGTTTCCCTAAATCAAGAATAAGATGTTCAAAATTAACCACAATATGGTCAAAATTTCCCAGAATTTTGAGAAAGGTAACCACATTATGGTCAGGATTAACAATAATATCGTGAATGCTAATCATATTATGGTTAATCCATTTTTGCAATTTGTTTGTTAAGTGTCAAATTATAATTTTATTTAATTTAAATGATTTTGTTATTCGTGCTTAATTCCCAATTTTTATTATTTGATAAAAAAAACTGAAATTTATTTAAAAAAAAAAAAAAAAAAAATTATTTTGATAATTTTATTTAATTTTATATTATTGATAGGTGCTACGTTCAACTTCTATAAAAATTCCCCTTAGGTTCGTATTCCAGCCTGTGACGACCTTCATATTTCCATTTTTTCTGTTCTACTAGTTTTTTCTACGTAAATGTATGTGTTTTAATTAATAATTGAAATAAATTGATTGAGAATTTTAAGAAAACCAAGTAAAATGCACACGACCAGAATGTTGAAGCTTTGTAAACATATTTAGGGGATTCACAAGGTGTCATAAAGTCATGTGTCTTAAAATAATAACATGAATAAATACGACTGTTGTGAACATAACTTAGTGTGCTATTTTGAATTTGAGTCAGCTGATTTAAAACAAACATAAAAAATAAATATTTACCAAAAAACAATATTTATTAATTCTTATCCATGAATTAATAAATTAAATTAGATCTTAGCTGACTATTTTCCATTTTTTAGACGCAAATTAGAAATAAATTTTATTTTGTTTGTTTACCAAACAGCAGAGTCCTAAGCCGATCTATTTTGACGCCGCAAGTGATTTGTTACAAAAGATGCTAGCCGCAGGTTAAACACGGACGCTAGCTAGATAAAACTAAACAATTAACGGCGACGGCTACAAAACCTAATGCGGCACGACTCAGCCGCTCAGCGCTGGTCTCTTCTGATTCATTACGACAGCACAATAAACATAGCCAGCAAGGTTCTATTAATTTAGGACACTTTTTGTTTACAAATCAACAACAATATTTGTAAACCATTGTAAAATGTTAGAACATTATGACAATATAAAATAATAGCACACCTTGTGAATACCCCAATTATCTTAAATTTAAAATTTATCATACAATGTTTTAAAATATTATAATTTCGAACATATTATTGTTATAGAATATTAACCATAACATGTTTGGAAGCAACCATAATATGGTTATAGATTTGGATAGATAAATTTAACAATAATATGGTTACCGTGATAATTATATGGATAAGGTTACCAGAATATGTTTAAAGGTATGGTTGATTTAAACATTATATTGTTAAAATCAACCATATTTGAAGTTTCAAGGGAGGTAAACACTTTATTGTTAAATAGAAACAAAATATTATCAATTGTAAAAAAAGTTTTTTTTAAAAACAACAAAAGTTTGTTTGTTGTCATTGCAGGGACCATAATATGCTTTTTTTTTGTCATTCTTCAACCATGTTTTTTCTCTTCGTGTAGAAATGATCTCAGCAACTACTTATTACTTCTATTATTTTCACTACTGAATATTTGTTAATAATAATCAGCTCAATAGCTTCTTATTAGTTGAGTAACGTACTCAATAACTACTTATTAGGACTATTAACTAGTGACTTTTTAGCTTCTGGTAAGTACATTGTAAGTACTTATTATTCAACTTACTAGTTGTTAAATAATAACTAGATATTTTTTGACTTTAAGTAAGTGTATTGTAAGTACTGAATTCTGTGGACACCTCGAACAAAAATATGTAGTTATTCAGCTGAAAAATAAGCAGTGTTTTCTTTTCTCCAACATTACTTGCTAACTTACCAGGTAAGTAAAGTTTTTTCTGGGAGCGTTTGTAATATTAGCGATTAGGTTCAGCGGAACTAGTGCTGTATGTTTCTATCGCCATACTATAGCTGTACCATCACTTCCAAATATGTTCTTTTGCGACTCGTCAGTGAACAAACCCTTCTTTCTTCGATATCCTTTTCAATTTGCAAAATGATGGCTGTACATAGACTTTTGCCGGCCACTTTATTTTTCTTTACGCGTTTGTTTTTATTTTCTCATAATTACATTAATAAATAATTGATATAAAAGATAAACTTACCAACAGCACTCAAACCATAATTTTATTTTATTCAGATGTTTGTACGTTTTATTATCATCTTGATCAAAAGCTTTTATTACAATTTTTAATATTAATATAATTTTTACAACATTACATGAAAAAACCTTTCTATTTAAACCTCGAATAAAATAAATGCCAGTATCTTTTAAGATAAAGGGTGTTTTTTTAAGAGAATTTTTATTTTAAGAAAAATAGAGAAAAAATTTCAAATTCATTGAATGCCTTACAAAAAAATGACACATTACCCAAAGACCGTTTTGCGGTATAGTGACTTACTCTTTCGTTTGGCAAGTTTGATCACTCGATTACCAAACGCATTACATTAGGACATAAAAATACGAAGTAGTAAAGGGCATAATAAACCACACAAATTGCTTGGCAAACGCACACATTGTTCCAATTTAGTGTTTGTCAATAAACACCATAAAAATATTAAGTTTAATTTTTGTCTTATTTTCAATGAATGCAGGCGCCAATTGTGCTGTGGCAATTTTGTTGCTTTTTGATAAAAAGGGAGAAGAAATAAAAATAAAGGCAAAGAATTTAAAGTTTAAAGTGATTAAAGCAACGAGCTGTATTGTGGCAAGCCATACTGCTAAAAAAAATTAATTTACTATTAAAATTATTTTAATGGCTATTTTTTAACGTCTTCACTCTAAAAAATTTTCGCTGAAATGAATGCATAAGGCGCCACAAAAATTTGACAAATATCCAACATGTCTGTTAAGCATTAAAAATTTTTAATATTTCTACAATCATTGTTTCAAATGTTTGTCCAAACAGCGAACACCCCAATTAACAACGCAAAATATATTAAATTATAAATATATTAAACGTAAAATTTTTACATGTTTTCCAAGCCATTGTGTGCCCTTGAAAGAACTCATTTTTTTAAGTGATATTAGAATGACCGAAAATATTTACAACACTGGCGTTATTTGTGAGGTTTCTTGCGATTTTCCTGCTGCAGTTGTAGTGGCTGTTGCTTGCTGTATTGATGTTTTTGTTAGCGTTGTTGATACTGTTTTTATTGTCTGTTGATAAAAATCCCTCTTTGTTGACTTACTGCGATAAAATATTGGTTGCAGGAAATACATGTGCAACATACCAACACAGCCTAGGACAAACCAGACAAATACAAAGCTCGTTGCACATAATTGCATGATTTTTTCTGAAGTAACTTACACCAATTAAAACAATTTAAAAAATTCGAAAAATTACAAAAAATAAAGCTTTGCATTCTAATTACCGGTTGTCTTATTGGGTTGGCATCAAACAAGTGGGTTTGGCTTCAAAAACAAAACCGTTTTGTTTATTATTGGCGTGCATTTAGACTAACTGAAAATAACCAAGAACTCTCAAATAAACTATCACAGCAGACAGTGCTGCTAACTTTAAGTTTTTAAAAAAACACCCTATAAATAGTAGACAAACAGCCAGGAATAAGTTTTACATTTATTTAAAAACACGTTATCTTCTTATATTTAACATAAAAATTTAATTTCCTGTTTCCTGCATAAATGTAATAAAAATAAATTTTATTTATCAGCTTTTCAAAATAAAAACAGGACATTCTTGTAAAATGTTAAATTAATTTAACTTGAATATTTTTAAAATATGTATTTAAATTCTCCTGTAAATTTCACAATAATTTGTTTATACTGATAAGAAACACGGTAGCAAAGAATTTGTTCATATTTCGTAATTAAAAAACAAATTCTTTTAAACATTATTAAATAAGTTTTAGGCCCGTTTTAACAACTTACCGACAGCTTAAGGTAGGATTTGATCGGCCGTATAAATAGTTTTCCATTATTACAACTTTACTTTAACTTACCATGTAGGATAAATAAATATATTTTTTATTGAACGTATGCTTATGACTTTAGATTATACAAATTAATGTTGTAATATTAAAGAAAATCACTTGTTGTATTTTTAGATTCCTTGAAAATGGTTGACGAAGTTATCCGAAATATCGGAGAAAAAAAATTGTTATTAATAAAATAAAAAGTTGTTTTATTTTAATTTTATAATCCAAGACCTTTACCCGAAACAAATAAATGATCACACATTATACAAATTTATTATATAATTTTATTATTTCATTATTTTCATGCCATCGAAAATGTATTCTTTAACTTCACAGAAAAAATGTTTTCCAAAATTTATTCAATTAAAAATTAATCGATGTACTTTAATTGTTTCAATTAATTTATTGTTTGCTGCAATTAATTTTTTTAATAAAAACACATAAATTTAAATGTTTGTGCGAATGTTAGTGTTTTCAATTTCGGTTAACCGATTAACCGAGAAACCGGGTTTTGGTCATATTTCCGGTTTTTAAGAAACCGGTTTTTATCCCCCGGTTAACCGTTTTTTATATCTGTAAAAATCGTAAAATTTCTATATTTTATTGTTGTATGTAGTCAAAATAAACTTCAAAAGTATGTAATAGTACATGAAGGACAGCAGATTCTCTTAAAATTGGACGTCAAACATCGCTGGAATTTAAAATTCTGGATAATGTATTGAACGTATTACAACCGCTCAATATTGCAGTTAATAAGTTTTCAAGTGATACTGTAACATCATTGGAATCTGAAGCAATTTTAAAATTTGTGTTCAACAAAATTGGAAAATAAAATAGCAGTTTCGCACAAACTCTACTTCTTTGCTATGCAGCTCTACAAGAGACTTTTTTTTATTGTAGAAAATGAAACAATTGAAAGTGAATTAGACTCTGAAGATTTTGAAATTTTATCAAATTCCGAAAGTTTAGAGGAACAACTAAACTTGACGTTAAAATCTATTCAAGACTTAAGCAATAAATGCAAACGAGCCAATCTCAATAACCTAAAAGATGACTTCGAATATTTGGAAAAATTTAACAAGAGAACAGAAAAATTAAATATGCTCTATAATGCTCTTCTAACTATTAATCCGACATCAACTGTTAGTGAAAGAGTTTTCTAAGTATCATTTTTAATAAAAACTAAATTAAAAAAAGAATGTCTCCTAAACATTTGGATAGTGTTTTGTTTTTAAAATATTACTTTAAAAAAACTTCATAAAATTCACATTTGTTCTTTATAAATGTCTTTTAGTCACTATTTTTGTTTTTCTTACCACAAAGCACAAATTTAATGCAACAAATGTTATTTTTTAAGTTATTTTTGTTGTTTTTAAATTAATATCAATTCTTTTTTACGTTTAATTTATTTTGTTTTTTAATGGAGGGTTAACCGATTAACCGGTTTTTTCGAGTTCGGGTAACCGAAAAACCGGGTTTCAAAAAAGTCGGTTTTTTGAAAACACTAAAGAATGTTGTGTTTTTTTAATTTATACAATTAATTTTTTAATTAAAAATACAAATCCGTTAATTGATATGATCAATTCTTTTGCTTAATTAAAGTCAATTTTCTATTTTTTTTGTGTTCGCACATTGCTTTTCCCATCTACCACAGTTGAAACGAGTTTTGCGTATGGATTTTGTAGTAAAGTTTAACTAAGCGCATTATGGGCCGTAGTTTTCTGATTTGATTCAAACTTGATTCATTCGATTCAGAACATATCATTTATAGAGTTCACGTTTTTAATTCTTTGATCTGTTTTTCTATTTAAAAGATATTGCATTTCCTCCAATGGAATCCAAATTAGTTTCATTTGATTCAGCACACATCATTTATAGACTTTACGTCCCTGGCTTCTTGATTTTTTGTTTTATAAGTAGGAGAAATTATGTTTGCAGGTTAGATTTGGGACGTCGAAGAAGATGACGTCATGGCGAGACGAAGATCTCGAGTGGGAGGGAAATGCATTTGTGTATGGGTATGACCGGTAGGGAGATGCAGGACTACTTTAAGCCCCTGATATATAATAAATTACAACCTTAGCTGGTCTGATTTTTTGTGCTAGTGTGTGTCCATGGTCCAGGTTGCCGACAATAACCGCCCCATCCGGCGAGCTTCAGCCGAGCATAGCGCCGCTGGCAATCTGGCCACTCCTTTTTTCGCCTCTGTCTGTTTCACAAACATTGCAAGCAATTACAAAAACTTGGTCTGCCCCGACCAAGACGGTAATTCTAGGGTTGAATTAATTTAAAGAGTAGGTAGTAAGCTTTTATAATACAAGAGTTCGTAATTTTTCACAGCATCAATATGTTTCTCCTTTATGGCATTTGTTAAAAAATTAATAAACGCAATCGAGATGGCACTTAGAACATAAATGAAATCGATTACTAGAATGACGAATTTGGTTTATGAAAAAATTATGCCAAGATTGTGCTTGAAAATTATTGTTATAACAAAAGCTTTTTCTTTTATCCAAAACTTTTTTTATACAAAAAAAAAAAAATTTAAAAAGGAAAACGGAAATGGAATTTATTCCGTATTTTGGTGCTTCAGAAAATGACGAAAACATTTTTCGGAATGGAACCATTCTTGTTTTCATGAACGGAATGAAAGTCTTCTGTGCCTGAAAGGAACATCAAAATACAGTTTCTATCAATAAACAAATATGTTTTCTTCGATTCCGAATGGAATCATTCCGAACGGAATAGTATTCTGTGACATGGCTGAATATGTGATTTTTAACCCCGTGTATCACAAACAATTGACATTTTTTCATCACACATGCGGCGCATGCAAAAGTAGAAAGTTAACCTACTTTGATGCGTTGATGCTTGTATGCGTTCTGTGCATTTGGCTGTTTAACTTGTCACACACAATTCCACTTTTTTGGCAGATGTATAAAAAGGAACGCCACTCTTACACATTGGTGTTGACATCCAGGTTCAATCGATTTGAATATAAAAAGGGTCTACGGCGTTTTCTTGATATAGAGTAACCATACATACAAACATTTTCACTTTTTAAAGGTTTTATTTTTTATTTCGCTATCGCTTTAAAACTGCCAATTTTATTCAATGGGCCAAACTTGCGTATTGTTTGTATTGGCCACTTGTGCATTTTTTGTTGCCACTAACGACATTGACAGAATCAAGAGCAACAAGAACAAGTATATCTGTGTTTGTATTTTGACTGACGATTGTAACTTAAAGCCAAGTGTCAAAACCATTAAAATAATTACAATCGTTATAACAACATCAAAATGAATGACACAGCCATCTGTTGTCTTCTCTGTGTAACATCTCCACGCATACACATAACATTTACATATTTTACCTAAAACATGAACATATAGAACATTGATGGAAAATTTAAAAATTGAGATGGTACTGACCACCAAGCAAATGAGTACTTTTTTCACGTGATTTCAGAACACGTGCTTTTGAAATCACACGTGTGATTTTGTGTTGCTCTGAAAGTCATTCCATTTTTGTGTTTCTCGGTGCGCTTTCGGCAATTGAAGATCACACCAAAACACACAACAACGGGACACTAAAATATCACACGTGTGAGTTTAGTAGGCACATGTGATTTAAAATCCCGTGATTTGAGTTAAAGTGATTTTCAGAACAGGCCTAATAACAAACAAAAATACATAAAATAAAAAAAAATATACAAAATATTTTTATTAAGAGACATGGCCCAATTTGTAGGTCTGCGCGCAACTACAACAATTCAACTATAAAAAACACAACGCGCATTATTTTGTTTGCGTAAAAAATGATAAAGATGTCAAGAACAAATGTAATTGTTTGTGTAAAAAATGGTAGAAACGTCAAAAAAATTGCTACAAAAACAATTTCGCGAAAAAAACACAACTCTGCGTAAAATTAGCAGGCGTTTCAATGTATTTCCTTATGATTTAATATAACCCAGCTAGCATAAGCTGTTTGTCAGACGATTAGGTTTAATATACAACTCCTAAAAGAATCTTCTGATGATTATCTGACTAGTAACAAAAACATCTACATACATTTTTTTATGTATTACTTTTTGATTCATTTGTTGACACGCTCGTCTTTTAATCTTGGAATGAACCTTTTGCGACTCTCTGTAAGAGTCGTATAACAATTACTGAGCTACCTTAATAAGAGCGTTTTTGAAATATGACAATTCGATTGCCAATACAATTTCAATAAAACAAACCGGCCTAAGGATCTGTAAAAAGGATTTTCCGACAGGATGGTATAGTATTTGCTTAATAAATTTATCAATTTCTTTAGGTATACATAAATAAGTTGCATATGGTATACACAGCTATTTACGAACAAATTTGGTAACAATTCTGTTAATCTGGCCTGAACACCACTACATTGCGCCATCATTGCATTGCAACTATCAGCCGTAAGCACAATCATTTTTTCCAGAGGAATATTTGTTTCCTCAAAACGTCTACAGTTCTGTAATTCGAAAACATAACAAGAAAAGGGCACAAAAACTGACGTGGGAGGACCGTGCAGAGATCAGCAATGAATCGTTTTTTCGCTACTCATACTGACTCATGCAATTGTAAGTATAAGTGCGTAGAAATCATTTTAACTAAACTGCTCTGATGCACTCATACTCACAAGAGAATTTAATATGAGTGCGACGACGACATCGTACTCATAAATTACCTCAGTTTGACGTAGAATTTCAGAAAAATACTTATAATACTCACATTGATTCAACTCATTCCCTACAAATAATATTGGACCACCTGATCCATTTTGATAAAAGTCCGATGTAATGCAAGCATGGACCATGTCATTGTTAAAAAGTGTTTGTAGTGAGACGACATGTCTTCGTTTTTTAAAGACATGTTTTCGTTTTTAAACGAAGTTAAAACTAACCCTCTTGTGTATAAAATGGAGTAGTTTGAAAACTACTCCGTTGTAGTCCAAAGATGGGTTATATGGTCCTGCCCTAGAACATCGTAATGTTAAATAGACCATGTTTTTTCCATACGTTTGGGTTACTTTTGGACTAGTCCTAGTCTCTTGTGGACTACTCTTTACACGCGTGTTTGGACTGGTCCTATTATTTGCAGGGTTTAGCTCATCCATTTACCGTTTTAACACAACAGATGAAACACACAACTTCATAATCAGCGCTGCCAGATAAACTTGCTGAAAAATCGTCCACTTCATACATACAACTTTAGTAAACTGTAATTGCCAAATCGTCAATTTGCTTTTTCGGGGACAAATCTGGCAGCCTCGCATTTCGCTTCGTCTATACAGTGTATATGTATATGTGTATAAAGTATACATTGACTTAAGTTGATTCTAAATCAGAGACGTCCAAAAATTAAATTGTGGTTGTATTGCTTCATATTAGTATTAGTGAATAGAGAGAGTTTACCCAGCAAACACAAATTTATGTCAAACTAAAAAAGCAATTTTTAAAATAATTTCAATCAGTACCGTAATAATTACGAGCGGTGCCATAAAAATTAAAGTTTGTTATTTTTTATATTTTTTTTTTTTTTTTGCTAAGAATTATAATTTATAATTATAATTTTGTAATGGTAAATTAATTTTAATATTTGACTTTTATTTTTTTTTTATTATCAAAAACAGGAAGTCATTTTTTATTTGTTTGCTCTTATGTTATGAATCATTTCAAAATAAGAGGGAATATGTTTTAAAAAGGCATTTTGATAACATTCATAGTAATATAAAGGAATTTAAAGTGAAAGAAAAAATAACACCTTCTTGAAAACCGAAAAACATTTTTTACAGAAATTAAAAGGCTATAGGTTTTGTTTTAAAGAAACTCTTTTCTTGTACCGCAATATAATTGCCTGGAATTGTATTCAGCTAGAATCATATGTAGAATGTGCCACTAACGAAAAGCTTAAAAATTGCGAATATTTTTCTTTTTTTTAAGATGAGAGCACTGACATTAATGACCTTTGTCAACTCGTTATTTGTATGCCGTTAATAAAAAACTTCTTTCTATTGTAGACTCTAGAAAATTAGCTGGCGTTTGTACAGATGGTGCAAATGTTATGTGTAGAAGAAATGAAGGTTTCATAGGGCAATTGAAAAGGCACGGCTTTGAATTTATTAGTTTTCATTGTATTATTCTTCAGGTAGCTCTTTCATTGAAATTTATATCTGAGCACCGTGCCATGAAAACTGCGGAGAATGCAAGATCTAAAATAAAGTCTTCATCTTTTATTAATAGATATTCTTCCATATTTTCTAATTCTAGAAAATCTAAAACTTCGTTTCGAAGGGTAAATAGTCTGTTTAAACAGTCACCACGGCTTAGCCATTGAACTTCTGTAAACATTTTCAAATCATAATGAACAGCGCCTTTATTCTTTAAAAAATTTACAAATTTTCTATGGGTTAGGGAGTGATGACCGCCGCGAATTTTATTAATTATTCGCTCAGCAGTTTTCATGGCAGGGTGGTCAGATATAAATTTCGATGCAAGAGCTACCTGATGAATAATACAATGAAAACTAATAAATTCAAAGCCGTGCCTTTTCAATTGCCCTATGAAACCTTCATTTCTGCCACACATAACATTTGCACCGTCTGTACAAACGCCAGCTAATTTTCTAGAGTCTACAATAGAAAGAAGTTTTTTATTAACGACATCGAACAGCAAATTGCCTGTTACGTTTGCGTTAAAAGTTTCGAGAGAATACATTGTTTCAAAAATATTGTACTCTGGATCTACGCATCGAATACAAATAACAAGTTGACAAAGGTCATTAATGTCAGTGCTTTCATCTAAAGAAAAGGAAAAATATTCGCAATTTTTAAGCTTTTCGTTAATGGCAAATTCTACATATGCTCCTAACTGAATACAATGCCGTGCAACAGTATTGCGGGACAAGGGAAGAGTTTCTATAAAAGCATCACTATAATTAAGAGTTTGCATAGTCTTGAGGAGTATATCTTTAATAAACATTCCATCAGAAAATGGTCGACCATGTCTTATAATATTTAAACTAATAAGACGTGCTGCCTCCTGTTTTAATTTTTGGTTATCTAGCTTGTCTCTATTGCTTTCTATTTCAAGCAACCAGCCTTTTAATTTCTGTAAAAAAATTTTTTGGTGGGTTTTAAAATGGTCTTCTTTTTCAATTACATTAAATTTATTTATATAACTGTGAAAGTTATCAAAATGCCTTTTTAAAATATCTTGCCTCTTATTTTTAAATGTTTTAAAACATAAGAGGCATTGTAAATTGCCAAAAGCATTCCCAATCATAAAATATTTTTTAAATTGCATCATTCTATATTTATGTATGGAATGTTTACTGGGCAAGTTTTCTTTATTAAATAAATCAAAATATGTAAGCATCCGCCGCATGTGAACTCGTCGCTTGATGATCGACGACTGAATTGTGTATTCTCGTTGACTAAATGAAAGAGCGTAAGAATGTGTGTGAATTAATTTCCACAATTGTGGTATGGGCTGGACACCAATGTTCTAAATCAACCACTACAAATGCTAATAAGTATGAGTACAATGAATCAAATTAAACTTCTAAGTGAATAATATGAGGTTGAATAACATTGCAATAAGTATGAGTGCGTACAAGCACAAGAAATTATGAGTCATGATTTAGCTCTACTCACTTTTTCACTACTCATTGCTGATCTCTGGTTTTTGAAATGAAAAAGTACTGAAAAAAGTACCACAGTACTGAATTTTCCATCACTCAATAAGAATTAAATAAAAACAATTTATGTACAATTAAGATGTTTCTTTTTATTAAGTCCTTAAAATAAAATAACATTTTTGTGCAAAATCTGTTGAAAACGATTTTATCTGTTGCAAGTAAAATCAATGTTAATTGTTTTGTTTATTTGTATTATTTTAAATAAAGTAAGAGTATGTTTCTTTTGTTATAATTAAAAAAAATGACGCCAGTAAAAAATATGAAATTTAAAAATTCAGATGAGTGTATAAAAAGTTTACCTCACGTTTGCATTATTCAATAAATGTTTAAACAAATCATTTGCATTTTATAACCGCGTTAAAAAGATAACCCCAAAGGCGTATAGTTTTTGAAATATGTCGTTCTAAAATAAGGCCCTAATTCTGTAAAACGCAACCGCAACGCCAAAAATTGCATTGAAAGCAAAAACAAAATAAAAAATATTTCATTATTTTGTTGTTGTTTTCCACAGAAATTCATATTGAATTTTAAAATTTCAAACGCTGCATATGTTGTGGGGTTGAAAATTTTAAAACACAGTATGAATTTCTATAGAATTATGACAAATTTTTGACATTGTATTTTTGGCGTTGCGGTTGCGTTTTACAGAATTAGGGCCTTAATAAATTGTCCAAAAAGATGTCTTTACAAACATAAATATTTTCAAAAGTTTTGAACACATAATGAGAGATCGTGAAAATGGTGCTAAAACAGTGCTTAAATTTTTAAGTGAAAGCCAAACTTTGTGATCTTAAACGAGCATAACATTTGTTTGAGCTTCAAGGTCAAGCTTTAAATAGCTCCTAAATTACGAGTAACAAGCAAAACTGTGTAGTCGGCCTGACTACATGGTACCCTACACCACAGTATGTAGAGATAAATTTTAAGAGTATTTCCTATTTACGACCAATTGGCAACCGTAGATCCGCCAGAACAATTTTATGTTATGATTTAAAAAATTATATAAAGATTATATGTGCCGAATCTTATCTATATGAAATGTTTTCATCTTAAGGTCATTTTAGGAACGATGTTTATATGGGACTTATGGTTATTTGTGGTCATGCCATGATCTGCGTCGATTTTTATACTTATAAAATTTTTTAGTGTTACATACATCAGCACAAACGCATAATATCCTCCCCACTATTGCGGTGTGGTAACAAAAAACAAAACTGTTGAAGCAAACGTATTTTTTTTACGTATTTCTATTTAAAGCCACAGAAAAGAATCAATCAAGTCTTGCCCAAGGTGTTTACTGTTCGTTTTCTTTTTAGAACATGAACGAAATATTGCTGATTAAAGTCAACAAAGAAATGAAAGCAATAACCAACATTATGGGAACAATCAAAAGAGAAATTATACCTGAGGAGATACGAACAAAGAATAAGGGAAATAGAGCAATAAACTGCGTGCAACAATAGTTTGGCAAATATTGTCATACACAGGTGCCTAAAAAAATAACAGAAACCCATATACAAAAAACTGACATTTCTATGATGAGCAGATAAAGAACACATATTTTTTTAAATCGCTCCAAATTGTTTCAATTAAAACTAATCATTTTGATAAAATCACATGGTGGAAAAGGTACAAAGCAAAAATAGGCAAAGGAAAATCAACATTCTTTTAAAAGGGCTTAATTAAATGAAACCAAAGAATACATTTGGGTTGAGTTAACATAAATGTTGATCATAAGTGTTATTTATAACAAAACATAATCGTGTAATTATTTCACCTAAATAGATTCGGATAAAATTCATAAGGCGGTTATATTTTTTGAGTAGGTAACCTACGCGAATATAAACAAGTAGGAAAGTATAGTCGGTCAAGCCCGACCATATAATAACCTACAACACAACACAAGCTTGCCTACCTGCCAGCCGGATGGACATTTTTAAATTAACTCAGTCAATCTATATCAATCGTTATACTTAAAGGTGTGTCTAGAAGCAATATTTTAAGGTTTTAAAAACATCAGCACAATTGCATAATACTCTCTCCACTATTGTGCTAAAACCGAATTCATACACTGAAATGAAAAATCAATCTATCCGTAATTAAATCAATCCGACGCGGTATTAATAGCTCCGTAAGTTCGGATTTTCTTGCATCAAGTAGAGAGAGATTGAGTCAAGTGCGGATTATTCAATTGCGAAATACTTATCCTAACAAATAGAATCTGGGAATTTTTTTCTCATGTTGAATAACATTTTATTATAAAAATTTGCATATTATTCGAATGTGTATTCTAAATCAAATTACAATCCTCAAAAGCCTTTATACTTTTATAGTCTTATTCCTTCAATATTTTCCAGGAATATTTTGTATGACTTATGGCCATTTTCTCAATGTACCGTCAAACTGCCTGTTACTTAATATCACCATAAATTTATTAGACCGACAAACTGTCTGTTAACAATTTTGGGTTTCTCAATATACCGACAAAAAACATGGTTTTAAGTTGGCAACACCTCTCAAAATACATGTAAAAGTTGGGAGTCAGCTGATTGAATTTATCTGTACGGCAAATAAAAGGAAAATAAATAATCGGCAGATGAGTGCTGGTTAGCTTTGCGACAGAATAAAAGCAAATGAGACATTGAGAAAACCAAATTTCTTTAATGTGCAGTTTTTCGTTGGGAAAAAAGTTAATCGTGTAATGAGAAAACGGCCATTAGAATACTTTTGTATGAGACTGGTCCTTATTTGACTTTAAACTCTTTTTTTAATGCAGTACCTTTTAAATGGTTAAATAAAGCAAGAAAAGATTCAGAAAAAATTTCGATTCAATGTTTTTAATATTGCTTCGCCAATTTCGAAGTATTTTTTTTTTGGAAATTACTAGAAAAATTTGTTAAATTTAATTTAAATTTTGTGCCGAACAATTTTGGAGTTGGAGTCTCCGACTCCGGTTCCAAAACCTTAACTCCGACTCCACAGCCCTGTTTACAACATTTACTACACAAAATTTATTATCATCAAACTATGAGAAGGTTATGGCAACACTGCTTGTCGGTATATTTTAATGTTAGAATTTTACTGTTGAAATTAAGTTTATTAAAAAAAAAATATTTTAAAAAAGTACGAAAATGTTGGAAAAAGTACACTTTTGCTTGGTGGTCAGTACCACCTAAATATTTTAATTTTCCATCACTGGTTAGTATGCACGTTATTTTAGATGACAGTTTTATAAAAGCCATTCAAATTCATTGGCTTAGTAGAAGAAATTCGGACCATAATCTCGATTGCAAGCTTCTGCTTGATAAATCTATCTTAAAGCTTATCTGGTGCTACGGTATTTAACTATGGGGCACTGCCTCGGCCTGTAATATCGAAAAAAATTCGAAGGCGCCAAAATAAACTTCTTCGAATAATCCAAACTGCTGCTCCCTGGTATGCTAAGAACTCAAACATCCATAATGATCTCAATGTGCCATTTGTAAAATATGCAGTAAAATATTTAAAAAGGCTTAAACTACACCCAAATCAACTTTCTCGAAATATTTCTAATCATGGCGATCACACTCGCTTAAGAAGTAGAGACACTGCAGCACTCAGCCAATAAGAAGAACGTTAAACACCAACATATTTCAACAGAAACCGTGATAATGAAATTTATTTCTGGCAACGACAGAACATAAAGCAAAGTATTAGGATAAGATTTGACTGATTGCACTGGTTTACAGCCAAAAAATACCAATAACTCCACATACCTAGATAAGTTAATTGAACACGAAAAACGCTGTAATTTTTTTTTCCTAAGTACCGATTTTTAGATAACGGTACTTATGTGTTTTTCGATGTATGGTCCTACTAAAACCCTTGTGGTTTGCCTATTTTTTACGTTTTTTCAAAATTGTTCATTTTTATTTCGTTTTTTTTTCTACGTTATAGTAAATATCTGGAATGTTTTATTTTTTAACCAAAAAGTATATTTCATTACCAACATTTTAAGCGTGATTTGAAAAAAATCGGATGACAAATAAAGCTTTATTAACGATTTTGGTGAACGACAATATTTTCATATTCATTGCTCACACACTATATTCGGCGTAAATTCAAAAAAATTATATTAAAACGACGAGCGACTTGAACTTTTGCGTTTATTTTCGGATGGATCTTCGCGAATGAGAAACCAACAATTGTCCGCCATCATTTGTTCATCCCAGACTTTTCGGTTAGGCTCCACAATGGTTTAAGTGGGACCATACATCGAAAAACACATAAGAACCGTTATCTAAAAAACGGTACTTAGGAAAAAAAAAATTACAGTGTTTTTCGTGTTCAGGAGGTCCCAATTAACTTATCTAGGCATGTGGCGTTCTTGGTATTTTTCCAAATTAAAAATTTGTAAAGCAGTGTTTTTGTTAGTTCATATTCAATATATGAAGATCCAATAGTTCAAATAGTTCAGTGATTTGTCTTGTGTTCAACTATCACAATTCGTTGCTTTTTATTTTAATTTTGTGTTTACAGGTCCCGGGATAAGTGCTTTAAGAACAATTGAAAAAAATTACAGGCATGGATGCGAGAGTGCCTATAAAAAAAATGTGAATAAAATTGTTCTTAAATTTTTCATTATATGAGATTTGTATAGTTTGAAAAATCAACGAAATCGACCTTCTTATTTCACTTAGCGCTTGAACAAATATACTTCGGAAATTAGGCTTTTGACAAAATAGGGCCTATACGAATGGGCGATGGAGCTATTTTATTTTTAGTATTGTAGGGAGTATAGTATTTAGGATTCGGTACATCAAAGTATAGCACTTTTACTTTTGCATTCATTGAACTTATTTCCATTCCAAGAATAGGAAATTACAGTATTTATAACAAAAGTTCAATATTCCCTTATTAAAACAAAAGATTCAAAAGTGTCCCGCTTTATTTATTAAAAATATTTCGTTAAATGAAACCTTGTGCAACTAAAAGTTAAGCAAATTTTTGATGGGTGTTAAAATTAATGAAAACTTGAGCCTTTTGATTTTTTGCATATTTATGGTATAATAAAATTTAAAAAATTCTTTTTTTGTTTTTTTTTTTAAATTTTATGCATCGTACCCTCTTGATGAATGGATTTTTATAATGCATTTTTTCTCTCTTTTCTTCTTCTTCTTCATTGTAAGCAAATAAGCAACCAAACTTAATTTGCAGCTGTTGAATGACTATTTTATGGTACAAATAATACAGAAGAAAATGTTATCTACTCTCCATAAACTGAACATTTACGTTGAGTACTTCATTGTGTTTACGGTGTATGTATGCCACCAAGCTGGTTAAAATTCAAAGAGTGTCCTTTTAGTTTGTCTCATAATCCTGTAAATATAAATCCTTTGACAATGCAATTTTTGTTTGCCGAAATCTTTTGCAAGTCATAATTTTTCAAGTTTTCTTTTACTTTTATATATTCTTTATGTCTTCTTGCCTTCTTGTCTGTTTGCCGATTAGTGTTGTAAAAAATGTCAGTAACCATATCCATTTATTTTATACACCTCACTACAGCTGGAGTTTAAATATAAATTGTAATAATAGTATTTGTTATATTTAATAAATAAAATTATAAAATGGCATGTTATTTTAAAAGGAACTAATTATGTTATAAAGGAGATATTTTTCAATATGGTCCGATTTGAAAATTTGTGTGGAAAAAATCCAACGCTAATTTTGTTATAAAACGTCAAAGAAATTGCATTCATTGCTTTTGTAATGTTAAAGTTACACTTGCAATTAAATCCTTAAATTAGTTACAATGCTATTCTTACCACAAGTAATTTCTGATGTATTGACCGTCCTTATGAGTAACAAAGTTGAATAAACGATGACCGCTTGTTCGCCTGGTCATGTGTATGTTGAACTCGGATCTCCGAAGACCACAAATAAAATTGAAACTTTGTTGTTTCATATTCTCATCATCTTTATAAACGTCATAGTTTGCTTTTGGAACTCAGCCTTATCAGTGCACAAATTGCTAAGATATGGGCAACAAAGAATGTTTGCATCTTTTTTTTACCCATAAATCTCGAACCTTTTATTCTTAAAGTCTTCTTTCAATTTATGATCTTTATGTTTCTACTTTTACCTTAAATTATATTAGTAGAATAATAGTAGAAAAAAATAAGAAAATCGGGGTTTAAATGTCTAAGTTATATACCAACAACTACTTTGTTCTGCCCAATAGTTTCGGCGCAGTTATGGTTACAGAATGAAGATCTTGACATGAAAGCACCCATACCGCATTAAAAAGGGAATATTTGAATTTTCAATACTATTGTGAAGGGTACATAAGATTTGGTATAGCAGAATTTTTCATATATATTGAAATATGATAAAAGTTTATTTTTTTACTATTCAAATAACGCGCCAAAACTGAGTTATGGCTTATTGTTGTAATGCCTCCTCTCGTTAATCCAGTAGAACGCTTGTGTGCTGGAAAATAAAAGTAATATACTAGTTACTAGTTTCATAGTCGCCCTGAGGAAGATTTGTATAAATAAAGTATTAATTTACTATATCATCTTAGAATGCCATTAAAAAATTTAGCTTTAAACGAAGCAGGTTTGTAAGGGAGAAATGTAAGAGTTTTGCTTACCATCTCGCTTACGGAAGGCATGCATTTTATATGGTGAGTTCCCAGTTTGAAGCAATACACTTTGACACATAAGAATATCTTAATAACGATGACATTTACCACAGAAAGATAGACAGATATATAGCAGACCATAAGCACCGCGATCCAAAGAGTATTTTGTGCACACACCATGCAAGGTTTAGGCTACGTATGAAGTCAGTCGAGGTCCTCAGCTGATTTCCGCAAAATGTATGCCTACTCGTGCTCAAGCCTGGACAGCAGGCTCACAAAATCTGCAGAACTTGGTACTAACAGTATCCATTAAAAACTAGGCCAAAGTAGGCCAAAAAGTATTCTACCTTCTCCTCAAGCAGAAGTAGCTTACCTGTCTTGAAATGAAGCAGGTAACAAATCTCTTGGAATGTCTCAACCCGGAACTAGTCGTCCATGTATGAAAGAATTAACGTTCAGGCCATGCTTGTATCGTCCTCTTAATGTTACCTGATAGGGAAGACGAAGAAAGACCCAAGGCTTATAAATGGAGGTCACTGTTTGCCAAGCAGTCAGCCCTTCCGGGTACCGAACATAAATTTGGTCCACCATTAGTCCCTACTAAGAATTAGGACATTACAATTCCTTTGTAATACCAGAGTAATCAGCATATGGTCGCCAACTAAAATTGAAGGGTAATTTCCAAGAACTTAAAGGATCCGCATGTGAACCATAAGCACACCTGCCCAAAAATCAAAAATTCGCAGCATCCAGCCAGCATTCCTGCATTCCTTCCCTTTACAGATATTTGCAATCTAAAGCCAGGGTGGAATAGGCCCTCATCTGGGTATCACCCGTAATAGATACGAAGATTAGGCGATAGACACTATCAAGTATTACTCTAGATTTGACCTGTTTGGTCTTAGTCCCACCACCTTACGGCGGCTAAGGTCAATATTGATCTAATTACCGTAAAATACCAGGGCCCAAATCGTCGCAGTCGTGATCGAGTGACTTTGATCGAAATTTTACTTTTTGAAATCGTCCCATTCGTTATCGAAAAACTTCTATCGAAATTTGAAATTATGTAATTCGATAACGAGTAGTCGATCGAATGCTTTTACTCGAAATGCCATTCGATAGGTAAAGAGCTTTCGTATAAACATTTAATTGTTTTTTACAAACAATTTACACAATTTTTGAGAATAATTATTAGATTTCTTCAACAAATAGCTAAAAATGTAAGTATTAAACTTTTTTCAGCAATAACAAATGATTCCTAACAGCTTTAACGATTTTTAATGCATAGTAGACTTTGCTATTATGTCGCTATTAGCAATTTTCTGCGAATTTCCCCTAATTAAGCAATTTTTAAAGAATTTTTTCCATTCCGTATACTTTTATGGACATTTAATAAATTTTATGGCTTATTCGAATTATTGAAAACTTTCGCGAAATTTCGCTATTTTTGTAAATTTTTTTTTTTTTGTTAATTGTTGAAATTTTGATTTAGCGATTTCAAATAAATTTTGAGGGTCGGATACCAAGTTTGCAATTATTCACGAATTTTAGCCATGTTCGCAACATCAGCGACTTTTTCTATAAGTTATCTGATTCATTACAGCTTTAACAATTTTTAATAAATACTAGACTTTTTATATCGAATTTTTTCAATTTAATGTCTTGTTTGATATATTAAAAATTTCGAGAATTTTTGCTATTTTTGCAAATTTTCTGAATTTGTAAAGTTTTTGCGAATTTCTATAGTGTTCCGAATTTTTTAAAATTTTGCGTTGCTCTTTTTGACAAGTGCCGAAAACCGATAAGCCGAAGTCACTATTAACACTGTTGATTTATATACAAGCATAAAATCTATTACATTTTTTAAACAAATTTCGATTCGAAAGCTTTCGAATGCCGCAATCCCGTTTTTGATACGTGACGAAGTTTTATTCGATACGAAAGTACATTCGAACACGTGTGCGACGATTTGGGACCAGTAGATCATTCTAGGCTTTAGCACTAATGTCTTCCCAAAGAGTCTTTGGCAGCCATACAGTGCCCTTGTTACCCTATTGGTGTCATTAGATGAATAAATGCCAAACCAAAACAAGAGCGCCAACTTTGTGTCACAAACCGTAGTGTTTACTTTTTTGTTTAAGAAAACCCACTTAATAAAAATAAAAAGAAGAAAAGCGTTGACGCCTCGCTATTTATAAATGTTTCACACAAATTGTATGGGCATAAGATTTTTGACAGCTAGAAAATGCTTTCCGCTCTTATTTAGATACGGCTGTGAGCGTTATATTTAATAATTCGCCTCGGCGGAATGAAGGCTTCTTTCTTACTTACTTAATTAATACTTATTGGAAACAGTTAACTTAAGATTTATTTTAGACCTGACATTTCATAAAAAATATTCGGTTGACGAATTTGATTATTTAGAAATAGACGATTACTTTTACTTTTTAACCTGCATATAATTTTAGCTTTACAAATTTACAATTTTATATGTGCTGGTTATACGCTTTTTATTCCTTTTTTCAACTGAAAGCCATTCTTACACTTCAAGTATTTTTAGATGTTATTAAACATACCTGAACTAAGATTACAAAAACCTGAGAAATAAATTATTCAGTACTCATGTCAACATGAATATTTTGCAGTTATAACAGTTTTGAAACATGCAAAAAGTTTCATGTTACACAACTTCATCTCATTGTATGTTTTCTTTAAAAAATTTGGTATGTCTTAATTTGTGACAGACAATTTCGTTTAAAGTTTTGTCTTTATAAAGTGCTACAGCAGATGTCTTGATTGCATGGCAGCTAGTTGACTTAGTTATTGAAAGGAGGCATAAAGCAAACAAGATATAGCAACGAAATGTGGCAAAAATACAAGCAACCGATTTGAAAAGTAAGTTAAATTTGTATTGAACGTTCAAACGATATTCGTAAAATTCAAAGGATATCGATTTCAATACGAAATCAACATGTTTTATAATGGTCGAAAGCTTCGATTAACAGCCTGTTTTTGTAAAACATAAGTCTACTCACTTAAAGTTTTCGTATTAATACGATCATATTCAAAATTTGATTTTTAAAAAACATTTAAAAGCTTTCGTCTATTCATGGTTGACATAAATAGAGCTTTTTCCTTTCGTGAATCAATATTATTGTCAATGCATTAATATGCGTACATTTCCATTATTTATTCATAGACAAGTTTTGTGATTGTGGATAACCCTGGCTTTTGTTTACAAAAATCAAAAAAAAAAAATTAAAATTAAATTTAAATTTAAAAAACAAAATATTCTATAAAAAGTGTTAGTAAATTAGTAAAAAATAAAATTGTTGAATGAAAATGTTAACAATAATAGAAATAAATAAAATAAATACATAAAGAAGACCTTTTGCTGCACTTCAACATATAGATACATATGTAGAAGATATTTGCGTCATAGCACTAGTTTCTTGGAACTTTCGGAGGAACGGTGTTATTTTATACTACACTGTTTATACAGTCACACAGATAATAGTACGTTCGCCTTAAAAATTCTTTAATTATTCAAAGATTGGTGATATTTAAAAAACTAAATAAACATAAAATTTTTAATATGACTATGACTATTACAAAAAAGCTGTATAAAATACATAACTGAAATTTAGCTCATAGAATAAATTCGAAAAATAAAAAAATTTGAATATACTTAATATTAAGTAACCTTCGGAAGGAAATAATTCCCAGTTTCTATTTGAAGAAAAAAAATAAAATCTCTTTTTTGTCACTCACCGGAAATGTTTTTTAATTTTATGAAAACCTTAATCTGATTTTGTTTGTTTTTTACGAACGAACAAATATTTTCATTTTCTAAAAACAGGGTGTAAGTTTCTCTCCGAAATAATTACAATAGAAAATGTTTTTTAAATTTGATCTAGAAATTGGAATGAGGTGAATGATGTTTTAGTGATTTATTCTAATTCAATATTCGCAACACGTTTATACGAACTTTGTTTTATATTGAGAAGGATAAATTGTTCACCATTTATTCCCTTGGAATTTATTTATAACTTTTTTGTTGTTAATTTTTTAAGTAATTGGTGGTTTACAAGAAAAAAATATAGTTTAAAGGGAACCAGAAAAGCGATAACAAGTAAAAACCCCTTCTTTAAGCCACTAAATATTGATATTAAGCTTCCCTTTGTTACATCTGAATTTAATTTAATCATAATACTGGCAAAAATTACTATTACAAATTTTTTCTTGAAGTATATCTTACATTTTATTTGTGTAGGGCATCATATGGTTGAACTTGATCGCCTACATTTTCTTACTAGTTACTTTAGGTTAATTATATTTCTTTGATAACTGAAAAGCATACACATTTTTGTAGAAGTTTAAGAGAATGTTTGCCTTTAACAACATGTGTATTCAGAACAAACCACCTGGGAGGGTTTCCAGGTTTCGTCGTAAAAAAAAAAAGTTTAAACAAATTTAAGAAGAAACATTTTTTTATTCAATAGTACAATTGGTGGGATTCACAAGGTTCGCTATCAATTCATATTGATATAATATCCTAAAACTTTGGAATAGTTTAAAAAAGATATTGTTGTAAACAAGGTTTCGTTTAATACTGCTAAATTCCCATATCATACTACTGATAAACTGAAATAAACTGAATTCCAAAAAAAAATTGATAACTTATTGGATGTGGGAGTGAAAATAAACTTAACTGGAAAAATAAAATAAAGCAATTCGTTTTTATTTTTGATTTGTCTTTACCCACTTACAACTACATTTAGAGTTGATAAACAATTGAAGTCGGGACTGTAAGAAAACATAAACTCAATGTTTATTGTTGTTGTTTTTGTTTAAGTTTTGATATTGTTACAAGTAAAACTGGGGCTTATAATTCTTATTCGCTTAACAGTTTTATTTGTATAATAACTTTAGCTCTTCTAAAATCTTTGTTTGAAGTTTGCCGAAGATCTGGCCTAAGCAACCAGTGAAATAATTAATTTTTTGAATCCCAAGAAAAACTTTGATAAATTATTGTTGTGTTTTATATAAAAAAAAGTCTTAAAATATTAAGACTCTTTACGCTGTGTTTATTGTTTTGTCATAAATACTCAGTAGAAATCCAAATTATGAAGGTTGCTCACAGCACTCATATTTTTCTTGTTATTATTTTAAGACATTTGACTTCATGATTGCCTTCTAAATCCCGCAAATATTTTTCGATAAAACAAAATTTGTCCTTCAAGTTGTGCTGAAAAGGTCAACAAGAAAAAGAAAGACAAAAAAATGAAAAAACAAAAAAAAAAAAATATATGTACTTTGAACTTCAAGAAGAATTCTTGACAAAAGTACGAAAAAAGAGAAGTAAAGGAATAACATGTTAAAAATAAATTAAAATAGATAATCATTCAAAAGCAAATTTCGATCTACCAAAAGGTTGAATACAATTTGGTTTAAGGATTGATGTTTGACTAATGACGTCAGCAGTCGTCGATGGCTGCGAGTGTTAAACGGCAAGCCCTCTGAAGAGATTGAGTGGTTGCAATCGAAACATGTCATGGTAACCTGTCCGTAAACACCTGGGTTCGAGCCCAGATTGAGTCAAGAATGAAAAATTATCAATAAAAATTTTAATTAATTTTCATGTTGTAAAATTCCTTTCTTCATAAAAATAATTTAATGAAAATTAAATTTAATGAACTTAAGCCTAATTAGAAATATTAAAAATTTGGATTAAAAACCATAAATAGTTCAATAAAAAAAAAAAAAAAAAATTAACCACAATACTAACAAAATAAATTAGTCATTATGTCAAAAGCGTGTTTCTGCAAAAATTGAGTAAGTTATATATAATTCAAAGACTGCAGAACATACCCTGGTGTGCTTCGGTAGTGCAACGGTAAGTAAACACGCTCAAATCAACCACAACTCTGTCGTAAACGTATTTTGCTTAACATAAGAAATTTTATTACAAAACTCGAAATATGTTAGTAAAGGGTGTGTTTTATAGAGTGACACAAGTTTAAATAAAAAATATAATCCCTGCCATGTGGCCGCTACGGCTGGCGCGTAGAAGGCCGTATATCGCCGATAAGTCTACGAATGTTGATTTCTAGCTGTTTAGTTGTTTGTGGTTTATCGACGTTGACAAGTGAGTTAACATCACCCCAAAAAAATAATCGAATAGGGTTAAATCACACGATCTTGGCGGCCAATTAATTGGGTCATTAAGTGAAATTATATTTTAATCAAAAGCTTCAGCCCATTCGCCGAATTGGCGGTGCTTACGATGGTCGTTTGGCTTTAATTTCTGCACAAGTTTAATCTTGAAAGCTTTTCTTTCTTTCTTTCATAAAGTGGAAGGACACAACCCCAGTTGCTGAGAGCGGTGATGAATTTATTGATTAGGATCATCTTCAATGCTTTCCTGTACATCGGCTACAGCTTCTTCAGTGCGCACTGTTCTCACGGTTTGCACATTATCAGTAGCAGTTAATGTGGTCTAAAAATAATCTATTGTTCTTTGAACAAGCTGCTCTGAAGGACGATTATGTACGCCATAAAATTGCACGAAATGTTTGACGAATAGAACAATTATTTTTATTAAATATGTCAACAATTTAAACGCGTTGCCCTGGTTTGAGTCGATTTATAATGAAATTTCAAATCAATCTAAACAAAAAGCAACTATTAGCTATTAAATGAATACTCAAATAAAGCAGTGATACCAACTCAAAGTTGTGACACACTTAAAAAAAAACACGCTTTACTTATTTTTCGCTTGTTTAATGCTGTTTTCAAATAAAGCACAACCACGAATAACGTTGTAAAAGCCACTTTATGCAAAATCAGTTTTTTGGAAATTATCGTTTACATTATTCTCTTACATTGTTTTAACTTCATATCATCCAAAATTATGCACCAAAATGCAATACAAAGAGTCAGCCAATTAAAGAACGCTGTAAGTTACTAAAAAGATTTTATAATCTAATGGGTTTGCAAATTGGAATAACGTTTTTAAAGCCGCTTATGTAGTGGAAAAATGTTTTAAATGAAATCGCGATTGTGGATATCAATCCTGCCTTTTAAAAGCGTTTTTTTGCTCTCCTCATCTTGGAAACACAAACATAATTTTATTTTATTCATGCTGGAAAGTATCATATGATCAGGCTTTATCGTCTTACTTTCTAACATGTTTTTTTTAAATAAAATTTTGAAAGATCATGTAGTTTCAGGTAATTAAACTTTAATGACTTTAAATTTTTATTGGTAAAATACACATCCACCTGCAATTTAATTTTTTTTATTTATTATTTTTGATAAAAAATATTCTTGCTAATTTTTTTTATAGCGAAAATACATGTTTTTCATGTAAAACATTGTTATTCACCAAAGCAAATAAATTGATTTAACAGGAACACTTTTTCGCATTTGTTTTTCTTTTCCCCAAAAATGCAGGAACAACTGGCTGTGTTAATGCAAGGTGATCATATGAATTTCACAAAAAAAAAAGAAATATAAAGCAATTTAATGCCAATTTTATTGTTAAAAATAGTAGCATGTGTAGTATGAGGAGAATACACACACATATTTTTCTGCAGAAAAACGGTTTAAATTTATTTTTAACGGTAAAAAAATTAAAAAAAGTTACAAGCGGATGACAAACTAATAAAATAAAAAGAAAATTTATAATGTGGAAAATATTCTTCAGTTTTTATGAAAATAAATTGGAAGTATTTGATTGCATTTCGTCAAAAGCTACAAAATATTCGCGTGTTTTTTCAATAAATGGCTTTTACCAATATGGACAGATTTTGCAAATTTTGCCTTAAATGACTTTATGTGGAAATTTATTTAACTCTTTTATACAAGATGAAATGAAAAATAATTTTTAAGTAAATTTGGTAAAAACGAATGTTAAATGCTGCTATAAGTTTTAATTTTTGCACTAAAATAACGGTTTAAGAGCCAGCTAAGCAGTGTTGCCAAAACTTGGAGACTAAAAATGTCTAAATTTACGGGGAAAATGGCTAAAAGCCATTGTTGCCTCTAACAGAAATTCACATTGGTTTTTAAGATTTCATACGCCTCATTGCTTGTGGCGTTAAAAATTTTAAAACGGTAAAATACATTTCTGTACAAAGCAATAACAAAATTACAAAATATTTATGAATTTGTTTTTGCTTTCAATATAATACTTTGACGTGCGTTGTGTTTTACAAAATTAGGGCCTAAATTTAAAGGAAAACCATTGACATATTTATCGAATCATGCAAAGTTAACAGGGAAATTGTATTTTAATTGAAAGAAATGGCAAAATCATTTAATTTTAGATTTTGTAAAACATTAAGAACTAAATTTTGTTTTGAAAATAAATCCTTAAAAGTGATAAGCAGCTGCACTCCAGAAAATTGTTTTCGCGAAAACCAATAGCATAATACCTTTGGTGTAAATGTTATTCCCAAACGAGAACGAAAAAAATAAGAATATCAATTCCGTGTTCTCTATTCAGAACGGAAAATATTTAAAAATTATAGAAAAATATAGCCAAAATTAGGAACGAAATGGATAAATAAATGTTTGCTGACATTTCACGTATTATTTGTTGGGTTTTATCGTCACTACATTCATCAGCATCAGTTGAACACGCATTTTAAAATGCAAAATTATGTAAAATGAAACTGTTTCAAGTTTCAATAAAACAAGCCGACACATGAAGCTGTCAAATTAGATTTTCCAGCCGAGTGGTGTTAAATTTGTGTTGAACGTTTATTTTTTATTAACTGTATGAACATGAGAGCATGAGAACATGAGATTGTTTGGTTGTATGGCTGAGCATTTCAGGCGTTGTCAAATAATCCCTGAATGAGTCTCATACGATTCTGGACATGATTTCTGAAAGACTCGTGAGATAATCTTAACACACATCTCAAACGACTCCCTCTTCGATTAATATAAGCGTCTTTCGCTGTGTTGTTGAAGTTTCTCACAGAGGAATCAGCTTGTGTAACAGCAGTTTCTCCCGTGAGAGGAACCTCTAATAACCAAAAAATGCGTTCGTCGACGATTTAAAACGCTCTTACTGAGAATCCGAGTAGATTCTTAAGCGGCTAATACACTTGCAATAAAATTGTTCAATTTTATGTATTGTACAATTATATCGCCAATGTGTATATGATATTCGAGGGTGGCACAATATATTGGCAAAAATCAAAAGACTTTTGATTTTTATTGCACAACGAAATTAAAGTGATGTGTGCTGGCAACATTGTACAATGCTGTTTATGTTATTTCTATAGGTTATGTTCATCTTTTTATTGAATGAGTGAAAACATAGTGCGACTTATTGCATAATATAGGACAAAATGGAAATAATATGGCGAATATCAGCTACAATAATATTGAAAGTGTATGGGCCGCTTTACACGATGGAGAATGCTAGTTGGGTAGTATGATAATGATAATTTGTATTCAAGGTATCAACGCGACTATATAACAAACACTATCATTAAATTAGTTACGAAATACATCACTGGTCGTATATTTTGGCACAATTTTGTTGTTAATGACAATTAATTATATAATCAATTTTAATAATGATCGGTTAACGATTCCCACAGTCTCTTTAAAACGCCAAAAGCTCTAATAACCTCTTTTAAAATTAAGTCTTATTTTAACAGTTAATCACACAAAGGAATATCGTTGAGATCGGTCCAATATTAACGATATGGTTAACTTAGTTTATCGAGTTTTTGTAGAATCATATTTTTAAATAAATAAAAATTATTTTAATAAAATAATCTTAATTTCCGTAGATACCAAAACTAGAAGAAAATATTTTGATTGTCTACATTGCGACTTTTTCATTTTGCTAAAACAATTGATTTCTTCGTATATTGTAGACTTTACTTAAGTTTTGCAACAAGTTGTTGTGTAGTTTACGAACACCTTGTCAACTAGATAAAGAAGCACGTATGCAAATGCATACACAAGTACGTCTTCAGATGTTCGTAGAAAGATGTGTGTTATGTACATATGAAAAGTTTTAAAAACATACAAAATAAAATAAAAATAAATTATTTATATCATGTACAAACTTCAGATTACCTTTACAAACATAAGTTAATATCGCATTAAAATCACTTGATGTAAACAAAGTTATTTCTAAAATACATATGGGAAATTCTCATGAGAAGTTTAAAAAGTAGCAACGAATGGTTTTATATCTACACCACCATAAGAGGGAGGGTATTATGCTTGTAACACACAAGAAAATTATTTAGAGGCCCAGATTACTTTTCAAATCAAAGTTGTGATGTCCATCCGGCTGAATGGCTCGTTGTCTGCAAATGTTAAATTTGCACGCAAAGTATAGGTCGCAATTTTGGACATAAGAAAAAAAAATTCAATTCATAGTTCACAAGGACGAAGCTTATTGAAATAAGTAAGAAAAGATGGATAACATCATAAAGCTTCCGTACTTATGGCTATAACAGCGATCTAGTGACACAGATGTCACTGGATTTGATAACGTGACTATTTCGAAAATGCTGCAACAGGCTCTGGATTTGGCACTCAGTTGGTGTGTTAATATTAAGCCTGCGAAAACTACTCTGGTATCATTCACCCAGCGTAGAGTTCTGTGACTTAAAAAACCAACCCACAAATGTACTGCTATCGGATTCCCTAACGAGGTGAAATAGGTGGGGAGCATTTTGGATAGAACTTTATTATCCCATGTCACCGGTAGAGCAGCTAGGGTAATGTATGCCTGCCAAAGACCCTTCGGATAGACATAGGGGCTGAAGCCTAGAATGATCTACCTGCATTTTCTAACGATAATTAGACCAATCATAGCATAAGCCCACATAGCGTGGTGAACTAAGAACAAACAGATCAAAGACAGAGTGACACTGGATAAGGTTGATTGCCTGGTCTGCGTATCGAACACGGGCACCGTGAAGACCTGCCCCTCTCTGACACATTTCCCCGCTGCACATGTAAGTTAGGGAGGAGGCCTGTAGATATGCTAGCAGGATGCCGCGCATTGCTGAGTTCAGGGTAAATTACTTTGTAGGTCACATGCGGATCCTTAAAGTTTTTGGAAATAATCCTTCCATTGTGGTTGGCGATCATATGCTGCGTATTCTAGAATGGGAAAATAATTGTTAAGCCCTTATACCTGGTAGGAAAAAATAGGCGGACAAACCCAGACGAATGGTGATACTGAAGAAGGTATTATGGACCGGGGTTTCCAAAGGGGATTGTCTATGGGCAAACATGGGCAAACAGCCTACGATCTTTCAGGCGGAAATCTACGCTTTCCCCACTCATTTATGCTGGGGAAGGTGTGAGAAGGAGGGTAAAGTGCTGGAGATTATTTATAATGTCGGAAAGCCAGACCGCTCTAAAAGCACTTTCTTCTTTAGATGTGAATTCCATTTTACTCATGGGTTGATCGAATTCGCTTAAAACTTATTACACGGGATTTTTGATGTCAGTTTTTAAAAATTAAAAATTCAAATTCCAAAACATTAGGCCTAATGAAAAATTTTAAACGAGAATACTTATAAAAAGCGTAATTAATAATTATATTTTTAAAAAGTTTTTTATGTAATTTGATTCACTGGTGATGATACTACTTAAAATAATAAGAATTTTAATTAATTGTTTCACATTTTTTTTAAATATCAAGATGACATACGGGGACATTATATAAATTTTTATTTAATTCTAATCAGTCAAATCCCGATAGTGTGTACCCCGATAAATCGTAATTCCCAAAAATTCGTAGTAAACTGTCGGTCCCCTGAAATCTCGTTAATTCGTAAAATTTTCATACATTTTGGTCCCCTCGCTATTTCGTAATTTTTTTCAAATTAAATATTTTTTACCTCTTATAAATCATATGTAATTGCTTGCTAACTACCACTTAAAATTCGTAATAAAAACAACAGAAACATGGAAATAATGTTTTTTTGTTTACCGTTTTTTTTTTTTTTTGCTTGGGTTTTTTTTCTTGTGTGTTTCTTTATTCCCTTATGATCAGTTTGTTACATGAACAATTCTTATATATTTTTTCTTCTTAACCATTTTTTATGTTTTTTTTATCGTTTTAGTAAATAAATTGAAAAACCCTGTTAATTCGAATTTATTTTATTCTAACTCCGTTAAATCAAATCCCCGCTAAATCGAAAACCCCTATAGTTCGTAAGAAATGTCCGTTCCCTTGCGATTACGAATTATCGGAATTCTTCTGTATTAACATCATCATATTCTTGGACGTCATCAGACTCCTGTTCATAATTATCTTATCTTCTTCTCCTCAGCATATTTAGTATAGTTTCATTAAATATTGCTTTCATTTTTTTAATGATTAAAAAAAATCTCATTTGCATGTGGGATTTTCAGAATTAGGTGTACTACCTAAGAATAATAGGCTCTATTTCTTGAAAGTGGAAAGAGGTAGACCTCCACTTGACTTTTTTGCACTTACTGGCAGTTGTTTTTTTTAACTTACAAGGAAAAGTCGTGGAAATATTTGGAACTTTTTTTATAGCACTAGCTAAAGTATATTTTTCAATATAATTTATAATAAAAACATTACACTATACCTACACTACATATAATTGTTATTTTAATAATAACTGCAAATTAAACAAGATACCTGGTGCTTAAAAATATATTTAAACAACTTTTAACTGTCAATTTATAAAATAATTTAAAATTTTTTTTTTTTTTTTTTTTTGTTAACTGCATTTAAAGAATCTTTTTGGATTTTAGTGAACACAATTACAAAAGAGAAATACATCTTTAACTATAAGAGTTTAATATAAAATTATAAAAGTACTTACAATATTAAAAAAAACTTAAATTTTTAAGAATAGCCCATATATTGTTCATAAAAGTTTTGTATGTTCTATATGCAATTTATGTTTTAACATTTTACATGTTGCAAACTACTACGTATTCATTGTTATTAGACACATAAATCAACTACATAATAATGTTGTAGATTATTACAAAAATAAAAGTTTTAATATGTGTCTTCCATTCTAAAAAAAAGGTAAAATTTTCGTTATATTTACTTACAATACATGGTTGTCAAAATAAAGCGAAATGTATTTGCTTTACCTAGAAATAAACTTATACATTACAATCAGGGACCGAAAAACAAAAATACGTTTATATTTCCAAACAAAAAAATTATAAAAAAGTTAATGCAGAAAAACTGATTCAAGTATACCTCATTGATCTTTATGAAATTATCTATGATAAAATATAGTAGTTTTTAACATTTAGATTTTTCTGAGCAAAAATAAACAAATTTGTGTTATTTTTGCTCGAAAAAATAAAAAACATATAATAACTGTTGTCATCTGACTTTAAGAAAAAAGTGTTAGCGCACTCTGGTTGAGGGGTTTGGTGCACTTTTTGACTTCCATATAATACCTTCTCAGAATTGCTTTAATCAAATTTAGGATTTTAATGTTTTTTCACATAAATTTTTATAAATTTAACTAGAAGCATCTTTGAGGTCTCCTTAATTAGTTATGAAGAAACTCAATTTATAATGCACAATCTGTTTTAAGTGCCTAATAAAATATAATCAAACAAACTGAATTTAAAACATCAAACTAAGAAGAACGTACATATAATAAATATTTGCTTTCATGGCAAATACACTTGCAATAATAATGGTAATTATTTACGTAGCAATTGACAATATTCTCTAGTTAGGTTTCCAACACAGTGACATTAAAATTGGTTTTATTACACAAAAACCGGAACATAATTATTTTGCTTATGAGAAGAAGAAATGTTAAGTATCACATACGAAATAAAAAAATAATTTTAGTACAAATATGTTTTTCACTTGCAATAATTTAAGGGGAAATATATTGACGTAATTGCTAGAAGCATTTCAGGACTATTATTTATTTATATATTCTTTTGAGGCAAAAGTTTAAATTTGAAGGTGTTTCAATAAAGTAAAAGTTACTCCTGTCTCGTAAGAAATAACCTTTTTTTTTTTTGTTCTTAATTATTCCAAGAGTTATGAAAAACATTCACACTCTTTATCTCACTGTTCAGTGTACAATAAGAATTTTGATCAGCTCTGTAGTGCGATTCACTATGCTCTTTTAAACCACAATTATATAATTTAGAAATGTTAACCACAAAATTCACTTACACTTTAATCGATATCTTCTGGTTACCATGACAATATCATACTTATCATACTTCTTAACTTATTATGACTGTCATGACAATAATATTATTGCTTCTTAGCTTATTATGATTGCCATGACAATATTATGATTACTTTATAACTTATTTTGGTTGCCATAATAATAATATGATTGCTTCTTAACTTATTATGAATACCTTGATACGGCCTTTGTTCCAACTTGGACCCATAGGAATCAATATATCTATATGACAATAACATGATTACAACTTATTTTTTTATAATTAACAGGATAAGGATGTGATTAAGAGATAAATATTATGATGTTATATTACGAATATATTTAGAAGTACACAGAAAAAAATAAGCACCAGTAAACGCATTAATCAAAAATAAAATCAGTTTTAATTAAAAATTTTATCAATTGAATTAAACGTTTAATCATGTGAATTAAACGTTTAATTGATATTATTAATTTGTTTACTGGTGCATATTAATATGGTCAATTAAACATTTAATACATTTGATTAAAAGTTTAATTCACTTGATTAAACGTTTAATTCAGTTGATTAAATTTTTAATTAAAACTGATTTTATTTTTGATTAATGCGTTTACTGGTGCTTATTTTTTTCTGTGTAATATGATTCAATAATAATCGTAATATGGTGACAACAATCAAAAGTCTTATCATAATATGTCGCTCTTAGAATATGTTTAACACAACCATTTTTTTTCTTTGCGTGTACAGAATTTCATTTATAAAATACCAGCATCAATCCCAATATGGTTTCTACTTTAAAATCTTTATTACTGAAAATATAAACTAAATGAGAAGCAAGAGTTCTCAGATTTACTTTTTACACATGAAAATAATGTGTTTTCGTTCTGTTTTGTTGTTTTTGTTGTTTCTTCTGCAACAAACATTGATAAGTTAAATGAGATTAAAACGCTTACTCTGTAATTTAACTCTCATAGTGGCAGAACCAACGAAAAGTATAATGTCTTTTTTTACTTGGTTTTTGAATTTTGTACTTATTTTAAGAAATTCCGGGATTGATTCTCGAAAGAAATCCCATTTAGGATAGTTTAAAGTACGTTTCATTGTTATTCATACTTGAATTTTTAAGTATGACTCGTACTTAAAGTAAGTATAAAACACTTAATTTATCCAGAGATTTTTTCTTTCTGTGTGAGCGAATCTGTATTCCGTTTTTTTTAATTTTTTTTTTTAACGAAGCTCCAGTGTTCGTGATATAGCATTATGTCAAAAATAAAGACATTTGCAGGACATATATTTAGCAATATATCAAAATCGACTTTTAGCGAAAAAGAACTATAAACTATTGAAAATGGTTCCTTGGGGCCCCGAATACAACAGTTGTTCTATGACTTTTGCATATTTGGCCTGTCCAGAAATTTACCGTTATTTTTCTGTTGTTGAAGAAAATTGCCAATTAGACCTTTCAAACCTCAAAATATGGTCTAACAATATTCTGCAATTTTGTTAAGAATGGTTATTTCTTGATTTTTTGTAAACATACCAACCTTGAAAAACTCAAATAATGGCATATTGGTATAGTTTTTTAGCAAATACTGGATAAGCGCCATCATGCGGTCACGTTTTAAAACAACTGATAAAACAGTTAACATGATAATTTTACAAGCCCTCCAGTAGTGTAATTCACTAACTTTTAACACTTTAAAAAGTGTTAGCTTTAACCACACATTTTGATGTTTGCACTTACCACTATGTGATTCACTAACTTATTTATAACCACGGTAAACAGTTTTATATTCCTCTTTTTTCAAATTGATATATCGTGGCAACTCTGCCAAGAGAAACATCAAAATAGGATAAAAAAAAACAAGGAGAATAAAAAAAACAAAAACCTCTTAATTTATAGATTTTAAATGACAATTTGCAAAGTCCGTAAAACATTTCTAAGTTAATTATTTGATTAATTATTTTATTTGTTTATTTTACTTATTTAATTATAATTAAATAAATTTTTTAAATTTTATTTGAGTCAAATGGTTTATATTACATACATACATACATACATACATACATATACATGCATATGCATATACCCTGAAACAAATGGAAGATATCCCATAAGGAAATAGTTTAGCAATATCCCCAAATTGTCATCTAAAAGGATCAAAGCAATTTTTTATTTTCCAGATAAAAAAAATTTTTAAAATATTTGTACGTCATAAATAAAAAAATAAGAAATATTAAATCTAAAATAGTCTGCAGAAGGTAAATATATAAATTATATAAATCTGTAATATATTAATCTGTTTCCTTTTCAACTTAATCCAGATATTACTCAATCCTCATAATAAATGCAATTTTAAAGGAATTTGTTGGAAAGTACAAAATTATTTTATTTGTAAGTATAATTTACTTATATGTATGTTTGTGCTAAAAAAAATGTATGTTAAATAAAATTAATGTTTTTCAAAATGCAAAATCTTCTTTTTATCATCCCAATGATATTTTGGCGATATCTTCTTATTTTTTTATATGTGGTTATCTGGCGATATTGCCTGTTTATCATCTAGCAGGATCGCTTTCGTATTGCTAAGGAATATTGCTATCGAGACACGTTTCTTCCCGAAGGAAGTATCTTCCGCAATACAAAATCGATTATTGCCGCAATAATATTTTTCATCCAGGCTAAACGTTTGGCAATACATAGGGTGTATTTCTGTGTTTGCTGGGTATTGTCCCGTTGTTCCTCTTAGGAGCATAGGGCCTCTTTTTAGTTTTTTAGGTTTCATTAATCATTAAGGTTTAAGATGGGCAGATGATTGGTCTGCCGCATCCTATTCTGGATCTGGGGCTGCCAGATAAAACTTCCAGACAAGCTGATGTTTGGTATGTAGCTGCACCTCACCTGGTGGACAGACGCTCCGAAGACACATTTGTATTGCCAACCGCTTGATGCAAGTCCGACGCCCGCGCCAGCCGCATCTTAAATGGTGTACAGACGCTGATTTATAACAACTCCCACAGAATGGTAAAATGGTTTGCTTTAGGATAAATAAATAAAAAGCTCCACGGAAAATTGGTATTGGTGTATCAATAAACTAAAATTTATTGTTGATGGGAATATATTTTGCTATGCGCATTTCACTGTTTGCTTAGGCCAGATCGTCAGAAAATGTCATCTAAAGATTTAAAAAAAACTAAAGATATTAAACAACTCAAACTGTTAAGCGAATAAGAATTATAAACCCCAGTTTTACTTGTACCAATGTTAAACAAAATAAAAACAACAATAATAAACTCATTTTATATGAAACTCTATACACACTGTTTCAATGTCGATAATGTGCTATTACAATATTAAAATCATTTCATTGTTTCATGATTTCAGAATTTTTTTTTCGAAAAGTAAAAAATGGCTTAGGTTTGCTCGTTTGTTACTTAAATGGCACAACAAAGGCGGGAGAGTTTTGCTCGAATCTTTGCACACTGGTTAAGAACTTTAATATCGATTGACGATAGAATGCTTACACAGAAAGAAAAAACACTCGGGATAAATCAATTTATTTATGATTACTTTAAGTACGAGTCTTACTCAAAAATTCAAGTACGAATAACAATAAAACGTACTCAAAACAATCCTAAATATGATTACTTTCGAAAATCAATCCCGAAATTTCCTGAAATAAGTATAAAATTCTTAAATCAAGTTTAAAAGATTAAACCTTTCGTCGTGTTTAACTCTCCTGCTAACGCATGTTTAGATTTTATATACACATTGAAAAAAGGTTTGGCCAGACTTAAGTGTACCACGAAGGGTTAAAGAGTAAATTTTAGCTCTTACTTCTCATTTAGTTTATATTTTTGGTTAAATGTATACATAAGATTTTTAAAGTAAATACCCTGTCGGGCATGACGTTGGCGTTTTATCATTATGTATGGTGTAAAACGGGTAAGTAAAACAATCATAATAATTTTTTCTTCCTAATTCGGGATAAAATCCATTTTATAATTATTGAATCAAGCACATTTTCAGATTGATTCAATCTTAGATTTACTTAAATCTCATTTTCCTATAATTTCAAGTACGAAATCGGGATTGAATATGGATAATTTAAGTTCTTTGCGATTGAAAATCCGTACTTAAATCAATCTTTCTGTACTTGATTCAAGAATATCCGTACTTACCGTAATAGTAATACCGCTTCGGATTGATTTTAGTACGGATGGATTGAATTTTCTTTTGAGTGTAGTTTCTGAGATATAGTGTCAAAAAAAATGTCAAAAAATTCTAAGAAATTTTAATTTTTTTGGTTTTTTTAGATTTTTCTCAATTTGTGTCCGAACAAATCATGCTGTCGTCAATCGGCACAGAGGAATTTTAGATATCAAAATTCCAAACCAGAACTAATTTGCTTCGCATAAAAGCCATAAGTAATTTTTGTGCTATTTAAAACATAAAATTAGGATTTTTTTCCATTTTCACATAATTATTTGAGCAATTTTTTTCAGTGTACTGATATTTATTTTTGTATCTTAAATGAAAGATAACTGTTCGAATTAAGTATCCCAAAATTAAAACCAATTGTTTTTTCATTATTGAAAAAAATAACGGCGTCTAATTCGAATTCAGTTGAAAAATTAAAGTAGCAAATTTCAGACTATATTTCACACAACGGATAAATGAGGGCCACCCTAATGTCCATTTCATGTAGCCAAATGTGTCCCCCTATGAATAGAAGAAATCTATATATATAAAAAGAAGTGTACATTTTGATTGTCACTACATAACTCGAGAACGGCCGATTGCCATAAAATTTTTAGGGAAGGTACAGGGAGGAGTGATGATGGTTAGTTGATTTTGAAATCCAAAATCGGTCTAGCCATTCTCCAGTTATAATATTTTTCCTGAAAAAATTCAACATTTGAAAAAAAAAAGTTTAAATTTCGGTTCGACCTAACGAAAAAAATCCATCCAACCTAACATTTTTCTTTCAAATGTTCGTATTAATCAACTTTAAGTTTTCATCGAAAAAAAATTTACCACGCCTACTTTTACGCCCTCTTTTTCTATTAAGCGCATAAATTGAGAACGGCTTGACCGATTTGAACGATTTTTTCCTTAAAATGATCGCCATGGTCCAACTTAGGTTTTTACGGAAAGAAAATTTTGCCCCGCCCACTTTTACGCCCACTTTTTTCGATTAACCTAAAATCAGAAAACGGCTCCATCGAGTTGACTAATTTTTCTTTCAAATGTTCGTATTAATCAACTTTAAGTTTTCATCGAAAAAAATTTACCACGCCTTCTTTTACGCCCACTTTTTCTATTAAGCGCATAATTTGAGAACGGCTTGACCGATTTGGACGATTTTTTCTTTAATATTATCGCCATGGTCCAACTTAGGTTTTTACGGAAAGAAAATTTTGCCCCGCCCGCTTTTTTCGATTTACCTAAAATCAGAAAACGGCTCTTTACACCAAATAAAAAAAACAAAAAACATTGTCTATGCGCTGGCCTTAAGATGAAGTAATAAATAACTATAATTTCCAATTTGCTTTAAATACATGCGTTTCTTTTTTGATTAAGCCCATATTTACACCATATGTAAGTTATTTTGTAAAAAAACTTTATGATAGGTATTCCATGGATTTTTATTTTAAAGGCCGTAAATTTCGTTAAATGCTCAATTTAAATCGTGTGGCAATGCAACACTAATGATTGCTTAGGGCCAGCAACGCGGACCTGGTCAGCTAGTTCGGTATAAATATCTTTGAGTTGGAAAAAAGTATATAATAAAATCAAATTAAAACCTATTTTATCACCATAACTTTTATTTAAATTAATTTGATCTTAACACATTTTAATCTCTAAGAAAAAGTAGTGCAATTTTTATTTTACCCAACACAATTCCATAAAAACTGCTGTCACTAAAACTAAAATTAAAAAATCTCAGCGAAACTTTTCAAGCCAAGCCTTTGAAAGCAAAGTTTTTTCTTTGGCCTCTTGGTGCATGTTCATTTCGGTAAACATGAAACAATTTTGACTGAAATGAATCTGGCAAAAAAAAGAAACATGGAGAAAATAAAATTTCTTTAAAAAAAGTTAGTAAAAAAATTATTAAAAAACTTTTAAATATAATTAATTATATGCTTAGACACAATTCTGGCAGGATTTTTCAACCCTGGTTGTTATCAGTTTAAAAGGTTGCATTAATGAATTAGTAAAAGCTGTTTTGTCAAGGAAAAAGGAAGAATAGAAAAAAATATTAATACTTCCACTTTATCGCTTAAGATGAAGTATTTGAATAAATTAATACAAAAAAAATTTGTAAATTACAGATCTGTTAGAAATGAAAACCATGTACGATTGCTGCAAAAACATGTAGCAAGTTAAGTACTCAATATATTTCTAATTTTGCCGATACCACATCGACACTTTTTCAGTGCGTGTTAATAAAAGACGCCTGCTGCTTCTTCTTCTACTTGTTATTTCTAAGACGAACGATTTCATTAAGATCTAACAAAAATGTTTAGAGTACAAAACTTGTAAAATATATAAGTATCCTACACCAGGCTTTTCTAATGATTGTAGTTTTAAATACGCCTTAGGAAATACCTCTTTTGTCCTAAAAACCACAAACGCTTTCTAAGTCGTGCCTGTGACTTTATGTAAAAGGTACGAGTTGTAATTTTTAAAACCGTGTTGTGAAAGTTGGTGCTTATGCTTATTTAGAACCTACAATGATGGCTATTGCAGAACATTGAAATCGTTCCATAATTCCTCCTTGCTCCCATACAACTGATGTCTTAGTAAAGTTATGTAATGTTTGCACATCGCAATTTATAAATATATTTTGATAACATTTAGTGTGTGTAAAAGACCAAACCTATTGGAATGCAGCGTTAAAAAAAACTGTAGTCAAAGTAGAAAAACTGCAATTTCTTCCACTTCTTCATTTGTCATTGTTCAAAAATAAATTGTTGCTTTTACTTCTGATTCATTAAATATAAACAGTCGCTGTCAGACCAACTCAAAGAGCGAAAAGTTGTACACAAATTTTTGTTTTTTGTTTGACAGTTTTTGTTTTCGACTGCGGTTTTTTAAACCCTGTTGAAATGGGTGAATATACTTTGCGATTCTCAATTGCTCGGCACTTTAAAATTTCCTTTCGGTTGGTTTAGTTTCTCACTAAGATGATTTTTGCATTTTGATTTTTTGGTTTAAAGACATTTTCGTTATCAAATTAGGAAAATTTCAATGTTACAACAAAACTAATCTATAACATTTTTTGGTCTAAAATTTTTATAAAACTTGGAGGAAACATTTTCTTAGGCTACGCAGGATGAAAGTTACTAAATCTTGCCACTTAGTGGCTAAATTGGCGACTCTGCTAGTATGTGTTTTTTCCACCATTGTTATACGCCAATGTGATGTAGAGTCGAATATATATGTATGTATATGTATGTAAAAGCTTACTTGTTAGACGCTGTTAGAGAGAAAAATCGTACATTAAGTCTTATTTCATATTTAACTCATGCACTCATTTAATATTTATGCCAGCCAACGTCATTCAGAGGACGTCTGACCATTCTATCGTAATGCGGAATATCCTTTGCAGTGTGCCACTTATTTGCGGTTATGATTTTCTAACGAAACTACACGATACAGTTCCTTAATATTCATTTAATGTGTTCAGTCATTTTGAATTTAAAAGTTATTTTCATTTGCCTTTTGAAAATCGGTGCACAATAAACGAAACGGTTAAACGAATTCGTACTTGATTACAAAACACAGCAGTAGGGTTTCTACTCGGGGAAAATATTTTTGCGATTTTCGAAAAATTTTAGAAAGTTAAACTAAAAATTCTGAAATAAAATTATAAAATTTCAAAAGAAGTTGTATTTATAAAGAGTAGAAAGTAAAATTACGAATTATATTCTGACTTAATTAACCGGGCAATAGAAACTTAGACTTTTAGCTCGTTTAAGTTAAGTCCAATGTGGATACAGACAGAAGAAGAATGGAAAAAGAAAAATAATAATTTCTGCCAGTCTATTAATTTCACGATTGCAAAAGGTTTAGGCATGTTCAAAAGAGAATAAGAAAAATGTCTGCCTTTTAATTCCAACATTGTAAAATCGGACTGAGCAGACGATAGTCTCTGGTGGGCATCGAATTCACACACCTTGTGCTGATAGACTTTCTCTCTACTATTTAGCTTGTCGGTGCAACTATTTAAGATAATTGTTTTAAGTGTAATTTTACAGCATTTAAAAAACAGTCCTACGGTTCAAATTATTTTTGGTTGTAAAGTCATTAAGGTTTAATTTAAAATGTTGGCTGGCATGTTTGGCATTTTTTAAGGAAAGATAACGAAATATTTTATATTTTTGTGCTGATATTAAAAAAATTTGAGAAAAATGTACCATTAACATCGTACAAAACAGTGCAAAAATGGAGATTGACCCTTAAATGCACTTGGGTTTACAATTACACCAAACTTTTTAAAGTTTAAAAATTTATATTATTTAAACCCAACACAAATTGTTTATTTTGACTGTTATATATTATTAATCTAATTATGTTTAACGCCATTCAAATTGACAAATTTTAAAAAGTTTAAGAAGTTTGGGGTCATTTTGACTCCAGGAGCATTTAAATATTTTGATTATGTTCCTACAATTTTGTTAAAGTGGCTGGAGACACGTTAAAAGGCTGGGGAAACATTAAAAACTTTAACATTGTTTAACAAACTTTTGTCTTTTTTATCTCATAAGAACGATAATTACGTACACCTCCCAATTATTTTACATTTAATTTCAAAAGTAATTATTTAATGGCAAAATTTAAAAAAAAAAATTTTAAATTTATTTTTACCACTTGTAAATGGACCTTCAAACTTAAGCGTCGTTGCGGTGTTAGTTAACGTTATCCTATTATCAAAATTGTTTGCACAACGTTTATCTACAAAACATGGAATAATTCAAGGGCGATGACCTGCGCCTTGACATTTTCTTCGTCCATACAATCTTGGAGCACTCCACTCTGTATTTTTTCTTCTTTTTTTGTTCATGATGAATCATGATGATGTCGATGATGTTATAAGAGATCAAGGATCTTTTTGTTTGGGTTCTAACGGATATTGGCAAAGAAAGCGCATTGGTTAAGGGAGATTATAGAGCCATCACTGCCTAAATTCTGGCTTAGAGCAGTCAACTATTAGGAACAAGGAGATAGACTTAGTATGTATATTCATTGTATATCTATAGGGCTAATTTGGTTTTATTCATATGCATATGTATATACATAAGTACATGCATAGATAGTTATTTGGTTTTTAGTTTTTATATAAAGTTGTTAAGGATTATTGTAATACTAGATTCCCCATAAGAAGGAAGGGGCACGAATCCCCCAGCCCGACTGATTAGCTAGCATGTTAAAGGCTCCCTCGTCCCTTCCATCCATGCTGGTTATATTCTTTTTTTAATGAGGGAAATCAAATATATTAAATTTGTTAAAGGATTGGAATTAGCAAATACATCATGGTGTTCATTACACAATCGAATTACTAAAGAAAACTCTTTTGATGTAATTATTTCTTAAAATGATAAAGCCAATAACCTACCAAGATTTTAGGATTTACACTCCACGAATTATTTGCTCTATAGTTACTTCTGTCATTGATTTTGGATATTGCAATTGCTCATTTCTAAAGGTCATAAAATATTGGGTCTCATGGACTTGTAACGCAGTTTACTTTCCCAACTGAGGTATCACTCATTCTGTCCAGGGTCAATTCGAAGGCCTTCTTCTTTTTTAAACTAAACATTTTGAATTTTTCGTGTATGGTCGCTTACAAGAATTTAACACGATGTTGTTTGGGCGGTGCAGCGTAACTATATGTATGGAGGCTCAGTTAGTGAAAAGATGCGGCGATGAAGCGGCTAGATGTTGCTGGCATGAGACTCGTACTGTAACAATCGGCTCAATACGACTAACTACGGTTACGAATTCCAACGAAATGCGAGAGCGCTGGCGTTCGGACAAAATACAGGTTCGGATAAAGTCATCTACCAACGAAATTTGAGGGCGCTTTTGTCTTTTTTATCTCATAAGAACGATAATTACGTACACCTCCCAATTATTTTACATTTAATTTCAAAACTAATTATTTAATGGCAAAATTTTAAAAAAAAAAAATTTAAATTTGTTTTTACCACTTGTAAATGGACCTTCAAACTTAAGTTACGAATACCAACGAAATGCGGGAGCGCTGGCGTTCGGGCAAAACACGGGTTCGGATCTAGTCGGCTACCAACGAAATTCGGGGGAGCTGGCGGCCGGCTTATTACGCCTAACTACGGTTGTAAATAATACTATTTCTAAGAGTAAACAATGGTATTCGTATTAATATCTACTCTGTTTGTTTTGAACAAACTTTGACCACTTATTCAAAAATAAAATAAACCAAATAGGAATTATCAAGTGAAAACTTATTTTAGTAAAGAAAACACAAGCAGTAAGGGTATTCATAGTGTTAAGTGTGTTGGGTTTGACTTATACTTCATTTTGTTAGGATTTAATATATATGTATGTAGGCTTAGTCTGTAACGTCACGTTGCAGACTGCTTTACAGAATTTCCAAAAACCATAAAATTTATATTAAAATCTTATATTATTTTTCACATTTTTTCTTCAAATAACATTTCCAGAATTTTAAAGGTGTGAAAAAGTATTGTTATCGTTCCCGGGAAAAGAAAAAGGCCAGAGAATTAGAAACCCTACTCTTAACATACATTTCCTCACATCCATGTACCCATCTTTATATGAGTTCTTTATCAACACTGGAATCCGTTAAATTTCTATTGCTTACCCAGAGATTCGTATGCAAAAGTATTTTGTTGAAATTAAACGATAAACAAAATTAAAGAGCTTTTTGTTATTTGGTCAACAAAGCCAGTAAAGGAAAATTGTCGTAAAACATTTAACACACAACGCGTTTAAGTGAACAAAACTTTAACGAAATGAAATGTTTGATGACTACATAATGCAGCGAAAGTATCCTGTAGCGAAAAATGACAACAATTTTAAAACGACAACGGTAGTGATAAATAAATTACAACGTAGTGCTTGTGAGTTTGAAGTTGGTTGTTTTAATTTTTGAATTTCCCACATTTGCTGTCCATTATGCCAGAATAAGAATCTTTTGTACATAAATATTCTATTTAATTCGGACCATGTAAGTGAAATGAAAACATAAATAGTATCACGATATGCATTGGTAGGCTTGTGAAAAAAGTGCTCTTATGCGTTCAGAAAGAACAGACGATTGCCACCAAAGAGATTTAAAAAGAATTTATTTTTTTCAGAATTAGTATTAATTTTTATTTCAAAAGAATGTCAATGTTAACCTAGTTGTCGAAATTCAGGTCAAAATACAGGCCATTTTTTGAGAGCCCCTATACAAACGAGTCTGTTGCTCATCCTAATATGAAGATAGTCTTTTTGTTAAGTAAAATTTAAAAAATAATTATCAACGTTTTTCTTGGGATTCAAAAACTAATTAACAAGGCTTCTTTTTCCATTGTTTTCCATTTTATACTATTGAGAAACTGAAATTTATTGTTGACGGGATAAGTTAATCCTAAGCGCATTTCAGTGGTTGCTTAGGCCAGATCGTCAGGAAACTTCATCCAATGATTTTAGAAAAGCTAAAGTTATTATACAAATACAACTGTTAAGCGAATAAGAATTATAAATCTAAGGTTCACTTGTAACAATATCAAAGCTTTAACAAAACAACAACAATAAACATTGAGTTTATCTTTTCTTACAGTCCCGACTACAATTGGTTGATTTTTTGTCAACTCTAAATTTAGTTGGAAGTGGGTAAAGAAAAAACAAAAATAAAACAACAAATTACTTTATTTTATTTTGCCAGTTCAGTTTATTTACACTGCCACATGCATATTAGTTATCAAAGTTTTTCATGGTATTCAAAAATTAATTAACAAGGTTTCTTTCAAATGTGCTAAATTCCCATTGTATTCTATTGAGATACTGAAATTTATTGTTGAATTTAGTTTGCTGAACATGGTGCGTTTATAACGCACACTTCAAAATATGCTTTAACTATAAATTCCTTGAAAAAATCATCCATTCAAGCAAAACTTACTACCAAGTCTTAAAGCTCGGTATTAACCATATTTCCGAAAATTTATTCTCACTTCCTCAAACCATATAAAATTTTTATTTTCAAAATTAAATTAGACAAAAAACAAGTCAATATGTACATAAGACCGACTCAAAAAAAAGTTCTTGGTGTTTCCCCCTAAAAACTAACTTTGACATATTTTATAAAGATTCCCAAAATATTTTGGGTCTAGCGAAAATATTCCGTGAGCTGAACCGCGTCAAAAAAAGGGTCCAAAAATGGTTTTTTTCACTAAGTAAAATTTCGGTAAATTTTGTTTGTCCATGACCAAATATAATCGATATTTAATAATTCTTTGATTCTGCTTTAAAACATTCAAAAAATCTAACCACATACTCGAGAAGTTTATATAAGTTTTTTGATGCCTTTCAATTCGATTCAAACGAAAAATAAAATAACTTAATTATTGTTTGTCCGATTTTTAATTCCAATACGTCGTTAGAAAAGTGTTGATCCCCCTTGAGATGAATTTAGTCAAAAATTAACCCTTAACTGCACAGGCTTACTTAAATTTGTATACCGTAAGTGATAGAAGTCAATCAGAATTTAATTTGTACTTCTAACGCATCAGAATTTCCTATGGCTTTGTCTTCAGATTTCTGTCAGATATCTTTCAGAAACCCCAGCAAGAAACCCTGCATTTGTAAACCTTAAATATTTTTATGAATAAAATCTTTAAAGTGGTCCAGTTAAAAGATAAAAATCTTTTAAATTCTTAAAATTAAGCTTGGCATATTCTTTTATTAAAACAAAAAACGCAAACAGAAAAGAAATTTAATTACTCCAAATATTTTTGAATGCTTTTAACCTCAGCAAAGAACAAAAGATTCAAGAAAACAGAGCGCAATGAAACAATGAAAATATTAACATATCGCTCATTTGCTGCAAGACCGGCATAAGTCAAAAAAATCCATTTCGCGATAAACGCGTTTAAAGTTTTTGATTTGCTCTAATCACTTAGAAAAAATAACGATACATTGGGGAAAGTATAAAAGATATAAAGACGAATTTTATACATAATATAAAGAAAAACAAAGCGAACAATTCTGCATCACTAACTCCTACTCCAAAATTTTATTTTTTGATTTATGCCGGTCTTGCAGCAAATGAGCGATATGTATATTAAGGCAAAGTATAAGAACTGAAAAACTCGAATAAAAAACGTAATGAAAATAAAGAGGAATGTTATTACAATTAATTAAAGAAAACAAAGAAAAGTTTGCAATTAAGACATTCACATTATGGTTAAGAGAATAAAACCCAAAATGAGTTAATAAAAAGTGATGATTTCTATTAGTAAGTTTTTTTTTTTGTTCTTTTTAATAGCTGCAAGAAAGTTTAAATTTTCCATACATATACACATAAGGAATTCCAAAAGAAAACGACAAATTCAACTTTAAAACTTTTTGTTTTGGGAAGTTCAATTCTATATAAAATACTTTTTTTTTTACTTTCATGAGTGCTCAAGCACTAAAGAGTTATTAAGGAAAATCACGATGAGTAGTGCAAAAGTGTTCAAACGATGTAATTGCGTGCAAAAATACACTCATTTGCACAACAAAACGACAAAATGTACGTATTTGGAATTTGCTCTATTATACTTCGTTTGCCAAAAGCCAAGATTCTATTCGCTTCTGAGGAAACAATTTAAAAGAAAAATGCCCAAGCTTAGTTTGTGTGTGCAAAAACCACGAATATTTTTAGCTTGTTGGTTAGCCTAAATATTAAACGTTTTTACAGATTTTCCTCTCTTGGATGATAAGAGAAGGAGAAATCTGTAAATGCAACGAATCTTTAATTACTCCGTAGAGTAATTTGAAGTAATTGCGGGTTAGGGAAACAAAAGATATCATTCGTGTAAGTATTTCTTTAAGGGACAGTGGGGTTACCTTGGTTATTTTTATCTTTAGGGGTTGTTGCCTTTTGTTAGGAAAAAGAACATTACAATTTTTCGTAATTTTTCCCTAAATTGTGTAAATAAGGCTTTATAACTTTTAATGCAAAATTTCGTCTAACGATGAAGTTTGAAAGATCAATTAATTCATAAAAATTTAGAAAAATAATTTTTGAATTTGCTCTTACCGTTCCCAAGTTGTTAGCTATGTACTCAATGTGCCATATTATTATAAGCTGTTTGCCAGTTTACTACTCATATTCACTTCTGCTAAATCTTGTTGAACAAAAATGGCTAAATTTACGGGGGAAAATGGCTAAAAATTAGCTAAAATTTTTTTTAATAAAAACGCATTAAAATTCAATAACAGAACAGAAATAATTCATTAAAATTTTTCACAATAAAATTGCAAGTTGGGATAAATTTTTTACATAAGAATAAACGTAAATTCATTTTTTAGCAAAAAAAATAATATTTTAGCAACATTTTAAAATGTTTGTTTTTTTTTTAATTCATCAAAAATTGAAAATGCAGCAAAATTTAAGAATTTCAACCATACAAAGATGACGGCTTTATAAAATTCTTGAAAACTAATTGAGGTCGATCATATATTATATCCCATTAGGAGCGTCTCCTGGGCATTTATGCGACTTTTTTCATTATATTTCTAGTCTGCATTGAACATTTTGTATGGGAGCCCCCTTCAGGAATGGAGATAACGGGTAGGAAGCAAAGCTGCATTTTCCAATTGTTGATGAATTTTTTAAAAACAAAAATTTTAAAATGTTGTTAAAAAATTATTTTTTTTTTGCTATAAAAAAATTACGTTTCTAAAACTACTGCGTATCTTAGCTCACCTTTGCTTAAAGGTAATTTTTTAGTAATTTAAATAAACAAAACGGTTTTTGAGTTATGCGAATGTATGTTGTGCAACTTCCACCATTTTCGAAATAACGGTATTTCTCGAAAACAAGAGCTAACCCAAAAAAAAAACGGTAAGCACCTTTGGATTCAGCGTAACCGAATAATGTTTAAACGCCATATGCTTGTCTGTTTTTTCAACTAGCTCAGTGTAATGATTGTTTCATAGGGTGATTACTTACAATTTTTTTTAATTGATTTTACAAATTCGTTGCCTTTTATTTAAAAAAACGGACCAATTCGAAATCGAATTGAAGTGGAATTGAAAACGAACTAGATTTTGATTTAAGTTATTTATAAAATGACTGCAGCTTTTCCTCCATTTAAGAATGGCTCTTGTTTAGATAATTGGTACTCAAAGTATGAAGTAAATAAAAGGGAATATTTTAATAAACTTTCTTTGCCGGCTCATTTTCAAAATTTGTTCGATTTCAAATCCACTTTATTTCGATTTGTAGAAAAGTAATTCTTAATAAATTACAATTTACATAAATGATTTAAAACAACAATAATTTTTTTGCCAACTTTTAGATAATTTTTGAAAATGTTTCTATTTCATATTTTCTCTCGTGCCATTCAAATTTAAATGTTCATTTATTGTGGAAAATTTCATGGTTTTTATGGAAAGCAAATTAAATTAAAAAAAAGACGATTTAGTTGATCAAATAATTTAAAAATTAAATTTGTTTGTTCTATGGTTATTTTTTTTTAATAGAATGAATGTAGGAAGAGTATAATGCGTTTGTGCTTTAAAAGCAATTAAAATTTGCAGACATTTTGTCATGTCATTTTGCTAAATCTTTATAAATTTTTATTCAAAATATTTTTAATATTTCAAAAGTAAAAATAAATTATGGCCATGGTATTGCTTTGTACAATGCTCTCCTCGGGGCGAATGAGTGATAACTAATAGATTAATATCACGTATGGTGATGTATGTCTACAAATTCATATTCCACTTAAATACACATATTTTCATATTAAATGTCACGCGATTCATGAATCAATTATAAAGGAAGGTGTATTGTGTTAAGCTAAGCGTATAAAAAAATTTTTTTGTTTATTAAATTAACATAAATATTTGTATATTTAACAACAATAGCCCAAGGAATTCTACTTGATTTAATTGAATTATGTTAAATATAAAACATAATATTCTACTATAAGTTTTGTAATTTTTTTTAGAAAAATAAAAAATAGTCAAAGATTTCCTGTCTGCTGTATAAAAAAAATATTTTAAATTTAAGATTTTCTATGAAAATGTTTCATAATAAACTTTAGTTAAGTATAATTATCATTTATGAATACGGGGGTTGGTATTTATAGAAAAAAAAACGAAACGTTGACTTGCGTGATTTTTCTCGCCTGATACTTTTTATTCCCTACATCACTAGTTATAAAAAGGGTATATTAAGTTACTCGTTGCGTGTGAAACTTTTTTAATATTTTATTAAGATTCCATAAAACATATTTATTCTGGTTACTTGAGTCGATTTAGCGATGTCTATCTGTCTGTTAAGATCATTTTCGAACTTCTCAAATTAAAACAACGATTTAAGTGTATAATTTATTTTAGTTATCCTAAGTGCTCATCCATATTATACGATTTTTGTCGTTGCGATTCTTACCTTATGGCCGAGAGGGGAGAGAGGAATTAAAAGGGGTACACAAGCGAGTGTACTCTTCGATACATTTTGTTCGCTCATTCGTTCTCTCATTGTTCTCTCATTTGACGAAAAATGTATTGACGTTCGGTTGCAAAAGAAAAAGTCGTAACGACAAAAATCGTACAATGTAAACATCAGACCGACTTCAAAGAGGGAACGACAATAATCTCAACGACAAGAATAGTATAATGTGAATTGGGACTAAGCAGCTGTGGATTGAAATCTAGTGTAATCGGATCGGTAGAAAAAGATTTATGAACCCAAAATTGGAACAACAATCCTACAACTACAAAACTAAAACTAACATCAATTGGTGGCGGAATGCACCGATTATAAACGAGTTGTTATAACCAGATTTTGTAAAAATCTAATCATAAATTAACATAGTCTACTTTTGGAATATACAAAAGTACGACTAAAAACGTGTTGGTGTAAAATCTGGTCTGTCGTTAAAGTAAAAAGATAAAACATTTTATAACAGTGGGGTCATGTTTTACAAAGGTTTAGTCATAATTTTTCATAGATCCCGCAAAAAGCCCACTCCTGAAATATTCCAACTGTCAGTGGAGGATACTTGAGACTCGGGACAACCGATTATAATACTTTTAGTTGTTTGAAACCAAAACATTTTCAGAATAATTTTCTCATTTTCTGAGTCAATCCTTTAATCAATCTAATTAAATAATTTTAATTAACAGTCAACGAAACCTACTTTTGCAAAGCGCCTTTAATGGTGAGGATATTGTCCGTTTTTGCTCATATTTGTTACACCTTTAAATATTAGTCCTAGATCCATCGACACAGAATTACTTATTCGAACAACAGAAAAGTAATGTTATGTTAAAGTAAAAGATCAAGATCACGCAGAGAAAAAATATTTTGTCAAAAATTGCAAGAAAAAGCCGGTTTTTATAAGAGATAAATGTTATTTTAAACTTTTTAATTTTATATATAAGAAAACATTAAGGTAGAATCAATTATATACGTTTTTGACGATGTGTGTAAAACATAGAAATCTGGACGAATCTATAAGTACACCGATCGATTTCGAATAACTTTTAAAAGTGATCTAACAATAACCATCCGTCCGTCTGGCTGGTTGCCTATCCCTGTTATTTTGTACGCGAAGTACAAGTTGCAATCTTGTGGATAATTTTATAAAATTTGGTAAAAAATATTTTAATTGTGCTAAGGACGAAGTCAATGTAAGTGGTGAGAATCGGGCTATAATTTTCCATATTCCCCATAAAAACTTCATTCCAAATTAGACTCTTTGTGTCCATAAAACATCTATTTATTTTGGTATTTAGTTTAAATTCGCCCCATAAATATTTAACTGAAGATTAAGTTATTTTCGAATCAGTTCACATTTGCCCACAGCTTCCATCTATGAATAGCATTAACTTCATTTTAATTGTTAACATTAATAAATAACTAAGCGACCTCCTCTTAAGTCCCTTTAAGACAAAAAATCTCATATGGATGTTAAAATCTAGGTTATATTCGGCACATATAACTCTTATATGAATAACTTTGTTTTTCTGAGAACATAACTGCCCATCGTTTCCAAATAGGGTAAAATCTCGAATATTCGTCTATCAATACTACGGTGTATAGGCTTTACCAATTACAATTTTAGAGTTATGTTTATTAAATGGAAATGTTATATAATTTTTGAAAATTTTGTTTTCAAATTGAAAATTTTTGAATATTTTTGGGCTTATTTTTTAGCAATTTTCAGGTCATATTTTCAAGTTTTTACTGCATATTTAATCCGCACAAAACGCGTTTATTTAGAGCTTATTTCTGGTTTCCCTGATGATAACTTTCTAAACGTGTTGTCATAGTATGTTTAAGTAGCAAACAAAATATCTTTACTCTAATAATATTTTGTTATCGGCATTCGTAAAATAATTTTGCATCAGTTGTGTCGTTTGTTTTAAATATGCCTATCGAATTATTTGCTAGTGAGTGCTTACACAATTAAAAAAAATATCCATTAAAAAACAAGTTTAAAAAAATTAATTTTTACATAAAAAAACTTGTAAAGTGCCACAAAATAAAAAATCGATGCAAAACAATTTGAATTTGTTTTTATTGTTGTGAAAGTGGTGCTAATTTCTTATTAACTTATTATGATTTAAATGTTATAATATGATTACTTCTTACCTTACGATGAGAATATGATTAAGGCTCATGCAGTTTATTAAGGAGGCAAAATAAAAAGACCTCATATATATTATCGGTACATTTTCTATTTTACCCACTGTACTCGATTTATTTTTTAATGTTTTGCAATACTTGCACATATTCATGTATCAATAAGTATCTTAAAAATACAATAAAATCCAGAGTTTAAGCACAAAATCTTTAAGTTAATACACACAGAAGTTATGTTGAAAAGGAATTTTTTTATTTAATGCAAAGTTGACAAAATCCCTAAGATTTCTTTCATTTCTTCTTTAAACATAACTTACATAAATAAACATGTTGGTTTAAAATATTTTATATGAAAATATCTGTATGTGAACATGTTTGGACGACTTTTTCAAGATCTCTTTTATAAAGCGCTCACAATGGTATATGAATTCTGTGCGTATTTATTTTATCATACTTGTATATGATGTCCAAGCGAAAAAAAATATTACATAGAGAAAAACGTAACCACTATTTTCCCCCCTTTGACTACATGAGAAATGCTTGTATACTCGTTTGTAGACGTTTTCCAAAGCGGTTGTAATTTGAATAAATAACTGCGAATATGATGAATCCTTAAGTGATTTAATTTAAACATATCCCTCAGTACCCAGATAAGATGCGTACTTGAGTCTAAATAAAAAATGTTCTTGTTTAGCGAAGCACTTATAGTAAATTTTAAAAAGTAAGAACATATTTATCCTCTACGCGATGAGTTATACAGAGATGCAGTACGGCTAGCGCATGAACTCCTAACAAATTAAAAAATATATTACATTTAAAGCGCCTCGATAGACCCTAACAACTTTGTTGGGCAGCATATTAAAAAATTAGCGTAACAACCAAAAATTTTGTGAGCTTTATAAAAAATGTTCTGTCTGACAGAAAAAGTTATTAGTAGTTTTTATCAATTAAAAAAATTATTTAAACTTAAATAATGTGATAATTGAATCAATTATTTTTTTTGTTGAACGAAAATTAAATTTTGATTTAACTAATGTTTTAGTTGTTTTTAAATTAATTTGATTTAAAACAATAATCAAATAACAAAAAATTATTTCTATTACACCGTCCGACACTCAATATTAGACACGAACCGGATGACATAAGTCTGAAACAAGAGATTAAATGGAGCAAAACTGCGTTCACAGTTTTTTATTTTCTGATCCTGTTTCCTTTTAAAAGGTCTTCAAAATTTCAAAGGACTACATTTTTAAAAAAATGTTTTAAAATACTTCTGCTCATCCTACTATGCCAAATTTGGTGTCAAATGATCAAGAAGAGTTGTAAAATATTTTGCATTATTTTGTTATTATTCTTTTAGGATTAGGAGATGTCAAAAATGTCCTTTCAAATTTTTATCCTTTAATGTCCTTTTAGATTTCCAATAATTTTTTTTAAAAAAAAAAAAGAGTGCGTTGAAGGACCAAATATTGAATACCACATGCAATCTTAAAGGATATTAAAGGATAAATATTTTAAAGGACATTTTTGACAACTTTTGATCCTGACAGGATAAAATAAAAATAATACAAAATATTTTACAGCTCTTCTTGTTCTTTTGACTTCAAATTTGGCATTGTTGGATCCGCGGAAGTATTTTAAAATATTTTTTGAAAAGTGTTCTTCTTTGAAAGTTTGAAGTCCTTTAAAAAGGACACAGGATCACGAAATGAAAAACTGAAAACGTTGTTTTTCTCCATTTAATGCATAGTTTCACAATTTTATCATCCGGTTCGTGTCTCACAATTTTTTTCTTTTTTTGTCGGACGGTGTTATCAAAGTTATTTTCGGGAATACAAAATTATTATTAATACGATTTCCGTATGACGTGCTAAATTCCCAGTTTTTCGTATTTGATTAATACACTGAAATTTATTGTTGAGGGAAAACTAGTTTCTATGCGCATTTCACTGGTTGCTGAGGCCAGCTCATCAGGAAACCTTTTCCAAAGATTTTAGAAAAGCCAAAAATATTATACAAATAAAACCCTAAAGCGAATAAGAATTATAAACACTGAAAGTCTTACTTGTAACAATATCAAAGCCAAAGCAAAACACCAACAATAAACAGTAAGTTTATCTCTTCTTACATTCCCCTACAATTGGTTGGGTTCTTTCTGACTCGAATTGTAGTTGTAAGTTTGAAATAATATAATTTAAACTTGTGAAATTGTTGTTGGAAATTGTCAAAATCAATCAACAAATTGTTTAAATCAGCAAAGGTTTTTGATAATTTTTTTTAATTAAAATTAAAAATATCAAACATTGAAAAAAAATATTCAAAATATTAAATTTTTACAATTTTAAGTAATCAATATAATCAATCTGGTAATAGGTGCAAACTTAACAAATGGGTTGCTTGATTCTATAAATTAATGATTAGAGACAATTATTAATTTTTTCTGGGCATATAAAATTCCTGCCTTCCGTTAGCGATATGGAAAGCGAAACTTTAACGTTTCTCCCTGGAAGCTCCATTAAAATGGCAAATAACTTCTACAAAATCCTCGACCTAGAGAGAAAATAATTCAGGACTGGGCTTTATATGGGATCTAGGATAAGTTATGAATTTATCTTTGTCAAATTTTACCTGACAGTTTTATTTTTGTCACAGTGTTAGGCGCATTAAATATCTTATTCAGAGAACAAGTTTTATATGGTACCTATGTTAAACTATAGGCCGATCACCAGAAAGTTTTGTGACTTTATTTCTGAAACTTAATTGGACCATGGCTAGGTTTAATGGTCAGCTGACTTGAGGACAGCTCACTTGGGTTCTTACAGCGATCCCTTTGTTGCACCCTGATCCAGTGACCAGAGTCAAGCCAGTGTTCACAAGAATATCTTCAGACAGCAACGTAGGCGTCATCCCATCTACGAGACTTGGCATTTTAAGATAAAGTGGCACATCGTTTCCTCTTTCCCATCATGACATCTTCTGCGGAAGTCATTATAATCTAGGCCCAACCTTATCGCAAGTGCCCTGTCTACTAGTGAGCCCTGATGATCAATATCACCGTCCTTATCTGGTTACTACCAAGCACAAGTAGCATGCTGTTGTTCTCAGTATCATACCCTAGTCATAAAAACCGCACGCAGTGAAAAAATTGGTAAGGCATGGTTACGGAAACTACTCTATGTTAATGGTAACAATATATTGTTGTCGTACATAAAAAATGTTATTATCAGCAATATTATAGTTACTGTAAAGATTTCAAAATTTATCACAATTATAAATTGGAGTATTGTTGACTCGCCATTTGTACAATAATTTTGTATCAGTTGTGTCGTTTGTTTCAAAAATGTCTATCGAATTAATTGTTAGTGATTCGTTCATCAATTAAAAAAAATACAAATTAAAAAAACAAGTTAACCAAATTAAAAAAAAAGGTAATATGGTGGCAACAATCATCAATCTTATCACAATATGTTGTTCTTAGAATACGTTAACCATAACCATGTTTTTTCTTCGCGTGCAGACGAACAAGCAGCTATTTTATCCTACCATCCCCCTCAGCCTTTCTAGACGCCTCTTCTTCAAGGAGAGTTCTTTAGCAAGCCATCGAAAAGTTAATGAGGCCGTCAATGAACATCTCTTCCGCGAGACACTCCTATTTGGACCCACTGTACCCTGGCACCTAAACCATCGTTACCCTTAAATGTTTCGCAATCTTAGAGACATCCGGAATTCAACAGTTAACTTTGATGTCGATAAGATATCAGCCAGACCCTCAATGCTGTCAACTTTTATTTGTTATTGTTAAAAATGTATGTATATGAAAAGAGTTTTTTGTTGTCATTAGGATTAGTTTAAATTCTAAATTTCTAATTCAGGTCCTTCTTATGCCCGTAATTTCTACACAAAGAAATCTAGCTGTGCATAGAAATCTATGGTGTGAAAGCTGCCATATTTTAAAGGAAAACTGACGGAAAAAATACGTAGGCAAAATAAACGTTGAAATAGGTAAAGATAACTGTTAGGTACGAACACGACCTGTTTTCTTTTTGTAGAAATTACGGGCATTAGTCTAATTGAAACAAGTTGTAGTTTAAAGCCATTTCTTATATCTAACAAACTTGCTGCCTGGCCCACAATGTCGATAAGAACGTTTCTGGAAATAAAAACAAAAACCGAAAATTTGTTTTCGTTTTCAATAAAAATATACGAAAGAAATGTTACTGTCGACATTGTGAGGCTATAACTGTAATGTGTATGCAAATCACATTAAAAAAAAAATTAAATTCTTAGTACGCCATATAGCAGCAAACCTCTTACTTCAGAAATTTTATTTATATGAACGCTTTACCTGATTTCATCAATTGTTTCCAACAAATGTTTTGTCCGGAAAACAATTTTTTTACTGAGAGTTTTTTACAACACGATTCATCCACCAATTTGGAACAGTTTGCCTAGAAAAACAAAGATACAGTGGTAGATGATCGCAATTTGATCAAGTGCTTCTTCTAATAGCTTCAATTAAATTTATGTAACAAGCTTTAGTGTGCAATTGGTTTGTTAAAATCTATAAAAAAAATTTTTTAATTTCAATCGTGAACTCCCTATAAAATGGTTTTCAATTTTGATTTGTTTTTATTTGTGTTTTATTATACAAAGAATATTCCCACATCCAAACCACCAAATAGTTGGCAGCACTGCTTATTTTTTCGAATAAAATCTAAAATAAAACAATTCATGCTGAAAAGTTCCGAACAATATAAGATCTCCTCTTTTCTCTTATTTAAAAAGATAGACTTCGAACTACATACAATTTTGAAAATTAATCCTGGATTTCTTGAATTATAAGGGATTACTTTTGGGACATCGCGAACAAAAATAAGTACTTTTTCTAGTAGAAAAGTAAGTTCTCGTCTTGTCAAGTTCTCATTATTTTTCTGCTTATTTTGTAAGAAAATTTTTTACTGGGATGTATAGTAGGGCAGTGGTGGCTAGACTCAGATGGATGTCACGCCCACGGTGTTTAAATTTACACTTTTTTCTCATTTTCTTGTAAAAAACACTTTGATTGAGGAAAATATAAAGTTTCGTTCTAATATATTAAATAATTATATTAAAAAAAAATAAAAATGCCTGGACAGGCCCAGGTATCATCTTTAGGTTTACTCACAATAGCGTACAAGTAAAAATTTGCGTCTAAATACGCCTATGCCAACCACGATTAGGGTTAATCTTTTAAATAGAAATTATTGAAGTTATTTGGCACAACTAATTTTCAAAATAAGAAGAGAACAATTTCAATCTTAAGTCCTCGGATGCCGGAAAATTATATTGAAAATGATCTGTTGACCATTCTTATTGTCCGTCCTAGTCTCAGGGCAGTTTCGGGACAGGTTAAAGGTTACTTATAGCTTAAAAAGATAGGAGCTCAAGACTTGACGGATAACACTTAAAGAGTGTGAAACAGAACTAATGTCGCATATAGAATCGTTGTGAGTCAATGTGGTGTATGCATGCGTCAACGCGCCGGCTATGTAGATGTCTAAATACTCCTTTTGAAGGGAAACCTTAAATTATACTCGATGGGATATGCATATTTTTCAGGGAAATTATGGCTGCTTTACTTATAATCAAAATGTGGATAGCCTTGCCCAATAACGCGCCATACTGAATGCACTTTGCGGTTACGTAAATGGCTATTATATCGGCCTAAACGGCACTTCACTTAGGGCCATTATTACAACTTCCCAATAGTTAAAAGTCGGATTTTGTCGCACCGATAAATAGCTTTGCATTATAAAACCTTCAATTATTATGTTTTCATCTATTAAATATTATTATTATTGAAAATAACAGCAATAAAAAATGGAAGTTGTAATAATGCAAAGCTATTTATTGGTCCAACCATATCCAACTATTAACTATTGGCAAGTTGTAATAATGGCCCTAAGAGATAAATAGCTTGGTCCAACTAAAAAGCACGCAGTTAATTGTAAAAAAACAAAAGTTTTCAGGGAATTATTTTTTTTATTTGTATCTCTTTTTGTAAAACAAAGTGTCTGCCAAATGCTCGCCACGATAATCCATATTTTCAATAACTCTGAGACATAATTCTTTCATTTAAATATCCCCAAAGAAAGAATCCAACGGTGTCAAATCACATGATCGTGGCTGCCAATCAACACCTCCACGAGTTATCAACACGGTCATCAAATTTTTCACGCCAAAGACCCATTGTTTCTTTGGGTGTATGGCAAGTGGCAGCAACCGGTTGGAACCACATATCGTGGAGGTCCATATGCTCAATTTCTGGCCACAAGAAGTCCGTTACCATTTAGCAATAGCAAACACTATGTACGGCAACTGCTTGGCCAACCTCATTTTCGATGGCACAGCCATCACACTTTGTATTTTCACATACCCTACAGACCCGGTTTGCTGAAATTTACGCACAATTCTCCCCATGAGGTCGATTGTGCTGACCAACAAAAATCAAGAAGTGCACGAAATGCATTTTGATTTGAACGCCCGTTTTATTTTCTTGCAGTAAAAATTATTTAAATAATTCGAATATTGTTATTGTTAGCGGTCACGCCTTTTTAATCAACTACTTGAACGGACTAAATGTACCCTAAGAATAATAAAATATTATTCCTCTCCAGTGCAAAAAACAAAAAAATTATTGCATGAGTTTATTTTTAACAGTCATATACATACATTAGTTCATCTCTTCTGAATTTGTGTGAACTGGGAGTAAAAAAGACAGCAAATGTAAATGTGCATACACTAAATATAAACATGTCATAAACGAGAGGCATAATGCTGATGTTTATTTTAAAATAATCGTATTTATGTACATATGTATGTATCTTTAAAATGCAATATTTCCTTGTAAAATCCATAATCCATAAAAAAATATTTTTTTTATTAAATTTATAAAACATGTAACAAATAAATCTGGGCATGAAAATCTTGTTTAAAAACTTTGTACAAAATATAATTTTTTTTTAAAGAAGGAAAGAAAAAACGATTTATAAATATTCTTAACTTTATGTAAAAATTTGTAATTTAAAATGCAAGATGGTTAAATAAAAATATCGCAAACACATATTTTCAAAAAAAAAAGCTTCAGATTATAACGCAACGAGAAGGGAAACTTTGGCGAGCTTGATCGTATGATGATTTCGAAAAAAGGACTTGCGCTGCCAAATGCTCGCCACGGCTCCGGCGGTAAACCAATGGTTCAGATTTTTAATGACTCTGGACATAATTGAGGTTTTCTGCCTGTTTTAAGAAAACGTAAACAAGTGAGTGGGAGAGAAATTATATTGAAAACAACAAAAAAAAACGATAATTTGTTTTTGCTTTCAACATATTTTCTCACCCACTCACTTTCTTTCGTTTTCTAAAAACAGGTAGTTAATGTCGTTAATGTGCCGAATTATCCAATCTTCAGGTCTTAAATTGTCCTTGCCCAATTGACGTATAGTTTTTCTTTTAAATAACCCCAAAGAAAAAAGTCAAACGGTGTCAAAGCACATGATCGTGACGGCGAGTTAACATCGCCACGGCTTGAGATAATATGGCCGTTGAAATTTTCGGACCATCCTGTTTGAACCACATATCATCAAGGTCCATATTTTAAATTGCTGGGCAAAAGAAGTCCGTTATCCTCTCGCGATAGCGAAAACTATTCACGGTTACTATCTGGCCTGCCTCATTTTCGCAGAATTTCGGCTTGATAACGCAGAACGAACTAGGGGAAGCACACGCAGAGAAAAAATATGGTTGGGCATGGTTACGGCAACCACACTGTGTTTATTGTAACAATATATTGTTGTTGTACACAAATAATTGTTATTTTTATTAAATGTCAGCAATATTATAGTTACAGTAAACATATAAATGTTTATCACAATTATAAATTTGAGTATTGTTGACCGAAAAATAATTATTTTTCTAACAACTAAATTATGATAACTTTCAAAACATATTATATTACTCACAATCATAACATGATATTTAATAGCCATAACATGATAACTTTATATACATTTATCATAATAAGTTTAAGATGCAATCAAAATATCGTTACTCTAATAATATATTGGTATCGCCATTTGTAAAATAATTTTGTATCAGTTGTGTCGTGTTTTACATAAACATATCGAATTATTTGTTAGTGAGTGGCTAAATAATAAAAAAATAACCATTAGAAAAAAAAGAAATTAAAAAAAATAAAGAAAAATATTAAAAAAGAAATAACAAAATAACCATTAAAATAAACAAGAAATTAAAAAAAAATAAAGAAAAACATTAAAAAAGGGTTGTAGTGTCACAAAATAAAATATCTTTGCTAAAAAATTTTAATAATCTTAAAGTGATGGAAAAATTTGTGAAATATTGGTGCAAAATATTAACCATTACTGGTAAGTTTTGTGTTATTTTAAGAGAAAAATAATGAAATCTCAATAAAATAATTTATAAATAATTGCGACCTACCACAAAAAGATTACAGTAACTATATTATGTTTTTTATTTTATCATAAGTATTTTTTTCCAATAAAAATATTATGTTTAAAGTTGTATCATATTATGATGTAAAAAATGTATGTATAACAGTTCATATCACTTTGCATCATAATATAATTACTTCTTAACTTATTATGATTGTCATGACAATAATATGATTACTTCTAAACTTATTATGATTGTCATGACAATAATATGATTACTTCTAAACTTATTATGATTGCCATGACAATAATATGATTACTTCTAAACTTATTATGATTGTCATGACAATAATATGATTACTTCTAAACTTATTATGATTGCCATGACAGTAATATGATTACTTCTTAACTTATTATGATTACCATGACAGTAATATTATAACTTCTTAACGTTTTATGATTAACAGGATAATAATATGATTAAGGGAAAAATATTATGATGTAATATTACGAACATATTTGGTCATAATATGATTTAATAACAATCGTAATATGGTGACTACAATCATGAATCTTATCATAATATGTTGCTCTTAGAATATGTTTACCACAACCATGTTTTTTCTTTGCGTGCATGCACTGATGTTTTCACATATCCTACCGACCCTGTTTGCTGAAACTTGCTAACAATTCTTACGACTGTAGATACATTTGGTCGATTTGCGGACCAAAAAATCACGAAGTGCACAAAATGCAATCGATTTGCATGCCCGTTTATTAAAACGCTCTTCTTCATTGTGTACCTCTCCGAGGTTGAATTTATCAAATACTGAAACAAAAAAAACGGCAAATTAAGTTGGGCAAAAAACTTGTACAATTAACATCGTGCATTATGGTTAGACCACGGTTTATATGTTGTGGTAAACTTTGGTCCAATTTAGCTCCACATGGCCAGAAAAAATACCATGCATTTTTTTTAATAATCGGTCCATAGTATCCCTGATATTCAATTTTCTGAAAACCACTTTTTAACTATAAAACGCTTTCACCACTATATCGAAATTTGTTCTAATTTAGGATATTTAATACCACAAATCACTCTACGCAAAAGTCGGTGATAAAAAAAGTCCCAAAAAAAGACGCAGGCCGCTTAAAAAGGGGTCAAATTGCGACTTTAGTAGGGTGAACTGTATCGCTGGTTTCAATTAGTGTCTTGTGCTTTTTGTAACGTTGTGTGTTGTCACTGTTGCCGACTTTTATTGATAGTTTCCAGCTAAATCGAACTTCAAACCCGCTAAATATTTAATTAAAAAAATACCGTTACAACCTAAACATTTTTAAAAGTTTTATATAAATATTTTGCTTCGCGTTGCGTTAGAGATTCGCTTTGACATCCAAGATGAAATATTCATACTTATACAAAACATGCCACATAAGGTACTTTAAAAGCAGAGCGAAGCAAAAAATTAAGCAACTCTCATATTTTTGCGCGGTTTGACAGTCTGCCAGTATAATTTTTTTTTAATATTTATTTTTAACAATTCGTGTGTGTTGTCAAAGTGTACACCTTTTGCGTGACGCTTTTCCGTCAAAGTTAGAAACGGGACGCTAACTAAGCGATGAAGCTTTAACTGACATGGCCTTAAGTTTGTAAAAATATTTCATAAATGCCATTTAGAGTTTGAAGTTAGACTAAAAAAGCACTAAATACAAAAATGAAGCCATATTCTAGCCATTAACAATGAAATAATATATTATGAAATAGGAGATTAAATGGCGATGCTATATAGATAAAAAAAGAAGCGCTGTATTTTAGGGCGTGGCATGTAATCTATGGATCGATCTTCAGTCAATTAAAAAGAGTTTGTGCGAAATTTAATAACAATCGGTTTGTTCTGCCGCGGTTGTAGTTTCACATTTATGTTCATAACTGTTTTCCTATTAAACTTATCTTGTTGAATTCCAATTCCAAACTGCTAAAGAGAACTCGAAATTGTTTTTTTCTTTTGAGTCTTCTAAAAGTGAGCGTGATTTTAACAGCCGCACAAATAGGCGGACATGGTCAAAATGACTTGCAGACCCAAAACACTTAGAGCTTATGGGGTCTTAGATGATTATTTAAAAAAGTTTATCACGGAAACGCAGACTTATTAAACGCTCATTCAACACTAGTGGTTGAGAGTATAAAAGTGTATTTATGCCAGTCAAATAAACCGCACCAAAATGTATTCATACCCTGGCGGAAAATGAGTAAGCTTCAAGTTAACTCATGGATAATCAGAAGCTGGTCACAATTGACTCAAAAGTTAACAAAAGCTTAGAGTTAGCCCAAAGCTAGTTCAATACTTATCGAGAAAAAGTAAGTTGTACAAAAACCAACTAACTCAAATCTTTTCCAATTATGACTTAGCTTAGAAGTCAGTTGAAAATAAGTTAGCTAAAGGTGAACTAAATGTTGAGCTTGCTAATAGACAGGGTAAAGTTTTCCTCACTACTACCACAAAACAACGATATAAAAACAATAGGCATTTTGTTGCTAGAATTGCGACGGTGAAGGCCAACATGCCTTTATAAAAAAAATGAAAATAAACAAAACGTCAGCACACGAAGATAAAAAAGAAAAACAAATATTTCGTCGGCTTAGGGCTAATAAATCAGTGCAAGTTAAACTCCCTTTTTGGTTTAAAATCCATGTCCATGTCTAAACGCATAAAATCAGGATTTTGAACTCTCAATACAAACAAAATGAATTTGAAAACATTTTTCGTAGTGCTGCCACATTATTATTTTTTGCGCTACATATAATGTTTGGGGCACTGCTTTACAACTGTTAAGTTTCAACTCCATATACATTTAAGTTTAGTTCAACTTAACCAACGTTTAAACATTCACAGCCGTATTCATAACAAAAAGTTAGCCACAGCTTGTACACTACGTTCAACGAGCTGCTAACTAAAATGCCGATGAAGCTTAGCAGCTTGTTGGCAGAGAGTTAATTTATAACGAACTTTTCTTCACCTGCCAACTTTTAATACATCAACTCTTAATTTTTATGATGCCACATTGTATTACTCAAAAATGCAACACGTTTTGCGTTAATCATCGATGAATTTGTAATTTTTTTCTTTTTTTTTTTGGTTTTTCCTTCACATATAAAAGTTTTTAAAATTAAAATAAGTTAAGTAAAAGAAATTAAATTAAAAAAATATCAGTTAATTAAAAAACTAACAAAATTGTTTCCACATGCAAGTAATTACCTGCACGTAGTGTATACGTTTTATCAACGAAAAATAGAGGATACAGCCGATTGGCTGAATGTACAAAAGTTGTGTGAATGTTAGTGAAAAAGTGTGAGTGTATTGAGTTTTTCGAACTCGCACTTGCATCTGGAAACGGGGGGTAACAGTAATACCGTTCGAAAAATTAAGTGACGCCGCAGAAAAACATTTACTTCAATTTAAGACTCAATATTGTTTTAGAAATTGAACCAAATCTACATTATCAGTATGTGATGAAAATCGATCGATTTTAAAACAGACGTTTTTAAGAGGTGTGATGAATTTCGAGGAATTTTCAAATCAAATTCTGAATTATTGTCTTAAATTTTCGTTCAGAATACACATCAGTTAGCGTATGTAATATAAAAATAAAAGGAATATGTATTTTAAATCAATTTTAAAAGATACTTAAAACGATATTTTCGATTTCAAACCGATTTGTTTTTAAAATCAATTTCTATCACATACCTGATTGGTTTGCTTTTTGAGATAGAAATAGAAAACATTAGAAGTTTTTCGTCTGCCCTGCAATATTTTCTAAAAGTCAGTTAGCAGGTTTAAACTCTAAAGCAGGGATTTCCAAAATTTTTTTGGTTGTGTATTAGTGAGTACCAGAGAGTAAGCAAATTGAGGGAATGCATTTATTTACAGCCAAAATAAAATGTTAGTAATATTTTTTATAAGTTGTATAACACAAAGGTACAAAATTAAAAATTTTTTGTGTTGATAAAAAATTTGTAGCAATTCTTTACCAATTTAATGTCGCTGATTTTAAAACTACACTTTTTTTATTCGGAAGCTTTTTGACTCTAAATCAGTTTCAAATATCTTATCAAACAATTGTAAAAAATTAAAGATTTTTATGTTTTAAAAATTCATAAAAAATAAATATTGCACGCAAATCACAGCTGATAGAAAAATTGTCCCTAATTGCAGATTCAAGTTCCAAATTGAACAGTACGACGGCCAACCGTTTGACTGGACAGGGGAAGAGACTCTATAAATTTAGTATTATAATTAAGCCTTTCCCAAATTTTCTTCAGCAATTGCTTGATAAAAACACCATCCCACAATGGTCTTCCTTTCTTAACAATTTCCAATATTACTAAACTTGAAATCTCCATTTTCAGTTTGGGAACTGATTTTGGTTCATTGATTTCCTCTTCTAATAACCATTTTTTCAATTCAATATGAGAATTATAACGTGAAAAAGTTATTTTAGTAAATAGTTAGGGTATTCATAGTGGTAAGTAATATAGAAATGGTGTTCACGGTGTTGGGTTGCTCATACTTCAAACATCTGTGCATACATTTTTATTCTAGCTAATGGTATATCATAACTTTTTAGAAAATACCAAATGCGCATATGAGTTTGCCTGCAAAAATGTATAAAGTCATTATAACAGGTCAAAGTTACGTTAAATAGTTACCATAAATTAGTAAGGTTAAAGGCAGAATTAGTCTTTACTTTCTGTTTCAGTTTCTGTTCCGTGCCGTTCTGTTTCAAAATTGTAAAAGTTACTTTTTCTGTAGCAACTTATTAGCCATTTATGACAAATTTATTAGTTTTGCGCCATCCGTTGTTTTATTTCAATAACTTTTATGCACATAAATTTGAAGAAATTAATTTTAATTAATGTATTTTTTATTATTTATCAAACTGAACCGCAAGAGAACAGAACAACTAATCAATTTCACAGGTTTTTTAATAACAAAAACAAATCCGCTGGTTCGTAACAGAACAGAAAGTAACGACTTACTGAGCCTTAACTCTTTGGGCTCGGTCAAATAATTGTAGCATAAAAAAGTAAGCAATAAAAATAGTGCGAAACAATAAAGTTTCATTAATACATCAATAAAACACATCTTCTTACCCAAACATTTTACCTCTGTCACATTTGCTTTTATGTGTACAGGTTATTTACACATAAATTGTAGCAAAACAAGACTTTTTTACTTGTTTTTTAAATATTTCTACTTACTTAAGAAAAGTGTTTTCAAAGAAAGAAAAAACCCACCGACGCGATTGGTACAGAAACCAAAATATTTTCACAAGCAAAATACCAACAAATTCTTTTGGCTATTTTTTTTCTTAATAATTTCTGCATTTAGGTACGTCTTTTTAAAGAAAGCAAAAGGGACCCTTTTACAGGTATCAAAGAATTTTTTTCACAAACAAAACACATACCGTTTGCTTAAACGTTGCAGTAAATATAATTGTTACAAAAAGTTACTTAATAAAATTTACGTTAGCTTTGCTGTTAAATATTTTCAACAATTTAAATTTTGTTAAAATTAAATAGAAATGTTATATTACTCTGCATTTAAGTCTTAAAATTTAGACTCTAAATATTGCACGCAAGGCATTGGATGTTACCAAAAGCATTTTTGACCGCACAATATTTTTGAGTGTAAGCTGAAACAAAATAATATAGCATCCGCTAAACATGTACACTTGTCGAAGTCACACCGACGACTGAATTGAAGAGCATAAAAATATGTGTTTGTAGTGGTATGCACAATTGTGCAAAGAAATGGAAACCCCTGCTCTAAAGCGACAATTTGTTTTGGCTAAATAAACAAGGTTTTATAGATATGCGTTATTTAAGTCCACTTTGCCATTTATATTTAATTTAACATAAATCTTTTTTTTAATTTTAAGATCACAAATGTTCATAAAGCATCACGAAGAAAGTATTATAATAATATTTTTATTGAAGAAAATTCCTATTTCAATATTGAAGTTTGAAGTGCTTTTGTTGACCTGTCCCATAAAAGCAGCGTTATTTTTATTTAAATTTTGTATCCTGCCTGCGCGTGAATTTTTTCTAAAGGCAGGCGAAAACATTAAAAAGGTTTGACTGATTTATGGCATTTGATTCGGGGATGTTTTATGTTACATTCTACGGCTGTTGCATTTTACGTTTTCCATCCTAAAAATCCTCTTATTAAACCAACATAAAGATGCCAAAAAATGGTATGTACTAAAAATTAAATGTAAAAAGTCAAGTGGAAAAATATATTGTTCATTTATTGTAGGTGTGGATTGTGCCAATCACCTTAATGTTTCAAAGAAGATAAATATTGCGTCGTTGTAATAAATAAATCAAGAAAAATCCACATTCAAACTGGGAAATTTTTAGCTACTGTTTTTGTTATTTTATGGGAGTTTTTGTCCAAGGCCTTTAAATCTGAGAATTTTTGTTTAAGAGGTTGTATTTAAGCGAGTTAATTGAACAGTAAATAAGTCGATTTAAGCGTTTTTTTCCATGCGCCTGATGCCGAAGTTTGTCAGATTAAAGAAATTTTTTACGCAAGCTTCCTTTGTGCCACACAGTTTGAAATTGGTAGAAATTGTTCAATGTTTAGATTTAGCACTTTACAAACAGCCCTATGGAATAACACATTTCAAGATATTAGTCTTTTAAATATAAAGATATTCCTTACTAATTTTGGTTTAGTATGTTAGTAAATTTAGGGTTAGGTTAGGTTAGGTTAGGTTAGGTTCAGAAGGGTTATGTGCCCAAGGACACACTTCCACTCGGAGACCAGTACGGTCCATTGTGAATCCCTTCAACATGAAGAAAAATAGATAAAGAAGATAGAAAAAGAGAAAGGTTAAGAAAAGAAGTATGAGGTGGATAGAGTATAGAAAATAAGAAAGTTAGTAGGTTCAGTGAAGAACAAATTCCCTTTCTACTGGCCCCTCAACAGAAACAACCGCACTATTTCCCTGACAAACCCCAGTAGATCAGCCGGACTACATCCAGCGATGCACCCCAGTTCGTCGTGAACCCTATTTCCTAGCCACTTATGTCTGAGACCCTGCTTCCAGGGACAATGGCAAAGTACATGCTCGATCGTCTCCAGCTCCTCCGAATCCTCGCACAATCTGCAGAAGTCCGGTATGGCGTTGTCCCATCTGCCCACAAAAGCCCTGACCGTACAATGCCCCGTCAAGAACCCTAAAAGCGTTCTAAGACTACTCCTATCCAATCCCAGTAGAACCCTGGTTGCGCCCGCGTCCAATCCGGGCCATAATGCCCTAGACACCCTGCAAACCACTCTGTCCCCCCAGGACCGGTTAACGTCATCACGGAATTTCTCCCGTATCACACCATAGTAGTAACATAGGGGAGGCTTTCCCCTCTCTCGCGAGTTCGTCCGCCAAATCATTTCCCTCAACCAGTGCCGGTTTCCATCTTAGATCCATCCGTAAATACTGCCCACCCCTCAAACAGTCCATTGGATCCACTCCAAACTTCCCTATCCGGGAACTCCACTGGTGGTGTCGCGTCGAAGTCCAGGGTCATAGTCCTATGATCCGAAATTCTCCCGAGAGTAATACCCTGATCAAGCAGACCCATCTCGTACAAGATTCTCGTGTGATCATCCCGCCTTGGTCTAACTAAGGAAGACTCGTTGTTTCTCGGCCGAGTTTTTGGGTTCTGCCTTTGGTGTTGAAATAAGCACTGTCTTGTGAAAAGACAACAATTGTATGCGATTGGAATTGAGCTTTTTGCAAAAACAACTCCCGAATTACAAGTAGTAAAGGTACCACATTACGACCGAAAAGCAAGGAAATATGTGGAAGTTGATTGCACAAATCATACGCGAATATAACAGCCATTGGAAGGCGTAGATTTGATGGATGTACTTATGTGCCATTACCATGTACGTGCTGGTCATCCAATCAGTGGGCCAAGAACACCACGTCCATAAACTCTATAAGAATATCTAAATCCAGCGGCCATATTCTGTAATTCGCTTAGCTAAAGCTTAATCTCGATCGCTAAAATGCCTTAGAGAATACAAAATTTAATATTCTTAGCCATGACATTATAAGCTTAAATTGCGGCGAATTACATTTTTAAGACATTGCCAAACTTAGAAATGCACGTTACAGAATTGCATTCGTAGCCAAAAACCGCTAAATCACCTTTATTGATTTGTAGCGATAGAGATTTAGGTTTAGCGAATTACGGAATATGGCTGCAGGTAGTTCAAAACATTGCGAAAGAGCGAAACATCCAGTAGATGTAGTCTGTTTCCAATCTGCTTAGGCAAAGAAGGTGGAAAAAGATGGTGCAATCTATGCAAAAAGTCGTAAACACAGTGCGTTTGCTCCAAATGCGATCTTCATTTATGCTTCTCAAATGCCAAACATTGTTTTTATGAGTATCATCGTAGAAAGTAAAACAGAGTTATTTAGATATTGTCCATTCGTTTTTCATAAACCCATATCATTATTAAAAGTTTATATCTCATTTTTTTACACCTAAACCGGCAATAAATCCCTGAGGCACTCTTCACCTTTTTGCACCTGGCTCCTAAACATAATATGCAAATTTGTTTCTGATGGCTTTTTGGAGTTTAGTGGGTCATAATTACTCTTTTTAGCTTTTTAAATTTTGCGGGTTAGAGGGTAAATTATATAAACTACCTTCTATTTAAATATACATACATAAATTTATATCTAAACAAATTGATTTAACTCAGCTAAATTTATTTGTTTAAAAAATTTCAGTAATTTTATTGAACTTGATTTAATTTAAAATTCTATTTTCTTTTTTAAATTTTTTCTATGGTACAAGTTAAATTGAAATTTTACCCCAAAAATATCTATTTTTTTTAAGAGTTTTTCTTTTCTATAACACTCCTCTCTTTATTGCCAGTAAACAATAATACAAAAAGGCATCGTTCTGTCAAGATATTTTTAATGCAGAGTGGAAAAGGCGGGGAAAAATTTCCACATTTAAGTAACATCGTTTGTCAAATATCATTTGAAAATTTATCTTTAATGCAAATGTGTTTGTGTAGAGACATGAAAAATAAATTCTTAGCAAAAAAAAAACAAATAAATACATTATTAGATATATTTTGACTTTTTTCTTCATCTTGGCATTTTACTTTCGGCTTCCTTTACAAAAGTATACGCATCATTTTATTTTTTTGGCCGGTAGTAATCACGGCTTAAAAGGACCTTTTAAAAAGCCTTATAAGACGTCTACGAGAACATTTTCTTCTTAACATACTCCTGTGTTCAAAACTCAGTTGTCATAAGATGTGAGGCCCCCACAATCAATTATCCATTTAGGACTTCCTGATACCCTTTGCAAACATAAAAAAAAAACCAAATTCAATAAACGAATATAAAAAATAAGATTTTAAGATCCTTTAAGCTATTTGTACACATTGGACGATTAATCGAATATTTTTTAATATTATCTGCTTTGATTAAATATATCTGTTGTGTGAGTATGATATTTTCAAAAAAAATTAGTGCAATTTTGAAGAATGACGCTTAGTGACAAAAAATCCTCAGAAAAAATTGGAACTGAGATTATCCAAATACATGGGTACTTGCAAAAACCGATGAAGATTGGTTAGGCATTTACGAGAGAAAAATACTTCGTTAAATTTGTGTGAATAAGCCATGAGCTGTATAAGACGTACTCCGAAATGAACATAGTAAGACGCATAAAGAAACAACGATAGCGCTCGCTGGGACATGTCGGAAGAATGTAAGCTGATACTCCAGAACGAAAGATATTCGTGGATCTAAATGCAGGAAAGCGTTAACGTGGAAGACCTTGACTCCGGTGGATAGAGTTGAATAAAATCTAAAATTTCTTGGTGAATCGAGCTGGAAACATCAAATTAAATCGAAGTGCATGAAGAACATTTTTAAGCAGGCCAAGACCAACAACAGGTTGCAGTGAATAGAATAATAAAAATAAGATTTTCAAGCAGTATCAGTTGCCAATCCTTTCTACTTTTTACAGCGTTTTAACTAAATATTAATTGCAACAATGATAATTGTCTAAGTAACCTGCATATAAATAATTACCCGGGTTATATTGCAGCGCAATATTAAGGACTTCCTTAAAAGCCAGCATTTTGTAAGGATTAGGATCTGAAGGACGGAAGTAGAATACCTGGTATAAAGCCTACCACTTCTACCACTAATCACTTAGAATATTTTATTTTATTATACCGCTTAATACACTAAGGTAGTCATAAAGTTGTAAAGTCAGATGTCTTAAAATATTAAAAAGAAATATATATGAATGCTGTTGGCAAGCGCTTATAATTTAGATTTCTAATGCACAGTTACGACAAAATAATGAACTCAGCATTAAAATTTTTATTTTGTTTCAAACACAACAATATTTTTTTAAGCAATTGTAAAATTTTATTTAGGATATTATGACGATTTGACTTGATAGCACACCTTGTGAATAGCCCAATTGTAAAAATAATTTTAGTAATCACAAACTTTGTTGCATATAGAAAATATTTTTGTTATATTTGCTTTGTCTTGGACATTTTCTTGTTCTGCGTTTATTCCAAAACTTTAATTCCATAAGGCAATCCCATATGGAAGGAATCATCATAATTTTTGTTAAGGCATATATTTGTTTGTGGCCTTGATTTAATAATGAACGGATCTGGGACACTATTTTTTCCAAAAAGGTTTTCAATATGAAAGATATTTTGTCCAAAATTTAAATATTTATTCCACGGGCAGTTGTTAAGAAGAATTTTGCTGTTTCATTATTCAGTTTTAATCGTTTTATTTCCACACTAATTTAGGTGGTAGAGCCCAAAAAAAAATTGAGCTTCCAACGAAGCAGGTTTGTAAGGGAGAAACATAAACGTTTTGCTTACCATTGCGCTTACGGAAGACATGCATTTTATATGGCGAGTTTCCACTTTGAAGCAATACATTTTTGATACATAAAGCGCATTATTCAGCGCATATAAAAATTGTTGTATGCAACGATCGGCCTTACACACTGAATGTTTTGATACAGTTATTTTTTAGTAATCTCCCTTACAAACCTGCTTCGTAGTAAAGGAATGCCGTAGCACTTGGAATTTTCTTTATTTTTATAAAAGTTGTTGAGAGTTCTTTCACTTACTTTACTGCATTTCTGTATGTCTTATTGCGTAGCGCATAATTGAGCGCTTATTTTTTTAAATGTACCATTAGTGCTTCGCAAAATGATAAAATTTTTTATTGGGTGGTGTTCATTGTGCCTGTTTGCCAAGCTAAATAATTCCTTTTGCCATCGATTAAGTTGAAGAATCTCCCTTAAGTGTAACACTTAAGGGATTTGTTTTAACAATAATCTTTTGCAAGGAAAAATGAGTAATAATTGCTGTTAAAGAAACATATTTTTTTCTCATTTAAAATACTTTCTTTTAAAATCTTGATTGAGATCAACAGCAAAAAAGGGCGTTCTTTACAGCTCACTTTTTATTCCTTTTATTTTAGTTTTTATTTTGTTATTTTTTTTTGCAGAATTTGTAGAAATTTTGAAAAGTTAGAGAAAACACAAACTTTTCTAATTTTTTTTTATTTATTTAAAAGTTTAACATTTTAAAACTTTCCTTTCTTTCGTTTTCCAAATATCCTGTGAATCAAAGTTTTAAATGTGTCCTGTTTTTTTCTTAAGGAAAAAATTTGTCACAAAGCCGTTATGCTGCCACGAAAATGGAATCGAAACTACAAAAAGTTTTAAACAGAAATGTTTGGCCATGTGGTGAATCACTCTTTGGGGAGTAATTTGTCTTGTTTTATTTTATGTAAAAAAGAATTAATTCCGGACAAAAACTTTTTATTAAATAGTTTTTGTAGCATTAACATGACTTAAGGATTTAACATGCGGGCGTTAATGTTAGCTTTAAGGGAGTATTTAGTAAAATAGATTATAAAGGGTGGTACAACCATAATGTACGATGTTAACATTGAGTCACAAATCATCGCAAAGTTTTTTGCCTATCTTTGTTTCGGTTTTAGACAAATTCAACCATGGAGAGGTACATAGCGTCGTTGATGCGCCGAATAGTTGGTTGAACAGACAGAAGTAATTGGTGACTGACTTTACAAAGAAAATCATCTTCAGCCACTAGGCACCACTTTAACCTCATTGGATTCGTTAACAAGCAGAATAACCTCATTGAGGCAAATAAGAATCCAAGAGTGATTATAGAAAAGCCAATGCATCGACAAAGAGTGATTGCCTGGTGCGGTTTATGGGCTGGCAGCGTCATCGGGCTGTACTTCTTCGAAAATGAGGTCGGTCAAGCAGTTAATGTGATTTGTGTTCGCGATCGTGAGATGATAGTTGACTTCTTGTGGCACCGAAATTGAGTATATGGACCTGGATGATATGTGGTTTCAACAGGATGGTGGCACCTACAACGCAGTCAACGATTCAGTGGCAGTGTTATTTTACTTCGTGGCAATGTTAATTGGCTCTACGATCATGTGATATGACACCATTGAACTTCTTTCTTTGGGGATAATTTAAAGAAAAAGTGTTCGTCAAGAACAATTCAAGAGCGAATGGATGAGATATTCCGGCATATAAACAACATTGAACTTCAATTATGTCTCAGGGTCGTTTAAAATATGGACCATCGCATAGAGGTATGACACCGAAGCCGAAGCGAATACTCGCCGATATTTTATTTCACACCTAACTGTCATAGATTCTTCTGTAATACTAAAAAATAGTAAGATTAAAATTAGATTACTTCTTCAAGCTCCTATAAGAGCATAGTGCCAAAACAAATTCGCTACAGTCCGGTTTGTTGGACGCCATAGCTTTTACTTTATTCCATGTTTTGCCGCGTGTGTTGACCTAAATTTCACTAAGTTTGGAATGGTCTGCCTTTTCTACGGTTGTCTTGTAGATGCAATTAAACCAATTTTTGTCGAAAGATTCCAAAATTTTAATTATTATTATTTAAATAAGTTTGAGGTCTCTTTTTTATAAAAATATAAAAATAATTAAAATTAATTATTATTGTGGTTATTTTGTTGAACTGTTCTATGGTTTTTAATCCAAATTTTGATATTTAATTAGGCTTAAGTTCATCAAATTTAATTTTCATTAAATTATTTTTATAAAGAAAGGAATTTTAAAACATAAATTTAATTAAAATTTATTGATAATTTTTCATTATTGACTGACTTTTCATTATTGACTGACTTTAACCTTTGATAGATCGAAATTGGCTTTTGAATGATTATATATTTTAAATGATCTTACATGTTCTTCCTAACTTCTGTTTAATTAAAAATTTTTAAAGGTCGAATAAGAGTTAATTTAGATTCCAAAATTGTTTTTATGGACACTTGTGTTGATGCAATACATCAGAAGCAATGAAAACGTTGATTTTTAATTTTTCGTTAGTTTGGGCCTTTTGCGTTTCCGGTAACGATTTACTTATTTTTCGGAAAGACATATTTGCTTTAAAATTGTCTTTATTACATCAAAAATTGTATGTGTTGTCAACGGTTTTAGATTTCTTTGTTTAATTCTTCCTTTTTAAAGCACACTCAAGAATAATAGCAGAGGTTTATTAAGTACCTTTTACACACTTAACACTGTATTAGTTGTAAAGTAAAAGCTTTGATACTTTTTTTCATATGTAATGTACGAAACAAAGAAAAATAAGCGTAAATAATAAAAGATGGAAAAATTATATTAAAAATGCATAAAATCCCCAAAAAATCCCCGAATTTTTTTTTAATTCCCGAAAATTACCAAAATGACGTTCTTTGCCCTTTTTGCTCGCATGATATCCCCAGCTTTGGGCATAAATCCCCAAGTCTGGCAGCTCTGGACCATATTTAAACATGTTTTTCTCTCGGTGTGTACAAGAACTTTTTGTAAGTTTGTACTTGACAGGAAGAAGAAGAAGAGAAAGGGCGTACAAAATTCCTAAATGCAGCAAACCAAAAGTTTTATTGTATGAAAACGAATGCAGTTTCAAAAGAGAATTGAAGAAAGTTTGTGAAGTAAATGTTTCATAATAGGGACAAGGACTACAGCGTATTAAATTCTTTCAAGAACAAGAAAAAAATTATTTTCATGTGTTTTTATAAAGAAATCTATTATGTGCGAAGCGCACTTCTTTTTTCACGAGTTATAAGTGCTGCACCTAACACGAATTTTCTTTATTATTTTTGTAAATATTTGATTTTTTTGCGAAGTTTTGCTAAATTTCAAAATTTGTAATATTTATTCTCCTCTTCGGAGCGACATATATCATAAAAATTCAAAATCGGCCGAGCCGTTCTATTATTTATTATATTTGGCAGAAACTGAGCTTTCACAGATCCGTGATGATTCCACTTAATATGATCTGGCCAAATAATATTCTTTTAAGTCTGGGATCACACTATGAAAGTTTTCTTTCAGAAAGTCTGAGTTTATTGGTGAGAGGGGAAGAGAACGTGCTTTTCTTTTCCCCTCTCTCACCCATAAACTCAGGCTTTCTGAAAGAAAACTTTCATAGTGTGAACCCAGACTAACTTTTTTGGACTGATAGTCAAACCATTTAATTTCTGAAAACTTTAATTAAGATTGATAAATTTGAAAAAACATTTTTGAATTTACACGTCATGAAACTATTATTTATTTAAAAAAATTTTTTTAAATAATTAATTTTTTATCCAAATAGGAACTGGAATGTTAATTCAAGTTTGCATCAACGCATTTTAAGTTTTATTTATTATTGCCTAACATTTTACCCTTAATTACAAATATAAAATTTAAAACTGCACTTGGATATAAAAACTGCATATCTTACCTTGTAATAAACCAGTACTGCAATCAATAAAATTACAAAACGAATTTACTGTTATTTTCTCATAATTTATTCATAAAATTGTAGAGTATACATTTTTTAGATAACTTCCTGACCTTAACTGACAATAAACTAGTTTGATTTATTTTTTTCTACATACTTTTATTTGTTTGTTTAGTAGACCGGAATAAAAAATAATAAAGTTGATATTGCTAAAGGATATTGAAATACACTTGCTTCCTAAGCACATATGCACACATGTAACTTTTAAATACCTTCATGCATATATAATAATTTATGACCTCCAACCAATAAAAGCAGTATTTATTATGAGAGAATACAATAGATTGATGGGAATCTTGAAAAATTAAAGATTTAAAATTGGTATTGAATATTAAAAATAATAATAAATTTTGATTTTTATGCAAATACAGTTATATATAAAATAAGTAGCATAAACTTACAAGCCACCTTCTTAATATTATGGATAAAAAACTATTTGGGTTTTGTTGACATACCAAATATACTTCCCGCATATGGCTAACAGCAAGATAGCGGCAAAACAGAAAAATTTAGAACACCAAATTTTAAAAGGTTTATTTTTAAGAGAAAATACCGTATACTTGATCATTATACCAATTTCCCATTACAGACCTAAAACAATTTTACCAAGCTTATCAAAAGCTTTTTTATTCTTGATAATAACACTGAAATTTATTGTTGAAGGGATAAGCTATTCCTATGCGTATTTCACTCGGAAAATTCCAAACAATTGTAGGGGGAAATGTAAAAAGAGATAAACTCACCGTTTATTGTTGATGTTTTTGTTTAAACTTTGATATGGTTACAAGTAAACTGTTGCTTATGATTCTTATTCGCTTAACAGTTTTATTTGTTAAATTTCTTTAGTTTTTCTAAAATCTTTGGATGAAGTTTTCTGACGATCTGGCCTTAGAAATCAGTGAAATGTGCATAGGAATAGCTTATTCCTTCAACAATAAATTTCGGTGTTTTTATCAAGAATAAAAATTGGTTATTAAGCATGACTAACAAAATATTTTTTAATTAAAATTTTGTATTCCCAAAAATTACTTTGATTTTAAAAAACTATTTCACCAGTAAATGCCTTCATTATTAAATAACATTAACATAATCTCAGACAAACAGTCAGGGTTCAGATCAAATCATAGTTGTCTATCTGTAATAATTTGTGTCTCAGATGACTTAAGAAGAGAACCAGCTCAAAATAAAATCTCTTTTTTTATTACTGATAGATCATTCGAAATCTTTAGATTTTGCTGATCATGCATTCCTTGCATAAAAGTAAGCTACAAAATTTCTATAGCTTTCTGATAACGTCTACATGTTTATTGCCATCCTTTTTACTTAACATTCGATTCTAATACATTAGCAGTGAATAGAGCTCTTCCGCAAGGGCCAATAACTGGCCAAAATTTTTTAAATCTCTATGCACATAGCACTGGTTTGTAAATTTTAAGGTTTTTGCCATAACCTCAAAAATTATGCAGTTTCTAAGATAAATAGGGTCGGCTGAACACGAAAATGGCACTCATTTATTTCTCTGAAGAAGCATTTTCGAGATATTCGCAAAAAAGATTCTGTTATTTTGCAGTTGTTTTAGCTTTTTTGAAAAATCGCAAAAATTATTCATCTGAATTGTACAAAATTTAAAATATTGAAAAAATATGTTTTTGCACATTCAGCCCATATTTATATAGTGTGTTGATCGGATAAAAATTCGCTGAGTTTTTACAATATTGAACATTTTAAGACAATGTTTTTCAAATCCAAAGGCCTATAACTCCGAGAATTTTTACCCGATCAACACACTATATATATGGGTCGAAAGAGGAAAAATATATTTCATTCTTCAGTTTTTGCTTTTTTTTGTACCTTTCAGATAAACAGTTCTCTAGATTCTTGCAAATATCTAAAATAACTCCAGAACAACACTTCTTGGAAGAAAAAATAAGTCACATATTCATGGTAATTTTTTTTTCAAGGTAATTTTTTTTTTGCGTAATTTAATATACGCCTTAATTTGCATCGGTTCGCCCATCATCCATGCGGGGCTGCAATTGCGTGGAAATCCTAAAAAGTTCAAAAAATCACAACTTTTTAATGGTGTTTTCTATTCTACAAAAAATGTGCCTTTTTTTAAAAAAAATGCAATTTGGTGTCAGTTTCTTACAAATTTTGCTACCGAAAAGCATGAGTTTTTTAGAATAAAACAAGCCACCCTTTTCGGAAGCAAAATTTTTAAGAAATATACACCAAATTGATTTTTTTTTTTTAAAAAGGCACATTTTTTGGTAGAAAAGAAAACACCATAAGTGTCAAATAACAAAATAATACTACATATTGCGACTTTGATTTTTTCGATTATCTCCTTCTATTCAACACCTGTTTTACATCAACCACATCTTATAGTAATCAACAATGATTTTTGGTAAAATAAACTTAGTAACCAAGCAAACAATCGTTAATGTTAAAAGTGAATAATAATATAAAGAAAAAATATAAGCAATATAATTCTATGGTAGGCAGGCATTTTTTTTTAATACAGCAATACTAACTTAAGCATTTAGCCACCCATAAGACTGGCAGAGGTTGCTGTTTATACACATTAGGAAGATAAATTTGTTACTATTGGTGGATTGGCGATAAAACTAACTAAAAATGAATGCATGGAAGTAAGTTTCTAAAGATTGTTTCTGTTCAATAACAGGAAGTAAAAAGAAAATTAAAAATTTTGAAAGTATTAGAAAAACTAAATTTAATATTGTAATTTATAAAAATACCTACAACGGAAACAAACATTCGCTTTTATTTGAAAAAAAAGAAAAAAAATTTAAGTGAAAAGTAGGCAAATTTTAGATAATCGTACACTACAGAAGGAACTTTCAATCGATGACGTCAAAAATCTTAAAAAGTGTTATTAAATGGTGCAAATAAATTTACAAATTATCACCTTGAGTCTGTTGAATTGAAACAGATTAGAGTATATTTCGGGAATTGAACCCGCAACACTTGCTCAAATGGGCTACCCGATTCTCCACCTGCCTATCGGTAAATAAATTGTTTTTAACTTTTTAGACATTCTTAACTCCCCAAACAAGAAAAAAGCAGGAATTGTATAAATTTAAAGCATTTTGGTTTAACAATATCTACAAGTCAAAGTTTTTCTTGGGATTCAAAAATTAATTAACATAGTTTCTTTCAAATATTCTAAATTCCCATTTCATACTATTGAGAAACTTAAACAAAAATGAAACGTATTAAAAGTTATTTCTTAAATAAAATATTGTATTAGAGTGCCTGCTTTGATGACTTAAAAATATGATTCATGATTGTGTGCGTGATCGTGATCGTAAGCATTTAAAATTTTTCCATGTGTGAGCAGGCGTGATCATATTTTTTTTTTTTTTTTTTTTTTTTGAGCATGCATGATCGTGAGTGATTGATATAGAAAATGTTTTAAATTGATTCATTATTTCACCAATTCCATAAAAATACTTATTTATGACACTGTCTGATATTCAAAAGGCCAGCAAAAATATAATTAAAAGGTTTTGTTAAAACAATTTTTTCAAATAGCGCTTCAAATAAAATTGCTTCTGATTAGACAATAAATTTTCAAATTAAAAGTTGTCATCAAAAATGTACTACAACTTTTCTTTTGAATTTGGATGATGTTACACCATTTCACCCTAATGTGATTATCTGCTGCAAATGTTACTTATTTTTAGATGTCAACAGTTCACTCAAGCTTAAATAAAACATTAATTGACAGCAAGTCTTAGAATAAATCAAAAGTAAACAATACTATTCTCAGTTCTTATATTTTGGGTCATTTGTTAGAGTTCTTTTGTGTTTGTTTAGTTTCTTATTTATTTATTTATATTCTTTTTTTTTTTGGAAAGATTGTAATTCCATTTGAGAAGTATGTATAAAATGTAGTTCTTTATCTTGATCAAACTTAATAACATGTAACAAGCAAATAGTGTTTTTCATACGGAATTTCCCGGGACAAAAATCCCCGGTATACCACACATTTTTCGGGAAAAAAATTCCGGAAAATTGTAGGGGAATTTTCGAGATTTTTTTATTTAACTATGACAACCTTGATGCTAATATACAGGTAACCCTCCTACAACACGGTAGATAGGTTCCTAGAAAATGCCGTGTTGTAGGAAAACGTGTAATATGAGGCTAGGAGACAGTGTAAAATATAATTTTTTTTTTTAATAAATATTTTTTTAAATTCATTGTTTAAATTAGAAATATGTACATACATACAAAAAAATACATAGACAAAAATAAACAAGAGTAACATTTTTATTATAATTTAACTAAATCATAACAGGGATGTACTTTTGTACTATTTTGGTACAATTTTAACAACTCAATCATGATAAAGTTGCAATTGCATTTCATCGTGTTAGAATGAAAACGTGTTGTAGATGAGGAGATTTCCGCAATTTTTTTTTTTTGTGTAAGATTGAAATCGTTTTGTAGGAAGCCGTCTTGTAGGAGGGTTACCTGTCATTATAAATAATTAATATCAAGAAATCAGCGCAGTGTTTCTCAGGCTGAGACCCTAGCGATCTGGAGGGCGACGGAGGTGATACTGGGTCACATTGTAGGGTGGTTTTTGGTGACAATTTACGTCGATAGTCAGACTGCGGTCAGAGCATTGACAGGTTAAACGGTGCAATCGTTCCAGTACGCATGGTGTAGGAATGTTCTGAGGGAGCTCATGGAGGTATTCAAAGTTAGGCTATGTTGGGCAGCAGACCACTACAAGGTGGATAGTAATGAGGTGACGGACGAACTCGCGAAAGAGGGTCCGGATCTGACCTAAGAGGTTAGGGCGGGGGCTAAACCCGTCTTTATTAAATTAGATTTTATATTAGCTAATACGGCCTAAAGTTCTATATGTAATTAAAAAAGCATATAGTCCACATTTTCCCAACGTTTCGTGAATGTTATGTTCACTTTATCAAGGGATTCGTCTATTTCAATTAAAGAAAATATATTTAACAATATTATTACAACAAACATTTTTCAACAATTAATTACGACTCACAAGAGATATTAATTTTTTATTACATTGAACAATAATTTGTTGTAGACAAACATGAAAAATTAAATTAAACACAAACTTTAAAATTATATCACAGTTTAAATGTTTTTATTTATTGCAACACAGTAACTGGCATTAAAGTTTTGTGTGTCTTCTTTTAAATTCATTCTCTTTTTTATTTTCTGTTGTATTCTTAACGTCTCTATTGTGAATCCGTTCTTTTCGATTCTTTCTCTATCCAATATCCTTACTTTGTCAAAATCTGCCGTATGATTTGTATTTTTTATGTGTTGGGCTAAAGCAGTACTTTCCATGGTGAAATAAACAGGTGGCAGCACTACGCCAGATGTCGATTTTTTGCTCTTGCATTGTTTGTCTAGGTTTATGTCAAAGTTTTGTTTATGTGTACAACAAGTTCACATTTTGCACTGTGATTATTGTATTTTATTAAAGTTTTTGATAATATAAAATTGAAATAAATAAGATATTGACCATAATTAAATAAAAATTGGCTAAAAATTTATTTATTTCGTCACGTTCAGCGGTACGCTTTGATTTTTGTTTTAAGTATTTTTACGTAAACGGTGATGTAATTTCTATTTTTGTTGTAATGTTGTATTTGTTGCCGTAACGATGCCGCCTGCAAGGCGAATTAACTACAGGTGGTGTCGAAACGCCTTCTGATTTTGACAGTTCGAGCCTATTTGTTTTGATTTGTTAGTGTTTTGCTAAGAATGGTTGACATTTCGAGCCGTAAACACTAACAATGCAATGCAAAACCCCCAATGTTGTTTCTGTAGTTTTTGGATTGTTGTAGTTGCGACACCACCTGTAGTTGAATTCGCCTTGGCCGCCTGCTTATTCCACCATGGCACTTTCCTTTAATTTGTTTATGTCCATTTTATGTTCTGTTATTTTTGTTTCCAATGTTCTCTTTGTGGTACCAATATAAATCAAATCGCAGCTTTCTTTCACTTACATGGTATTTCGTAAACAACATTGATTTGTTGTTGTTGGTTTATTGGTGCTTTTATGTTTGTAAACAGTGTGCTTAAAGTTTTGTTAGGTTTGTAAGCAAACCATATTTTTTTCTTCTCTATTGTGTCTGTGATGTTCTGCTTATCAGTACCCTACAAATAATATTGGACCACCTGATCCATTTTGATAAAATGGACTACTCCATGGACTGGTCCGTTGTAATGCAAGCATGGACCATGTCATTGTTAAAAAGTGTTTGTAGTGAGACGACATGTCTTCGTTTTTTAACGACATGTTTTCGTTTTTAAACGAAGTTAAAACTAACCCTCTTGTGTATAAAATGGAGTAGTTTGAAAACTACTCCGTTGTAGTCCAAAGATGGGTTATATGGTCCTGCCCTAGCACATCGTAATGTTAAATATACCATGTTTTTTCCATACGTTTGGGTTACTTTTGGACTAGTCCTAGTCCCTTGTGGACTACTCTTTACACGCGTGTTTGGACTGGCCCTATTATTTGCAGGGTAAGTCCAGGTATGTATTTTACACTATAATATTGTTTTTTTCTTAATTGTCGGCATCAGAGTGGCCAGATGTTTTGTTATTCATTTTCCTCACTGTATTTGTTATTAAAGTTTTTATAAGATTTTTTTGGAAAGCTATTGTTTGTTAGAATGTTGTTTATCTTTTCTATGTTTTTTGAGTGGTATCGTCTGTCACTAATGTTGAGTACTCTGTCAATAAAATTTCTGGCAGTATTAAATATTTGGTTCCGTAGTTGTGTTGCATGAAAATTCATGATTCGTCCCGATGATGTTTCTTTTGCGTACCAGTCGAAAACTATTTTATTTCCACTAATACGTAGTTTCGTATCAAGGTAAGCAATTCCTGTATTTGTTTGTATCTCAATTGTGAACTGAATTTTCTCATGATATTTGCTAAGAGTCTTTATTATTTTATCTTTATCGTCTAATTTTACTATGGCCAAAATATTATCTACATATTTTGCTATGTATTTTATGCTTATGTTTTTATCTTGCAATTCCTTCATTGATTCGTTAAGTAGAGTATCTAGGACTTTATCAGCGATAGTTGGTGAAAGTGTGTTACCCATCGGCCTTATTTCACTACTATGAGGTGTCTAGGGCATTATGCCTTGGCCTGGACGCAAAGGCTGTATGTAATCCAGTCGATCTACTGGGTTTTGCCAGGGAAATAGGGTCCTGTAGGGCGAGTTTTGTGATATCTACTGTCTACTAAATGTCTTAAATATATCTGTAAATTCTTTTGTTCTTAACTTCTCTCTTTCTTCTTCCTCTATATGGAAGGGATTCACAATAGACCATATTGGTTTCAGAGTGGAGGTGTGCATGACCCTTCTTATCCTAACATACATATTTCAAGAAAGATGTTTAAAATAAAATCCGATAAGAAAGGCAGTGTTTAATTCTTATAAGCTCTGAAATTTCGAACAAGTAAAATCAATTCTTCTGTACATGATTCCAGGGTTGTCAGATTTTTTGAGCTCCATCGCCAAACCGGATGTGAGTAATCGCCAAACGTCAATTTTGCTCAGTTTTCGTAAAAATTTTTTTTAAATTAAATTTTGCATACAAAAAAAAGCTAGTATTTATAATATTTCAGTCAAAAATCGCCAAAAACTGAGAAAATATACAAAAAAATTGCCCAAAGTAAATTTTGTTTAGTTTCTGTTATTTTTTTTAATTTTTAACATAAAATAAATATCATATATTCAGGTAAAACAACTAAAATTAAGCACACAGTCTACAATATCTCACGCTTCATCCTCATCGATTTCGTTACTGATGTTTTGACCTGCATACATAAAATTAGAATTAAATAATGACTAAATATAATATTCACTTAAAATGATAACAAAACAAAAATCATGTAAAAAAAAGTTTCCAGATTTTTTTTAATTAGTAATGATAACAAAAAATTAGAAACTATAAAAAAAATCGCCAAAATAATATAAATGGAAAAAATAGCCAAAAATCGCAAAATCGTCGGCAGTCGCCAAATGAAATATCCCACCGCCAAACACGTTTCAAAATCGTTACGTTTGGAGAGAGATCGCCATATCTGACAGCCCTGTTTGATTCAAGAAAATCCGTGCTCATCATACTATTAATACCGCTTCGATTGATTTGGGTACGGATGGATTGATTTTTCTTTTGATTGCACGGTTTCCTATTAAGCGGGCATTCCTGGGAAAATACAAAATATATCCCAGTTTCTGGGAAATAAAAAAGTCCATGAAAAGAAAATCTCTACAAATAATGTAAAATCATTCACACTTGCACCTACATGCACACCAAGTGAAAAGGATAAAGAATGTATACAAATATATTTCACTTTTGAATTGAGTGCAAATCTTATACATCAACATGGATATGTACAAATCTAAAAATATAAATGTGATTTGTCACTTAGCAAAGAAATTGTACCATTTGTTTAGGAAAAGAAAATAAAATATAGTTTAATATAAAACAACTGATGGGAAACACTCAACCACTGGTTGGCAATACACATACGATGGTATTGGGTCTATAATTAAAAAACGTGCTAAATTTTGAGCACTTATTCCGAAACATTGGTACAGTATAAATTAATTGAAAGTATTTTCCATCGTTTTCCACCGGCTATTTTCACTGGTTTTCAAAACAATCGCCCCTGTCCTGAATAATGTTTCTCTCGCAATTTGTTCCCTTTTCACATATTTGCGATCATGAAAAACTCCCATGAAAAAAGGTAATTTAAAGGAGAATTACAAAGTGAAAAATTATTCACAGGAATAAATTCCCCTTGTCCTTTCCCTCAGATTTTCTAACTTAATTTTTTCTAGGGAACAAAACATGTTTGTCAGTACATCCTTCTATAAATCGAATATTAAGGACTAGATACGTTAATAAGGCACAAGCCGATATATTGGTCAACAAAATGCAAAGCAAGAGGTTGATTGCCGGCGGATTTGTAAAGTTTTCGAAAGACGTGGTGGCAGAATTTTGGAAAATATTTTACTACATATTTTACTACATTCTTTAAAATATATTTATACGTGTTTATTTTTGAACAAATATTTCATTGATTTTTAATTTTTTCTAATCTTTCTTCTTTATTTACATTCACTGGAACTGATAGCGTGAAAAATTTTTCACATGAGATTCACGATTGCTTTTTTCCCTTCGAGGGGAATGAAAATTTCATAGGAACAAAATTTCCACTTGTTATTCACGATAGGGGTGAATGTCCTTTGAAAATTGCCATTTGGGGTGATCACGCAGTAAAAATAATTGCAAAAAAATTTCTATGTAAAAACTGTTTGATATTAAAAAGAAATTTATTAGGACAGTGCCTCCTCATACAAGTGATCTTTTAACAAAAAGCTTTCCCATGCAACATGGGCTGGGGTTAAAATATTTATAAATGCTTTCTCTTCAAAAAATCAATTTTGTGTTGAAAATTTGACAATTTGGTTCTTTATTTATATATAGAAATTAGCGTTTTGAATCTCTAAAAAATATTACCCTCGCTCCTGAAAGAAAAAAATTAAATTCGCAAGCATGAGTATTGTCCTATAATAAAATATGTGTATATGTATGCGGAGATAACTTTTATTTTTAAAATGGCCCAGATTGTAATTCTACATTCGCAAATCATACATGTTTTAATGCCTGTGTCAAAGGTACTATTTATACATACACATTGTACATACATTTTTATGCTTTAACATGGACAAGTTCGAATTAAATCCTATTTCTTGTAGTTGTGTATTAAATGAAACAACTTTCATATTTTATTTTATGTATTTGAAGTATACAATTTTTCCAAAAATATTTTTTTTATTAAATATCTTGTTATTAAATATCTGAAGCAAATGAAATAAAAATTATACGTTTTTAACAGATTTACAAAACTTTATAACTTTTAATGCTGCCAGAGATATTTGAGATTCTTTTAAATGCTAAAATTGGCAACAAATTTATTCAGAATTTTGTATGACCCTTGCAAAAAATATCTTTATGAAATTGAAGATAATTAAAAATACATAAATGCAAATACATGTTTCATGTTGAATAAAAGTATTTGTTTTAATTGTTAGAAATCAAAAGTTTTGTTTGATTAGGAATTAAAAGATAAATGTAATATTTTTTCCTTCTTTGTTATACCTACGAGATGCAATAAATCAATAATCCATAATGGTATGTATGCATACTTATGGATGTATTTTTAAATACGAATATATTAGGTGTACATGATGTTTCAAATTTTTAAGCAATAAATTGCACATCACCAGAAAATGCATTTTTCCAATTTAGCAAAAATAATTTAATATTATTTTTTGGCATCAAGACTTTTGCCGGATCTTGCAGGCAATTTCTGATAATTAAAATAATATGGCCAAATTTGTCGTCACAACCTGATGTATTAGGAAAATATTCTGATATCCCAACAAACACGACGTCAAACCTTTGATATGAAATGACTTTATCATTTGACATCAAACACAATTCCCGAACGTTTTTCAATTGTTTGATTTTAACGTTTAAATTGAAATTGATAATGATTTGAAAATAAACATTTGACATTAAATATTTTATCAATTTGAAGACAAATTAATATCAAATGTTAGTGCCGGTTCACACTCGTCAAGTCTGGCTCGTCAAGTCTTGAGTTTTTAGGAGAGAGGGGAACTGAAATGGCATTCTCTTTTCCCTTCTCTCCTAAAAGCTGAACTTGACGAGTAAAACTTGACGTGTGTGAACCAGCACTTAAATTCAATTCAAAACTAAACTTGGCAATACTAAAGCGAAAATTAAATGTAAACATTATAAATGGCGATTAAAGTTACATTTTTTACTTTGTGGTTAAATGTGTTTTACGAGTGAACGAATTATTTCTTGTGAAAAATAAAAATTATTTTTGTGTAACTACAATGATTAAGAATACGAATTGAAAAAAATATGACGGTAAAGTGAAGACATTATAAGTTTGTTGTATGATCGTGAATCCTCAAAATAAAAAGAAGCCAATTATTTCATCTTTTAAAGAGTAATAGGAAAGCAATCCTTTTCTGAACCATATAGTATATTTATATACATATGTATACTGTGAAGGACTTAAGTTTGCATGTAGTATTATTTTGAAGAAAATGTTTAATAACAAAATATATATCCTAAATTTCACAAACTTTCCTCTTTCACTTTTAAATAAACAATTAATAATTGACACCATCAGGGCTACCAATGCGTAATACTGTAAACTATAGAAAAGTATACATCATGTAGTTGTTGGCAGCACTGCATGTTAATTTCTTATAACATGGTCCATATTACAGTACCATTGGACCATGTTGTAAGTAGTCCATTTAAGCCACAATGGACCAAGTAGTCCAATATTAACTGTAGGGTGTGACCACGTCGCACAGTGCTTTGTCCCCATATAACGAAGGGACATAAATAGAAGGAGTTGTCAGAAATGTTTGAAATTTGGTACACATAAAATAGCTTAATTAAGAAAAATATGAATTTTTGGAGAAATCGGGCCAAGGACACGCTACCTCCCATGTGTCCTGAAATGGAAAAATGTAATTTTAGCTTCAAAAATGCCCACATAACTACAAAAAATGGTAATGCTGATACACACATAACTAGCAACGTGTGTGTATATTTTGATTTTAATCTGGACAAGGACTCAAGGTCCTGCCATATATCCTTTTTCTTAAAAATGCTATAACACTTACAAAAATTATCCAATCGTAATAAAATTTGGTGTGAATTTGTGATATTTGTTAGATATGTATGTATGCCAAATTTTGGTAGAATCCGATTATTAATGTAAAAAATACAAAAACATCATTTAATGAAAAATGAGTTAAAAACGGTTAAAATGCTTTTGCAAAAATAACAAGTAAGAAAATATAATCGGTCAAGCCCGACCATGTGATACCCTATAGCATAGTATTTAAAAACAAAGTTCCTAGATTGTAATATATTTGGGACCCGCCAGAACAAAATTAATTTTCTTTTAAATTGAAAATCCTGTATGCTATATTTTCGAACACTCCCCAATAGAATTGCACTTACTACAAACAAAAGCTGTTGCCAAAAAAAAACTTCTGTATCGTACCCATCTTCAATTTAAATAAAAAATAACGGCACTAAGTCACATTTTGAAAACATTCTTTGAACGATGAAAAACCAACGTCATCTTGTAGCGACAAAAAGAAACAGAAACAACTGTTACACTAATTTTTTTAATTTATCTTGTCAATTTATCTAATTCAATAGTATATATATTTGGATTTATTTCTTATTATGTTCCTAGCTTATTTTTTTTAAACTTATTTAATCTATGAAAACTTTATTAAAAATCACGAAAAATAGAATTTTTTTAAATACATTTTTTTCAAGTTGTGGTAAAAATTTTTTAATTGTTTTTCTTGTAGTTATTAGAAAACAGTCTAAATATTCGAAATCAGAAAAAAACCCATAGACGATATTTTTTCTTTTTTTTTTAATATTCCATCAAAGTTAAGAAATTTTTTGAGCTTAAGTAAATAATAAGCATTTTTTAAACCACTAAAAAATATGTATAGGAACATAATTCACCTAAAATTTTTTTATAGATGGTTTAGAATATAGTTAGGTATTACAGAAAAAAATGTTAATCTCGTAATCCAGAAAATTAATTTTTTACAATAATTTTCTTGAAACAATAAAAAATAAAGGGCATTTGTGATTATGCCGTAAAATGCAGACAAACACAAAAAATTTTCTAAACATATTTTGATTTTTGTTGTTTTTTGTTGAACGGTATAAGTTTGAATTAATATTTCACAGTATTTGTAGTTAGTTGTCTTTTAAACTCCTGAAAACTATGAAAATTTGAGCAAAAATCATGAAAATAGCCATATAAAAAAAATTTTTTTTTCAAGTTGTGGTAAAATTTTTTCAATTGTTTTTCTTGTAGTTATTAGAAAACAGTCTAAATATTCAAAATCAGAAAAAAACCCATAGACGATATTTTTCTTTTTTTTTTAATAGTCCATCGAAGTTCAGAAATTTTTAGAACTTAAGTAAATAATAAGCATTTTTCAAATCAATAAAAAAACACTTATGAGAAAATAATTCAATAAAATTTTTTTACAGTTAGCTCTAAATATAGAAAACTACTACAGAAAAAAATTTCAATCTCGTGCTTTAAAAAACAACAGTTTTACAACAGTTTTCCTGAAGCATGTAAAACTCATGTAGTTGTTTAGCCATTTTTACTATAAATTCTCAAACCTTGGCGCCCTCTAGCGCCGCCAAAAAGAGTTAAATCTTAAAAATTCTTCAAAATTCATTTGAATTATTTTGTTATCTATCGATCTGTACATTTTTAAGAACAATATAAGACTTGTTTTTTTTTATTTATGTCTATGGGCCACAGCACTGTGCGTCGTGTGTACTTGTGCGCCATTTTCTTTAAACCTCTAATGGACTTGTAGTGAAGAAAAAGTTTTTTTTTTCTTCATTACTTATTTTTTCTTCATATATTAAATATGAACTAACAATAATTAATCAAATCTTAACATAATACTTTATTTTATGTCCTGCCAGTGCCAGACAAAAATTTTCTTCTGAAGAAAAAGTGGAAAAACAAATTTTTTTTTAATTTAAAAACATTGAAATTTAAATTATTTTTTGTTTTACATGTTGAAGATCAGCGTTGCCAAGAAAATTTTCTATTCGACCAAACTTGTAAACCAGAATCTTTTGGAACCGAACAGTTTTTTATTTTTGATAGGTACATTAAGGGTGCGTTTTTAGCATGGAGATTAGAGATTTAGTCATCTTTAATCTGTGTTTGTAGTTTTTAAGATGAGGATTAATTACTTTTATTTGCCAGTTTAAGCGGCCAATGTTGGTGGTTTGAACTTAATCATCAAATGTCAACACATACACATGTATAGCAGTAAAAAGGTAATGGGGATCTTGGCCAAAGAGCGTGAGAAGCCTGTAGAACTCACGTTTTTCTAATTGGAATGCTAACAAAATGAAGACAGAGAATCAATAATGTAGATGGGCATTTCCAACTAAAAATGTAGAAAATGGTGAGATCGTGAGAGTGTTCCCACTTTAGAGAGTGGTATATATGATGAATGTGTATTATTTTCAGGGGTTGAATTTATAGGCAAAATGTTTAGGCAAGAAAATGTGAGAAAGTGATGTTAACAACTGCATTTCTTTATAGATCAAGATGGTTGAAATGAAGGATTGGTGGTTTTGCTAAGGCTAGAAGAATAGAGAGGATAGTAGAACAGAGAAGGCTTCGTCTTGAAAACCTGAATTGATTTGTTTATTACGTTTTGTGTCCACTTTCGTCGACATTTTATTTGTACAACTAGAAGTGCAAATGTAAACATTAGAGCTTGTGCCATAGCTATTTTTTAAGAACAATTGTGATTAAGTTGAACTGTTAATTTTAATTTTTGATATTTTTTTTTTTAGTTGTACAAATAAAATGTCGACGAAAGTGGACAAAAAACATAATAAACAAATATATTCAGGTTTTCAAGACGAAGTCTTGACAGAAAGAATAAGAAAAACAGAAGTAAGGAAACAACATGTGAATAAATTAAAAAAAAATGATAATTACAGCATATTTCGAACCACCAGTATAACTGGTAAAAGATTGATGTTTGACTGTTGGCTTGCAGGCACCGCAGTGGTGCAGAGGTTAGCACTCAAAGAATTCTGATGAGAGAATGTGGTGATTTTTGAAACATGTAAATTCAACCCAGGTTCGAGCCCCAGCTCAGCCAAGAAAATTATCAAAAAATTTTAATAAAATTCCAAGTAGTAAAAATTCCTTTCTTCAGTAAAAATAATTTAATGAAACTTAAATTTGATGAACTCAAGCCTAACTAAAAAAAAAAAAAATATCAAAAAGAAAAGAACAATTTTTAAATTTCGTTTTAAATATTTAACAAATAAACAAATTTATAATATTTTTCTATTAAATGAATTACATTTTCATTCTTTAACTTAAATTCAGTACATTCACATGTATTTGAACGATCGCAAATTCGGCATAGAAAAGGACAGTTTTTCAAATGCTTTCCGTAAATAGATTCAATGAGCTCCATATTTTAATAGTCATCTAGCATTCTTTTGATTTCAGTTATCTGAAGTACAGCAGAGGAGGTTGGCAGCACGAAAGGGATTTTTTTGACAGCTGGAAGAATAATAATGAAAATAAATAATAACAAAAACCGGCATGAAAAAATTTTATGAAAAATACAAGGGCTGAATTAGGAAAGATGACCAGGGAGCCATATTGGCTGCCCGAGGCTTCGTGGCCAGGCAAAAAGAAAATGTCGCTCCTTTTGAATTTTGTAAGTTGGCTGGTGAAGGTGGAGTTCGTGGCCAAAAGATCGAAATAAGAAAACCCAACCTAAATAGAATTTTTAAGATTTTTTTTATTGCTTTAAAATTAATTAAGATTAAATAAGTAAAATAAATTCAAAAAAAACTATTGTTAAAAACGAAGAGAAATAAATAAATCCAGGCGGGCCACACCATCGCCAATTCCATCCAACGAGGGAGAAGCGGAGCACAGTTCCTGGGGTGCATAGGTATTTCAGGTTTTTCGACCTGTACTCAATATTAACACGAACTAGTACGACGTACGTGTGTGTAGACAGTTCCTTTTTTTTATATTTTCTAACAAAAGAAAAAAAATATAAGTCTAAAACCAAGGAAATTAGTAAAGGAAAATTACACAAAGTTTCCGGTGAAAACATTTTTTTATTCCGTGGAGAAAGTTGTTTGCAGCCACGACTAGTTAGGGAGAGCTCTCGCGAACTAGGATGAGTATCGACGGCAATTGTTAAGTTTCAGGTTATTATCTGTAGTTTCCCTTAAAGCTAAAAAAAAAGGAAAAAAAATAAATAAATAAAAGAAAGAAAAAGAAATCGTTAAGAGTGAAATTGATTTATTACTTGGAATTACGCGGACCCCTGGACACAATACGGACGGACAGGAAAACCCCTTTCATCCCCGCTTTGTGCAGGAATAGCCGAAAAGTGTCCCGCTTAAATGAAGGGCTAAGGAGTGAGAGTCAAATAGTGAGCAAGATCTGTCCTGAATGGGAAATAAAAACTTAACCATTTCTGTTTTAAAGTGAAAAGGAAAATTTATTTAAAAAAGAAAAAAAATTTGAAAGCAAGAATTATAAAATAAAGCTAAAGTTAAATAATTTGATTCTAAAATTAAAGTAAAATTTGAATTTAATACTTAAGTTTTGTTTGTCAAACTAAATGGAATTTATATAAATCGTAAGAATTGCACAATAAACATGAATGGTATAAATTTAAAATGAATTTTACATGATTTTATCATTAAATTAACTATGATTGCGTAATTTACTACAATAGGCGGTAAGTAAGGAAAATAAAAATTTGCAGGGTACGTTTGGGACATCCTTAAATCTGGATGTCATGGCGGGGTCATTCATCCCGAGTGGGAGGATAACCGCTGGCGCGACACCAGCCAGCCAAATTGTTCGCTATGTAATTTAGCAGGGAGATTAGAATTGACCTACTCGGTGCCCCTTTCCCTTTTTAATTTTCATTAATTTGCTGATATGATTTTTTTTAGAGTGTGTGGGTAGGTATGTACAGAGTGGTAGCAAGAACCACCCCCCATCCGGCGAGCTCCAAGCCCGGCAAACGCAACCATATCGGCACCGCTTCCCCTCTGGCAACAGTCGTTTTTTTATGTTTTGGTATTGCATTGTTAATACCATGAACCGCCACCGTACCACACACTACATATTGCAACTTACACTACTTGCATACTACCTTAATAAATAAATAAATAAATGTAGTGGATGAGACATGATTGAACCTGCACTTCCATGCTTACATAAAATAAAATGTTTGATAAAAATCAATTGAGAAGAAAATTTAAAACAGGTACAAAAGTAAGAAAAGAAAAAGGATTAATGTCATATTTTTTATTTTTTGTTTGTTTTTTATATTATTTATTAGAAAAGAAAAAAGGTGTAACTGAAGATATTTTTTATATATTATTTTTTTTACAAATTTCCATGTAAATTTTATGACTTTCTTTGCTAAAATTTCTGTTATAATTAAGAATCATAAACATGATTGAGCATGCCTGAAAATAACATTTGCTTAGAATGTATAATTTGTTTATAAAACAAAAAACTTAATTGCAGTTTTATTGATAAAAAAACAAAACAGAAAAAAGGTTCAATGTCAATTTTTTTTTTATAAAATATTTATTTTTAAGGATTTAAAATGGCTTTTATTGTATATGTATATTTGTATATATTGATTTTACGGCACTTGCTCTACTATATAAATAGGATCTTATAGTTTACCTAGAACATTTTATTTTTATCATTAATCAGTATATCACAACATTCCTCAGAGTGAAGATATATTTTGCGACATTAAAAAAATTTATTCTAAAATTGTTTAAAGAGAAAAGAGAGTTTTTATAACATTGAAAATAAAAAAAAGGATTTCTTTTAAAGTTGAAAATAAAAAGCTAAACGTTCCTTAAAATTTTCAAAGAAATAAATGTATATTAATAAAGCTTGTTAAAGAAAGTGCTAAATAAATTACTCAAAAATGGCTCCTGTTTATTGCTAAATTTGCTCTTCCAAACACAGCAGTCCAAATATGCTTAAGATGCATATGGAATTACATAGAAATACTTCCAATGATTTTGATGCTAATCACTATGAAGTATGTCCGATATGCAAAATGCCTATTTCAAAAAAAAAATCGCTTAAGGTTCGTCTAAACCTTTATTGCGGTGTATGCAAAACGTTATTTATGGCCCAACAAAAGCTAAGAGAGCATATGGAATTGCATAAGAATGATTCACTTAGTTTTGATGCAAATCATTATGAAGTATGTCCGATATGCAAAATGTATATTTCAAAAACAAAATGCTTAAGGTACACTCTACTTTCCCACCTGCAAGAAACTTTTCATGAGTTCAGGAAAACTTGTTGAACATAAGGAAACTCACAACGTTACCATCCAATCACCTCCTCTTCAAAGTGCTAATTTTAAACATTGTTAAGAATGCAATGAATTATTACCGACAACAGCATTTAATGCGCATACATATGAGAACAAATCGCCATTTAAAAAATTGCCAAACAGTTAATATTAATAAAGCATTAATTGTAATTTTAAAGGAAGAATTGAAACCTTTAGATTGGTGAATGAAAAGGAAATTCTATTTCCGGAGGAGTTGTTTGGAAATGATAAGCAAATTATAATAAAAGAATTAAAAAAGTTCAGCATTAAACACACTACATTCTAATTTAACATTTAAAAAAAATTATGCTAATAACGCATGCTGAGGACATCACTGAGTCTTATGATAAACATACGGATGAAATAGTCACTAAAATGGCTGAATTTCAGGAAAGGGACAGTGGATGGACACTCATTAAAATAAATCATCTAGAAGTAAATGTAAATAAGGCAAGCATAATAAGAGGGTCACAATTCATGACATTGCCCAAGAGCATTAGCAATATTAAAGGTGCATGTATAAATGTTAAAAATAAAGATGTTTTTTGCTTTAAATGGTGTTTAATTGCAGCACTCCGTAAAGACTTAAGCAATAAACAAAGAAAAAACTGCAATTCATATGGCATTAACATCTATTGTAATAAAATTTCTCTGGGCGAATGTGAACTTAATTTGAAAGGATTGGAATTTCCTATGCCTTTGAAGTCAATAAAAAAGTTTAAAAAACAAGATAAGTGTAAATTTATTTGGATATAATGGTAAGTCAATCGTTGGACCATATTATATAACGATTGAAGAAAAGGATATACATATCAATTTACTGCTTTTGCATTCCAGAGAAAGGTTTCGCTATGTTCTCATCAATGATATTTCCAAGTAAGTTTTACTTTACATTTATAAATATATGTATATAAATAATTATTTATTTTTAAATCCAATTAAAACAATTTCTATTTTATTGTTTTAGACTAATCCGATCTAGCATTACCTCACATAAGAGCAAAATTTATATTTGTAATAGGTGCCTATACTATACACATGATGAGCCAATTTCCAAAAATCATAAAAATGTGTGTGGAAAGAAGATATCAAAGATGCCTAATCACGAAGATGCATTCATATCGTTTGTAAACCATCAGAAGCAAGTGGATGTTCCGTTCGTGATCTATGCCGATTTTGAGTCTATTTTGGAAAAAATTAATTATAGTGTGAGTAACAACACAAGCAATATCCAAAAGCACATTCCATGTGCTTTTAGTTACTATATTAAATGTAGTTTTAAGGATATTAAACTTGACAGATACTATTTTGGGGAAAATGCATCTAAAGTCTCTGTTGACAAAATTGTCAAAGATGAGAATTTTTCATTTAAATACAACCGTGTTAACTGCTAGAATAAGTTTTGACAGTTTGCACTGCTGTGGGAGGTGAAGGAGATTTGGGGGGGAATGAGAATACAGATAGTGATAGGGGGAGAGAAAAACGCGGGAAAGGAATTTGAGTTTTTTTCTTTAATACATAGTGGGTTTTGTGTTAATAAAAAAAGCCCCTGAAGAAGTTAACATTAAATTCACGAAACTTCGGAAAAAAATTAAATAAAAAAATTGTTATTTACATAACCTAACTACATAAACATATATATAAATTTTATATAAAAAATATTTGAGTGACATATTGTTAGAATAAAGGCTCAGTTGTTAGTCTTTACTTTCTGTTCTGTTACGAATCAGCTGATTTGTTTTTGTTATTAAAAAACCTGTGAAATTGATTAGTTTTCTGTTCTGTTGCGGTTCAGTTTGTAAAAATCAAAAACTTTTTAAGTAATTGTAAGTGACAGCAAAATAAATAATGAAAAATACATATTTTTATTGAAATAAACTATTTTTTGATTTTTAGAATTCACAAAATTTAATTTCTTTAAATTTATGTGCATAAATTTATGTGAAATAAAACAATGGACGATGCAAAACTAAAAAAATTGTCATAAATGGCTGATAAGTTGCTACAGAAAAAGTAACTATTACAATTTTGACACAGAACGGCACGGAACGGAACAGAAACAGAAAGTAAAGACTAATTCTGCCTTAAGTTAAAAAAAAAAATTGAATAGAGTAACTTCGGGTAATGTGGACTACCATTTTATATTTTTTTTATTATCGCTACAATACCGGTAGAAAATTAAAGAAATTTTTTCCATAACATGGTATATGTGTTGCGGACATATTTTCCAAATTAAAACTTAAATACCTATATTTATCTACAAAATTTTGGATGTCATAGATTTAAGAAAACCCAAAATGGCATGATAAAAGAACTGTGCGGGTGGAACACTGGTTCACATTACCCGCAAGCAAATTATTAAAAAAAAAAGTTAAGAATTAACTGCGGTAAATTTTTATTAATTTCAATTTTGGATGTCTAATTATAAAAGCAAATAAAAAACTAAATAACACAAAACATAAAATAACTTAAAAATGGCCTCCTTGGCTGAAATTATTAAAAAAAACACAAAAAAAATAAAGTTAAAAAGTGACGAAACCAGTTAGTGAATATATCGGATTGAACCTGAAATTGAACCACTCTCGGAGCCAGGTGGGGCATGCTTCATCAACTGGGCATTCATGTTTTTTCTCGGAAATATGAAGAATGGAGGAATAAAAGATCCAGCAGCACTCATACATGTTATGACCGTTATTAATGACCCGCGTTCAGCAGAAGTCATTAATCCAATTTGACGTTTTCCTTTAGCGGCGACAACTCTTGGAATTTTGAACGGAACAATAGAAAGTCCAGTTTCATCAACATTCCATATTGATGTTGCTTGAAAATTTTTCTCTTTGTGTTCATTTTCCAAAATATTAAAAAACAATTCTACATTTTCTTTTGTAAAGCCTTTTGCTCTGTCAAAGGAAGTGCCGGTTGGCTGCCTCAAACTTAATTCATGTTTATGCCGTCGCATAAAACCATACAACCAATCTTTACCAGCACATTCCTTCAGAATAGAAACTCTATTTTTGATGTTGTTTGATTTTGCCAGTTGAAAAGCAAGAGATCTAATATCCTTTCCAGTAAGTCCCCAATATCGTGCCTCCATTTCTTTGGCATACTTAACCAAATCTTTTTCCATCTACTTATTCAGGGCAGGCTTTCGACCCAAAGGCTCAGTGAGAAGATCTGAAGTTTTGGCTTTACTCTTGCACATTCTAATAAGAGTTGTTTTTGGAACACAAAAAGTCTTGGATGCCAATAAAAATCCCATTGTTTTGGCTTGGACGGCTTCTACAGCTTTTTCCATGTCTTCTTGTCTATATTTACGAATTTCTCCTTTGTTAGGCATTGTTTAAAAAAATCCTGAAATGCATAAAGTTCTTTTAATTTTCTGTCTGGTAATGTGGACTAGTGGTCCACAATATATGTCCTTTTGTGGTCCACATTAGGCGCCTTTCAGTTTTTTATTGCAAATATTATTTTAATTCTTAAAACTAACTGAATATACAAACTTACCAATTGAAATTGCGACTGAATGTATATTGTTGTTATAGAAAATAACGGACCAGTTGAATCCCCAATATATGTTAAATAAACACTATTCGACTTTTGCACTAAAAAAATGTTGACCACACGCATCAACAATCGGCACTTGACTAAAATGTTAACATTGCAATTATGTACACAAAATCATATTTAACGTTTGTTTTTATTAATTGGCAGAATACCCATCAAGGCGGTGTTGTCATATTTCACTCATTTTCTAAAATAAGCCGGTGGTCCACATTAGACGCATAGTCCATATTACCCGAAGTTACATTTAAATAAAAATCAAAAAAAAAACTGATGTTTATTAATTTATACCTGCATAAACATCCATTTATTTATACACCAGACACACAACATCGGTTATCCATACCCACATAACCTGTCACGCATAAGTAAACCCAAGACCCTAGACTGAGCTCGGGCTGGGTAGGGTAGGGGATAACTCTGTCCTGCTTTTGTGCAGGAGGTTTATTATTACTTAGACTTATATTTGCGGTGAGCTTTTCGAGTACGGAAATTTCCTAAGGGAAATAATACAACATGTAAATGAGTTAAATTTAAGTTTATAGTGGTAGAATCGTTTTCAAGAGCAATACCAAATGTGGCTCAAGGATTTGCCAAGGTAGTGGATGGGAAGGCCAGGCAGCGAAACATCAGCTGCCCGTCAAGGAAGTGTTAGGTCGAGATATTTGGGAACCGAATTTTTGCAGGGAATCGGGAACATTTTAGCAGGTTAGTTTTTTTTACTTTTTTTTCATTTATAAATTTCTTATTACTTGCATACATTTAACTCATTATAATTTAAAATTTCTTTTGGTTTTTGGCAGATTTTTTTTGTCATGCTACTAGTATTTTTAATTTTCAATTTTTTTGGACAATAGCTTGTGGATGGTTAAGATTGCAAATTCACGCCACACTGACGGCCTAGCCTGGCAAATTTTAACATCTAAGCGTTTTCATCCTAACCATCTACCGGTTCACGCCAAAAGTTATTGACAACTAAACACATTGTTAACAAAAGCGTTTTGCATAGTCAAAAACAGCAACTGAAATATAAGGCAATTCAATAAAATTAGGATGAGGAAAAAATTATGAAAATATTGATAACATATCCAACCATCATAGCACATTCCCAAATTTATTTAACAGGTAGAAATAAAAAAATTGACTACTGTACGCAAGAAAAAGCTTGTAAAAGTATTCTATTTTGTCGCGAAATGCAAATTTTCTGTTAGAAAAATTTATTCAATTTCTTCCAAATTTTATAGGCTGTCTTATTGATAATTCTTTAAATGCAGAAACCGAAAAAGACTAAGCCATGTGGTAAGATTTTAAAAAAGTTTCGAAATTATAAAAAATTCAATGCAGATATTTGATCAGAAAAAATATCAAAGTTGATAACTTAGACTGTGGGAAAAACAAAATTGATGAAAATACGGATTTAAATTTTGAAACTATCCTTAATTATTAAAATCATTTTCGAAAACCATTCCAATGTTGAAAAAAAGAAAACGAGAAAAATGTGGATTCTGTGCATTTGAGCCAGTATGAATATCAACATAAAAATCTGGAAAGATTTACTGGTGGCAACACTAAATTTTATTTATTAAAACTGGAGAATCTTTTTTTAAAGAGGCACACGGAGTGTGCCCAACATAAATTTAAAATTGTTAAATACTCTTATCAATTTAAATTGGCTATCTACAGTTATTATTGATACCTCAATATCATGCCTCGTGTTTAAGCATAAGGTAAGCTGTTTGTATATTACTTGCCAAATTACTAACAAACCTCTTTTTTCTAATTTTTTATCACAGGGAGCAAAAAAGTGATCATACATACCTCAACGTTATGAGGATATGTATGTGTTGCGTTAAGATTGAAGAGTTAAAAAAAAACCTGAACTATTTAGAAATTTGCTTATACTTGAACGATAGTTCAAAAATAGTAAAATTTTATTTAAATTAAAAGAAAGAAACAGCAAAATAAAACAAGGAAACGATAAATCGAAATATCAGTTTTTCGTCAACGACAAGTAACATCACCCACCTAAAATCCTAAAGGTCATAAGTAATAAAAAAAATTTAAGTAAGCTTGGTTATTCTTTATGATGCATTTTTAAAACGTTTATCAAAATACTTAAAAGTACTCGATGTACTTTCACAAAACGCGTTACTAATTGGTATGAAAAAAACGAACGAGAACAATTTATCTAGATAGATTTTGTACGATTGTAAATTTTTTCTTTATAATTAGTATATAATTAATTATACAAATTAGTTTTTAATATTTTAATCAGGCTTAAGTTCATCAAATTAAATTTTCATTACATTATTTTTATGAAGAAAGGAATTTTACAGCATGAAATTTAATTAAAATTCATTCATTCTTGACTGACCTGAGATTCAAACCCAGGCGGCTGGTTACCATGACATGTTTCGATCGCAACCACTCGATCTCCTCAGATGGATTTGCCGTCTTACACTCGCAGCCATCGACGACTGCTGACGTCAATAGTCAAACATCAATCCTTAAACCAAGTTGTATTTTAACCTTTGGTAGATCGAAATTTGCTTTTTTGAATGATTATCCATTTTTTTTTAAATGATTTTACATGTTTTTCCTAACTTCTGTTTTTTCGTATTTATGTCAAGAATTCTTCTTGAAGCCTGGGTTCGAATCTCAGGTCAGTCAAGAATGAATGATTATCAATAACAATTTTAATTAATTTTCATGTTGTAAAATTCCTTTCTTCATAAAAATAATTTAATGAAAATTAAATTTGAAGAACTTAAGCCTGATTAAAATATTAAAAATTTGGATTAAAACCCATAAATAGTTCAACAAAATAACCACAATTCTAATTATTGACAAATTAGTTTTTAAAATTTAACAAATTATTTTTGAGCAGGTAACTAGACAAGACAATAAACAACTGGGCATTCCAGACGGTCTAGTTTACGACATTATGTTGAATGAGAAAAATCATACCATGTAAACGCAAAATGTATTGAGTAAGAGAGAATACGAACACAAAATCTGACAAGCGGTCGGTAAATGATTTTTTTCCAAACCATTTTAGAAACGTATGTATTTTCACCACACCAGAGGTGTTTTTGTAAAAAATTTTAAACTGTAACCATCTGATGTTTTGTTATTATTTTTGATTTTACTTGTACCATCCGTGTAAACATGAAAAATGCACACAACAGATTTTTCATTTAAACACGGAGAGAATTTCTTATATTTTGATTCTACAAAGTCGTAATACATTGTATTACCGTGTAAACTGGCCTTTATTAATATATAATACATACATGTATGCGATCCAGAGTTAATTACTATTTACCGAGAATAAAGATAACAATAGTTTTATCTTTTGTTTATTTAGGCTGCATGTGTTTGTTATTGTTAGTTGTAAAATATAGTAGGTAGGAATATAGTTACTGTTTTAGTGATACATAAGAATTTTGGTATTTAAGGAAAAAATATATGTAAATAAAGTGAGTTCTATTTTATAATTCAAAGATTGTGGTTGTGTTGTGTTCAATTCATTCCTGCAAGAAGTTTACAGTCATATTGAAATGTAGGCCAATAAAAATTAGTAATAGGTTAATTTAATTTATTTACATTTAAAAATCAAACAAGAAAAAATGCATTAATAAAAAAAAAGTCGTGCATAATTAATTGTAAATACTTTACAAGAACAAGAAAATATTTACATGTATCTTGCGAGTTTGCGTAATTAGACGTTTTTAATTCTTCAAAGAATGCGACATTGTTCTGCGTATGTAAACAAGCCCCACATGTATTTTTCTAAAAATTTATTTTTAATTTAATATGAAGTTTATTCATTTTTTCTTTTGCTTAAAATGCACGCGAAATTAGTGCTGTTTAACCTCCTCTCCACCTTGCTGGCCACTGTTGCTAAAAAAGGTGTCTGCAGTCACCATATCAGTGTCAAGTGGTAATTGTATATTCTACAGCCACTCCAGTCTCAACAATGATGCCTTACGCCTAAGTAAGACTCTTCCCAGCCCGACGTTCTCCGCTGACGCGTGGAAAAATGCGACTGGGAAATTGTCTGGAAGACTCAGCTACGTCTTAACATACCGTCTAATCGTCCTGTCAATATTCCGCATGCAGAAAATTATGACGTTCCCGAGGGTCAGTACATGATAAAACTGTGGAATCACTACCGTCCGCACAGCAAAAAGTCTTTGCTGTGGCTTAAGCGGTACCCGTGTAAGACGATCTAATTTTTCAACAAGGTTATTTTTCAATTCCACTTTCGTCCTGCTGCCATCCGTAAATATCACAACGAGGTACTTCCACTCCTTCGTTCTTTTCAGCGCTCTGATAACTTGATCTTTGACAAAGAAATCCTTCTGAACAACTATAGATTTTTTCCGTTTTGGTTGTCCCTTAAAAGATATCGAGAGTGACTTTGAGATGTTAAGAAGGAAATCTTTAATAATATCGAGCAGCTTCTGTAATCCCATCGGAGTGGAAGCCCAAATTATTAAATCATCCGCAAAAGCGGCAACATTTTTCATGCAGTAACCAATCCTACATCCAAATCCTCCGGTAGTCTCCTAATTAACCTGTCAAAGACAAGGTTGAAGAGCCTAACACCTCTGCCACATCTGATCTCATCGGAAGGCTCCCAAGAGTCTCAGAATAGCTTGGTTGTCGAATTGTCATAGACATGTTGAATATAATTGACCAACTGTTCTGGAAGGTCATATCATTTAAATGAGTTTATTATTGCATTGTGTGTGATTGAATCGAACGCCTTGCTTATGTCCAATACGGCCAAGTAACAGGACGCATGCTTCTGCTGGTGGTCCCACCAGTTGTCCGCACACCCGGATTTTCCTCGATGAGATTCAACTAGGTCATGGTGCCGCGTTAATTGAGGTCATAGCACACCTAATGTCATCACGATCATCACCCCTAAAATACCTACGAAAAAATCTATTTGTGGCTTCAATGTATCAACTCTCTCTAAAATCCTTCTCCAATACAACACCATTCTCTACCTGGGGGGTTGAGGAGAACTCACAGTGCCGTCTAGGATGGTATTAATGCATCTACCAATGTGTCTACGAAAGTTTCTTTGTATAGTTGCATATTCATGCTTGCGCGTCCTGCGATGGTTGTCCTACACAGAAAAAATAATTTTTCGAATTCAAACAAAAAATTTGTAGTATCAAAACATTTTTTGTCTGAAATCGGTCCTACAAACAAATTCGCATATTCAAACAATTTATTTGCATTTTGTTTACTAAAAAAAAAACACTGATTTTTTCAAACAATTTACAGAATCAAACAAAAAGTTTACTGAAATTCATATAAATTTCAAACAAATAATTTTGCTGAATCAAACAAAAATTTTTTGCACAAGCAATGACGCGCACCCAAGCTATCACTGAAGGAGATGATGAAGGCAGAAGCAGAGCGACGGCTGGCTTTAAGACACATGTTTTGTTGTAATAATTTTTGAACGAAGTCTTGTTTATACACACAATGTTTTTCTTCATCACTCACTGTATCCTTTCCTTGGCTAAAGAAGAAGAAATGTAACAAACAACGGCAGCAGACCGACTCGATATGTTTTTCGTCATCATTTTATTTTTGTATTTGATGTATTTAAGTAAACAGTTTTCAAAAATTGAATACGGGATTTTGTTTTTCATTCTTTTTTTTCCAACTTTGAAACCAACCAAAAATTTATTTTGTTTCTTATAACGTTGTTGTTGTTTCTGTTGTTTAAAAAAGAATGAAACCTTTTTTTTACCTGCTATTTTTTTGTTTTTTTACTAATAACCTCGTCGCGCTATTTTATCATCTTTCTTCTTGTTGTACTTTTTTAAAGCGTCCAAAAATAAACTGTATGTGTTTTGTGTTGTTGTTCTTATAGTTCACATAAAGAAGTGTTGCTTACGATCAAATAAAAAATGCAAAAAACGACAACATTAAAGAGCGTTAAATATTTCATACAAAATTATGAAAAATTGAAACCAATAGCGCGTATATTATATTATTGAAAAGTTGTCAACATTTTTGTTGGTTAAATAAAAATCAAACAAAAATATTAATTAAATCAGTAAAAAAATTTGTAGAAATTAAAAAAAATTTCAAACAATCGTTTGTTTGACAATAATTCGGCAATAATTTTTTCTGTGTAGCCCGGAGATTTTGTGGAAAAATCGCATCTAGGTTTATGCTGTCGCATTTTCATTATCGACTCTATCGTGTGGTGTGGGAATCTTTCATGCCATGCCATGCACCGAATACCCCCTCTGTGAGTGAGCTGGGCCTCTAAATATGCCAGTAGTGACATTTCATCATCGTGGCTTTTAGTCTACCATAACGTTCAACATAACTTGAATTTCTTCACTTTGACATGCAGAGCACTAGGCAGAAATCACATTATGTCAATACCCGTTAGGGCCATCACAATGCTTTGTTTTAATAAGACAGTCGGTTCCCCAAGTCCGTGTCAGTTCTGAATTGATTGTTAATTAATATTCGTTGCAATTTAAAAGGAATATTACCTTGCGTTAATTCCCTTAACATTTTAGCAAGAAAGTACCACAATTGGCAACGTAACTACTATCCGGGGAACATGCTCCGGGAATCTCTATTTATCCAGAACGAGTACATTCAATTCAAAAACTTATGCCTGTTATCCGCAGGCTGCACGTGCTAGCATTGGGTACGTCTCAATGCAAATATCTCCATGAGATACCTGCAAGGTTGGTGTTAAAAACCGGCTAACCTATGCCTACTCTATTTATATTCTCCCCATTGAACCTCCGATAAGCAATTATACCGCCAATCATTACCCTAGTGCTCAGTAGAGCAGATTCTCCTATATTCAAAAACTTCCATCTAATGCGGTCGCTAATCGACTCCTTACTCCATATACCTCTCCACTTTAAAGTTATCGCCCCAAAATGCACCTGACACTGTCCAAAACGCTCCCTTATTTAATCAATAACGCCCCTTGTCCTATTTTCCCTACCTTCTCAAACAACACATCCCGGTCCTTCCTGACGATCAAGTCCGGTTTCTCCACCGGTTTCTCCACTCCACCATGGTATCAAACCATTTTCTCCTTAATGCCCTGTCCATATACCTCACTTCACCATCATGTCTAGCTAACCTATCACCTCTAGTCGTAACACAGCCCTGAACAATATCATTCGACTCCCAATCCTTATCCCGAAGTTTCGGATCTAATTTACCGACTTCCTTTGCCTACATTATTCTATCGACTAGCGACTCTTCACCTTGGAGGCCAGCTGCAGGTATTAGTACGGCCTGTTGAGAAGTTTGCGTGACCGCATAAATTTTCAAGGTCCGAGGAGAAAATATTGACACAACAGTAAATGTCATGCGCCTCTAGTCCATCTACCATATCTCTCTTCGAAAGACTTCCATAGTAGTACTGTAGTTAATGTAATTTCTAAGATGAACAATGTAATTATTTGTTTTATTTTTTTTTTGTTGCCCATGCAAATCTACACCACCCTAATGTATTATTGATTATTGGTAATGTAGCGGAGGTGTAGTTTGCATGCAACAACTATTTCTATTGATAATTGTAGCTTTAAGACACCGTTATCCTTGTATAAAAAGATGAGATATTTTCAATAAAGAATTATTAAATACATTGCCTTAAACCTGGCACTTTCTCTTCTTTATTTTGGGCATATAAAACTGCCCTAAATCGATTCATACCAGTGGCGTTAATTAGCGCCGGTAAACATTTAAAACCGAACTAATAAAATAGCTAAGGAAAGATTCGCCACGGTGATCTTACATGGCGATCCTGCCAGACATTTCTAAAACAGAAATAGAGAATAAGGTACCTTGGGTGCACAGCGTACCGGTGCACATTAAAGAGGGACCACAGCCAATTTCTATAGAAGAGTACTAAAAGAGGCTATCGAAGAGGAAAGAGGAAGAACTTACTCAGATTCCTAGGGAAAATTTGCCACGGCATCGAAGAGGCGGAAAATTGCTTAAGGTGTGTCAGAAGTTGGCCGCGCTGAGGAATGTCGTAAACGCTGATCCACCATCATCCTGGCAAACAGCGTCCGAAGTTTGCCAGCAGATTGGAGCTCTGGAAGCCCAAATGGAGCAGTACAAAAGCAAGAAAGTAAAGCATTTACCTGACTACTATTAGTTATTTTTTTTAATACGTTTATATTGTGTTTTCACTGCTTGTTTAATGTGTTGATAAAAATAGGAACACTTAAACAAAAAAAATTTAATTTGTTATTATAAAATTAATAAAAATATGAAAACTGAAACAACAACATTTAAATTGTTATTAAAAAAATTAAAAAACAAAAGAAAACTACAATCACTTAGCTATTTAAGTAATATACAAGTATAACAAAATATTGGAAGTAAATAAGAAAGCGGAATGTCAAAATTTAATAAGTGCTGCCAAGTATGCAGACGATCGGTGCTGCAATACACAGCTGTTTAGTAGAAAAAAGTAGTACCTGTTTGGGGCTACCAGATTATAGTATTTTGAACACAGTAATTTTTATTTTATTTCTTTATCGATGAATTTAAATTTTACATTTGAGACACAGGTGGATGAGTTTATTAAGTGGTTTTACTGTAAAATATTATACACTAAAAGAATTTTTTTTTAAAATATTGTATACATAAAATTATTTTTTAATATAAATTAAAGTTTTGCATTTATGGAAAAAATTGAGGAATTTATTGATGAATTACGGAAATTCGATATAAATATAAAGAAACAGAAAAACAGAGTTTTCACTTTATAGTATAAGACGGATAAGTTGGTTAGATTGGAATTAATAAAAGAGGAATTAGAAAAATATTGTGAATCTTTAGAGAGCGAGGAGGGCGAATCGTTAGTTATTGAGTTGCAAAAATTGTATGATAACGCCATTATATTGGTGCACAATTTAAATATAAAGGATAGTAAGGAACAGGTCAAGGGTACAGAAGCTGGTCTGGTGGAAGGCTATATGGCACATTTCGACATAACGGTGATGGGCAAGAATCTGCAGGTTTTTAAGGGGTAGTATGAAGCTCTGGAGAATTTTTTGGTTCAGAAAGAACTTTTACACGATTTTTTAAGAACTGAGGATAGAGAAATATACATTAAATATGTGCTTAATTTTAAGTTGACGGCACAGGTTAGGAGCGTCATAGGGCGTGCCAACAGACCTGTAACTTTTTCTGATTTGAAAGATTCATTGACTACGGCGTATCCGAATCATTGTAAAATATTATATAAACAAATTCGCTTTCGTTACGTACATTCAATGGAGAAAAAGTATATAACTGACAGTCAATAGTTTTTTTTACCAAATAATTATCTTAAAAAAAATTCAATAAGTATACATACCGACAAGTAATAAACAGTAAAATTTCAAATTTCTTAAACTTACAGTAATTTCTAAAAGAAAATTCCATAAATTTTAAAATTATATTGATAAATCAATGTATTTTTGAAAAATCTTTGAAATTCCTTTGTATATTTTCAAATATGTATTTCAATATAAATAGTTTTGGAAATAACCTAAAAACAAAACACAAAAACGACTTTTGTTTAATTTTTCAGTAATTTTCTGAAATCGAATCCGCATGATTTTATGCACTTCCTACTTTAAGTACTACTTATGTATCTCTACTACTTTTAAAATCAAGAAAAACTACGCTCATTTAAAAAAACAATTGAAAATCTCCATTGATGAAAACTTTTTTTGTTTTCGGTTTCAGAACATGGCCATTTTAATATAAAAATCACAAATAGCAATATTTTCTTAGCAAAAATCTTAAACAAATTATTTGGTTGCGAATTTGAAAGGGATTTTTTGTTTTGGATAAATTATAAAAAACTTCCGTTAGTTGGTAACAAATAATGGAAAAATCGTAGTACACAGAACAAATTATTCGAGCTCGTAAATATTTGTATCAAGAAGAACATATTCGTACGTATTATTATTTTAGAAAAAAGTAACCAAAATGAAAAAATATACACATCTCCACATTGAAAAAATATATAACCAATTTTGGTTAGAAATAACTAAAAACGGAAGCCCTGTTGGTAACAATTAAAAATTCTTAAACCACACACACCCAAACACAAATCAACAAAATCAGTGCGCTCTTTAGTCAAAATATTTCATTGTTTAACTCTTAGAAAACCATATACATACATACACACACACACAAATCATCAATTTCATATACGCTCGTTAGTTAAATTAAAAGCTTTAATTTTCGCATCTCTTATTAGTACAAAAACACACAAACACCATAGTTTATTGAACTCTTTCAACTCAAAATAATTTATTGCGCTCTTAAAAAGCGCAACTAACTTCATCAATAGCCGGAATACTGTACTATCATGAATCAAAAAAACAAGATTGCGCACTCAGCCGTACAAAAAAATTTCTACTGCGCATTACGTCATCATAGACTAAATATGAGTGTTTGTTGTAAAAAATGTAAGACACACACAAATGAACACACACAAAGTCTATTGTTTCGTCACACACAAAAATAACAGACCTGCGCAATGCGCAATCTTGTTTATTTGATTCATGCTGTGCTGTAACTAAAATAGAAAATATAGTCCAGTACAAAAATTTAAGAACACATCGTAAAAGAAAATGAATTTTTTTTTGGAAAATCAAATATTCATAATTTTATTTATTTTATATTATATTGTTATATCATATTGAATACCCATTTATACGTGAAAAACTAGAGTTGATTAGAGGGAGTTATAACCCGTAAAATTAAAAATATTTAAAAGTTAATGGGAAAATTTGTTGATTATTAAATTGGAACAAATTTTCCCAAAGCTAAATATTTGAATTGACCCCATTTATAAGTGCGCTAAGAATAATCGGTTTAGTAAAAAATTTAATAAATTTACTCAAAGGCAATTTCCCTAATTGCAAACTTGGTAAATTGATAAATGCATTAATCGGTTTCGTAAAAAATTAATAAATTTACTTACGCAATTTCCCCAATTGCAAGCCTAGTAAATTAACAAGTGCGTTAAAATTTACCGGATTTTGAAAGTTAAATAAATTTATTGAAATGTAATTTTCCTAATTGCAGGATTAAATACATTTTAAAGTATTTCTAAATTAAATAAAGTTTAGGATTTCAATTATTCCCAAGTACATCAGCATTTCAAATTTAATAAAAATAAAATGAGTATAAATAAAATAAAATTTAAAATTCGGTTTCCCAAGTATTGCATTAATTAAAATTAAGAGACAATATCATTCTAAAGTAAATAGGAAATTTAAATTTTACCGAATTAATTAAGTAGATTTTAATTTTCACCAAAAGTTTTTTTCCCCTTTACAGTAAAATGTTAATTCTAATTACTTACATAAAATTTACTTTTATCACGTGGAATGAAATGTTACTGTTTTAGTGATAAGAATTTTGGTATTTAAGGAAAAAACATATGTAAATAAAGTGAGTTATATTTTATAATTCAAAGATTGTGGTTGTGTTGTGTTCAATTCATTCCTGCAAGAAGTTAACATTCATATTGAAATGTAGTCCAATAAGAATTAGTAATAGGTTAATTTAATTTATTTACATTTAAAAATCAAACAAGAAAAAATGCATAAATAAAAAAAGTAGTGTATAATTAATTGTAAATACTTTACAAGAACCAGAACATTTTAATAGTATCAATGTTACCTATCTTGCGAGTTTGCATAATTAGACGTTTTTAATTCTTCAAAGTATGCGACATTGTTCTGCGTATGTAAGCAAGCCCCACATGTATATTTCTAAAATCTAAAAATTAATTTTTTATTTAATATGAAGTTTATTCATTTTTTCTTTTTCTTAAAATTCACGCGAAATGAGTGCCGCCTTACCTTCTCTCCACCTTGCTGGCCACTGTTGCTTAAAAGTGTCTGCAGTCACCATATCAGTGTCAAGTGGTAAAAATTAATTTTTTATTTAATATGAAGTTTATTCATTTTTTCTTTTTCTTAAAATTCACGCGAAATGAGTGCCGCTTAACCTCCTCTCCACCTTGCTGGCCACTGTTGCTTAAAAGTGTCTGCAGTCACCATATCAGTGTCAAGTGGTAATTGTAGATTCGACAGCCAATCCAGTCTCAACAATGGTGCCTTACGCCTAAGTATTCCCAGCCCGCCGTTCTCCACTGACGCGTAGAAAAATGCGACTGGGAAATTGTCTGGAAGACTCAGCTACGTCTTAACATACCGTCTAATCGTCCTGTCAATATTCCGCATGCAGAAAATTATGACGTTCCCGAGGGTCAGTACATGATAAAACTGTGGAATCACTACCGTCCGCACAGCAAAAAGTCTTTGCTGTGGTTTTAACGGTACCCGTGTAAGACGATCTTATTTTTAACAAGGTTATTTTTCAAGTCGAATTTCGTCCTGCCGCCATCCGTAAATATCACAACGAGGTAATTCCACTCCTCCGTTCTTTTCAGCGCTCCGATAACTTGATCTTTGACAAAGAAATTCTTCTGAACAACTATAGATTTTTTCCGTTTTGGTTGTCCCTTAATAGATATTGAGAGTGACTTTGAGATGATAATTTGTAAGCCAATACTTAGAAGGAAATCTAAAATAATGTCGAGCAGCTTCTGTAATTCCATCGGAGTGGAAGCCCAAATTATTAAATCATCCGCAAAAGCGGCAAAATTTTTCATGCAGTTACCAATCCCACATTCAAATCCTCCGGTAGTCTCCTAATTAACCTGTCAAAGACAAGGTTGAAGAGCACGGAGGATAGTCCCCTTGCCAAACACCTCTGCCACATCTTATCTCATCGGAAGGCTCCCAAGAGAACAGCTTGGTTGTCGAATTGTCATAGACATGTTGAATATAATTCTGGAAGGTCATATAATTTCAATGAGTTTATTATTGCATTGTGTGTGATTGAATCGAACGCCTTGCTTATGTCCAATACGGCCAAGTAACAGGACGCATACTTCTGTGGTCCCAGCAGTTGTCCGCACACCCGGATTTGCCTCGATGACATCCAACTAGGTCATGGTGCCGCGTTAATTGAGGACATAGCACACCTAATGTCATCACGATCAATATGGTTCCAATCATCACCCCTAAAATACCTACGGAAAAATCTATTTGTGGCTCCAATGTATCAACTCTCTCTTAAATCCTTCTCAAATACAACTCCATTGTCTACCAGGGGGGTTGAGGAGAACTCACAGTGCCGTCTAGGATGGTATTAATGCATCTACCATAGTGTCTGCGGAAGTTTCTGTGTATAGTTGCATATTCATGCCTGCGCGTCCTGCGATGGTTGTCCTAGCCCGGAGATTTTGTGGAAAAATCGCATCTAGGTTTATGCTGTCGCATTTTCATTATCGATTCTATCGTGTGGTGGGGGAATCTTTCATGCCATGCCATGCACCGAATGCCCCCTCTGTGAGTGAGCTCGGCCTCTAAATATGCCAGTAGTGACATTTCATCATCGTGGCTTTTAGTCTACCATAACGTTCAACATAACTTGAATTTCTTCACTTTGACATGCAGAGCACTAGGCAGAAATCACATTATGTCAATACCCGTTAGGGCCATCACAATGCTTTGTTTTAATAAGACAGTCGGTTCCCCAAGTCCGTGTCAGTTCTGAATTGATTGTTAATTAATATTCGTTGCAATTTAAAAGGAATATTACCTTGCGTTAATTCCCTTAACATTTTAGCAAGAAAGTTCCACAATTGGCTACGTAACTACTATCCGGGGAACAAGCTCCGAGAATCGCTATTTATCCAGAACGAGTACGTTCAAATTAAAAACTTAAGCCTGTTATCCGCAGACTGCACGTGCTAGCATTGCGTAGGACTCAATGCAAATATCTCCATGAGATACCTGCAAGGTTGGTGTTAAAAACCGGCTAACCTATGCCTACTCTATTTATATTCTCCCCATTGAACCTCCGATAAGCAATTATACCGCCAATCATTACCCTAGTGCTCAGTAGAGCAGATTCTCCTATATTCAAAAACTTCCATATAATGAGGTCGCTAATCGACTCCTTACTCCATATACCATATAATATGCCAGTAGTGACATTTCATCATCGTGGCTTTTTGTCTACCATAACGTTCAACATAACTTGAATTTCTTCATTTTGACATGCAGAGCACTGGGCAGAAATCACATTATGTCAATACCCGTTAGGGCCATCACAATGCTTTGTTTTAATAAGACAGTCGGATTCCCCAAGTCCGTGTCAGTTCTGAATTGATTGTTAATTAATATTCGTTGCAATTTAAAAGGAATATTACCTTGCGTCAATTCCCTTAACATTTTAGCAAGAAAGTTCCACAATTGGCTACGTAACTACTATCCGGGGAACAACCTCCGAGAATCGCTATTTATCCAGAACGAGTACATTCAAATTAGCATTGCGTAGGTCTCAATGCAAATATCTCCATGAGATACCTGCAAGGTTGGTGTTAAAAACCGGCTAACCTATGCCTACTCTATTTATATTCTCCCCATTGAACCTCCGATAAGCAATTATACCGCCAATCATTACCCTAGTGCTCAGTAGAGCAGATTCTCCTATATTCAAAAACTTCCATATAATGAGGTCGCTAATCGACTCCTTACTCCATATACCATATAATATGCCAGTAGTGACATTTCATCATCCTGGCTTTTTGTCTACCATAACGTTCAACATAACTTGAATTTCTTCATTTTGACATGCAGAGCACTGGGCAGAAATCACATTATGTCAATACCCGTTAGGCCCATCACAATGCTTTGTTTTAATAAGACAGTCGGATTCCCCAAGTCCGTGTCAGTTCTGAATTGATTGTTAATTAATATTCGTTGCAATTTAAAAGGAATATTACCTTGCGTTAATTTCCTTAACTTTTTAGCAAGAAAGTTCCACAATTGGCTACGTAACTACTATCCGGGGAACAAGCTCCGAGAATCGCTATTTATCCAGAACGAGTACATTCAAATTAAAAACTTAAGCCTGTTATCCGCAGACTGCACGTGCTAGCATTGCGTAGGTCTCAATGCAAATATCTCCATGAGATACCTGCAAGGTTGGTGTTAAAAACCGGCTAACCTATGCCTACTCTATTTATATTCTCCCCATTGAACCTCCGATAAGCAATTATACCGCCAATCATTACCCTAGTGCTCAGTAGAGCAGATTCTCCTATATTCAAAAACTTCCATATAATGAGGTCGCTAATCGACTCCTTACTCCATATACCTCTCCAATTTAAAGTTATCGCCCCAAAATGCACCTGACACTGCCCAAAACGCTCCCAAATTTCATCAATAACGCCCCTTGTCCTATATTTTCCTACCTTCTCCAAAACAAACACATCCCGGTCCTTCCTGACCATCAGGTCCGGTTTCCTAAGTCCATCGGCCGTTTGCAGCCGGCACTCCACCACGGTATCAAACCCCTTTCTCCTTAATGCCCTGTCCATATACCTCACTACACCATCATGTCTAGCTTGCCTATCAGTTCTAGTCCTAACACAGCCCTGAACAATATGATTCGACTCCCAATCCTAATCCCGAAATTTCGGATCTAATTTACCGACTTCCTTTGCCTACATTATTCTATCGACTAGCGACTCTTCACCTTGGAGGCCAGCTGCAGGTATTAGTACGGCCTGTTGAGAAGTTTGCGTGACCGCACCATAAATTTTCAAGGTCCGAGGAGAAAATATTGACACAACAGTAAATGTCATGCGCCTCTAGTCCATCTACCATATCTCTCCTCGACAGACTAACATAGTAGTGCTGTAGTTAATGTAATTTCTAAAATGAACAATTCAATTATTTTTTTTATTTTTTTTTTTGTTGCCCATGCAAATCTACACCACCCTAATGTATTATTGATTATTGGAAATGTAGCGGAGGTGTAGTTTGCATGCAACAACTATTTCTATTGATAATTGTAGCTTTAAGATACCGTTATCCTTGTATAAAAAGATGAGTTATTTTCAATAAAGAATTATTAAATACATTGCCTTAAACCTGGGACTTTCTCTTCTTTATTTTGGGCATATAAAACTGCCCTAAATCGATTCATACCAGTGGCATTAATTAGCGCCGGTAAAGAAAAAAAACATTTAAAACCGAACTAATAAAATAGCTAAGGAAAGATTCACTTCGGTGATCTTACATGGCGATCCTGCCAGACATTTCTAAAACAGAAATAGAGAAAAAGGTACCTTGGGTGCACAGCGTACCGGTGCACATTAAAGAGGGACCACAGCCAATTTCTATAGAAGAGTACTAAAAGAGGCTATCGAAGAGGAAAGAGGAAGAACTTACTCAGATTCCTAGGGTACATTTGCCACGGCATCGAAGAGGCGGAAAATTGCTTAAGGTGTGTCGGAAGTTGGCCGCGCTGAGGAATGTCGTAAACGCTGATCCACCATCATCCTGGCAAACAGCGTCCGAAGTTTGCCAGCAGATTGGAGCTCTGGAAGCCCAAATGGAGCAGTACAAAAGCAAGAAAGTAAAGTATTTACCTGACTACTATTAGTTATTTGTTTTAATACGTTTATATTGTGTTTTCACTGCTTGTTTAATGTGTTGATAAAAATAGGAACACTTAAACAAGAAAATTTAATTTGTTATTATAAAATTAATAAAAATATGAAAACTGAAACAACAACATTTAAATTGTTATTAAAAAAATTAAAAAACAAAAGAAAACTACAATCACTTAGCTATTTAAGTAATATACAAGTCAAGGCCCATCTATCAGGTCTGCTTACTTGTACAAAAACAAAAAACGATTCTTTTTAGTTGTCAAAAATTAACTACCACATATACAAAGCAAAAGGAAAAAACGTGTATGTGTGGCATACTATAAACGTATCCATGCACATGTAAACAACTTTTGGCAACTAGAAAGAACATAAACAATGATCATCAGGCTTCTTGCGCAGACCTTTTCAATGGGCCTTGATACAAGTATAACAAAATATTGGAAGTAAATAAGAAAGCGGAATGTCAAAATTTAATAAGTGCTGCCAAGTATGCAGACGATCGGTGCTGCAATACACAGCTGTTTAGTAGAAAAAAGTAGTACCTGTTTGGGGCTACCAGATTATAGTATTTTGAACACAGTAATTTTTATTTTATTTCTTTATCGATGAATTTAAATTTTACATTTGAGACACAGGTGGATGAGTTTATTAAGTGGTTTTACTGTAAAATATTATACACTAAAAGAATTTTTTTTTAAAATATTGTATACATAAAATTATTTTTTAATATAAATTAAAGTTTTGCATTTATGGAAAAAATTGAGGAATTTATTGATGAATTACGGAAATTCGATATAAATATAAAGAAACAGAAAAACAGAGTTTTCACTTTATAGTATAAGACGGATAAGTTGGTTAGATTGGAATTAATAAAAGAGGAATTAGAAAAATATTGTGAATCTTTAGAGAGCGAGGAGGGCGAATCGTTAGTTATTGAGTTGCAAAAATTGTATGATAACGCCATTATATTGGTGCACAATTTAAATATAAAGGATAGTAAGGAACAGGTCAAGGGTACAGAAGCTGGTCTGGTGGAAGGCAATATGACACATTTCGACATAACGGTGATGGTCAAGAATCTGCAGGTTTTTAAGGGGTAGTATGAAGCTCTGGAGAATTTTTTGGTTCAGAAAGAACTTTTACACGATTTTTTAAGAACTGAGGATAAAGAAATATACATTAAATATGTGCTTAATTTTAAGTTGACGGCACATGGTAGGAGCGTCATAGGGCGTGCCAACAGACCTGTAACTTTTTCTGATTTGAAAGATTCATTGACTACGGCGTATTCGAATCATTGTAAAATATTATATAAACAAATTCGCCTTTCGTTACGTACATTCAATGGAGAAAAAGTATATAACTGACAGTCAATAGTTTTTTTTACCAAATAATTATCTTAAAAAAAATTCAATAAGTATACATACCGACAAGTTATAAACAGTAAAATTTCAAATTTCTTAAACTTACAGTAATTTCTAAAAAAAAATTCCATAAATTTTAAAATTATATTGATAAATCAATGTATTTTTAAAAAATCTTTGAAATTCCTTTGTATATTTTCAAATATGTATTTCAAAATAAATACTTTTGGAAATAACCTAAAAACAAAACACAAAAACGACTTTTGTTTAATTTTTCAGTAATTTTCTGAAATCGACTCCGCATGATTTTATGCACTTCCTACTTTAAGTACTACTTATGTATCTTTACTACTTTTAAAATCAAGAAAAACTACGCTCATTTAAAAAAACAATTGAAAATCTCCATTGATGAAAACTTTATTTGTTTTCGATTTCAGAACATGGCGATTTTAATATAAAAATCAGAAATAGCAATATTTTCTTAGCAAAAATCTTAAACAAATTATTTGGTTGCGAATTTAAAAGGGTTTTTTGTTTTCGATAAATTATAAAAAACTTCCGTTAATTGGTAACAAATAATGGAAAAATCGTAGTACACAGTACAAATTATTCGAGCTCGTAAATATTTGTATCAAGAAGAACATATTCGTACGTATTATTATTTTAGAAAAAAGTAACCAAAATGAAAAAATATACACATCTCCACATTGAAAAAATATATAACCAATTTTGGTTAGAAATAACTAAAAACGGAAGCCCTGTTGGTAACAATTAAAAATTCTTAAACCACACACACCCAAACACAAATCAACAAAATCAGTGCGCTCTTTAGTCAAAATATTTCATTGTTTAACTCTTAGAAAACCATATACATACATACACACACACACAAATCATCAATTTCATATACGCTCGTTAGTTAAATTAAAAGCTTTAATTTTCGCATCTCTTATTAGTACAAAAACACACAAACACCATAGTTTATTGAACTCTTTCAACTCAAAATAATTTATTGCGCTCTTAAAAAGCGCAACTAACTTCATCAATAGCCGGAATACTGTACTATCATGAATCAAAAAAACAAGATTGCGCACTCAGCCGTACAAAAAAATTTATACTGCGCATTACGTCATCATAGAATAAATATGAGTGTTTGTTGTAAAAAATGTAAGACACACACAAATGAACACACACAAAGTCTATTGTTTCGTCACACACAAAAATAACAGACCTGCGCAATGCGCAATCTTGTTTATTTGATTCATGCTGTGCTGTAACTAAAATAGAAAATATAGTCCAGTACAAAAATTTAAGAACACATCGTAAAAGAAAATGAATTTTTTTTTGGAAAATCAAATATTCATAATTTTATTTATTTTATATTATATTGTTATATCATATTGAATACCCATTTATACGTGAAAAACTAGAGTTGATTAGAGGGAGTTATAACCCGTAAAATTAAAAATATTTAAAAGTTAATGGGAAAATTTGTTGATTATTAAATTGGAACAAATTTTCCCAAAGCTAAATATTTGAATTGACCCCATTTATAAGTGCGCTAAGAATAATCGGTTTAGTAAAAAATTTAATAAATTTACTCAAAGGCAATTTCCCTAATTGCAAACTTGGTAAATTGATAAATGCATTAATCGGTTTCGTAAAAAATTAATAAATTTACTTACGCAATTTCCCCAATTGCAAGCCTAGTAAATTAACAAGTGCGTTAAAATTTACCGGATTTTGAAAGTTAAATAAATTTATTGAAATGCAATTTTCCTAATTGCAGGATCAAATACATTTTAAAGTATTTCTAAATAAAATAAAGTTTAGGATTTCAATTTTTCCCAAGTACATCAGCATTTCAAATTTAATAAAAATAAAATGAGTATAAATAAAATAAAATTTAAAATTCGGTTTCCCAAGTATTGCATTAATTAAAATTAAGAGACAATATCATTCTAAAGTAAATAGGAAATTTTAATTTTACCGAATTAATTAAGTAGATTTTAATTTTCACCAAAAGTTTTTTTCCCCTTTACAGTAAAATGTTAATTCTAATTACTTACATAAAATTTACTTTTATCACGTGGAATGAAATGTTACTGTTTTAGTGATAAGAATTTTGGTATTTAAGGAAAAAATATATGTAAATAAAGTGAGTTATATTTTATAATTCAAAGATTGTGGTTGTGTTGTGTTCAATTCATTCCTGCAAGAAGTTAACATTCATATTAAAATGTAGTCCAATAAGAATTAGTAATAGGTTTATTTAATTTATTTACATATAAAAATCAAACAAGAAAAAAATGCATAAATAAAAAAAGTAGTGTATAATTAATTGTAAATACTTTACAAGAACCAGAACATTTTAATAGTATCAATGTTACCTATCTTGCGAGTTTGCATAATTAGACGTTTTTAATTCTTCAAAGTATGCGACATTGTTCTGCGTATGTAAGAAAGCCCCACATGTATATTTCTAAAATCTAAAAATTAATTTTTTATTTAATATGAAGTTTATTCATTTTTTCTTTTTCTTAAAATTCACGCGAAATGAGTGCCGCTTAACCTCCTCTCCACCTTGCTGGCCACTGTTGCTTAAAAGTGTCTGCAGTCACCATATCAGTGTCAAGTGGTAAAAATTAATTTTTTATTTAATATGAAGTTTATTCATTTTTTCTTTTTCTTAAAATTCACGCGAAATGAGTGCCGCTTAACCTCCTCTCCACCTTGCTGGCCACTGTTGCTTAAAAGTGTCTGCAGTCACCATATCAGTGTCAAGTGGTAATTGTAGATTCTACAGCCAATCCAGTCTCAACAATGGTGCCTTACGCCTAAGTATTCCCAGCCCGCCGTTCTCCACTGACGCGTAGAAAAATGCGACTGGGACATTGTCTGGAAGACTCAGCTACGTCTTAACATACCGTCTAATCGTCCTGTCAATATTCCGCATGCAGAAAATTATGACGTTCCCGAGGGTCAGTACATGATAAAACTGTGGAATCACCACCGTCCGCACAGCAAAAAGTCTTTGCTGTGGTTTTAACGGTACCCGTGTAAGACGATCTTATTTTCAACAAGGTTATTTTTCAAGTGGACTTTCGTCCTGCCGCCATCCGTAAATATCACAACGAGGTACTTCCACTCCTCCGTTCTTTTCAGCGCTCCGATAACTTGATCTTTGACAAAGAAATTCTTCTGAACAACTATAGATTTTATCCGTTTTGGTTGTCCCTTTATAGATATTGAGAGTGACTTTGAGATGATAATTTGTAAGCCAAAACTTAGAAGGAAATCTAAAATAATGTCGAGCAGCTTCTGTAATTCCATCGGAGTGAAAGCCCAAATTATTAAATCATCCGCAAAAGCGGCAAAATTTTTCATGCAGTTACCAATCCCACATTCAAATCCTCCGGTAGTCTCCTAATTAACCTGTCAAAGACAAGGTTGAAGAGCACGGAGGATAGTCCCCTTGCCAAACACCTCTGCCACATCTCATCTCATCGGAAGGCTCCCAAGAGAACAGCTTGGTTGTCGAATTGTCATAGACATGTTGAATATAATTCTGGAAGGTCATATAATTTCAATGAGTTTATTATTGCATTGTGTGTGATTGAATCGAACGCCTTGCTTATGTCCAATACGGCCAAGTAACAGGACGCATACTTCTGCTGGTGGTCCCAGCAGTTGTCCGCACACCCGGATTTGCCTCGATGACATCCAACTAGGTCATGGTGCCGCGTAAATTGAGGACTAATGTCGTCACGATCAATATGGTTCCAATCATCACCCCTAAAATACCTACGGAAAAATCTATTTGTGGCTCCAATGTATCAACTCTCTCTTAAATCCTTCTCCAATACAACTCCATTGTCTACCAGGGGGTTGAGGAGAGCTCACAGTGCCGTCTAGGATGGTATTATTGCATCTACCACAGTGTCTGCGAAAGTTTCTTTGTATAGTTGCATATTCATGCCTGCGCGTCCTGCGATGGTTGTCCTAGCCCGGAGATTTTGTGGAAAAATCGCATCTAGGTTTACGCTGTCGCATTTTCATTATCGATTCTATCGTGTGGTGTGGGAATCTTTCATGCCATGCCATGCACCGAATGCCCCCTCTGTGAGTGAGCTCGGCCTCTAAATATGCCAGTAGTGACATTTCATTATCTACCATAACGTTCAACATAACTTGAATTTCTTCACTTTGACATGCAGAGCACTAGGCAGAAATCACATTATGTCAATACCCGTTAGGGCCATCACAATGCTTTGTTTTAATAAGACAGTCGGATTCCCCAAGTCCGTGTCAGTTCTGAATTGATTGTTAATTAATATTCGTTGCAATTTAAAAGGAATATTACCTTGCGTTAATTCCCTTAACATTTTAGCAAGAAAGTTCCACAATTGGCTACGTAACTACTATCCGGGGAACAAGCTCCGAGAATCGCTATTTATCCAGAACGAGTACGTTCAAATTAAAAACTTAAGCCTGTTATCCGCAGACTGCACGTGCTAGCATTGCGTAGGACTCAATGCAAATATCTCCATGAGATACCTGCAAGGTTGGTGTTAAAAACCGGCTAACCTATGCCTACTCTATTTATATTCTCCCCATTGAACCTCCGATAAGCAATTATACCGCCAATCATTACCCTAGTGCTCAGTAGAGCAGATTCTCCTATATTCAAAAACTTCCATATAATGAGGTCGCTAATCGACTCCTTACTCCATATACCATATAATATGCCAGTAGTGACATTTCATCATCGTGGCTTTTTGTCTACCATAACGTTCAACATAACTTGAATTTCTTCATTTTGACATGCAGAGCACTGGGCAGAAATCACATTATGTCAATACCCGTTAGGGCCATCACAATGCTTTGTTTTAATAAGACAGTCGGATTCCCCAAGTCCGTGTCAGTTCTGAATTGATTGTTAATTAATATTCGTTGCAATTTAAAAGGAATATTACCTTGCGTCAATTCCCTTAACATTCTAGCAAGAAAGTTCCACAATTGGCTACGTAACTACTATCCGGGGAACAACCTCCGAGAATCGCTATTTATCCAGAACGAGTACATTCAAATTAGCATTGCGTAGGTCTCAATGCAAATATCTCCATGAGATACCTGCAAGGTTGGTGTTAAACACCGGCTAACCTATGCCTACTCTATTTATATTCTCCCCATTGAACCTCCGATAAGCAATTATACCGCCAATCATTACCCTAGTGCTCAGTAGAGCAGATTCTCCTATATTCAAAAACTTCCATATAATGAGGTCGCTAATCGACTCCTTACTCCATATACCATATAATATGCCAGTAGTGACATTTCATCATCGTGGCTTTTTGTCTACCATAACGTTCAACATAACTTGAATTTCTTCATTTTGACATGCAGAGCACTGGGCAGAAATCACATTATGTCAATACCCGTTAGGGCCATCACAATGCTTTGTTTTAATAAGACAGTCGGATTCCCCAAGTCCGTGTCAGTTCTGAATTGATTGTTAATTAATATTCGTTGCAATTTAAAAGGAATATTACCTTGCGTTAATTCCCTTAACATTTTAGCAAGAAAGTTCCACAATTGGCTACGTAACTACTATCCGGGGAACAAGCTCCGAGAATCGCTATTTATCCAGAACGAGTACATTCAAATTAAAAACTTAAGCCTGTTATCCGCAGACTGCACGTGCTAGCATTGCGTAGGTCTCAATGCAAATATATCCATGAGATACCTGCAAGGTTGGTGTTAAAAACCGGCTAACCTATGCCTACTCTATTTATATTCTCCCCATTGAACCTCCGATAAGCAATTATACCGCCAATCATTACCCTAGTGCTCAGTAGAGCAGATTCTCCTATATTCAAAAACTTCCATATAATGAGGTCGCTAATCGACTCCTTACTCCATATACCATATAATATGCCAGTAGTGACATTTCATCATCGTGGCTTTTTGTCTACCATAACGTTCAACATAACTTGAATTTCTTCATTTTGACATGCAGAGCACTGGGCAGAAATCACATTATGTCAATACCCGTTAGGGCCATCACAATGCTTTGTTTTAATAAGACAGTCGGATTCCCCAAGTCCGTGTCAGTTCTGAATTGATTGTTAATTAATATTCGTTGCAATTTAAAAGGAATATTACCTTGCGTCAATTCCCTTAACATTCTAGCAAGAAAGTTCCACAATTGGCTACGTAACTACTATCCGGGGAACAACCTCCGAGAATCGCTATTTATCCAGAACGAGTACATTCAAATTAGCATTGCGTAGGTCTCAATGCAAATATCTCCATGAGATACCTGCAAGGTTGGTGTTAAACACCGGCTAACCTATGCCTACTCTATTTATATTCTCCCCATTGAACCTCCGATAAGCAATTATACCGCCAATCATTACCCTAGTGCTCAGTAGAGCAGATTCTCCTATATTCAAAAACTTCCATATAATGAGGTCGCTAATCGACTCCTTACTCCATATACCATATAATATGCCAGTAGTGACATTTCATCATCGTGGCTTTTTGTCTACCATAACGTTCAACATAACTTGAATTTCTTCATTTTGACATGCAGAGCACTGGGCAGAAATCACATTATGTCAATACCCGTTAGGGCCATCACAATGCTTTGTTTTAATAAGACAGTCGGATTCCCCAAGTCCGTGTCAGTTCTGAATTGATTGTTAATTACTATTCGTTGCAATTTAAAAGGAATATTACCTTGCGTCAATTCCCTTAACATTCTAGCAAGAAAGTTCCACAATTGGCTACGTAACTACTATCCGGGGAACAACCTCCGAGAATCGCTATTTATCCAGAACGAGTACATTCAAATTAAAAACTTAAGCCTGTTATCCGCAGACTGCACGTGCTAGCATTGCGTAGGTCTCAATGCAAATATCTCCATGAGATACCTGCAAGGTTGGTGTTAAAAACCGGCTAACCTATGCCTACTCTATTTATATTCTCCCCATTGAACCTCCGATAAGCAATTATACCGCCAATCATTACCCTAGTGCTCAGTAGAGCAGATTCTCCTATATTCAAAAACTTCCATATAATGAGGTCGCTAATCGACTCCTTACTCCATATACCTCTCCAATTTAAAGTTATCGCCCCAAAATGCACCTGACACTGCCCAAAACGCTCCCAAATTTCATCAATAACGCCCCTTGTCCTATATTTTCCTACCTTCTCCAAAACAAACACATCCCGGTCCTTCCTGACCATCAGGTCCGGTTTCCTAAGTCCATCGGCCGTTTGCAGCCGGCACTCCACCACGGTATCAAACCCCTTTCTCCTTAATGCCCTGTCCATATACCTCACTACACCATCATGTCTAGCTTGCCTATCAGTTCTAGTCCTAACACAGCCCTGAACAATATGATTCGACTCCCAATCCTAATCCCGAAGTTTCGGATCTAATTTACCGACTTCCTTTGCCTACATTATTCTATCGACTAGCGACTCTTCACCTTGGAGGCCAGCTGCAGGTATTAGTACGGCCTGTTGAGAAGTTTGCGTGACCGCACCATAAATTTTCAAGGTCCGAGGAGAAAATATTGACACAACAGTAAATGTCATGCGCCTCTAGTTCATCTACCATATCTCTCCTCGACAGACTAACATAGTAGTGCTGTAGTTAATGTAATTTCTAAAATGAACAATTCAATTATTTTTTTTATTTTTTTTTTGTTGCCCATGCAAATCTACACCACCCTAATGTATTATTGATTATTGGAAATGTAGCGGAGGTGTAGTTTGCATGCAACAACTATTTCTATTGATAATTGTAGCTTTAAGATACCGTTATCCCTGTATAAAAAGATGAGTTATTTTCAATAAAGAATTATCAAATACATTGCCTTAAACCTGGGACTTTCTCTTCTTTATTTTGGGCATATAAAACTGCCCTAAATCGATTCATACCAGTGGCATTAATTAGCGCCGGTAAAGAAAAAAAACATTTAAAACCGAACTAATAAAATAGCTAATGTAAGATTCACTACGGTGATCTTACATGGCGATCCTGCCAGACATTTCTAAAACAGAAATAGAGAAAAAGGTACCTTGGGTGCACAGCGTACCGGTGCACATTAAAGAGGGACCACAGCCAATTTCTATAGAAGAGTACCAAAAGAGGCTATCGAAGAGGAAAGAGGAAGAACTTACCCAGATTCCTAGGGTACATTTGCCACGGCATCGAAGAGGCGGAAAATTGCTTAAGGTGTGTCGGAAGTTGGCCGCGCTGAGGAATGTCGTAAACGCTGATCCACCATCATCCTGGCAAACAGCGTCCGAAGTTTGCCAGCAGATTGGAGCTCTGGAAGCCCAAATGGAGCAGTACAAAAGCAAGAAAGCATTTACCTGACTGCTATTAGCTATTTTTTTTTAATACGTTTATATTTTTTTCACTGCTTGTTTAATGTGTTGATAAAAATAGGAACACTTAAACAAGAAAATTTAATTTGTTATTATAAAATTAATAAAAATATGAAAACTTAAACAACAAAATTTAAATTGTTATTAAAAAATTAAAAAACAAAAGAAAACTACAATCACTTAGCTATTTAAGTAATATACAAGTATAACAAAATATTGGAAGTAAATAAGAAAGCGGAATGTCAAAATTTAATAAGTGCTGCCAAGTATGCAGACGATCGGTGCTGCAATACACAGCTGTTTAGTAGAAAAAAGTAGTACCTGTTTGGGGCTACCAGATTATAGTATTTTGAACACAGTAATTTTTATTTTATTTCTTTATCGATGAATTTAAATTTTACATTTGAGACACAGGTGGATGAGTTTATTGAGTGGTTTTATTGTAAAATATTATACACTAAAAGAATTTTTTTTATAATATTAAAGTTTTGCATTTATGGAAAAAATTAAGGAATTTATTGATGAATTACGGAAATTCGATATAAATGTAAAGAAACAGAAAACAGAGTATTCACTTTACAGTATAAGACGGATAAGTTGGTTAGATTGGAATTAATAAAAGAGGAATTAGAAAAATATTGTGAAGCTTTAGAGAGCGAGGAGGGCGAATCGTTAGTTATTGAGTTGCAAAAATTGTATGATAACGCCATTAAATTGGTACACAATTTAAATATAAGGGATAGTAAGGAACCTTGACCTGTACAGAAGCTGGTCTGGTGGAAGGCAATATGGCACATTTCGACATAACGGTGATGGGGTCGTATGAAGCTCTGGAGGATTTTTTGGTTCAGACAGAACTTTTACACGATTTTTTAAGAACTGAGGATAGAGAAATATACATTAAATATGTGTTGAATTTTAAGTTGACGGCACAGGTTAGGAGCGTCATAGGGCGTGCCAACAGACCTGTAACTTTTTCTGATTTGAAAGAGTCATTGACTACGGCGTATCCGAATCATTGTAAAATATTATACAAACAAATTCGCCTTTCGTTACGTACATTCAATGGAGAAAAAGTATATAACTGACAGTCAATAGTTTTTTTTACCAAATAATTAACTTAAAAAAAATTCAATAAGTATACATACCGACAAGTTATAAACAGTAAAGTTTCAAATTTCTTAAACTTACAGTAATTTCTAAAAGAAAATTCCATAAATTTTAAAATTATATTGATAAATGAATGTATTTTTGAAAAATCTTTGAAATTCCTTTGTATATTTTCAAATATGTCTTCTTTTGCTAATCTCGATTTAGTATTGCTAAAAAGTTTGTAAATTGTGTTATTTGTTCGTAGAGCTAATTCATAATTATCCTTGTCGTAAATATCAGAATTTTTTAATCTTTCGGAAAAACCAGGAACGTATGTAATTGATTTGTAAACTTTTTGTGGTTTATCCCGTTATTCTAACATGTTTTTGATTCGTATGTGTTTAATCAAATTCTTAATAGTTTTTCTCGGAAAGTCATTCATACCTAATATATTGTTAATTCTTATAACGTTTTTTCAATAAAATTTAAATTTGCTCGAGACTAAATAAAGTTTTAATTTTCTTAAATTAAAGGAAAATTTAATTTGTTCCAAACGAATTGAAAGTTAATTTTTTTTCCTAAATACATAAAAATGTTAAATTCCACAGAATTTAAGAATATTTTTGTAAATTTTCCAAAGATACAATTTTTTAATGTCTTCAAATTAAAGGAAAAGAGTTAATTCCCCTAAATAAAATAAAAAATTTTAATTTCCCTAAACAAAACATAAAATTTTATTTTTCCAAATAATGAAATAAGTTATTAATTGCGCGTGAGTCCATACGTAAAGAAATGAGAATTTGGTAACATTGAAAAACAAATAAATACAAATATAAACTTAAGGTACCCATATCCACTTTTCTGGTTTTATTAATTTGTTTTAACTATTCCATAGTTACCCTACCCCCTAAATTTTACAGAAAAGTGGTTTTTGTTGCAACAATCTCACAATAATAGTGCTGCAGTTTTACCCCCATACTTAAATTTGCCATTATTAACTAATATTTGCATTTATTGGAACACATACGACCCCTTAATTACCATTCATTCTCATTTAAGGCGTCTAAAATTCGAAAATAACTCTAACTTAACGGTACTTACATATTCCCTAGAGTAATAAAGGATCTTACTGATAATTGAAACTAGCGCCAGAAGCTAGCAATCAATCGATTATAAAACGTGTTATATGAAGAGGCATTGAGAAAAGTATCAAAGTTGCCTTCCATAGGAGAAAATTTTGATGTAGCATACAATATCTTAATCGAGATTCGAATAACAGAGCTACAGCAACGGTACATTTTAAAACTATTCTTGACGCTCCGTTTGTACAATATAATTTGCGAAAAGTTAAGAAGTTCTTGGAATCCGCAAATGAAAGTTTTGATACTTTAAATGCCATATAAATGGATGCAGAAGAGATGTATCAGACATTTGTGTGTTTTATATTGCAACGGAAATTGGATGATCAAATGAGAATCGCGTGAATTACCTAAAGTAGAGAAACTGATAGATATTCTTAATCATATTAAATATTCCTTTGAGGTTAGTCAACAGTTTACGAGTTGCAACAATTAGGTATGTACTTAATTATACAAATTCTCTAACCGAAAACATTAAAAGCAGGTTAGAATGCTCAATAGGGCATAAAGTATTTTTGTGCTCCAAATTTAAAGCATTTCCAGTGAAGGATAGACTGGAAATTGTTTAGATGTCGGACATGTTTCCGACAATTGTAAGTTCACTTTTAGATGTCGGACATGTAAAAGTGATCACAATACTCTGCAAGAGGAAAAATCTAAAATGCTGTCTACAGCAGTTATACAGGTTAAAGCGAGGCAAAACAAATGGATTGACTGCAGAGTTCTATTAGATGGTTGTTCACAATTGAATATTTTGACAAAAGTATTTCGAAAGAAATTAAATTTAGATGGTATCAAAATTAACAAGCAAATTGAAGGTAAAAAATCATCAGTCAATAAGAAAATTTATATTAATATCAGGTCAAAAACAACAAAGTACAAAACAGCTTTTGCATTTCTGGCATCTAAATTCCGCCTTTCTATCATGAGCCATCGCATAAGATGTGTCTGATAAAGAACAACAAGGCGAAAAATGGTAAAGAGACTTTCAACCAGTAACCTGCCAAAGTGCCGATTTTTGTAACAAAAATTCCGATTTGCTTATTTGTGTAATTTATTAATTTTGGGCAACACTGGAACACTTGTCACATTAAAAGAGACAACTGTTAATATGTCAGCGCCTTTAAGAAAAAAAAAAGAAATAAGTTAAAAGAATATGCAGTGTTTGCATGTGTTTTGGCTAAGTACATTTTTGTTTGAAAAATATCCAACTATGAAGAATGCAAGAACTAAATAAAAGACAAAAAGACAACGGTTAAAGCTTAGAAGGTAAAATTGTTTAAAACTAATAATACAATTTATTTAAAATAAAACAAATATTTAATGTGTAAAAATGGATAGATACTTACAAAAAATCAAACGTAAGCTTAATTTATGTTCGCTATCTGAATGAAATAAATTTTTGTCAAAAAATTATTCTTACAGATAACAATATGAGGATGATGCAGCTTGTACATCAAATACACAACTTAATGCACATACATAAGCAATGTTTATGGTCCAAAACACAAGATACAAAAATATAATTAACAAAATCATTTAAAGTTCTTAAGGTGGGTGAAAAGAAAAAGCACAAGCTAAAAGGAGAATAGTTTTATGATGACTTTAAATATCGGGCTGAAGAAACTATATTATTGTTGCCAATTGTGTACAAAAACAAAAACTTTTGACCGCTGCAAATGCCACAACAGCCTTCAATATGAACACAACCTTCTTTTTAACAATGACATGGTCCATGCTTGCATAACATTGGACCAGTCCAGGGAGTAGTCCATTTAATCAAAATGGATCAAGTTGTCCAATAGTATTTGCAATGTTAAAATACAGGACTATTTCTTTGAATTATTAAATGTGGAAAGTAAGAAAATAATTCTTTGATGGAAATTCTGAAAGAGCTTTATTGCTGAAAAAAACAAATTTTAGACTCTGAAAGTAGAGACTTAACATATTTAAATTTTGAAGATGTTTTGGAAGGAAGTAGAGTAAATTTGCAAACTTTTTTGCAAAAAAAAAATATTTGTCAATATTAAATGTTAAAAAAAACTTTTTTGAACTATAGAAGTAGGGTAGCCAGATTTTAAATTCGGAAAAATAGTACATTGAATACAAAAAAACAGTACAATCAAGAAAAAAACAGTACATTTTTATGACGAATTATTAACCCCCAATTTTACAAAGTTCAGTTATAATTCACTATCAGTTATAGCTGTGTAATTCTGTGTCTAAGGGATTAACACAGAAAGTTAACCAATCTTCGATTTGATTGCAGAACTGCAGGGCACTAAAGATGCGGGATGATCTTGATATTAATTCTGATAGCAACCGTTGCCTCTTGCTGCTGCTGTTGTTGACGTGGTAGATGCAGCATTGTGTGGTGCAACTTACCGCACCGTTTGCAGGCCTCCATGGAGGTGCACGAGTTTCTGGTGTGGCTTCTTGCCAGGCAATTAAAGCAATAGCCTAGGTTTCCCACCACCTCTCGCCTCCTTTCTACCGTCATTGACATAAACCTTCGGCAAAATACCAGACCATGGTACCCCTTGCAGAGCACGCAATAAAACACCTCCAGGTCTCTGGGCTGGCGATTATCGCTTTCCGAGCTACGGTCTGGACATGGCACTCTGGTGGCCGTAAGTCTTCTATTGGACCTGCTACCAAAGAAACGGAATACCAGAGGAAATACATACATTTTTATTAGTAAATTATAAGAAATTTCGGTTGGAATGGGGAAAGAGGCTGAGTTAGCTTAATGACTACGGAAATTTAAAGGTTGGATGAGAGAATATAATTAATCATGCTGAAAATATATGAGACAATAAATTACAATAAAGTGGACAATACGGTTGACGCAAGTTGTCAGTTGGCTAAGAACGGCAGATAGCATAGTTTCAATATGGGCCTGGTTACTACTCCCGAGGCTGTGCGCACTTCTGCTATACGAGCGTTTCCATCAGAGCCATTAAAGGTTTTTTCGATCCTACCCAGACGCCACTCGTGGGGTGGTAGCAAATCGTCCATCACGACTACAAGGTCGCCTACTTGTCTGTTGGTAGCGGTGTTCTGCCATTTGTAACGTTTATGCAAAGATTTTAGGTACTCTGCCTTCCATCGTATGGAGAACTGGTGATGAATCGCTTTCATCTTTTCCCATCTGTTTATGACCGAGATACTTTGGTATGGCTGTTCGGGGACGCCATTAAGGGCGCATCCCTTAAGAAATGTCCCGGAGTTAGGGCAGTCAAATCAGATGGGTCTTCTGATATGGCAGAAATTGGGCGAGAGTTCAAGACACCTTCAATTCGGGCCAATACGGTAGAAAATTCTTCAAAGTTAAATTTCTGACCGCTTGCTATGCGTTTAAAATGAAACTTGAAGCTTTTTACAGCAGCTTCCCATAAGCCGCCCATATGAGGAGCATGGGGTGGTATAAACTTCCATTCGAAACCGTGAGACACATAGTTTTGTGATATGTCTTGAGCAGAGTTTCGCAGAAAGGCAGAAAATTCACGCGCAAGCGCTCTACTGGCCCCCAGAAAATTCTTCCCGTTATCCGACATAACCCTTTGGGGGAGGCCCCGCCTCCCGACGAAACGAGCAAAAGTGGCCTGAACCGCCCTTGAAGAAAGCTCAGAGCATAATTCCAAATGAACAGCTTTCGTACTAAAGCATACGAAAACACATGCGTATCCTTTTACGTATGTAGCCTTGCGCAAAGGAGACACTTTGAGCTCAAATGGCCTAGCAAAATCAAATCCCGTGGTTTGAAATGCTGGCAATAAGGTGCACCGTTCAATACATATAATACAAATTTTACACTTGCGTATTATACTTTTTACACGGGGTTTAAGTCTTGTTATAAAATACTCCGTTTGTATCATTCTGCACATTTGGCTACATTCAGCATGATACAGAAATTCGTGCAAATATTGCAGATAAAAGCGATAGAATTGTGAATCACCCGGTAGTATTATAGGGTAACGCTCATTGTAGGGAAGAGTTGATTGAACCAATCTGCCGTTCGCTCGCATAATTAAATCTGAGTCCAGAAACGGATTCAATGGTTTAAGTGAACTTCTTCTTGACAAGCTTTGAGAGGCTTGCAGACATTTGTAGTCTTCGGCATAAAATACTTCTTGAGACAAAGCAATGAGTCTAAGTTCTACAAATTTCATTTCCGATTGTGTAAGCAACATTAGATTCCCGGTTTGCGAATTTTGTCGTATACTTCCCCTGCATTTCCTATAAAACCTGAACATATAGCATACAACGCGTAAGGACCTATGTATATGATGAGAATCTAATGAGAATTTCATAGTCCTCAACCTCGACATGTAACGCCTGGGACTGGTTTCTAGAAACTTCAGATTCTTTTTGGCAATTCCGTTGAGGGTTTAATGAGCCATGATTGTCCATGCCACCAGAGCGAACTATGTGCTAAATCTTGAGGTCTGCAACCTCTAGTTCCCAAGTCCGCAGGGTTGTCGTGAGAGGGAACGTGATGCCATTTCACATCTGACACTAAACTGTGAATAAGAGATATTCTATTCGCCACATACGTTTCCCACGTCGAAGGTGGTTTGGAAAGCCAACCTAGTGTGATGGACGAATCAGTCCAAAGATGAATCTCGTCAGGGTTAAAATTCAAGGCTGATATTACATAATTAATGAGCTTAGCTAGAAGAACTGCTCCACTAAGTTCCAGCCGTGGCAAAGAAACCGTCTGTATAGGGGCTACTTTACTTTTCACTACTAACAAATTAATAAAAGTAGTACGGGGGCTAGTCTGACATCTAATATAAACTACTGCACAAAACGCCGTCTTAGAGGCATCTGAGAAACCGTGCAGTTGCACCTTGTCAGAGGGATTATATTGTAACCAGCGATTAATCGAGATTTTATCAACCTGTGAAAGATCTTGAACCAGTTCGTTCCACTTTTGCAGAGATTCTTGTGACACATCTTCGTCCCATTCTAGGCCTTCCAACCAAAGCTGTTGCATCAATGTTTTTGCCCTAATAACGATAGGCGCGAGCATCCGGCCGGATCAAATAGCCCTGCCACCGACGACAAAATCTGCCGCTTAGTTATTTTCGTGGTCCGATCAATTTATACGTAAACGAGTCTGAAAGCGCATTCCAACTGATACCTAGGGTTTTGGTAGAGCTTGCATCGTGAAAGTGCAAAAAATCAGAATCATACAGATCTTCTTTTGGAATGTGAGAAAGTAATTTTTCATCATTTGCTGTTATTTTCTTTAGAAAAAAAACCAGCTGATCGCAATACAAGCATAAGCTGCTTTTGAGCCGATAGAACCTCTTCTATCGAGTAACCTCCAGAAAAAATGTCATCGACATACGTTTCCTTACGCAGAATTGACGCTGCCTTAGGGTATGCAGATTCAGAGTCTGATGCTAGTCTTAAAAGAGTCCGTATTACTAGATACGGTGCACAATTTACTCCAAAGGTTACTGTTTTCAATTCAAAATCCTTAACTGGGCAGTGATCTTGAGGTTGAAATAAAATCCTCTGAAAGGGTCTGTGGTGAACTTATTTCATATACATATTATAAAATAAATTACTTAAAATACCTACTTTGTAAAAAAAACTACTTTGTTGTTTTAAAATATTTTCATTGCATTGATTTTTTAGTTTAATTTTTCTTTAGTTTTTAAAATATTTTTATTCTTGTTTAAATTTTTGAATTAATAAAACCATTTTATTTTCGAATAAAAAATTACTTTTTATTAATTGGAATTTAGTGCTTGAGCTAAATTAGTTTTATTTAACTTCAATAATCGCTAAAAATTGGTGACCCCGAGAATTTAAACCATGCCTGTAAACAGCTCTGCAGATGAATTTGCATCACTTTCGGCACAAAGCAATGAGATAGCACGAGTTTCCGTTAAGGTTCCGCCGTTTTGGAAGATGAATCCAGCTTTATGGTTCAAGCAAGTCGAAAGTCAATTCATCACCGCTGGAATTACGTCAGATTCAACACAATTCCATACGATTGTCGGTTCTATTGAGGCAAATATTCTCTGTGAGGTAAGCGATATAATTTTGCAACCTCCGGAAAACAACATGTATGATACTCTAATGCAATGGTTGCAAAAACGCTTCACTGATTCTGAAGAAAAACAGTAAAAAAAGCTCTTGCGCGATATAGAGTTGGGAGACAAGAAGCCGTCAACACTTCTTCGTGAGATGTTTACACTTTCTTCGGGTAAAGTATCAGACGATTTACTAAAAAATCTATGGATGCAGCGTTTACCTAAACAAATACAAGCTATTTTGTCAGTAAGTAGTGAATCGCTTAGTAAATTAGCGCTAATGGCAGACAAAATTGCTGACACTTCGGAATCATGGGAAGTAAATGCAGTTTCCACATTGTCAACGAATGGTTCCTTAGAAAAAAAGGTGGATGCTCTTACTAAACTAGTTGAAGCTTTAGCTCGAGGGCGCTTTCGTTCAAAAAGCCGTGGGCGTAACGTTCAACAGTCGAGGAGAGAAGATCCATCCTCGTGTAGCAAAGATAAGCCATATTGTTGGCACCATTTTAAATTTGGGGACAAAGCCATGAAATGTGTCAAGCCATGCACATTCCCCAATACGAATTCGATTAAGTGCTTGAGCTAAATTAGTTTTATTTAACTTCAATAATCGCTAAAGGTCTATCAGCAGGATGTAATAATATCTGGCGGTACATTGAAAACGTATTGATACTTTCTCCAATTGAGAATTATGAGGATCAAATCGTTTTGCAATGTGGGCCCTGTATAATTCTCTTATGGCCAAAGTTACACTGTTTCCACTTTTTTCTCTCTTCTTCTTCGTTTTCTTCAATTTTTCTTTTACCTCTTAAAATATTTTAACAGAAGGGGAAAATACACTTTTTCATTTACTTTTTCGCATAAATTTAGGTATCTATACATATGTATAAGTTGGCCTCGTATAAGGTCAAACTGTAATTTTTACCTAATTTTGTTTTTTTTTTTTCGTTAAAAACTTTTTATAGGTATTTACTGAAAAATTTCTTGATTTTTTCACTTTTCACTTCTTCATTAATTTTTTTTTTCCTCAAATTTTGATTTTTAGGCAACTTTCTGGACTTTATCCTTCTTTTCTATCAAGGCGAATTTTTACCAGGTGATCTTATCTTGCTACAAAAGCAACAGCTGATTACTAACCTTGTGTCAAAATGATATACCGTTCATGTGGTTCTGGCAAATATTTACTACATTTTATAAGTTTCGCTTAAAATTATGAAATTAGAAATTTTTTAAGTTATTAAATTTCAAAACAAACAATTTAAAAGTAAAAAGAAAATGAAATATTTGTTTAAATTGTTCACTACAATGTTGTATTATTTTTGACACAACGTTTAAATACTTTACAGTGTTGTAAACGTTTTCAAAATAAGACCACCTTGTATGAATTCGCCTTGTTTTCTATTTTCTGTAACGTTAACTTCGTTTTATTTTCAAATTTTAAATTTAGGCCAAACAAATTTTTTCTTTTGCTCTTTTTTTTTTTTAATTATCTTTTTTCCAAATTATGAATTTTTTAAGCAACTTTCTGGCTTTTTAATTTTTGGTACCTTAACTTCTTTCGTTTTCCAAATTTATGCAAAAAATTTTCCTTGTGTTTTTTTCCTTTTTTCCACTTTTTTTTCCAAATTATGATATTTGAATTTCAGGCAATTTTATATTTTTTGTTCTACTTTTTTTTCACATTAACTTTTCTCTTTCGATTTTTTTACACACCGACGGCCGACCTCTTTGCTTATGCTTTTTTAACTAATTTCAATACGAAAGTAATAAATACAATTTACCTCATTATATTGTTTGATTATCGTTGATTTACTTCTTTCCTTTGTTGATTTTGTTGTAGAGATAATACTCAATGAGACCTATAACCTCTTTGTTTATATTTATTTAATTCTGTGACCACTGGACACTGGTTTTTAGACGAAGGACCATGTAATTCTGTGTCTAAGGGATTAACACAGAAAGTTAACCAATCTTCGATTTGATTGCCGAACTGCAGGGCACTAAAGATGCGGGATGATCTTTAGTGGAAGATTGGAATTATAACCACTCATATGAGTGATTATAATAGTAGGATTTGGCCAAAAGAAAAAACAAAAGAAGAGAATTTATTATTTCTTTTCTAATTGGATTGAAGGGTTTAATAGTTACCTTTGGGAATAGTTAGGTTAAGGGTATGCCGTATTCCTTTTTTTATTAACAACTCGATATATTAATTTTGAATTTTAAGGTAGTTTAATTTTTATTCTTTAAGTTAGGTTAATTTTTTTTATTCTATAAATTAGGTTAAGAAATTTATAATGGATTAGATTTAAGTAGATATGCTTAGGTATGAACTGCTCGCTCCTGTTGCTAAGTGATAATTGATCGATCTAACGACAAAAAAAACTTTATCTAAAACGTTATAAAAGCCGAACAAGTTTGGAATAATTCCGTAAGTATTTAACGTTACCAATTTAATTACATTACAAGGATTTTTCGTAACGCCATCTATACTTCAATGTTGGCATAATACTAGGAAAATTTACAATATAATTTACATGCATTATTTACATAATTGATTCGATTTAATTCAAGTTCTAGTTCATTTACGTTAATTGAAAGTTTGTTTAATATTATTATTTGTTTTGAAATTCATTTTTCTTATTAATTTTACTTTTACAATTTTTTAATCTTAGTTCACTATATGATAATTCAGGATACGTTACATTTCAAATAAATCAAATTCAGTTGGCATAAGTAGCCGTATACAATAAAAAATTTATATTGTCTAAACCCAAGTTTAGACAAGCTGTCAAAACATATTGCCAATAATTTAACACAACTTCTAAGACTGCCATAGATCAACAAAAATATATTTATTTTTAGAGAAAAAGGCTACGATAGTGCTTTCATTCACTGTTAAAACAATGTCAAAACAGACAATTAAATAAAAGCTGCCAATAGTAATACGTATGTATCTTATGTGCGAACAAAAATTTGCAACTACTGCAGCATTAGTAAAAGTATCAGGAATATCAATTAAAACAATTAACAATAGATAAATGCTTTATTTGTTTGTATTTGTATTCCTATTCTATTCGTTTTTATTCTGTTGTCAACAGTAATGGGAGAAACTTCCTACACAACTTTTTATTTCAGTTAATTACAAACATTTTCAAAAAAATAGTATAATTACAAAGCGAAACTTTTTATGCTATTTAAATGTTAATTGGACAAAATAAAAAAAAGAAGAAAGTAACACAAACATTTTAACTCAAATGTCGAAAACGTCGAAAAGAAATTTTACATCTAAAAACTAAAAAATAAGAGAATTGCAACATCATAATTATAGCGGTTGGCGTCTGGCTGGTGTGACCCGGGTATTGATGCTTCCCAGTATTTTGATTGTATGCAACCGGACTACATGTGATAGTGGCATCTGGCAGTACCTCATGTGGCGTGCAGCCCAGCTGGGCTGGTAGCACCACCTGAACAATGAATTCGCCTTTTTACTTGTTAAATAAAACTTCAGTCAACCAGACACCGGCCATTGCCATTTCTTTACTTAAATTTTAATTTATAAAAAAGTAATTTGTAAAAAAAAGTAGAAAATAAAAAATTAAAAATAAAACCTAAAGAGCGAGATGAAATAGGGTGTTTTTGTTATTAAACAATAAAATAGCCACAAACCAAAAGGTAAAAGAAACAAGATTGCGCAGGTCCGTTATTTTTGTGTATGACGAAGAAATAGACTTTGTGTATGTGCATTTGTGTGTGTCTTACATTTTTACAACAATCACTCATATTTAGTCTATGATGACGTAGATGCGCAGTAGGAATTTATTTGTACGGCTAAGTGCGCAATCTTGTTTCTTTGATTCATGCCAAGGAACCACCAAAGTTAAGGGCTTTTTCTCTTATGTGCAGTGAGTGAGTGTGTGCGCGCCTCAACAAATCACTAGCGTGGGTCCCCTGCCACTTTGGAATTCCGGACAACAACCAGTCCATTAATCACCCCAACATTTTGGTCCTTCGCCCGTTGGAATTATTAAAAGGTACGTACTGTGGAATTAAAATTGCATGTATGTATTGTGTCGTGTCGTGCCGTACTGTGTTTCGAAAAAGTGAGGTTACGTTTACAGTGGCTGAAGATTTTATTTCATTGGCCAAAATTCAAAATTTTGTTTGTCACCAATTTCCAAAATTTTAATTTTATTAAATAGTAAACATTATAAAACTAAGGAAGTAAAAAAAATTAGGTCAAAATATTGGTAATTGGTGTCATGCCATGTTGTTAAACACAACTACATATTCTTTTAAATTCAGAAAAAAGTGATATTTTTTTTGCTCAAAAACTATCATCGATAATGACCTGCTAGCTTTTTTGCTAGGTTGGTGGTCTTGTTATCTTTAAAAAAAAGTAATATGTGCGACTATTGTGTTATTTATATTTGAGATGTTAAGACATATTTTCTAAACTACTATATTTTTGTCAAATTTCAACTTTAGAAGAATAGAAATGTTGCAGATCAAAAGTGATTAAGAAGGAAACCCACTGAGGGAACGGTGAAAGTGTTTAATCCTGAATATACTCTTATAACCGTTTGGACCCGTCTGTTTAACACTTTTGTATTTTAATGAACATTTTTTTATTCCAAAAAAATGTTTGCAGAAGTAACGGAAATCATATGGCAATAGCAACAAAAAATTTTGTGATATAGGGAATATTGATCGTGACCTAACAGAATACAGGTAATTCATATAAAAAATTTTATTATTGTAACACAATCTGAAAAACATGTAGCTGCCCTGATTCAAACTTGTCCGTTACACTACGTTCACACTTGCGTATTTTATAGTAGAATAAAAAGCTTAAAAACGGAGAATAATATCGTGAAAAAATTGTAACGTACGATTATTATCAAAACAGCTTTTTTTTTAAATTTAACGTAATAATTGAGATGTTTTTTTTTGTAACCTGAATAGTCATGTTTTAAATAGTAGTTGATAAAAGTACTTTTAATTTGCCGACTTTGTTTCTTTGAAGAAATGATAATGTACCAACAGCAGAAATTAGGAGTTTCTTTGTTTTTGACAGTAGTGTTCGAAAAATTCCTACTAGTGATTCTCATGAAATCAAGTACATTAAAAAAGGAAGTAGCTCGTTCTTTCCGTTTTTTTAATCTCAAGACTTCAGGCAAAGTAATTGGAATGCATCAAGATTATAGGAAGAATTAAAGGGGTAAGAAGTTTGCGTTTGCTAAATTTAAAGTATCAATTTTATGATAAAATATAAAAAACAAAAAAAAACATTTTATTATCTCAGTCATCCCAATTTTAAATAGTTTTATTTATTTTGTGTATTTTTTCATCAATGAAAAGAAGAACAGTCTTTTTTTATTTTCTGCAAACTACCTCTCTATACGGACAGACTCCCATACATTTTCTTCATGAAAAAACATTGTTGAATCCTATAAATCTACAATAACGTCGAAGGCTGGTCAAAAGTCTAAAAGCCTTACTAAAGTTTGGGGGGAGTAAGTAGAACGGGAACTTTTATTATCTTGTAACATTTTCTCCCTATGATATTTGCTAGAAGTCCCTAAGATTGCAGTTTTCTATGCGAACGTTGACGTTCGAAATCGTTAAACAGGCAGCTAATTTCCAGCAATACTTAATACGAAAAAGAAAGAATAGCAAGTAAACATTTTTCGGTTTGGTTTGCAATAAATAAAAGTAAAGGAAAGTGAAAATGAAAAACAAAAAATTTATGAAATAAGGAAAACAAAAATTAACGTCTCGAAATACGGTGTTTTGAAAAATGAGAATAAAAAGTGTGTAAAATATAATAAAAAGGTATAAATAAAGAAGAGAGATCAACTTTCAAAAGCAACAGTTCAAAGAAATTATAAATACATTGCAAGCTCTACAGAAGTTCTTCTACACCAGCATCGTTGGAAGGTATTTCATCACGCAGTGTACACGTAAGTTTGATCTTCTTTTTTATGTTTTATTAGTATTTTCTTTGTTAGCAGTGGTTAATAACTCGAAATACAAATTAAATAAAAACAAAAAGAAAATCATTCTTTATTGAATTATCAGCCACTGTAAGACGAGAGAAAATCAGTAAATAGGCAATATTATTTTATTTTACACCTGTCGTGTGCACCCTGTAGTTGTTTTGAGAAAAAAGTTTTTAAAAAGAAGAAGAGAATAGTAGGCAACGCGAAAGCCAAGGTATATTTACACAAGGTAGACTCATTTGGGAGTGTAGACATGCTGCTCTATAAAAATAACCGTGTGGAACGGAATTGTCAAAATTGTCTTCATATAAATTTAACGCACACATGTACAAATTTTGGCTCATATACACGAAATTTGACATTGGTGTTCCAACTTAGGTAAACAGCTGACAAACATATGGGCCAACGAGTTTACCTTGTGTAAATATACCTTGGCGAAAGCTAAATGAATTTATTATGACAGCTGGAGGAAAAAAATAAAAACTATAAACATTAACAAAAAATAGGCATGAAAAAAATCAATACAGGAATGAGATTGCTGAAGAAAAAGAGCCATATTGGCTTGGGCTAGGCTTCATGGCCGATAAAATCTAAAATGTCGGGTATTTTTATCTTGTCTTGTGGCGGTGCAAAGAAGTCGGAGGAGCTAGTGGCCAACGTAAATTGACAATTTTAAGAAACACATCAATTGAAGGAAAACCAAAAGGTTCTGTGATTTTGTTTAAAAAAAAAACCATTCAAATCAGTTTTTAATAAAAAGTTAAAGCGTAGAAAAAGAAAACTAGAAGTGCAAAGCTTGTTATTTTCATTTTATTGAACAAAAGCAAAACAGTAAAGTTGTTTATAAAAATTAAAAATAATGAAAACAAAGGAAAAAACAATAAATTTCATGTAAAGTGCATTTTATCTAAACAAGTTAATGAAAATTTAAACTTGAGAGTTATTATTAAACGACACAATTAATAATTTTGTTTAAAAAAGAAAGAAAAACATTGTTGTTTTAATTTATTATATGTATATAAGTAGGTAGGCATACCTGTCGTTTTTCCCTCGAAGCAATTCCGTTGGGGAAATTAAGCCCAGCGCGCGCGTAAGTTAGGGGTGAGCTCAGCCCTAATTTAGAGTAGAGAGAATCGGTATTCTGTTGTGTTGGAGATCCGGGGCTTCCCAAAACTTATTTATACATAAAAAAGGAAGAAAAACAATAAAAAAAAAGAATTTAAAATTAATTAAAAGGGCGTTTCAAAAAAAGAAAAGAAAACAAATGTGAATATTTTTACTAGCGTACTGAACCTGCGCGAACCGTAAGACAAAGACGGACGAACGGAAAACCAACCACCACCTGTAGCGGAAATTCTTCCTTCTCGGTTGTCAAGCAGTGAAACATCCTAGAAAAGAAAAGAAAATAATATAATAAAAATCAGAAATTAAATGTTAGTTTGAAATTAAATTTTTGTATGTAATAATTTTAAGTTTTAAATTGCTAAATTTGTTTTTTTGAATTTAATACTTTTGCTAATTTTTTTTTTGTGAACTATTTAAAACATAATTGAAATTAATTTACAAATTGTTTTTTTAATAAATTATGTAATTTTTATAATGTTTAAATGAAATATTTGAAAGTGTTGTCATTTAAGATGATTGGCTAAATTTAAATAATAAGCGGCGGTAAGTAGGGGAGATAATGTTTGCAGGTTAGATTTGGGAAGTCGAGAAGGATGACGTCATGGCGAGACGAAGTGCTCGAGTGGGAGGGAATAACATTTGTGTATAGGTATGACCGGTAGGGAGATGCAGGACTACTTTGAGCCCCTTATATTTAATAAATTAAAACCATAAGCTGGTATGATTTTTGTGTTAGTGTGTGGAAATGGTACAGGTTGGCGGCAAGAACCACCCCATCCGACGAGCTTCAGCCGAGCTAAACGCGGGCATACCAGCGCCGCTGGCAATCTGGCCACTCTGTGTTTTTTTTTGTTTTGTCTGTTTGTGATTCACAAACATATGACCACCACACCACTACACTCCCTAAAAAACATCAAATTTAAAACTCAATAGTAATTTAAATTCTAATAGAAAAAGCTAACACCTTTGACAAATTATACTTTTTTTTTTGCTGATATAGTTTTTATAGTTATAATTTTTGAGAAAAAAAAATAGTTATAAAAATAAACAATATTACAAATTTTTAACAGAAAAAAAAACACCATACATAAATAAACATCGACAACGCTGCAGTCGCTATGTGCCAATTTGCAATGTTTTAAAATGTCTTTGTTTTAAAATAATAATTAATTTTAAAAAAGAAAGAAAATGTTTAATTTTGTTATAGGTTATTATTGTTCAATATTAAAATATAGGGTGAATTTATTTGTAAGAAAAATATACTAAATAATTTTTTATCTTGTGATTAAATATGTTTATGAATTATTGAAAAGTGAAAGTAATAAATTGTATTATGACAAGCTAAAAAGTTTACGGTTTTTCTTAGGCTAATGTCAGGATAACCTTGAAGAAAGGGTTCAAAAGGGCTCGATATAGTACGGAATTATTTGCTATTGAAATTCAGCCAGATCGGTCCAAAAATGGCTGAGATTTGAGAGAATTTCAACTAATTGTAGCGGGGAATGTAAGACGAGATGAACGCACTGTTTATTGTTGATGTTGTTTTGTTTAAGCTTTGATATTATTACAGGTGGAACTGTTGCTATAAGTCTTATACGTTTAACATTTTTACTTGGTTTAATATCTTTAGTTTTTCTAAAATCTTTATGGATGAAGTTTCCTGATGATCTGGCCTAAGCAACCAGTGAAATGCGCATAGGAATAGCTTATCCCATCAACAATAAATTTCAAGTGTTTTTATCAATAATAAAAACTGGGAATTTAGCACGAATAACAAAATCTTTTGAAATTTAAATTTTGTATTCCCAAAAATTGAAATTACTTTTTGAAAAATTTTTTTTTCAAAAATCCCTTGTTGTTGTTGTATTTTTATTACTTTTTTTCTGCATATCTGGAGAACAACAAGAGCCAAAGTTTCCAAATTAGGTACAAATATTAAGGTTATCAATACACACCATCCTACAAAATGTGGGCGGGACTGGAGAAGTGGGCGTGGTACCTCCCGTACAAAAAATATCAAAAATTGTATAAAAATCTGGATTTTTGGACTGTTATATGACGTATGGATACGCCTTTCAAAAAATCGGAAATCTTTAGTAGAAAGTGTTTTAAGAAAATTTCAGAAAAATCGGTTCAGATATAAAAAAGTTATGACCAAAACATATTTTTTTTTAAATACCCATTTTCGGGAACCATAGATCTTCCCGAGTTCAAGTTTTATAACCAAATTTACAAAAAGTAACGATTTATATGACTTTTGCGTTTCGTAACACATAACAAATACATGCATGTACAGCGAAGTTAATTTAACGATGTCCGTCTAATTTTCTGTATATATGGAAAGAGAAAAAGTTTCCGAATTAGGTACAAGCATCTTGGTTATTAAAACACAACATCCGACATAATTTGGGCGGTTTGGATACGTGGGCCTGGCACAAAATATATTTATTAACATCTTAAGAATGGTGTTTACATAAGTTTTTGTTCTTATTGCACCAGGGTGAAGGGTATATAAGATTCGGCATAGCCGAATATATCACTCTTACTTTTTTATTATTAATTTGTAAAATTTGCATATTAATTTTATCGGTCTAATTTATAAAATTATTTTAATTTAGGGTTTATCTCCACATTAGCTATTAAATACTTTTAGTCTTATTAACCGTTAATGAAAATGCTTATTTATAAACGTTTAGTAAGTCTAAATTAACTATTAAACGTTTTTAATAGTTTTGTATTTTAATGTTCGCAACGCCATGTTATGGCAATTGCCATTTTATTAGTAGTGATGTACATAACAATCAACAAGTTATACAAGTAATACCCTGTAGTTAAAAAAATTTGAATATATTCAAAAGTTTGAATAATTAAATCAATTTCCAAAAAACTGCAATGGGGTTTTATACCAAAAAAGATAAAACTAATTAATTTATTCTCTTTAATTTTATTTGAGAAATCTGTTTAATTTAACGAGTACAAATGATATTCGATTACAAAGTTCATTGTTTTCCTTTATGCATGTAATATTGGGCTACACATTTTGACGTGTGTTCCATCGATGACACCAATAACACCAGGGAAATTTTTTATTGTGTAAAAGTCTCTCATAAGAGTTACCTCCTCTATGATAGAACCAGGCATTTTAATTTTACTTCTTGCTTAACGGGCTAATGCTCGAGCAACTCTGCCGCAAATTTTGCAAACGGTTGGTTGGATTAAGCCATGAAGATCAGCCGTATAGTCTTTAACCTATACAATTTTCTTAACCTTCTACCATCATTAATCTAACAACTCAAACTCACCTCTCTTCGTCCCCAACAACGCAGGGCCACCAAAACCTGCAATTCGACAGAAGTTCCACTTCCTCTTCTATTTAACTCAATATCTTGTTTAATCATATTAACAATTTTTTTACTGTTTTTTTATTAAAGCGATGCCTTGCTTTCAATATATCATCCGGTGTTTTTAATGGATCGTTTCTCCCCGAAAAGTTTAAAGACGTCTGGGAATTTGAGCAATGGCATCTGCATATGTATGTCGTTTTTGGTTTAAGTGCATATTAGTGCTTGTGTTTCTAGCAATTACATACATTGATTGTATTCATATTTTTCTCAAATCTACACTTTTTTTTACACTTTATGGTATAAACACAACTGGGACGAACGACCAACTTCGCATAGTACGACGAATTCGTCGGCAAGAATTCGTTGCGTAAATTCGTCAAATGAGACACAATAAGTGCGTAAATTCCAGGTATTAATAAGTCTTGAATTTTTTTTTTAATTTATAAAAATAAATACCTTGCACGCTTGATTATATAAACATTTTCATCCATTTTCCTCTTCTTTAACTAGCAAAAATTTCTTTGTTTATTAACATTTATCAAATCATAGTGTTACAAAATATATCTTAATTTTATTTAGTATGAAAATTATTAAATATTTTGTACCGCAACTAATTTTGTAACTTAGTGTAACTATATTTTTAAGTAGATTTGAGTGAGTTTATTATAAAGTAAATATGAGCTTAAGTAATTACTCCGAAAAAGAAACACTCTTTTGCTCTCATAATTTTAAATTATATAGAGCTTATATTGAGTAAGGTCAAAGCAAAAGAGAATTATAAAATATTTACGATAAAAGATCTTACGGTATTCAAGTTAAGTTCTTAATAATTATATTGATGCGATATACAAGCTACATATATACAATGTAAATAATATTATATACACATACTTTTTTTCTTTATAAGATCCGTTAATTTGTTATCTACTGCAATTTTGGATAAGTTAAAGTGGAATTTTTTTACATTTAGTTAGTTGCGCTTAAACATTGGAGGAATTAGGTTGCGAATAAAGTTTATTTTAGTTTTTAATTAAACTTTGGCTTTTTTCTATAACACATATGTAGGTTGACCATAATTCAACAAAAAAAATATAAAAAACTATTAATTGGGTGTGTTCTAGAATCCGAATCCACTCGAAAGTGGATTACTTAAGCATTTTTGGTGTTCTTAATTTCGATTTAGCAAACTCAAATTAGTTTTTAGGTTTGTTTCAAATTTTGTAATTGTGTCGGTAAGTTGTATGATTCTTTACAGCTTTAACGACTTATAATAAATAGTAGACTTTGCTATCATGCCGCTGTTATCGAATTTACGCTAATTTAGAAATTTTTTACGTATTTTTGTCCTTCCTAATAGTCTAAGGGACTTTTAATCAATTTTATGGGTTCTTTGAAAAATTAAAAATGTTCGCGAATTTTCGCGAATTTTCGCTATTTTTGCAAACTTTTTTATGTTATTATCGGATATTTTGATATTTTAAACGGATTTAGCGATTTCAAATAAATTTTTGCGTTTGTTTAAATATTGCAATTTTTGCGAATTTTAGCCATGTTCGCGATATAAGCGATTTTTATCTATAAGGGTTATGATTCTTTACAGGTTTAACGATTTTTAAAAAATATTAGACATTGCTTTAATGCCGCTGTTAGCAAATTTTTGCGAATTTCCGCTAATTTAGCAATTTTTATCGAATTTTTGCTATTCCTTATAGTTTTAGAGACTTTTAATCAATATTATGGATTGTTTGAAATATTAAAAGTTTTTGCGAATTTTCGCGATTTTTGCAAATTTTAGCCAAGTTCGCATTAAAAGCGAGTTTTCCCTGTGATTCTTTACTGCTTTCACGATTTAGCTGCGGTTAGCTGTACCTGTCCCAATTTATTCGTCGTTCGTCTGACAAATTTCGGTCTACGCAACGATTGTGTGTATTCTCATACATACCAATGTGTTCTATTTCTGACGACGAATATTCGTTGCGAATTATTCGTCGTTCGTCCCAGTTGTGTTTCTAGCATTAATCTAAAAAAATTGTATAAATCGAGTTTAATCATAACGGCAAACTATTATTAATTAATATGAGAATAAATTTATTCGAGTACTAATTGTGGTTGCTGTTTTTAAGAGGTAGTTTAAACCTCGCAGCATTGCCATACTGAATAACAACAAATGGCAACAAAATATTTAAAAATTGCAATTTTTTATCAATCCCCTTAGCATATTTTATAGAAGAAGAAGAAGAATTTTCGCCCTTTTAATTCTTATAAAACGAAAATTAATTCTTATAATTATTTTATTTAGGTTCTCGTATGTTTTAGAATCACCAAAGTCTTCATCTTTACTAAATAATCAATTTTTTTGTTTTTTTTTTTTAAAAAAATTTTTAACAGTTGCTTTTGTTATACATGTGTATTTGTTTATTAAGTTTAAACCACCAGCATTGGCCGCTTAAACTGGCAAATAAAAATAATTAATCCTCATCTTAAAAACTAAAAACACAGATTACAGATAACTTAATCTCTAATCTCCATGTTAAAAACCCACCCTTAGTAAGACAGCATCCATTAGGAGCTTTCCTATGCTACAACGTTAACCAGCTAACTTGCGTCAGACAACACCATTACCAACTAATAACATTTTAAGTTAATTCATTTTAAATTAACTTTTGTATGTAATTTGTTTTACGTGTTGGTTTTAATTAGCGGGAACGTGTTGAAAGATAGAAAAATCATGGAGGAAAAACAATTACGATTATATAGAGAAACTAAGTATGCCATGGTTAGATTTTATAATAAGAAATCGATACACTTTATTTTAAAATTACGGTAGCAAATTGGAAAGTAAGAAACAAAGTAGAAAAAATTGTTAGAAAGCTATTAAATTTCAAGCGGATATTAGTGTTAAAGAACGTGTAGTAAATGACATTATTTGGTCAATCTTTGACACAAAACAAACTTACCACACTGCAGAGCTTTTCGTTGTTTCCTTAACTTACATTTTGTGTATTTTAATTTAACAAAAACATGATACAAATTCGTTTAAACTAACATTTACATGAGCATTTTGGCAGTTGTGTGGATTTGTCCTTAAGTCCACTTTGAACGTTCCACGCCAAAATTTTTTAGTAAAGCTCACAAATATTTGATGTTGTAGTTTTGTAATTGACGAAAAATTTATATTAACTTGGACTTTATTCTGGAAAGATATTTGTAAGGGGGATATGCAAAATAACGAACTATTTTAAATGGGCTTTGTCCTTAAGAAAATTACACAGTATTTACTATTACGTACCAATAGTATTTAAATTTTATTCTCAACAGTATCTATTCGATATGCTAACTGAATAATGAAAAAATCGGACGTAAAAAGTACTTTCAAAGCATCTGCTCAAGCCTCTTGCAGTTACAAACGAAAGGGATTTCTATGAATGAAAGCTTTGGCTTAATTGACAGTTCTAAGGAAAATAATAAAAGACGGCAGTAAAAAAGATTTTGTTGTAAAGTTTAAAAAAGTTTTAGATCGTAATACGTGTTGTAAATTATTCAATACTCCTGAAAAATCTATATGGCTTGGTATTTCAATTTTAAAAAGTGTTTTAATCGATTTTCTCACAATTTTGTTTTAATGAAAGTGAGACGGATAAATTTATTGACAACCTTTCTCCATCTGAAAGTTACATCTTGCGATGTTGAAAGAGTGTTTTTCATTTATAGAACTGATTTATGTGATAACAGGAGATTATCAGGGGTGTTCTAGAAATCGAAGGCGCAAAACGCAAGATTTTAAACGTCGTTTTTTAATAAGATTTCCCTGATAAAAAAATTAAAAAAAAAAAAAATATAAAGAATAATAGTGATTTTTAGTTGAACTGTTAATTTTAATTTTGATATTTTTTTAGTTAGGCTGTGAAGCTAAATCACTATTGTTCCTAAAAATAGCTACGGCACAGGCTCTAATGTTTACATTTGTGCTTCTAGCTGTACAAATAAAATGTCAACGAAAGTGGACAAAAACATAATAAACAAATGTATTCAGTAGTGCGATTCACTATGATTTCTAAACCACAATTGTTTCGTTTAAAAATGTTAACTACAAAATTAACCATTTTGCTATTCACTTAAACTTTTAACGACATCTGCTGGTGTTAAAAGCCAGCTGTTTCAGTCAGCTGTTATTTTAAACAAAACAAATTGTGGTTTAATAATTTGGTGTGGTTAAATCCGCTTAGAAAAGTGTTTATTTTTCTTTGTACCTGTATAATCGATAAATGATATGGCTTAAAGGTATTTAGCCTACAATTTATCCACTTCATATTACACACCAATTTTCCTAGAGCTTCTTATTTATTTATCCTATTTATTTATAATATTCTTATCCAATAAAATTAAAAAATTAATTTCATTAAAATTAAATTAATAAACAAATAAAATAAAATAATTAATGGGCACGTTCATAAGTCGTAACAGTTGTGTAACCGTTTAGTGTTTGTCTTAGAAACGCATAGTTGAGCACTTCCGCTCAACACAACAGTTGGGTATTTGAAGCCATTTAATCCATCATAAAATTTTTTAGCTACCTAAAGTCAACATGTTGTGGTCAACCTCAACAGCTGAAAATCAGATATAAATTCTGTATTATCCATACTTTTTAGCTAAACTAATAAATTTTATTATCACTTTTATTTTTTTTTCAATTGTTTATATTTATCAGCTGTTAATTTTTTATTGTACATATAATGCCGTTTCTAAGACGAAAGTGTTCGGCTCAACAGTTGTCAACAGTTTTGTAGCAGTTGAGCTCAACAGCTACGTCTTATGAACGTGCCCATTATAATAATAAAAATTAGCAATTTTTTACGCACTTTGCACAATATCATTTCAAATCTCTAAATTAAAAGGTTTTTGTTTTGTTTTTTTTATTCTTCTTGGTAATTTTTCCAATTTTGATGTTTCTCTTGGCAGAGTTGCCACGATATATCAATTTGACTAGAGAGAAATATACAACTGTTTACCGTGGTTATAAATAAGTTAGTGAATCACATAGTGGTTAGTGCAAACATCAAAATGTGTGGTTAAAGTTAACACATTTTAAAGTGTAAAAAGTTAGTGAATTGCACAACAGGTTTTCAAGAAAAAGTCTTGACAGAAAGAATACGAAAAAACAGAAGAAAGGAAGCAACATGTGAATAAATTGAAACTGATAATTGCAGCAAATTTCGAACCACCAGTATCACTGGTTAAAGATTGATGTTTGACTGTTGGCTGGCAGGCACCGCAGTGGTGCAGAGGTTAGAACTAAAAGAATTCTGATGAAAGAATGTGGTGATTCTTGAAACATGTAAATTCAACCCAGGTTCGAGCCCCAGCTCAGCCAAGGAAATTATCAATAAATTTTAATAAAATTCCAAGTTGTAAAAATTCCATCCTTCAGTAAAAATAATTTAATGAAAATTTAATTTGATGAACTCAAGCCTGACTAAAAAAATATCAAAAAAAAATTTAAAAAAATATTTCCTTATTTAACCCTTCGTCTTACTCATGAGTCTGGCCAGACCTTTTTCGATTTTAAATGTTATTTTAGTATATTTAAAACACAGGTAGGGACTAGAAGTTTCAGGTACCCTTCTAAAATTTAGTTTACTATAAAAAGCTGAAAAATATAACCTGGAAAGGATATATAAGAAAACTTATTCGATTATTTTACTGCACACATCACATTCGTAACACATGTGGTCTGGCCAGACCCATATATATATTTTGTGTAGAAGATGCCGTATTTTTAACTTCCTTTCTTGCTGTTTTTAATTATTTTTTTGTTAAATTATCTATTATTTATTTATTTTGATTAAACACACAAACTATTAGCTCCATCTAGTTCTCAATTTAACCCTCCCTATTACACATGTTTTTTTAATTTCACATTCGTAACGCATGAGTCTAGCCAGACCCAACAAACTTTTGAATAAATAAAACCAAATTTTTTTAACTAAATGTTATATTATACACATTTATAATTAAAATAAAATATGAAAATATGCATTTAAATTATAAATGTTTATAGTATAACATTTGGTTAAAAAAAATTGGTTTTATTTATTCGAAAGTTTGTTGGGTCTGGCTAGACTCATGCGTTACGAATGTGAAAATAAAAACATGTGTAAGACGGAGGGTTAACAGAATTTTATAACAAAAATTATATTAAAAGTGTATTAAAAACAACTTCCATATTCTTGCGTTTTGCCCCCCAGTATTTTTTTTGACAATTTGAAGAAACTTACTATTGTACTTACAATAAAAACTTAATAAAATAAATGTTTCTTAAATAATATGTTTTTTTTTTGCCATTTATCGTGCCTTTTTTATACTTTTTCGTGCAATTTTTCCAGCCATTTTTCGTGCCATTTTAAACTTGCCCTGCTAACGAGCATTGAAACGAAAATTTTAAATATTTTTCTTAGATATTGGTAGATGGCTTCATCACAGTTTATTAAAGCATCTACAACGTTATCTGATAAATTTTCAGATATTTTCCATGTTTGTTGCCAATGCAACAGTTCAGACTCAAGTTAAGGTGTTAGTAGGTGTTTATCTATCTCTTTTATCAAACACAATCAGCTCATCAGCTAGTTGCGATTTTAAAAGTTTTGTATCTGTATTTGACTTGATTACACTTTGAGGTAGAGGTTTAGGTATGTTCAATACATTTAGGATATCTATTGGGAAACGTGTTTTGAGGCCTTCTAAAATAAATTCAATAGGAGGAATGTTACCTACAACTCGGTAGTAATCTTCAACATTTTGAATGTGATTGGAACCTCGATTTAAACGCAGATAACTTTAACTTTTTCAAAAATCGCTTTAAATAGTTTTTCGGCTTTATTTCTTTTCTCTTTAAAGCACATGATTTCTGTTTTGATAAGGCTTGATCCTTTTTGAAGATCTATATCGTGCTTTTTTAAAATGATTCTAAGCAAATGATACAACTTATTGTATTAAGGCACTTTGTTGCTTTTTAAAATTGAGTTGTTTGATAATCGAGATAAACCAAACATATTTTTATAATTTAGGAGGGGGATTCCCCCCCCCCTCCCCCGAATCCGCGCCAGGTGATTTATTAGCCATAAGTGTTACTATTTAAAATTATATACATATACATATATCCATACGGTCGATAACCGGGTTCCAGGGTTACTTTTTCAATTTAAAAATTATCGCAATTCTTTCACAATGAAGATATGCACAGAAAAAATTATTTTTCGAGTTCAAACAAAAAATTTGTAGAACCAAAACATTTTTTGTCTGAAATCGGTCCTACAAACAAATTTGCATATTCAAACAATTTATTTGCATTTTGTTTACTGAAAAAAAAACACTGAGTTTTTCAAACAAACAAAAAGTTTACTAAAATTCATATAAATTTCAAACAAATAATTTTGCTGAATCAAAAAAAATTTTTGCACAAGCAATGACGCGCACCGAAGCAATCACTGAAGGAGAAGATGAAGGCAGAAGCAGAGCGGCGGCTGGCTTTGTGACACATTTTTTGTTAGAATAATTTTTGAACGAAGTCATGTTTATACACACAATATTTTTCTTCATCACTCACTGTTGCTGTATCCTTTCCTTGGCTAAAGAAGAAGAAATGTAACAAAAAATGGCAGCAGACCGACTCGATATGTTTTTCAAAAATTGAATACGGGATTTTGTTTTTCATTATTTTTTACCAAACTTTGAAACCAACCAAAAATTTATTTTGTTTCTTATAATGTTGTTGTTGTTTCTGTTGTTTAAAAATAATGAAACCTTTTTTTCCCTGCTATTGTTTTGTTTTTTTTTACTAATAACCTCGTCGCGCTATTTTATCATCTTTCTTCTTGTAGTACTTTTTTAAAGCGTCCAAAAATAGACTGTATGTGTTGTTGTTCTTATATTTCACATAAAGAAGTGTTGCTTACGCTCAAATAAAAATAATGCAAAAAACGACAACATTAAAGAACGTAAAATATTTCATACAAAATTATGAAAACTTGAAACCAATAGCGTATATTATTTTATTGCATAGTTGTCAACATTTTTGTTGGTTAAATAAAAATCAAACAAAAATATTAATTGAATTAGTAAAAAAATTTGTAGAAATTAAAAAAAATTTCAAACCAGCGTTTGTTTGAAAATAATTCGGCAATAATTTTTTCTGTGTGGTGATGAAACCACATATCGTCGCTATTAAGGACTTAAAAATATTTTAAAGAGAAAAAAAGATACATATATAGCCAGATCTTTGTTTAAAATCGTTCAACATTCAACACCTACTCGACTGCTGAAATAAGAACAGCAAAATCTTCTTTTTTTAACACAAAATTTTCAAACTGCTTATGGCTAATAAATCACTGATGGTTTAAACGTTGGTTTAGTTGAACTAAACTTGAATTTATATGTTGTTTAAACTCAACAACTATAAATCAGTGTCCCATGTATTATATGTTGTTAAAAAAATAACATGTGGCAGCACAACGTCAAATCTTAGTAAATTCATATGGTCTGTATTGGTAGTTTAAACGCCCAATTTTATGCGTTTAAAAATGGTTTATCTCTATGGTGATTTATAGATTTGTTGGTTTAAACACATTTTAAACCAAAAAGAGAGTTTAACTCGCTCTGATTTTTTAGCCCTTAGATAGTAAAAGTAAGTGGAAGGAAATACGAAATATTGGCCTAGTAAATGATACCCATGTGTGTAGTATAGATGTAGATGTCAATGAACCTAATCAGAAATTCGCAGTACTACCTGCCCCATCTGCCGATATTACTAACCTTAGGAGTTTTCCTGATACCCATAACTCTCTTGGATTCACTTTTAGTTGTGTAACGCATTTAGTATTAAATCAAATGCAACGAGCTTTGACGGAATAGATCCCAAATTCGTAAGAATAGTACTACCGGTGATTCTACCTTATATAACCAATCTCTAAAACATAATCTTACTACATCAATTTTCCCTACGCTCTGGAAACATGCAAAAGTTATCCCAATACCAAAAACTAAGAACGATTTTCGTCCATTAGCTATTTTCCCATATTTGTCGAAAATACTTGAACGTATAATGCACTCCCAAATAAGTAAATTTATACATGATAATAACATGCTTACTGCTAGGCAGTCCGGTTTTCGTCCTCAGCATAGTTGTGTCTCCGCACTAATTGATGTAACCGAGGAAATTAAGTCAAAAATTGATACTAATCAAATAACTTTTTTAATTCTTCTTGATCACTCGAAGGCGTTCGATTCCGTCAATACTGAAATTCTTACATTTAAATTAAGAAATAGCTTCCAATTTTCCTCCTCGGCAACGAAATTAATGCGATCATATCTAACTGGTAGATCTCAATCTGTTTTTTATGGGAATTTGATTTCGAATAAAATTGAGTTAACTAGAGGTGTACCGCAAGGTTCCATCTTAGGTCCTTTGTTGTACTCAATCTACTCAAACGACCTTCCAGAACAACTAGGATATTGCAATGTACATATGTATGCTGACGATGTTCAACTATACATTAGTTGCAAAGCAACGGAAATTGACGATTGCACCCGCAAAATAAATATTGATCTAAAGCGAATATATGACTGGGCTACAACTAACGGTTTATGTCTTAATCCGAAAAAGTCGAAATGTCTACTTATTACAAAGAAGACTCAGAATAATGTTTGTTTTCCTGATTTGGTTCTGGGAGACTCAAAAATTACGGTAGTCGAATCGGTTAAATACCTTGGTATTACCTTTAACAATCATCTTGATTGGAGTGATCATATTAATGTAATTACGGGAAGGTTGTATGCGATGTTAAGAAATTTATGGTGTACGCAATGGTTCATACCACAGAATATTCGAATGCTGCTTGCGAAAACATATTTAATTCCGACTTTGCTATATGGATGCGAACTTTTTAGAAATTGTGATTCTACCAGCTTAAAAAAACTCAAAGTAGCATTCAATAACATAGCCAGATACGTGTTTGGCTTAAGACGATTCGATAGAATATCTTTTTATACACAGCAAATATTTGGTGTATCTTTTGGGAATATTTTGAAATGTAAATTGTTATTGTACTTACACAAGATTATATATTTGCAAAGTCCGCAATATCTTTTTAACAAAATCACTTTTCTTAGATCAAATAGAGGAAACCGTATTAAGCAACTTAGACACAGAACTCATATATCTGATCAACATTTCTATATAAATGCCATTAAAATTTGGAATAAATTCGTTTGCAAAAAATAAACAATGCAACGCAATTCAAAACTGAAATATTTAAACATTTTAGGCAAGTGTAAAATGTTTTAAATAACAAAATTCCTTTATTTATAACTTTGTTATTTTAAGTCATTTTAAATGTATTTCATTTTTTATTTTTTATATTTTTTTAAAAGTTTTATATTTAACTCAAAAATTGTATTTTTTATAAATTTAATTTTTTATTTTTTTTAGAACAATATCGGAGAGCTTGCCGAAACAAATTTATTTAAAAATTAATTTTTTATAGTTTTATACTTTTTTATGTGTAACCACTTTTTGTATACCCAGTATATTATCCATTACTTAATATAAGATTGAATCTTTGTATTGGATTGTAAAACTTAAAATTAAATAAATAAATAAATAATGTGAATATGCGGTTCCCCTATATGTTTTATATGTTTTTCGGTAAAAATAAGCATTGTTTTTTGACTTTGATTGAAAAAACCATTTAAATTGGTTTTTTTTTAAGTTTTTATTGTTCACATGTTATATTTGTGGGTTTGGGTTTGCGTAGGTAGCACTCAATAGCAGATAGTGACGAAAAGTGGCTTGTAATTTGAATGTTCCGCTAAATCAAGGGTGGTAAAAAAATTAGCCATTGTAATGGTGTGCCCACTACCATGGAAAGAACCTGTAAGATCCTTAACCACTCTTTTTCCTTGTCGTATCTCAAGGGTAATTGGTAATTTCCCGGTATATAGTTGGTCATCGAGAGGTTAGGAGTTTCTTGCATCACAAATCCACAAAACTACAATCCCCGATTTGGCTGGTACCCACAATTTACAAGCGAAATCCTCATTAAGCGCTACAGCGTCATAAGGCCTAGTACGCTTATAGACGAAACCATCGACGACTTTTAAGTCGGGTAATTGATCCGAATTCCCTTTGATTGTAGAAGTTAATTGCACGTAGTCTTCCGACCGAAAAGCTTTCGAGTTAAAATCTACGATCATAGGTACATTCTGCCTCCCCTGCCTGTGCTCTATCATAAAATCATACACACAGAAAACAAATTGGTTGGGAAACGGTTGCAGTAATAAAATATTGATCAAGTAACACAATTTATTATTGCAACTATTAAAAATGTATAGTTCTAACTGATTTTTAATTCTCTTGATTATTAAAACGTTATTCTAGCTGAAATATAATTCCTTCAATTCTTTTATTAGTTATGATAACTAATTTAATTTAGTTCTAAAAATTAGTACAAATGGTTAGAATCACAACCGAATTTAATACGGGGCAATACTGAATATTGGTCTTTGCAATTAATAATTTGCTTTCGTCAATAAATTTTGTAATATAAATGTTAATTCATTTATTGCAGCCAATTATGGATTGCTAGTATAGTTTCAATTCGAGTACAACAAATGAAAATATAATTATTTGGTATTCACAACCAAAAAAAAGCTATATGTCCCAATTGTTTACTAAATGTTCTGTCAAAACATTAAATGTAAAAAAATAATTTTAAATTTTTATTAAAATAAATAATTTTGCGTTCAAAAACTCAAAAAAATGCAAAAACTTAATAAATAGGGGTAAGTTATTTACGTATTTTTATAATTTTGGTATACACGTACATATGTATGTATGTATGTATGTATTATATTTCTTATAAATACATACATATGTATATGTATCCAGCTAGCATTTTCAATCGAAAGAATCTACTGTGAATCTCATGAAGAGCATTAATCGTCCACGAGCGCAATTTTTAATCGTAAAAGATTCCTCTCACGGGAGAAACTGTTACGCAAGCTGATTCCTCTGCGAGATACTTCTACAACACATTGAAATACGCTTATATCACAGTGCAAAAAAATTCAGGTCATTGCCGCCAGCCTCAACACTTGCAACGCGAAATAAAACTAGAATACCGGTTGAGCAAATCTGCCAAAGGGTTTTGAAAAGTCAGCTTGGGTTCGTGGAATATTCGTGGAGCTTTTTAACCTTCTAAAGTGCCGTTTTAGTATACTTTTGTTGGGAAGTTAAATAAAGGACAAAAATTACACCTCAAATTAGTGTTAGAGGGGTAATATATCCTAAGAAAAGAATCGCTATACGATTTTACTGAAGACATTAACCCTCTAAAGTGCCGTTTAAGTATACATTTGTTGGGAAGTTAAAAAAAGGACAAAAATTACCCCTTTAAATTAGTGTTAGAAAGTTAATATATTCTAAGCAGAGAATCACCATACAATTTTACTGCAGACATCTGAAATAGCATTTTAGCTCAGAAGTACATTTAGTGTATTTTTTTTCCAAAAACTTTAGGGGCCCACATTTCGGGAACATAGCTGACTTTTCAAAACCCTATGGCAGATTTGCTCTACCAATATTCTAGTTTCATTTCTCGTTGCAAGTATTGAGGGTGTTTTTTTTTTGTTGCACAGTGTATTGATCGTAGACGAATTCGTTTGAGATTTCTGTAAAAATTTTCTAATGAGGCTTTCAGAAAGCACATCAAAAATCTTATGAGACTCTTGTAGGAATTCACTTACAACTTGTGGAATGCTTACACATATAACTGAACCACCGAAACAAGAGCATCAATCTTCTTTTTCATACAATTTATACGAAACAAACCTTTAGATCAGGAATTCAACAACAATTCTGTTGGAAAATCTTATTTGACAGATCCTTACGTCGGCTGTTTAAAATAAAATTGTATGAACTAGTGAATTTTCATGTTTTAAAAACGCTCTTATTTAGGTAGCTCAGTAATTGTTATATGACTCATAAGGAGAGCCGCAAAAGGTTCATTCCAAGATTAAAAGGCAAGCGTGTCAGAATTTGTATACAAAACTAATAAATAAAAAATTTAGATGTGTTATTATTGCTACTCATCAAAAGATTCTTTGAGGAGTTAGACAATCGACTAACAAACATCCGATGCTATCTGGGCAATATCTTAGACATACATAAATATGTACAATACATATACATGTACATATTGTTTATATTTTCCTCCGCGTGTACATTGGTCAAACAAATATGTTATAAATACATTATATGAAAATCGCTCAGTATTTTAGTGATTTTCATATTAATTTAAATCACTCTGTTTTACTTCAGACACTAGAATAAGACGACATTGATGAAAGAAATTGCATTGAATTGGAGCCAAATGATGATATGGAAAGCTGCATGTATTTGTTTGTATAAAATTAAATAAGTTGTAAACTGTACATAAAAATATTAATAAATAAATATATTTACTAACAAAAAATGGAGTTTATTGGAATTATTTTGATTTCCTTTCTAATAAATCGTGGAAATGGTTTATGTAACCGGTCAAAAAAAAATATTGATAAAGACAATCAAATCTTTTGTTATGAACACCATTTATTTGTTTATTCAGTTGCATCTCTCATATATTCGGGTGTAAGCATATTTTTGATTTCTTATAATCATACTTACAACTTACAATATCTGTTGTTATAACTGATAGTGTACTAAAATTCAAATGTTGCTATCAAAAATATTATGCTTAGCAACGAAATTTTCAGTATTTGTAACCGAATTGTGTGATAGTACATGCAACCGACAAAATTCGATTGGCGCCAAATTCGGTTGTGATCACGAATCTGTTTTCTCTGTGTAAGCATATTTTAAATTTAAAATATCTATATTTTGTTTTTCTCGCCCCAATTTCAAATGTGACTTATTTTGACAGTTCTTGAAAGAAACTTTTCGCAAATTAATTTTACAGACACACTTTTTCTCACATCCTTTCAATAATTGCTGGAAAATTATTTAAATGACAGTTATTTCTCGCAACGGAAAGATACAGAAACACGTGTGTGAGAAAACCCACTTTTTGTTTCATTTTGCCCTCTTTCTGTCCCGATTCACTGGTTTCATGCGCGAAATACAGAAACGGGCTACTGGTTGCCTAAGATTTAAAAAAGCGTTTTTATTGTATCATTCACCACGGGTGATTTTTATTTAATTTGTTTAAGTCCTAAAAACGATGTTAAAATTACCTATAAAGCTTTTCGATATTTTCATTTTATTGACAATGACACAGTGTTGTTTTTTATTTACACAAGCATAAAATAAATCCCTACGTATTGCAAATACATATGTCTGTACATGTGTATGTATGTATGGGTAAAAGTTATTGATGTATGTAGGCATTGCATTCGTAATTGTTGTTACAGTATTCCACGGATAATTACTTCGGCCAAAATGCCAATATTTTTGGGTAATTATGCGGGGTAAGCATTTAAACGAATACGCTTAACTACCTCGTTGAGATAATTATAAGAATTCGTTTGACTACCTCATTGAGGTAATGAAGCGAATACGTTTAAATACCTCAGTAAGGTAATTAACTTTGATGTATGAAAAAAAGTTAAGACATAGGAATTTTTAGCTGTATCAGCAAAATCAAAAGAGATAGCAATAAAAAACAAAGGGATTTGCTGTCTTCAATTTTATCTGTAATGATTTTTGAGATGTCCTGTCATATCCTACTACATGATTTTTCTTGTGCGACCAATAAAGGCAGAAAAAATATATCCGTTTAAGAGCTTTTTATTGATTTGGTATGGATCTTTTTATAAAAATTTGCATACTATAGGTATTGCTAATTTTTTGACGTTTTTGAAGAATATTTTAAAACTTGCTCAGCAACTAAAAAAATTGCTTAAATTCTGGTTAATAGATGAATAATCTCATGCTTTAACTTCGCTATCTACATACATTTAATGTGCCATCTACAATTGTAAGCCAAAGCAAGTTTTCGGTAAAGATAAATGTTATTCCAAACTATTGAGCTTTTTATATATGCAAAGATTAAGGAAAAAGCAGTTAAATATGGTAATACTTCTACATCTGGACACACTTTAAAAATTGATATTTTCGTGTCCATCTGGCTGGTTGTCTGTCCATGTAAGTAAGCCTTATGCGAAAAGTAAATGTAGCAGCTTTTAGATAATTTGAGAAAATTTTGTAAATACAATTTAATTGTCATAAGAACGAAACCGAAGTAAGTCCCCACTCAAAATTCTTTCTTTATGTCCATAAACCCTTTAATCATGTTCGTTTTAAAATTAAATTTGACCCAAAATATCTTACAGATTTAAACATACAGCTTCCATCCAATGCCTTTAGGCATTGCTTTAGTAGAGGAGTGCCCCGGTAGACTAGCTGGTAGCGAGCTAGTCTATCAGCGCCGGGGTTGCGGGTTCGATTCCCGCCAGACACTCTGGTTTCTTTCCTGCAGACAAGCATAAAGCTTCGCGGGATAAGCTTAGGAAATTAAAAAAAAGAGGTTAAAATACAATTTGGTTTAAGGATTGATGTTTGACTTTTGACGTCAGCAGTCGTCGATGGCTGCGAGTGTAAGATGGCAAATCCATCTGAGGAGATCAAGTGGTTGTGATCGAAACATGTCATGGTAACCAGCCGCCTGGGTTCGAATCTCAGGTCAGTCAAGAATGAATGATTATCAATAACAATTTTAATTAATTTTCATGTTGTAAAATTCCTTTCTTCATAAAAATAATTTAATGAAAATTAAATTTGATGAACTTAAGCCTGATTAAAATATTAAAAATTTGGCTTAAAAACCATGAATAGTTCAACAAAATAACCACAATTCTAATTATTAAAAAAAAAAGTTGTTGTTGTTGTTTGTGTTTTTTAGAAACTGTTGCTGCGTTTTATCTTTTCTTGCATTTTTCTTGGTTGTGGTTTTTTTTGTTTTGTTTTTTTATACCCTTCACCACAAGTGGTGGATTTTATTTAAATGTGTTTAATTTTACGCATACACATTTATGTATTCAATATATTTAAATTGAACGCTTTTTCAGTAAGAGCTTTCGGAGGCGAGTTGTCTAAGTTCTTGCCTGTAACTCAAGAGGTTGCCGGTTCGAGTCTCAAAAAGAAATTATTTTATTTTTATTAAATTTTTTTTATGTTCTACAAAACGATTTTAAGATTATAAAATTTTGGCAAAAGAGGAAACGGACTTAGGTACATATAAGTATAAATTTTTTGATTTTGTCATATTCTGCGAAATGAAAAGTTGACGTTGCTCAATTCATATTTATTTTTGTCTAAAGAACTTTTTGTTCTTATCTCACCATGGTGAAGGGAATATAAGATTCGGCATAGCCGAATATAGCACTCTTACTTGTTTTTATATACGTTAATTTATTAATACTTAAAACCCTATTTTCTAAAATAAAAGTGCAAAAAAAAGTCTGGCAGCACTATGCTTAAGTAGACGCGTGTTTTAGACAGCTAATCATTCTTAACTTTTCAACTTTAATAATTAATAATAAATTGCCAAAAATTAGAAGTTTTTGTTTTTAATGACATAAATAATTAATTAATCACTGTGTGTGCAAAAATATGTTAAATAATTGAAGACTGAATTATTCTACTGGATTTCGTTGAAATAGCCTGTTGCAGTTGTTGCTGTTGTTGCTTGTGTTTTTCACTGCCGCCATTTACGTACATACATAATTACATATAGTTATTTGTTAAACAATATAAAAAACAAAATAATAAGTAAATCGCTGTGTTGCTGAATATTTCAAACTAATTCAAGTTTGTTATATGTTTTTTGCTGATTTTTTAACAAATTTCTTTTGCTGTTGTTGTTGTTGTTGCTGGTGTGATTTCTTTGCCGCCATTTATTTACACACATATATATATACATAAAAAGTACGTATTGTTCAAAATGCCTGCCGCCAAAGTACAATACAAATGTGGTGATTGTAATGATGTTATTACAAAGGCTCAGTCTAGCGTTCAATGTAAAGCCTGTGCTAATTGGTTTCATGTGTCATGTGCTGGCTTAAATGATAAAGCCCTTTCCTCGCTAAAAGATTGCAAGTCTTTGTCGTTTTCGTGCAAATCTTGTAATTCTGATTCTTCACCTGGCTTAAAACTGTTGCGGCAGGAGATCAGTGAACTTAACACCAAAATTGACACTTTTATTGGTAAAGCTGACACGGAACAAGCTGCCATTCACAAAACCTTAGCGGACACGGTTAACAGCTTTAAAGCAGAAATTGCGAGTTGCCTGAAGGATATGAAGTCTGAAATTTTGGATTGTAATAAGCTTATTCATCATATGGATTCTTCTACTAATAAAAAAATATCCGAGTTAGAGATGGAAAACAATGTGTTGCATAAAAGAATTAACAGAGGCGATATTGTTGTGAGTGGCTTACCTGATGGCTTGGACAATCTTATTTCACCTATAGTAAAAATCAGCTCTATTTTCAATATTGAGATTTCTCCCTTAAACATTAATCATGCTTGTTATTTTAATAATCGAAAGGCTGTTTTATATAAATTAAACAATGTATTTTTGCGTGACAGTATTATGAAAGCCTATTTTAAGACGAAATCTATAAAAATTTGTGATGTGATTGGTGGTGAGATTGATATGCGCCTGTATTTAAATGACCATTTTTCCCCGGCGCCTGGTAAATTAAATTATATTTGTAAGAGGCTATTGCATAAAAAAATTATCACGAAGTATAGAATATTAAATACAGATATTGCTAAAGCTAAGCTTATATTGGCTAATGGTAAGGAAGTTGTTTATAACTTTGCGGAATGTACTTCTCTTCTTGATGAATAATCAAAATTTAATATTTCACACTTTTGATTTAGCTATACAAACTTCAATTAGCGCTTGCATTGATTAATATTTTTTTTTTGTTTTCCATAAATTTGGAGGAATAATGTTATTATTTATACATATATTTTTCACTGATGTTTTTCCAAAATTTACCCACTTGTTTAAATAATACTTTTTATCTCAATTTTGTTAAAAATAAGTTGTTAAACTGAGCTTCAAATAAAATTTAATGGTAATAAGTTTTTACCAAGAATCTTGAAGTTTTGGCATTATATTGTTATTAAAAATTGTTATATTATTTTCTTTTTTTTTGCTTTTTACTTTTTAGTGAACTCAATTGTTTTATATGATTAGTTGTTGGAGTAATGTAATCTGAATTGAATTGATGTATATTTTTATATTTATATATAGTTATTCTTTATCTTTATGGTTCCCCACCGCATCATTTTGTTTCTACTTTGATGTCTTCTAATCATAATATTGGTCCGGTACTCAGTAGCAAATCTGATATAGATGCAGCATTGCGATTTTATCAACAAAAAGTCAATGTAGCTCATCTTAACTGTCAAAGCTTAAGACCTTCTGCAAGTTTTTCGAAAGTTGATGAGCTTAGATCCTTTTTAGTTGGTTCATCTCTTAGTATTTTTGCTATTACTGAGACTTGGTTAAAACCGTATGTATCTAATCGAACTGTTGAGATTTCTGGTTATAAATTTTGCCGCAATGATCGCTTAAACTCAAGAGGAGGTGGTGTTGGTATGTATATATCTGTTGGTCTTAAGTATAAAATAGTCTTTAACTCTTCTGAGCCTGGGATTTGTGAATCTCTTTTTATTGAAATTGTTGCTAATGAATACAAAATGTTGTTCGGAGTTGTATATTTACCCTATGGTGATCTTGTTTCTTTCGAGAATTTTCATAGTGATTTGTTTCTTGCTTATTCAAATATTGTTGTGGTTGGAGACTTTAACTGTAATATGTTTGACCAAGTTAAATCTGTCAATATGAGGACTATGTGCTTAAGAAATAATTTGTCTGTAGTCCATAATTCAATGCCCACCCATTTTGATGTGGCTCATGGATCTACATCTTTAATTGATCTTTGGTTGGTAAGCAGTAGTTGTCAGTCTAAGTTTTCTTATCAATTCCAATGTCCTTTAATTTCTCACCATGCATTAATATTATCCTCTTTTGATGTGACATTTGATAATATGGTTGAATTTATTGAATATCGTGATTTTAATGCTATAAATTGGGACGGAGTATCTACTTTTTTGTCTAACTACGATTTTTCTGACTTCCCTTTAGGTAATGTTAATGAAATGTGCGAATCTTTAACTTCTGTTTTTAATACTCTTTTTACGTTTGTTTCCTTAGTTAAAAGGAGAGTTTGTAGAAACGAGTCTAATTGGATTAATTCTAAACAAATTGTGTTCGCTAAGTCTATTTGTTATTTGGCTTACCGTTCCTATATGGCTAATCGCTCCGAAACGAACTGGAGAATTTATTGTAGATACCGTAATAGAGTAAAAACTGTTATTAAGAAGGCTAAGAGGAATTATTTCTCTAAAATATTTCGTGATATGGATGTTCGTAATGTATGGAGAACCCTTAAAAGCCATGGCTGCTTAGACTCTGATTCGGAAAACTTTTTTGGAAATGTCAATTTATTGTATGATTTCTTTGTTGGCAGTGGTAGTGATATACTGGAAAATTTAGAATTCAATGACTTTATTGAATCTCCTAATTGTTTTTCATTTCATTGTGTTTCAGAATTGGAGGTTATTGATGCACTTGATAAAGTTCGGTCTCAAGCGTTAGGAGTTGACAATGTTCCAGCTCGCTTTATTAAAATGGTATTTCCATTTTTGTCTAGATATATACTGAATCTATTTAATACCATTTTAACTACTTCAACTTTTCCGCAAGCTTGGAAGATTGCCCGTATTACTCCAATTCCAAAAACACGAGTAGTTGACTTTAGTGATGTTTTACAGAATAATATAAATTTTTGCTTAGACCGGGTATGTGAATGGACTTCTTTAAATTCGTTATCTATTAATCCGAGTAAGTCTAAAGCAATGATGTTTGGACCAACCAGTCGTTTTTATCCTGACATTAATATAGTTTTGAGCAATACTCCTATTTCTTTGGTTGACCATATTAAGTGTCTTGGTGTATATTTGGATAGTAAACTTTCTTTTGATCCCCATATTAATATGGTTTATGGTAAAATTTATGGTATATTGCGTAAAATTCGTTCTACTAATTTATACTTGCCTCTGCGAGTGAGGTATAACTTGGCACATGCTTTACTGTTTTCTAATATCTTATATGGCCTTGAGGTTTACACAGGTACTGGTTCTATGCGTTTGAGGATGATCAGGCGTATTTTCAATCTAATAGTTCGTTTTGTTTATAATGTTAGACGCTATGAACATGTTTCTAATTTTGCTTTTAGCTTTCTTGGGTGTACTTTTAATAACTTTATTAAATATCGGAACATGATTTTGTTTTATAAAATTATCAAAAATGGTAAACCACCTGAATTATTAAACTCCTTTGAGTTTATGCGTTCTTCTAGGAATCCCTTAATTCGTATACCAAGAATCTCAACATCCTGTTTCGAAAAATCTTTTATCGTTCGGATTGCTAGGCTTTGGAACTTTTTACCATTTTCGTTACGAGTTTTTTCCTATTCAAATAATGTCTTCCGGGTAAAAATTTTAGACTTCCTTAATAATCTTGATTAGCTACTGATGGACGATACTTATGATATTTATATTTAAAATGTGGCTGGGGAGCCTTAATTTGAGGTATTACTATGTATGTATATTATTCTTATATTTGTATATTATTTTCAATTTTCATTTTATTAGTTTTTATTATGAATTATAATTATTGATTAATGAATTTTATATACACATGTATATGTAGCTTAAGCATATATTACTTGTAATATTGATTTTTGGCCTAAATGGCTAAATATTACGTAAATAAATGAATAAATAAAATAAAATAAAATAAATAAATAAATAAAAAAGGGATATATAATTTCCATTCAAAAGAATGCATTTTTTCTGAGTATTGCACTTATTCATATTTCCCGGAGTGGTCGTATTTGGAGCCGGCTTGAACGAAAAAGTTGAATTAGTTCCCTCATATGAAAAAAGAGGTTCATAGACTGTGAACACCCCTTATGGCATGCTCTCAACTTTGTACGGAAAAAGTGGGGACGAACCGCCATATGAAAAAGAGGTTCACAGATCCCTAATTGCATGCACCCAACTTTGTATAGAAAAAGTGACCGCGAACCGCTATAAACATACTACTTAAATATATAAAGGACATATGTATGTATGTTAATGTCAGCTGTCGAATATTTTTAGGGCTGCCAATACTCAACTGCACAAATAGTGGCAAATTAAAATCTTACGATAAGTCTGGGACACCCTATATTTTGCTCTCCTCACCGTCTGCATTCGTTGAACACAAAACAAAAATTAACATTAATGCTTGTACAAAATATGTTTGTGCGGTTTATTTGCAAACAGAAACAAAGTGTGTGTTTGCCTAGCAATTTGTGTGGCTTATATTGCCCTTAACTTTCAAAAGCAATAGACAAATTTAAGCACAATATAGTGGTGTTGGTTATAATTATTATAAATACACAGGGTGTACAACTCATACAAAACTTAGCTGAAATCAGTGTGTCGGTTAATTATAAGCCCTCTTTAACCCTCTTATTTTCAACAAATTTAAATCAACTGTTGAATCTCTAATTGCAGCATTGGTTGAGAACGAACGAAAAATCTACATAAGTACAGTGAAAGCTCTATTTTCGAACAACTGTCATAAGTGGACATACTTTAAATCTGAAAATTTCTAAATCTTTGGAATGTTTTCACAAAAAATTGTGTTAAATAAAAAATGGTTGCCAATCAGATGAATCAATTCACAAGAGCATAAACTGTTTAATTTTAAGTATGTATACACACATTTATACATATGTATTAAAAACACAAGCTATACATATCCCAACAAACCAAAACGATTTAGAAAAAACTTCAAACAAGCTTACTAAAATAAGCCTTACGCTTAGACAAGTGTTGTGATTACTATTATAAAAGGATTATTAATAATTGTTTAATAATGAAAACTGATACCTTGCTAAAATATTACTTGTCTACCATATAATGTAAACTAAGAAGTCTAATTATAGAATAAGCTTTCAGAAAAATACTTTTCTAATTTATAATAAGATTCAATTCTTTACGACATCATTCTCAAAAACACTTACACAACTATTGCGAGAAAAAGTCACTTGCAATCATATTGGTGGTCATGTCGTAGGAAATCGCTTATTTATTTACATTTTGTTTTGGTCTGTTGGGATGCTTATGCAATATTCTGTATAATATGTTAAATTGGATTGAAACTAATGAGACTAAGTGGTAGCAAATGAATTTTAATTTTAATTGCATAAATTAGAAATAAAATTTAATCGAGTTAGATAAAAATATAATTTTATATTTAGATAAATTAATTTTAAATAAGTCAATCGGAGAATTTAACATAAATGGGTTAATTACGAATGGCAACACAATTTTAGTTGTGGATTAGCAACATTGTTTACTTGCCAAAAAGTAATCGATAATGCTATTTTGTTTTGGTAGCTAAAAGTAAATACAACAAACTAGCATTTAACCCGCTACTTTACTTTAGCGTCTCCTTTTCCTTCGTGGATATATTTTAATGCCAAAGATTATTTAAAAAATACCAGTTGTAGAACTAAAAGGCTAAAGAAAAATATAAAATTTCACTCCAGAGATGTATTTTAAAAGTATATATTGAGGGGAGTAAAATTTGTATGCAATTACAAAAATAACTGAAATCAGCTCAGGAAATTTTCATGTTGCTTTTGTGCAGGTTTACTCTGCAACTATCTGCTTTTTTGTTATTAAAATATTAATATTTTTGCTATTTACAACAGACTTTTATATTTTTTTTAAACGGAGCGAATTTCAAAATATTTTAATTCTACAAAGTCGTAATACATTGTATTACCGTGTTAACTAGCCCTTACTTGTTTTACCGATTTCTTAGTTGCTAATAACAACAAGCTGTTACACGTAGAAAAAAAATATGGTTGGAGGTAACCATATTCTAAGACCAACATACTATGGTTGGTTTTTAATAATGCTTTTGTTTGCTGTTTACCATATTATGTTAAAATATGACCATAGTATGTTTAAAATCAACAAAATTTGTCCATAAATCTACCATAATATGGTAAAAATTTACCATATTTTAGTCAATATTAACCATAATAATTGTCAAATCTAAACACATTATGTTCCAAATTAACCATAATATGGTCAAAATTTTCCAAATTTTGAGAAAGGTAACCATATTATGGTCAGGATTAACAATAATATGGTGACTGCTAATCATATTATGGTTAATTCATTTTTTCAATTTGTTTGTTAAGTGTCAAATTATAATTGTATTTAATTTTATATTCTTGATGGTCGCTATCCGTAATCGACCCATTAGGTACTACCTTATTAATGCAAAATAAAAATCGGATAGTGCCTTCTATTCTGTATTTCGATTTCGTTCCCGCTGTAATCTGCTCCTTTATTGCAAACATGACCAGCTTTTTTTTTTGTAGAAATTACGGGCATTATTAAAACTTTTGTAACTATTTTTCGAAGAATATAAATGAATTCATAAATAAAAATAAAAATAAAAATAAAAAAAAAAACAATATAAACAATAATAAACAGAATGGGGTTTTTTTTATTTTAAAAGCTAGGCAATACTCTCTGTATGCCCACATAATAACGTTTGAATTGTGTCGTCTGCGTTTTTTAAAAAACTATTTATTTAACTTTATTTCACACAGTGCTTAGTAATGATAGCATGCGACAAGCTTTTATATCATATAAATTGTGTTAAGCCATTATAAGTTGATAGTTAAAGTTTGAAAAAGCATTTTTTAAAGTTTTTTACTTTTAATTCATTTATTTTATAATGTTAAGCATTTTTTATTAAAACAGGACGAAAAGGACTCCAGCAAATTATAGCATAGTAATTCCATATGATTTTTTTTAATAAATCCTAAGTCACAAATACTTGACACTGTTTTGACTTAATAACCACTGCTTTTGTGAAAAATAAAAATATGCTACTTTCAATTTTTCAGTGTTAAGCATTTTACATAAACTGCAGAACTTTTAATCTACGAAGGCCTCTAGTAAAATTTGATGCAGAAAATATTCGTGGAACATTTTAACATTCTAAAGTGCCGTTTTGGCATACTTTTGTGTAAATTTAAAAAAAAAACAAATTATTCTTAAAATGGGAGTAAGAGGGTTAATGTATTCCAAGGGTTAATATATTCCAAATTTAAAAAAAAACAAATTATTCTTAAAATGGGAGTAAGAGGGTTAATGTATTCCAAGGGTTAATATATTTCAAGAAAAGACATCTGAAATAATTTTTTAGCTTAGAAGTACATTAAGTACATATTTTTTGATTTATTCCAAACGCCTTTTAAAAAAATTAAAAAACTTCAAGGTCCAAAATCTCAAAAACCCGAGCTAACTTTTCAAACCCCTTTGGCTGATTATCTCTACCAGTAGTCTATGATTTTTTCGCGCAATACTTCTAATGTTTGTTTTTTTTTTACTTTACTATAAATAGATTTTATTTTTGTTTAAAGACAAAAGGTTTTTTTTGAAAAAATTTTATTAAAAATTGTATTTTTTATTCTTTTGGAATGTATTAACAAAATATTCGCTTTAATTTGGCAAATACGAATGTCGTAAAATAGACAAATATTAGACATTTCGAATACGAATACGAATATTTGTAGCATCACTAGTACCGACATACAGTGGCTCATTTTATTAAAAACCGTGGCAAAAATTCAAACTTTTATGACAAGATCTTGTGAATACATCGGATTAAAAAACTTCTCACTGATCATGAATCAAAAACGGTTTCCTTAATTGAAAATGTTTTTCTTTTATTTTAGAAAGTGAAAAAGGGTGATTTAGAAAATATTGTACAATTTAGAATTGAAGTGCCAACAACATTGCAGTTTGATCTTTTCTTTTTTTTTAAAGAAAACTTATTTTTGCTATTCATTAGGTTCCCTGCTTTGCGGCAGTGGCCTTTTTTCAGACTCCGTTTATTGAGGTGATTTTTGTAAACTAAGCAGATCCTAGCTTAACCCTTGTGTTAATACAGGGTACCGTGGTACCCACCTAGTTATATTTACATGGGAAAAATGTATTAAGAATTACAATTTTGAAACAAGCTTCAGGATCGTCGTTATTGAACTTAAAAGAAAAGGAATTCAGATTCTAGATTTATTTATTGCTCCTTTTATACTCGAACAAATTTGCTAAAAACTTTAACCATCACAACATGCGCACCCGGGTACCCTGGTACCCAATACAGTACAATACACTTCATGGGATAACACAAATACGTTTGAATTGCTCACAAAATTCAATAAACTGAATTCTGTATCACACAATTCCTTAAGTTTAGTTTCCAAAGCGTTAGTATTATAATATGGGGAAGTCTCACTTACATATCATGTGCGAACTGTTGTACTAAAAAATACTGTCCTGTATGAAAAATGTAAAGCATTAGCCGGTAGGCCCATTTTAAGGGGGTTCTCAGCCTCCTCCCCAAGACATCTTTAGTCCTAGCCGCGTATAATTCTTTATTTTTGTATTGTGTTGTATTTTAATTGCCAAGGGGAAATTACAAACGGAATGACAAAGTTATATGTATCCTTTGGTGAAAATAAGTAATTTAAAGGATTTCAGTATTTTGGTCATAACTCGAACATTTTTCGGCCGGGCGAAAGTGTCGTCTTTTCTATGGTATAACAACCGCCGGCTTCGCTAACTTAAGCTTTCAATATAAGTAAATGAAAAGTAGTAATAAAGTAAAAATTGCGATTTTATTTGGGGTCATTTAAATTTCTTGATATTGCGGTCATTTTTTTATTTCACAAAATATGCAAGAACACCGCAACGAAAATATGCCACAACCACAAAAAAAAAAACCAAAAAATGTATCCAAAATTGCGTGTTGGGTGTGTCATGTAAAGTTTTTAGGCCATTTTTCATTTTCTGTTTGTGGCCATATATGCTGGGGTTCTATTGCGCACCGCCTTAATTTACATCAATCAATTAATTAAAAGAATATTTAAATAGTATAATTGTTGGTGTGGGCATGAACTATACTTTTAATTAATTTTTACCAAAAAAAAAAAGCAAATAAAAAAAATATTGAAAAATTATAGTAGTTGTAGTTAAAATACATGTAGGTCATATAATAAATTTAACTATTGCAATAGTCGTAATCGACACAAAAGAATTGATTTAAGGCAATTTTTGCTCTCAATTTACCACCTCAACGATATAAAAGCAACCCCACTTGAAAATGCATATTTATTTTGAAAACGAATTTTATATCACCAGAATTGTATTACATATTACTTAAAGCAGAAGCAATATGGAGAAAAACATGAAAATACTTTTTGCTCAATAAAGTTTGAAATTTGTGTTAAAAGGTATTATTCAATTTTACGGCAGAGTGGTAAGTGCAGCAAGTAATAGTATAGCAAAGTATAAAAGAACAAATTTTTTTTGACCAATAAATTTTTTCGATTTAAATGGAAAAATTTTTGAGTAATCGAAAGCATTTCAATGTAAGTGCAGAAAGATGTGCTGCTTCACATAAATTCGATTGATTGGGTTTTATTAAAATGGACAGATGTTACGATGAGGTTTCGTTATAAAATTTTGCTTAAATGTCAAGTTGATAATTTTTTTGTAACTAAGCAATTAAGAATGGTATATTCGACTCTGCTTTCAGCCATAAAGTTCAAAGTTTAGATTACAGGACATATGCCAGAGCCAATTTCAGCATCTCCGAAACTATCTAGCATATTTAAATAAAATTTAAAACCTTTTGGTGGATAAGCTAGTTCCTATGTGCAGTCCACTGGCTGCTTAAGCCAGATCATCAGGAAACCTTTTTACAAAAAACTTAAGAAAAGCTGAAGACATTATGCACCTGTAATTGAAGAGCGAATGGGAATTATAAACACTCAAGTCTTATTTGCAACGATATCAAAGCTTAAACAAAATAAAAAACCAACCATAAACAGTGAGTATATCTTTTCGTACATTCACCACTACAAGAATGAAAATTAGGAATTTGGCACAACAACCAAATTTTATTAATGAAAAAATAATTGATAATAAATTTGTAAGTGCTCGTGCATAAAAATCTGAACTGGCAATTTGTTTTATTTCGATTTTCTTGCGAAAACAATAAAGCAATTTGTTTTCTAATTTGGTTGTTTCTTAACCTACTTAAAACTTCAATTATTGTTGGAAAAATATCTAACCAATTGTAGTAGAAAATGTGTACTCTCAATATTCTGTACGTAAAATTAACCCTTAGTCTAGACGAGCAATTTGTTTGGCAATTATTGCTGTAGCAACTATCAAATTCAATTGCCAACACTAGATATTAACGTGTGGACTGCATAAATATGTATTATAATACATTGCTGAGCAATTATCTTTTAACACAAGCTGTCAAAATCAATTATCAGTAGCAAAAAAGAAAGATTTTAAACTTAAAACGTATAAAATTTAATGACAAAATTTACAAATTAATAATAAAAAAATAATTAAAAATAAATTGGTTGCCAAAGAAAATGTAAGCTTCTATTTACATACAAATTCATTTTTTATGTTATTGCTAATGTTAACAAATACAAATTGCGCGTGTAGACGTAGGGTAACTGAAATTGTAATATGAAATCAAGGCCCATTGAAAAGGTCTGCGCAGGAAGCCTGATGATCATTGTTTATGTTCTTTTTAGTTGTCAAAAGTTGTTTACATTTTGCTTACATGTGCATGTATACGTTTATGGTATGCCACACATACACGTTTTTTCCTTTTGCTTTGTATATGGGGAAGTAAATTTTTGACAACTAAAAAGAATCGTTTTTTGTTTTTGTACAAGTAAGCAGACCTGATAGATGGGCCTTGTATGAAATAAATTAAAATTCAGTTCAAAATTGGCCTACTTATTTTCTTTAATTTTTTTTAACGAAAAGTTCATTTAAATTTTACTGTCAAAATTAAACCGTGAATTCGGTAAAAACAAATGAATTTTCAATTATTTTATGTAATTTAAATTTTGGGGAAATAAGAATAAGCCAATACCACGGCTGACCGATAATCCTATCTGGGTTCTTTTCCACAAACCAACTTTTCACTTTGCACTTATCAATTTTTTCGTAAGTTTGCAAAACTTTATGTTCCTCAGAACTATTAAATTTGATAAGTGATAAGTTGAAATTGATAAGTGAAATTTGCAAAGACTTTGCAATTTTAATATTCTCTTTTCTATTTCTATTCCAAGTACGTTCTCTTGCGCAAAGTTAATATTGCAAAGTGTAATTTGCAAAGGCTTTGCAAATAATTAAGCTGTTTCGTTCCACAAAAACTGTAAATTCTATTTTTGCAAAGAAAATTTTGATAAGTTTGTCAAATTTGAAAATTCATATTGTTATAGCTAGTGAAGCTTTCAAAATGTTAAGAAGCGCGTCTTTGTTCGGCGATCGTGGAGGCGGGGTTATAACAAGAAATTATAGAGACCGATTTAATTTTTCGCGACTACAAAACTTAAATTTAAAAGAATGCTTTCGTTGAAATCAAATCCAAGCAAAAAGTATGTAAATTATTGAAGGAATTATAAACTTTATAAATTTAACACATTCGAAAAATAAAAATGGCTTATATAATTAAAATAACTTATAACTATAAATAATTCTCACATTCTATTTACAATAATTTTATAAAATAAAAGTTACTTTATTGTTTTGAAAACTAGAAAATAAAAAATATTTTTTTTTCTTTAAAACCATATAAGACTGCAAGTATTTTTTTCATTTTTACTTTTCAGCACATTTTAATAATTTCTTTTTATCCATGCAAAGTGAAATGCAAAGATGATTAAATCATTTGTAAAACATTTTGCACATTCACTTTGCAAGTGAGCGCAAAGAAAAGTGTTTGCAAAGGGAGCAAAGTCCTTACAAAGAGAGAAAAGTATTTGCAAATGGAGCAAACTTTTTGCAAAAATTAGCTTAGTGCAAAGAGAGATTTGCAAAGAATGTTGTGAAACAGAAACACTTACCACTTTGCCAAAAAATGCAATTTTATAAGTGCAAAGTGAAAATTTGTTTTGTGGAATAGGGCCCTAGTACCACGGGTCTCAGTAGTCCCCGGTGAGGAGGTTTAGGCCACCATATGCTACTAGCGGAAAATGCTTCCTGTCTTTTTGGAAGATTGTCTTTTAGGAAGTTTCGCTTTACTGTTTAAAAGAGCCTTTCCAGAATAGCTTAAGAGTTGTGGTTAATAAGTCGTAAGAAAGAGGATCCTAAAGGGCGGATTTGTTTACCACTTGTGGGAAAGTTCGGCCTGAGGGAGGGTCTTCCCTAGGTAATATTCCTTCTCAGTAGAAGCTGCTAGTATATTTCAAAAAGCCAGCGCATGTTTGGCAGCTCCAGCTTACCGAATTATGCACCGAAATTGATACCTTTGTCTGCTGGTAGCTCTCATACTTAGAACTACAACCATCAGTTGAGGGCATATGGCAGGTGCTTGCGTAAAAAATTATTAAAAAGCCAAAGTTTAGCAGGCAGTGAAGCCAACTCCTAACTGCATAAAATGGTTAATTTTAAGTAAAAATGGCTGAGTTGTGGCTAAAAGATTTTTAAGCAAGATTTAATAACGAAAACGCATAATTTTAATAAAAAACTACACTGAAATTGCACATAGGAGATTATTTTGTTTGTAATTCATTTTTAGTAAGAATGAACTAAACATAAGAAAATCTTTGAGTAACGAAAAGCTAAATAATCGATAAAATTGATTTTTTTTCAACGTTGCAACACAACTGATGCTGAATTTATAAAATTTTTTGTTCTTAAAATTTAAAAATATGTTTGGCTAAATAAAAATGGCTTAATTGAATTTTTCATTGCTAAACGAGATGCAAAATGCAACACTGATGGCAGGCGGTACCCAATTAATTAACATCGATTTATAAATTGTAATTGTGTCCCGCTTGCTTAACTTAATGAGGGTATAACATGGGCTTTTAGCTCATATTTTTTTTTAATTATTTATTTTGTTTTAGAATTTTTAGTCGCGGCACTTTTTATGAGAGGTTCTAGCGAAAAACTTTTTAAATAAATTTTTTATATTAAATGTAAAGCAAACTACTTTACTCCCATCTAAATATTCTCGCATTTTTTTAAGATTTTGAAAGATTTTAAAGTAGAAGTGGAATAAATAATGTTTAATTTTAAACAAAATTTGCTGTAACATTTTTTCGCATTTTGTGATTGTAAAACAACAAAATAAGGCTTTTATGTGTCTTTCTATTTAAGTTTTCAAAACATTTTCAAAGGATTATAGTTGAAATGTTGTCTTCGTTATGTCTTCATTTTACAAATTTTCAAAGAATAAAAAAAGTTTTTTTTTAACTTCTTTTTATATTTGCTCTGTCAACACAAAAAATTCCACAAAATCGTTAAGTAACCGCAAACAAGATTCAAACTTAAACAAAAATTTAAAGTATGTTTGTTAAAACTCAAATATTCTTAAAGAGTAATTTTATTTTGACACAGAAAGAATTTATAAGCATAAGAGTTTCCACGAAAGGATGCCTTTCTAAATAAGCTTAAGTAACTTAAAATTTTATTTTAGTTTAAGATAATTTCCGATTTTTTTTTGCTGTGAAAATAGTTTAATTACATAGTGTAATTTATGTTTTCAAAAGCGAACATTTGTGTAATAAATACTGTAATTGAACACTTCTTACATCATTATATTTTAATTGTTATAGTAACAACCCTTAAATGTTTAACAAATTGATTGACAGTAATTGCGCAGTTTACAATTTACATGTATGTATAAAACATACACAGAAAGAAAAACTCGTACCAAATTTAAGTTTGTTCTCACTTACTTTTAGTACGAAAGTACTTAAAACCATCCAAAATGGGATAACTTTCTAAAAACAATCCACGAATTTCTTAAAATAAGTATAAAATTCTTTAATAAAGTAAATATAAGCCACTTTATATTCTTTATGCCTGCATACGCATGCTTTTGTAAAGTTTGTTCTATAAACAACAACAACAAAACAAATTCAGGTAATACAATTTGCTTTTTTCCAGAAACAACAACAACACAAGAAGAAGAAAAACATACATTATTTTCATGTTTAAAAAGTAAAATAAAAGGCAAAAATTCCCAAATTCGATTTGTTAAAATTATTTAACCAAGGCATATTTTTATATGGTAAAACAAGGTTTTACGACTTTGGAGAATCAAAATATTATGAAATTCTCATCATGTTAAAAAAATATCACAAAAGTATGTTGTTAGTAAGATTTAGTTTTAATGTGCTAAATTCCCAATTTTTACTATTGCTAAACTGAAATTTATTGTTGGTGGGACAAGCTATTCCCATGCGTTATTCACTGGTTGCTTCAAGAAAAGCTAAAGATATCAATCAAATAAAACTGTTAAGCGAATAGGAATTATTAACACTCAAAACTATTACCCGTAATAATATAAAAAACTTAAACAAAACAACAACAACAAACAAACAGTGAGTATATCTTTGCTTACAATCCCGTTAGTATTTTTCATGGTAACACGGGTGGTATTAGTATAATCAAATCAATGATATTAAACAGCTAAGTTAGAAACAAAAATATGCTGATGCTTACAGTTCTACAATTTTAACAAAAAACATTAAGTTGATTTATATTGTTTTTGTAATTGCATACAAATTTAAACAACTTCAATATATGCTGTTAATGGTGCATATGTTTACTTTAAAAAACAACTCTGCTGTTATAAGAATACATGAATTTCTAAAATGGTTACTCTAGAGCTCCACTGGACATCAAATGATTTTAAGAAATAATGTTATAAAAGAGCTTTCAAGACAGATTTGTTATAAGCGCTGTTAAAACACTAATATAGTTTTTTGTTAATGTTAAGTATTTCATGTCAGTTGTAGATTGACCATTAAGAAAAAAAACATTTACCGACCGTTTGTCAAATTTTGTATCCATATTCTTAAATACATTTTGCTTTAACATGATAGTTTTGATATTTTTAGTTAGGCTTGAGTCATCAAATTTAATTTTCATTAAATTATTTTTACTGAAGAAGGAATTTCATAACTTGGAGTTTTATTAAAATTCATTTATAATTTTCTAGGCTGAACTGGGGCTCGAACCTGGGTTGAATTTACATGTTTCAAAAATCACCTCATTCTTTCTTCAGAATTCTTTGAGACCTCTGCACCACTAGGCACCGCAGCCAACAATCAAACATATGTACATCTTTAACCAGTGGTACTGGTGGTTCGAAATTTGCTGTTATTATCATTTTAATTTTTATATTACATGTTGCTTCCTTTCCTCTGTTTTTTCGTGTTCTTTCTGTCAAGACTTCGTCTTGAAAACCTGTAGCTCGTTTCTGTACTTCTCGCATCGTAATTTTTTTCATATGAAGTGTGAAACAAAAAATTACATCGTTTCTCGATTTGTGAGTAAAAAGTGTTTCTGTATTTAAATGCGAAAATAGACAACACAGATCCTGTTTTTACTGGAATATTTCCAGTAATGAAGTGTCAAATGAAAGCGAAACGTCAACTAAAGAAATAAATATAATAAAAAAGGGCTGGCAGATTTATTGATTTATCGATTTATCTTAATTTTGACGATTTTTGCTCCGGAAATTAGCAAAAAGCCGATTTGCTGATGATTTCTAAAAAAGTGACAAAAGCAAAAACATAAAAAATAATAAAAAATCACACAAAAAATTCTTATTAGTTATGTAGTGCTTACTACCATCGTCCTGATTGTACTGAATTTGAGTATTGCTTAGTCTTATTAACTAGATATCTATCATGAATCAAATAAACAAGATTGCGCATTGCGCAGGCCCGTTATTTTTGTGTGTGACGAAACAATAGACATATTTAGTCTATGATGACGTAGATGCGCAGTAGAAATTTTTTTTGTACGGCTGAGTGCGCAATCTTGTTTTTTTGATTCATGGATATCTGTATTGTTTTACACAGTCACTCTCTACATCGCTCTTAAAATTCATAGTTGTTGGTATATTGATACTGTTTAGCATCTCCAACATAAAGCGTCGTTTGTAATTTTGTTCTTGTTGTAATATTCGTACATCATCAAAGTTTGGCGAGTGATTTGTACTGGCACAATGGGCTGACAGTGCAGTTTTTTGTGAAGAAATATTTAAAATCCGTTGATCGTTGCTTTATATGAGAATTTTTTGTTTGGAAAAAAATTTGAAAAATTAAAAAAATAACACCAGTCTACAAATTTTGAAACAAAATTGACTGCAGAAACGAAGCATGTATTTTAACTAATCTGGGTGCGCTGAATTTGAATCTTGCATAAAAATTGGGCTATCACCGTCTTGTTAATTTTTTTATCGTATGCTGGCCGTACTGTAAAACAGTCTGCCAGTATTGACTACAATTTCATAATTATGTATTTAACAGAAGCACACATTCATTCTATATCTTCATCATAAAAGCGTATAAGCATGTCAGGGAGATCGTGTGTTACTTGTTCAAGCTATTTTGGCATTGTATGTGGTGAATATTTGGTTGGAAAAAAATTATGAATGGAGGTAGCTAAAGACAATAGCTGTGGATTAAATCAGTTTTCTGCTTTGGTTCTTAAATGCCAGTTATGCCATTAGCAGTTTCAAAAGATTTTTACAACAAAATCCTCTCGGATACTACAGTTTGCCTCTATGAGATAAAAGTTCAACAGGAAAAGGCTGAGGTATGACTCAACGCGAAGGTTTGTTTCCTTAAAAATACACGAAATATTTCTTATATGATTACAACAATGATTAAAACCGTAAACTACTTTAAATACTTAAATTCGGCTAATGCAACGGACTTGGCCGACTGCAATGATGGTCAAGTACCTACGTCAACGATCGGCTGGAGCAGCGCTGAGCAACTGGGGACTTGGCGAAAAATAGAACAGTTTGATTATGTGGTACTGGTGTTTCCAGTTCCGGAAATGGCTCTGGGGATCGGTGGTGACTAGAGGTCACGGTTAGAAAAATCTAAACCACAGATTCGAGATAGCGAGATGTTTATGTCAGTTTTTTGATGCTTTTCAATTCGATTTTAAAGAAAACTTAATTAACTTAACCATTTTTTGTTCGATATTTATTTCCAATACGTCGTTAGAAAGGTGTTGTCCACCACTAAAGATGTTAGTAAAAAATTATCCCTGAAGCTTACTTTTTTTACAACATATCGTGCCCATGTACACCAAGTTGACAGAATATTTGACTTTTTCTCGATTTTTACATTTGCTTTTAAGTTTTAATTTTGAGGTTTTTATTCTGTTCTTGAATTTTAACTTTTTTGTGTCAACCGTTAAGTTATGATTAAAACTTTTCTTTTAAAAAATGTATAAGCTTCTTAAATTATCAGTATTGTTGTTGTTTTTTTTTGTGTTGAGTTCTTAGTTTCAAGTTTTATGAATTTTAGTTTTAAGTTCCTTACTTTTTTGCAGTTTTAATTTTCACAAATTGTTAAAAAAAAAAGTTTTTACTTTTAAAATTTTAATTTTAAGTTTAAACTTTTCATTTGCACATTTTAGTTTTATTTTTTTATATGTTAAATAAAACCTTTTTGTTTTTTTTAACAAATACTTTTATGGTATCTAATTTAAGATCAAGGTATATTTGTATAAATAAAATTTTTTTATTAAATGATTTTGTTATTCGTGCTCAATTCCCAATTTTTATTTTTGATAAAAACACTGAAATTAATTGTTGATGGGATAAGCTATTCCTATGCGCATTTCACTGGTTGCTTAGGCCAACTATTTTATTTAAACTTTTTGCAACTTGGCTTTACATTTACAACTGCATTCATAATATTCTGTAAATAAAATTAACTCAAATTATAAAAAAAATTAGTATTTTGTTATGTTGTTGAACTATTTATGGTTTTTAATCAAAATTTTTTTTTTAATATTTTAATTCGGCTCAAGTTCATCAAATTTAATTTTCAATAAATTATTTTTATTAAGAAAGGAATTTTACAACATGAAAATTAATTAAAATTGTTATTGATAATCTTTTATTCTTGACCGTAGCCGGGGCTCGAACCCTGGCCGGCAGGTTACCAAGACATGTTTCGATAGCAACCACTCGATCTCCTCAGATGGATTTTCCGTCTTACACTCGCAGCCATCGACGACTGCTAACGTGAACAGTCAAACATCAATCCTTAAACCAAATTAAATTTTAACCTTTGGTAGATCGAAATTTGCTTTTTTGAATGATTATCCATTTTAATTGATTTTAAATGTTTTTCCTTACTTAAAATTTCAATATAAAATATATGAAAATTCAGTTAAAAACCGGTCTATTTATTTTTAACGAAAAGTTTATTAAAGTTTTACGGTCAAAAATTTAACTCCGTGTTCCGAAAACTCAAATGAATTTTTAGTTGTTTTATACACAGAAAAAAATTACGACAAATCAATTGTTATATTGAATACCATATTCGTCGATACAGTTAATTTTTTAATTGAAAAGGCACCAACAACCGATTTTGTAAATATAAAACATACTTTTGTTAGTTAAAATTGTTCTCATTCAACAAATATTTTTAACATTGAGTTTGTAACATTAAATAAAATTATTGTTGGCAATCAAATACAATTTTTTATTACAAAATTGTTATATTAATAAAATATATTTGAAAAATGTATTGCACTTTTAAAAGAAGGAAATGCATTACAAATGTTGATTTAAATAATTTTTTTATTTAAATATATTAAAGATCTCAATACAAACAGCTTGTGCAGGGATATACTTAGAAGTGGTTGCGCTTGAAGGTTTTAACATGTGCACATAACGGAATCTTGACACAATCATCAACTATAATTGGAAAACTAAAATAAACAAAACCCCGTTAAAATGTTGATAAGAAGTTTTAAATAAAAGCTTTACTTACCCCAGAGATTGTCTTAGTTTTCAATAACAGTCATATCGTCAATTCTTTACGAGATTAAATTCAAAAAAAATATTGAATTTTTGACAAAAAATTATTTTATTTTTCCAACTAAAACAAATTGTTAATATGACAATTTACAAACAATTTAATTAAGAAATTTGTTAAAAATATTAGAAAATTTTAAACATTTTTTATTTATTACATAATAATTCTTGTTATTTTTTTCTGTGTATAAATTAACTATCAAAAAATTAACTGAATATTCCGTAAATAACAAAGGAATATTAATTTTTTTTATATAAAATAACTATCAAACAAGTAAGAAAGTATAGTGGGTCGAGCCCGACCATACGATACCCAACACCAAAGTATTTAAAAACAAATATTCGAGAGTGTATGGCTATATAAATAGGTATCTATCAATGTTTTAAATTTCATCAAAATCGGTTTGATAGTTTCTGAGAGGCAAATATTGCACCCCATCTCCCTCGTGGTCCTATTTTTTTTTTAAATGCATAGCTTATATGTCCGTACAAAAATATGGATTAATATATGTTTTAAATTTCATTAAAATCGGTTAGAAAGTTTCTGAGAAGCAGAAATTGCCCCTATCTTCCTTCGTAATCCTACGATTCGGCCCATTTTGAATAGTGCCAATAATAACCTATGTACCAAATTTTATTAAATTATCTCCAAAATTGCGACCTGTACTTTGCGCACAAGGTTACATGGGCAGCCAGCCAGCCAGCCGAACGGAAATCGTTAGATCAACTCAGAAAGTGATTCTAAGTCGTTCGGTATACTTTAAGGTGGATCTGGGGCCAATATTATAAGGTGTCCAACACATTAGCACTAATGCATAATACCATCTCCACTATTGCGGTGTGGGTATAAAAGCTAACTGAATATTCCGTAAAAACAAAGAAATATTCAGTTATTTTATTAAATTCTGTAATTTTCATTTACTCCAAATTTCTAAAAAAATACCAGACAGAAACCTGTCCGCTTGTTTTTCTAATGAGGGCGAGAGTGAATATTATTATTTACTCACCCTGCTACACACGTTTGTTTTACATTTGTTGAAGTGACCACGTTGTTTACAGAAGAACTCTCGATTATAAGACAAGAGCAGCATGGCCAATATGGCTTCGAAATTATTTTACTTTTCAAATTTTATTTTTATTTAATTTTACATAAAAAAGAATTTAACTTAATCAACTGACAGAATTAACTGCAACGGAAAATATGTATTAATATGCACTTAGTTTTTTGAATAACTGTAAGAGTCAGTTAACATAAATTTGCTTGGAATTTTAAATGATTATTTATTTCAAAAATGACTGAACGGAATACTTCTTAAATAAACTACAGTCCGGTAGTGTAATAATATTGTGAGTGTGTTTCTCCGGAGAAGGAGCCACTTACCATATAAACACTTTTTCGCCAGGCAGGAAGAATCAAAAAGGTCGATATTTTTCCCTTTTCTAGGCAAGTAACCTTGGCCGAGCGAAATTACCTCCAATTTATTTACTTAATTTATTTTCTTCTTCCTGCTACTATATTCTACTTATTCCCTTTCACATGTTATGGTTGTCGTGTTTCTTTTTTGCTAGCGTTGCCAACTTATAAATTTTATTTATATTCTTCAGTGGTACACACAACAAACACATGATACTCTAACAACCTGCATAGGGAGTAATAAAAAAAATTTGGTCCCAGAGTCGATGTCGCTCGCACACATGATTTGTCAAACTTGTATAAAATTTGCTTAATAAATCTGTTTTACTTGTAGTTTTATTTAAAAAAAAAGAATAACAATTCATGTTCAAATAAATATAACTTTTAAATTGCAAAAGATTTTTCACAATTTTCTTTTGTAAAATATTAAGAAATTTGGATTTATTAGAAAAATATGTCTTCTTCGTGCAAAATTCTTGACTAACGTAGGTCGAAGACAGCAAATTTAAATGTTTAAAGTCCAATATTTCCCAAAATACAAGAGATAAACTATAAAATTAAAAATTTGTGATCGTTAATAATTTTTTTATATACCCGAGGTGCATTATTTCCTTTTTTTCCAAAAATCTTACACTGTGCAAATTCATAATACCCTTTAATTAAGGAATATAGTATCCTGCCAGTTATTTAGACAAATCTTTTAGTCTTTTCTGACATCAAATTCAAACAGTACCCTTTATATAATGACCAACTTAAACTTAGTTACTGTTTAATTTTTGCCACGTTATATTTTATAGATTTCCTGGAGTAGTATTTACTTTCACTTTTGCTTACCCTCTCCCACCCCCAACTATGAAAGAGTTTTTAATTTATCCCTCTAGCTATGCAGAATAATTTCATTTTAATGCCAGGCTCTTTAGCAGCACATGGTGTTTAAACATGGCAAATATTTTTCTACACTTTACTGTTTTTGTAGCAAAAATACACCGAAACAACTGCAACTTCGGTGTGGTTTTTTTTTTTGGGAAAGTTTACCGCCTTGTATTATTTTCTGTAGCCATTCACTTTTAAGTTGTGTTTATTTTTTTTTAGTTTTTATTTTATCTCTCCCTTGCACTGAACTCTTCAAATCCTATTTTCATTGTTTGTTTTTAAAATCCCTTTAATTAAAGTCTTAAACACTTGCGAAACATTTTATTTTTGTTTGCTTGCTACATTTATAATTCCTTAGGACCAAATGAATATATGGGCATCTCTTATTACTACGGCAAAAACATTCTTCCTGGCAGTGTGTAGTTAGATTATGAAATATTATTTCTGAATTGTATTAAAAATCAGTAATTTATTAGATTGTAAGCGATTACTGGGAGCGATAATAATGTTCAATGAGAGATTAAAGACTCTGTCATGAGTTGTGTTCGACAAAATATTTTCCCTTTGGAAAAGCATGCTTTAATCTTTTTTTGCTTCTGCCCCGTTTATGTTATTTAACAAATCATCAAACCGTAATTTCGTCGTGGACGTGTTAAATTTAAATTTTATTTTTTAAATTTCTTAACAATTTTCTTTTTTAAAGCTTGCCGATACTAAATCAGTAAAATTCACAAAAGTACGATTTTTGCAGTTCTCTGGTCCGTACTGAGAAGAGTGCACTGTTTTTTGTTGGAGTTTTCTTTATGGATATAAACTCAGTCTTACTAATTGCCTGTTGGTTTTGTTTTTCGTTGGGTGCTGTTTTTGTTTGTTTTTATTCGTTTAAAAAAAATAAAAATATTCGACCTGAAGTAACTGTTTTTGTGTAAAATGTCTTGAGTACGAATTTTATAGTCCTGTGCAGACTTTTAGTCCTTACCTAATACTTAGTACAGGACAGGAGTCCTAGGGAGCCGCGGTGCAAAAAATGGGTCTATGTACAGCACTAATAAATATTTGAAGAAAAGAAAAAAAAAACAAACAAAACTGGACCAGTAAATTAATAGAACTTAAGCTGTATTTTTAATAATATCTTTTGATCTACTAAACTTTATTTGTAAAAAGATAATTCGTCAGCTCATTATTGGTTTGGCGCATATCATGATGAAATTATCAGAATATGCGCCAAACCAGTAATGAGCTGATGAATTGTATTTTATAATTTCGAAACTGTTAAATGATGTCTTTTCTAGTAAACGTTTTGCAAAAACAAACATTTTTTCGAAAAAACCATTGGTACACGTAACCACGTCCAATACTTGATAGGCGTGTACTAGGAATGCCAATCCCGAAATCCCGAATTTCGAATTTTTTAATCCCGGGATTTTCGAGATTTTGTCAATTCCGAAATTGTTAACTTAATTTTTTTTTTACCTTTTTTTATAAAAAGAAATTCATTATGACATTCCCCATGAGAGGATAGGGAACACAATATTGATCTTTAATATTTATTTGAAGAATTCTGTTAATACTGTCATTGAAAACGTAAGAAAATAGTTACACTTTGTTATTATAAATAATTATAAAGAAATTTTAACATAAGAAGTTCTGAAAATAATTAAACAAGAAAATTTATTAAAGAAAAAAATGTTTTTGAAATGCACAAAACAATTCACTGGTGCACCAAATACAAAATTTAAACTTTACATGGTTTAAGATTATTAAAGTGTTTTCCGAGAGTTGACATCGAACCTACGGTAATTAATGGAGCGATTTCACAATATTAAGTAATGTATTTTATACACTTCATAATTCGTACCGCAAGTAGTGGTGGTTATAAAAATGCGTTTTTGTTAAAATAAGATTTTAATTGTTAACTAAATAAATAGGTTTTTTTGTTAGTTTCGAATTCAAATTTCAATTATTTATTTTAATTGATTTAATAAAATTTTAATAGAATCTTACAAATGTTGCGTTGTTCAATTAAAATATTAATTAGAGAATGCCTTGACGTGTGCGAAGTGGCACTAACAGTTAGTAAATTCAAAACTTTGCAAACGCCCATATAAAGTACATATTGTAGAGCCAATTTTGTAGAGCCAATTTTGCGCATATTTTCCTATGTCATCCTTGTATATGTATGAAGTTTTTGTTTGCCATGAAACACGCAAACATAACATGCAGCCTAAAAAAACTTTTAGATAAATCAAATAAAATCTCGTGTAAATTGTAAAACATTTTAAAAAGCTAATCTAGGTAAACTACTAAACAAGCAACCGGGTTATATATTAAAAAAATTAACACCGACTTTATTGTAAATCATATGTTCAAAGACAACAGGTTAAGTACAAGTTTTTTGTTATCTATCAGGTATGTGATGGAAATAGATTTTAAAAACGAAACGATTTGAAACTGAAAGTATCGTTTTCAGTATCTTTTAAAATGGATTTTAAATACATATTCCTTCTATTTTGAGTCATTATTCCTTTAAATTTTATATTTTATACGTAACTGAAGTGCATTCTGAACAAAAACTGTATCCTTTAATTCAGAAATGGATTTTAAAATTCCTCGAAATTCATCACACCTTTTAAAAACGTTGGTTTTGAAAACGATCGATTTTCATCACATACCTGTATATATCAATCCGCTAAGGCAAAACAGTTAGGAACACTTTTCTCCTCTGTTTTCGCAGCGACTAGAATAAAAAATACACCATTCGAAAGACTGAAGTGCAGAGTATATATTTTATTAAAATCTGTTCATTATTTTCAGAGTTATAAGCGTTCAAATTTGCTTCTTACACATATGCAAAACAGATAAATACAAATTTTGTTTTTTCCAATTATCAAACAATAAAGAAAAGGGGGGTCGATAATTCGACATTTTCAAAAAACCGGATTTCGAATATTTCGACTATATAAATCTTATATAAAAAATGGCACAGGCAAACCAGTACAGAACGATATCTTTCTTTGTTTGTCAACCGCTTACGTGGAACATAACATATTAACCGGAGGTTGGTCCGTCGCCAAATCGATCCACTATATTTTCTTCATATTAGTTTTGTGCTTTGTTGCAATACAGACGCGTATTCTTAACCCCGCATAAAATTTTAATTATTAATAACATTTTAATATAACAATTAAGCGAATGGACGCATTTTTTTTTTTAAAATAAATTTTTAAAATAAAAGTGAATAATTATCGAAAACGAAAAATTTAATAAGAAGAAAATAAATAAAATATATGTATGTATACATATACTGAACAAAAACATTAAGTTTAAAATTCTTATTTTTTTTGTAATACAATAAATAATAAAAATAAAAAAGCACAGCAAAACGGTGAAAAAACAAAAACAACTTTTTGCATGAGTAGTCACAATGTAACAACAATAAAACTAGATGAAAGAAATGCATACGTAACAGTTAATGCTAAAGAATGCAATACTGAAAAAAATAAAACAAAACAAAATAATATTAACTACCTAACGGCTAAACCAATTGTTCGTACACGTTCCCTTTCGCCCTCTGTTTTTACAAAGACGGTTGATGCTGAGACATTAAAAAATATTAATCTCTCGCTAGTGCCTGCAAGTGTTGCCGCTTCGGCAAAAACAATTTTAGTAACAAATGTTACCATGAATTCAAACACAGACGCAATGGAAAAATCACAAGTAAAAAGTTGTCAAAAGCCTCAAGTACAAGTTGGTATGGACAGGTACATAACAGTTCTTAAACGGGGTCGCAGCCCTACCTCTGCAGCAGTTGCTTCGGCCTCAAAAGTACCATCTTTTGATAAGATAAATTCTCAAAACCGTTTTGCAATTCTGGAGGATGAATCCTCTGAAGCACCAAATATCATAAGATCGTCAAAGCCTCCCCCGATATACCTTAGGGAGCAAAATTCAAATGAGCTCATAAAGAGTCTGATATCGGTGATAGGTGAAAATTCGTTCTACGTAGCGGCTATCAAGCGTGGAAGTATAAACGAGACAAAAATACAAGTCAATCATGAGAATGACTTCCGCAAAATAATAAACAACTTTGAAGCACTTAAAAAAAACTTTTATACATACCAACTGAAAAGCAGTAAAGGTCTTCAGGTAGTGATCAAGGGTATTGACTCATGTGTGGACCCAGAAGAGGTTAAAACATTCCTAGAAGAAAAAGGCTTCAAGGTAAAACATGTTGTAAATATTAAAAATAGAGAAAAAATTCCCCAACCACTTTTTCGAGTGGAGTTTGAACCCGGCGACGTAAAACTTAAAAAAAACGAAACGCATCCTATTTACAATTTAAAATATATTCTCTACAGAAGAATAACAATAGAAGAGCCGCACAAAAGAAATGGTCCCGTTCAATGTTTAAACTGTCAAGAGTATGGTCATACTAAGGCATACTGCTATTTACCCCCTGTTTGCGTAGTATGTGGTGAATTACATGGCACAGTTCTTTGCGATAAGTCTAAAACCGACCCCAACGTAAAAAAATGTAGCAACTGTGGCGGTAATCACACTGCCAACTATAGAGGATGCCCTGTATATAATATCGTCAAGCAGTCGGCTGGACCGAAAACTAATCCTCCCCAAATGCAGGTAACAAATCAAGTAACCACAAATGGCATACAGGCTCCGCAGCCTGGTAATACCAGACCATCCTATGCTAACGTTCTCAAATCTAACCATGTGCCTATGCAAGGTGCCTCGCCAAGTAATGATGAAACTCCGGTTTCTAATTTAAGTCGTCTAGAAAAAACCATGGAAACATTAGTGCAAACAGTAAATAATTTTACAAACACAATGGGTAATATGATGCAAGAAATTCTTAGAATGCAATCGATGTTATTGCAAGCTGTACTTAACAAGCCATGAACTGTTTAAAAATTTGTTTTTGGAACGCAAACGGCATCCGCCAACATAAAAATGAATTAGAATATTTTCTTAAAAGTAAACAAATTGATGTCATGATGGTTTCTGAAACTCATTTGACCTCAAGAAATAGTTTTAAAATTAATGGTTATATACTGTATGATACCAAGGACCCTCGAGATAGAGCTTGTGGAGGTTCTGCCATTTTGATAAAAACTCGAGTTAAACACTACTTAATGTGTGATCATCGTGAGGATTATCTGCAAGCAACAAACGTTTGTGTTGAAGAGCTAAATCGAAACATAGTAATTTCATCTTTATACTCTCCACCTAGATTTTCAATATCAGAAAGCCAATATTGTGAATATTATAAATCACTAGGACCCTGTTTTCTGGCCGCTGGCGATTATAATGCTAAACATACCTTCTGGGGGTCACGACTTATAACACCAAAGGGTCGTGTTTTGTTTAATGCAATCTCTAAAATGGATTTAAATGTGGTCGCGAGCGGACAGCCAACATATTGGCCTACTGATCAGCAAAAAATTCCAGATGTTATAGATTTTGGCGTGGTTAAAAACATCCCCACAGAAACTATTCATGTTGAAGCTTCCTTAGAATTATCCTCCGACCACACACCTACAGTTGTTACTATAATGAACCCCAATAGAATTGTATCTCCGACTGGTTATTTTGCGCCGACAGCCACACAAATTAATTGGTTAAAATTTAAAAAATATCTCAGTACCCATTGTACAGAAAATATTCCGCTTAGAACACCGGAAAATGTAGATCGCTCTATTGTTAATTTTGACAGTTATCTGAAACTAGCTGTTCAACATTCTAGTACTGCCCCCAAAAAAACAAAAAATATTAAAATATATTCCACAGATGTCGAGCGGCTCTTGACTGAAAAAAGGAGAGTTCGAAGAGAGTGGCAACTTTACAGATCCCCGCAACTTAAGAATTTATTAAAAGAGTGCACAAAAAGGCTTAGAAACTTACTGCAGACCCAGAAAACGGCTTCTCTAGAAAAATATCTTAAGGAATTTGATGCAACTCCACAATCTGACTACTCATTATGGCGTGCGTCTAGAAATCTAAAAAGACCAGTTATATCAAAGCCACCACTAAGAAACTTGAATGGTAGTTGGGCAAGAAACGATATTGAAAAAGGAAATCTGTTTGTGAGTCACTTGAAAAACGTATTTACACCAAATTTATCTAACGATACTGTGGTCGAGTTACCACCTGTTGCTGCTAGAGCTGCTATTCCCATAAGATTTGAAATAAGAGATATCGAAAAGGCTATTTGTGACTTAAACACTAAGAAGGCACCTGGTATTGATAAGATCAGTAATAAAATGCTTTTAGAGCTACCTCGCATAGCAAAGAAAATTATTGTTTTTATTTTTAATGCTATTTTACGGCTTGAATACTACCCGCAAGAATGGAAGGTTTCCTTAGTTACCATGATACCAAAGCCAGGGAAAGATCATACAAAAGTTGAGTCATATAGGCCTATTAGCTTATTATCAAATATGTCAAAGCTGTTTGAGAAATTATTAGTTTCAAAATTAACACCAATTTTAAATGACAATAGATGTATTCCAAACCATCAGTTTGGATTTAGAAGAAAACACAGCACAATTGAACAAACTCATCGAATAGTAAATGTCATAAGAAAAGCATTTGAAGAAAAAAAATATTGCTCAGCACTCTTCATCGATGTTTCGCAAGCGTTTGATAAAGTCTGGCATGAAGGCTTACTACATAAGTTGAAGCAAAATTTACCAGCAAACACTCACAAACTGTTAGAAAGCTACTTAGTCGGCCGTCAATTTATTATTAAAGAAGGAGATTTCTTAAGTTCACCTCAGCCAATTGGCGCTGGAGTTCCACAAGGCAGCATCCTTGGCCCTCTTTTATACTTAATTTATACTTCGGACATGCCAACAAACAACTACACACAGACTTCAACATTTGCAGACGATACAGCTTTTCTAAGCGTACACGAAAACAGTTATGAAGCATCTCGTTATTTACAGGATCATATATTTCAACTAGAAATATGGCTAAGACAATGGAGGATAATGGTAAATGAACAAAAATGCGTACATATAACATTCACCTTGCGCCGGGAATCTTGCCCCCCTATTACAATCAATAATCAAATAATTCCTCAACATTCGCATGTAAAATATCTCGGTTTACATCTGGATCGGCGATTAACGTGGAAATGCCATATAGAGGCAAAATTAACTCAAATGAAACTTAAAGCCATTCAAATTCATTGGCTTATCGGAAGAAACTCTGTCCTTAGTCTCGATTGCAAGCTTCTACTTTACAACTCTATCTTAAAGCCTATCTGGTGCTACGGTATTCAACTATGGGGCACTGCCTCGGCCTCTAATATCGAAAAAATTCAAAGGCGTCAAAATAAACTTCTTCGAATAATCACAGCCGCTCCCTGGTACGTTAAAAATTCAAACATTCATAAGGATCTCAATGTGCCATTAGTAAAAACTATGATTACAAAATATGCAGTAAAATATTTAAAAAGGCTTGAACAACACCCACAAACAATGTGGCGTGTGAAATCTTAAATACCAATGTGAATTTCTGTTAGAGGCAACAACAAAATTACAAAATATTTTTGAATTTGTTTTTGCTTTCAATGCAATTCTTTGTCGCTGCGTTGTGTTTTACGAAATTCGGGCCTAAATGTTTTTTATTTAAAAATTACTGAACGGAATATTTCTCAAATAAACAACAATCCGTTACTGTAGTAATAATATTGTGAGTGTAGCAAAAATGTAATCCTTTACAAATATATCTGCTTCATAATAGTCATCATTGGGCCACTAAACAAATCTGAATGATATACTCAGATCTTTTATTAGATTGATTTGTGTTAAAAATAAAAATAAGAAATTTGTAATTGGAACACCTTTCAAAATTTTCTTGTTTAAGACCGTATTTAATATGGAATAATAAATTGGTAAAGCTTTTTTCGGAATTAGTTTTTGTACACGTATGTTAAAACTTAAACATATTTTGTTTAATTTAATCATGTTATTTTCGCCGACAACCATATTTTGGTTGGATTAGTCCTCCATCAAGAATCCACAACAATGTTATGGTTATATATACATATTTGTCCTTTATTTATCTAAAAACAATAATATAAATAAAAAATAAATGTAAAATCAAATATTTAAATAATCTGTTCACGGAGAACATATGGAGTCATGTGGGCGGGGCTTGAGTCAGAGGTTGAAACTTTGAAAGCTCTGTGTCTGCTATAATTAGGCCTTCACACCACTGATGGGATTTATGGCCCAATTGGGCCATTTTAGGCCCTATTGAATGTTGCTTGCCCTAAGGCCCTTTCGCTCTTTTTTTGGCCCTTTTTAGACTTAGATATATTTTAGTCGATTAGTTTCTGCCCAAAAAAATTCTTTAAAAAAATCGCCCCTTTAACACTACTTCTTGTTAAAATACAACACTGTGAAATACTACTACTTTAAAAAACAACAATGTTTTATTTTGTTTTTTAAATGAACGTTAATTTGTTGTTGCCGACTTATAAGTTTTTTATTTTCATTTTTATACATATGTACATATGTATGTATATGTACATGTGTATATGAAATATAACGTTACACTTTTGCAAAGAAAAAGGAATAAAAACGCTGAAATTTTCTTCGAAAAATAAAATATTCAAAGGTAATAAAGTTCCTTAAAAAGAAACACAATGGACAAATATGTAAAAAGGTGAGTAAATGTTTTATTTCAGAAACTTCTTATTGTAAAATAATTCTTAAAAATGATTCTTACAGAACAAACGAAGATGTTTTAGTGGATAGAACACCAAATTCCATTTCAGAAAACAAGGGGTAAGCAAGCTTTTAATTTTTTTTAATTTATTAAGTTTATTAACAAAAATCAATGTTGAACATTTTGTTTTTAGTACAAGTAGCTCAGTTCAACCAAAAATTCCAAAAAAAATTAATGAAGATTGGCTGAAGGCATATCCCTGGTTGAAGAAGGTACAAAATGAAAAGGTATGTTTTATATGTAATGTAAAAGTGGCTGGAACCAAGTACCATATTCAACGACATGGGGCCACCGAAACCCACAAAAAATTGGAGCTTGAAGCTCGATCATCCCCAAAAATAAATAATTTTTTGTCGCAAGTTAGAGTTACGGATTCTGTTAAAAACGATGCCCAAAACTTGGAGTTAATGTTAACAAATTTTGTGGCGGAACATAACTTACCATTTTCTGTTTTGGATCACCTCGGAAAATTATTAAAGAATGGAATCACCGACTCAAATATTGTAAAAAAATGCTTTATTCACCGGAAAAAAGCAACGAAAATAGTAGCAGACTGTACTGGGCCATCAAATTTTAAGCAAGTAGTGGAAATTTGCAAAAAACAATACTATTCAATTATAATTGATGAAAGTACAGATTGTACAACGACAAAAAATCTTGCAATATTGGTACGAATTTTTAACGAAAAATGTATTGATCGCTTTTTAACTCTAACGAAAATTCCTGACGGATCTTCAAATTCAATTTTTAATATAATTTCAAAAGTATTTCAAGATAACGACATCCCTTTTACAAATTTGGTTGGTTTTGGTGCTGACAATTGTTCGGTAATGATGGGTAGAAATAATGGTGTACAAGCTTTATTATCTGAAATTCAGCCGTCGTTATATGTTAGTGGTTGCATATGCCACAATTTAAATTTGGCTTCACAACATGCTTATGAGTGTTTACCAAATGAAATCGATAAATTACTTAAAAGTATAAACAAATATTTTTGTAACAGTTCGTCTCGAAAGGAAGATTTTGCACAATTTCAAAAATATTTTAATTCCGAAACCCACACTATTCTCAAATATTCACCAACGCGGTGGTTATCTCGTCAAGTTGTTATTGATAGAATTATTGAGCAGTGGAACCCATTATTATATTATTTCACATTATCAGATTTCGAGTCGAAAGAAAATGAAAAAACTAATTTTATTTTGCGCAGTCTGAAAGATGACAATAAAAAAATGTACTTTTTGTTTTTATCGTATGTGCTGAAAATAATAAATGAAATAAATATTGAAATGCAATCAGAAGATACAAGAATTCATATTATTATAGTAAGGCTTACTTAACAAAAGATATATTGATGATTTACACGTTGCTGATATAGATCTAAACTCTCACCAACTTTCAACCGAAGAAATTTATTGTGGTGCAGAAGTTGAACTGTTTATAACAAAAAAATGCATTTCTGTTCAAAGTATTCTAGAATTTAAACTTAATATAAAGACATTTTATATATCATTTTTGTCATATTTAAGAAAAAAATATAACTTTAAAGATTATTATTTAAACTGGTTTCCCAAGTTTTCACCACAACACGTTTTAAGCGGAGACACAAACAATATTGTACCATTTATTTTAAAACTTTTTCCAAGTGAAGAAACAAATATCGAAAAAATAAACTGTGAGTATAGATCTATATCGGAATTCGAAGAATTAAAAAGATTAGAAAATTATACTATGAGTAAGTTTTGGAAAGAGGTCGGAGATGTAAGAAATACTTTAAATGAACCACTGTTTTCAAACATTTTTCGCATAGCTCAAGGCATACTGTCTATTCCGCATTCTTCCGCAAGTGTGGAAAGAGTTTTTTCCGTGCAAAATTTAATAAAAACCAAAGTACGAAATAGATTACAATTGGAAAGTTTGTCTTCGTTAATACACACAAAAGATTTTTTAAAATCCAATAACTTATGTTGCTACGACAACCAAGTTTCCAAAATATTAAAACAAAAGAATGTTACAAACCTTGAAATACCAGATGAATATTTATTAGATTGAAATTTTAATATTACTGTGTTAATGAAGACTGATAATACTTATATTAGTTCCTTAAAAAATTTCACAACCAAAAAAAATAATTTATATATAAGTATATATGTATATATAAATGTAAGTATATATAAATTCATTTATATGTATGTATATACATATAAATACAGTTAGTCAATTAACTTTTTTCAAAATAGAACTATTTCAAAACGTTAATATGAATTTTCTAATTTTCTTTTATATTATTTCGTTAAATTAAATAAAGAACTTAAATTAAAAAAAAATCGGCAATAATGAAAAAGTTGTTCCTTACATATGGCTGCTAATTATAATATTTTGAAATATTTTTATTTTGAAAATAATCGTTTACTTTTATTTGACTTTTATATATATATAAGTATATAATACTAATATTGTATATGTCATAAATACTCCAAAATTTATCAAAAGTCAATTAATTTATATTTGATTTGATCAAATGAACATAATTTTTAATAAAATTTTAAAATAGAAAATAAATGCACAATCAAAACTTAAGCCTGATCTTTTTCTGATTTTTAGTATTAAACCCCAATATACCGAAAAAGCATCTATTTATTATAAAATTTAATACATATGGATTAAAAATTGAATTCAAAGCTTGATTTCTATAATAAATGGATTAGGCCCCTTTTAAGTAAATTTGGCCCTTTTTCGTTTAAACTTTGGCACAAATTGAAAATTTTCATATCCCATCACTGCTTCACACGTATGATTGCTGTCATTAAAATTAAATAGTACTTATACGTAATGGTGAATAAATTATTCTATAAATGTGCTTCTCTAAAAATTATTCTTCTACACATATTATAAGTATTATAAGTATTTACTTAAATATCCGTATTAAGGAAGATACCCAGTTGGCCATTGTTTAATTCAATAGTGGAATTTAGTTAAACTGGTTTGTTTAACCTTCGAATTGAGTTTATTTACAAGGCTATGAGCCAATTAATGTCAAAAAATAAAAATAAAGTAAAACAGCAATTCAACCAGAAGTGCAAGACTGTTTTGCACAATTTAAATTAAAATAAAACCATTGCAAAAAATAAAAGAAAAACATGAGACTTAGAATTTAAGGTTGTTCACCAAATTTTGTGCTGGAATATGTACGTATGTTTGTAGATTTGTATAAACGTACCTACGCACATATGAAAGAAATTCTTGATGAAGTTTTGAACAGCCATGTCTTCAAGACAACGTCGACGACGCGCACAAGACCCATAGTAAATCCCTGACGATATGTTGGCGACAGCCCATGCAAATCGTCGACGACTTTTTCAAACAAAGGGAACTTAAGTCGTACACGACAATATGTGATCATGCAGAGTGTCGTTAATGATCATATGGGTAACAATGTGGTTAAAGTTGTCATTGGCGACTATATAAACGACATTTTCTCATAATGTAAGGACCTTAGCGACATTACCTTAACAGTGTCGTTGGTGTCAGTATTGGGGACACTATTTACAATTAAGTCGCCGATAGGTAAGTGACACTTATGGATGCAACGAATACCGATACATCGCCGGTACTGCAGATTTGCCGATATATTATGGATAAGGAGAACGGGTAGAGGGGACTTCCTTAAGAATATAGATACAAAGGAACAAAAAGGCTTCCTGACGGCTGCTGTATATGTTGAAGGCCGCAGAATTAATAATAAGTAACATTGCTAGGGCTCGACGGTGACCGCTTATAAAATGCCCGATGAGATTGGCAGGCTGGGTTCAGAAAAGGGGAGTGTGTGGACACAGTCAGGCCCTTAATAGGCTGAAATGCGCATAGGAATAGTTTGTCCCATCAACAATAAATTTTAGTGTTTTTATTAAAAATAAAAATTTGGAATTAAGCACGAATAACAAAATCCTGTAAATTTACAGTTTTTTTTAAATTATTTTCATTAGATGACAACGTAAGCGACCATTGCGTGCATTTTGCTATCAAAGTGGTTTGAAATACGACAAAATGCATGCAATGGTTACTTACGTTGTCCTCAAAAAGTACTATTTTAGACGAATTTAAAAAATGTCTCAAACAATGACGTAAATACGATTTTAAACACGACAAAATACACGTTTTTCTACTTAAGGTGTCGCCATCAATGTTTTATAGGCGACAAATTCAAAAATGTCCTGAAGACACCGTTGACGACATTTGCGTCTATGACCATTTTGCCAACTGGGTAAGTTCGTAGTTTAGACATGTGTAAGTAAATATGAGGATTTCCATTAAAAACGGACTTATTTCACTTGTTGTAAAGAGTATTTTAGACTGAATTCAATTGAATTTTACATCCTACAATTTATGTACAAGTACCATAAAATTTACGTTTGCGGCATAAACTTTTATTTTAAATTATTTTAAAGCTTTTATTATAATGAAAGTAGTTTTTATAAGCTCTTCAAATCTTGCATCACGTTTTCTAGCCACATAGTTTTTAAAGTGTACAAGATTTACTGCCGGTTACGTTACGGGTTCCGACATTTAAATCAAAAATTAGGTTATGTTTTTAAAAGGGACTTATGGAAAATTCAAATTCATTTTAAGTCGTACAAGACTAACTGGAACCCGTCAGGTACAAGAGCACGAGGAAGACAAAAACACACGTGGACCCGCAGAGTAGAAAAAGAAATACAAAAACTTGGATATTCTTTGAACGAAGTGAAAAATATAGCAACTGATTGAAATAAATGGCCAAGACAGAGAACTAAAAACGAATACTTAATTGGGTCAAATTTCATCACGATATCAATATTCGTCATTCTAGTCTTGCAGTGTCGGTTTTAGGCTTATCAAAGTCTTTTTTGACATTGAGATTTCTAAAGGGGCTCTGGAAAATGTTATCATGCAATTAAGAGTGTAAATATCTAGTTAGTTGCATTCAGCAAACGATTCTCGCTGGCTACCGAACATCGAATAGCTATCGAAAGTAAATTTTTTATTATGATTAGACAGTACTATCGGAAAGTTTGTTGTGCGTCGAATTTTTAAACGAAAACAATTTTGCTGCAATTCAATTTAAAAAATTAGTTTAAAATGTAAATTGTTGTAGTTTTAATTTTAATAATTTTTTTTTGTCAGGCTTGAGTTCATCAAATTAAATTTTCATTAAATTATTTTTACTGAAGGAAGGAATTTTACAACTTGGAATTTTATTAAAATTTATTGATAATTTTCTTGGCTAAGCTGGGGCTCGAACCTGGTAGTTTTGTTTGTTTTCGTATACGAAATTTCACATTCTTAATAATTTTTTTTTAATTTTATGCAAGTCTATGGCCGTGAACAGCGGCTCGATTTTCTAATGGAACAAAGTTCTTTTTAGGCAAAAGGGATTTGCATTAATGTTCAGCCTTAAAAGAAAGTGAAAGAAACCGCGCAGAAGCTAAATTGCTTGAAACCAATCATAATTCCGTCATGGTAATCTTTTTTCAATTTTATTTTGGAAATTTATAAACAAAAATTTTTAATTTATAGTGCCAGCTGAAAATAGTTAGTTTTTCTATAGAATGTGCGCCAGAAGACCAATGCAAATTCTTTCGATCTGAAAATTAGCCTGCTGTCGAAAATTAAATTAAGTTCATAATAATTACACGAAAAAATGATTAAATTTAAAAGAAGTTGAAAATATTTTAAAGTGGTCCCAATTGCCATTCACAAATTTTATTTAGCGATGAGGATAATTTTTAGAGGAATGGATGTTAAATATAGGGTGATACCAATTTAACGTGACGCAGAGCATCCAATGGATCCCAAAAATGTAACTGTTTGGTGTGTATATCAAGATGAGGGCAGCATAGGTTAGACAAGCAAAGACGAATGTTGCAAACTGGCTTCCAAAATCGAGCGATTTGATTCCGTTAGACTTTTTTTGAAGGGTTTTATGAAGTTGAAAGCTTACATAACCCCTCCCACGTTACTTCGCATAGTTGCACGATCTCACCTTTAATGAAAATACCTAAATTCCGCCGCCATTTTAATGATAATATTTTTTCTATCAGATAGGTAAATAAAATGAAGAGAGAGGGTGATACATCACTAAAATAATAATTAATATATAGAAACAAATTACTTGAGCACTCAATTATTAACAACAACGAAAAATGTATTCAGTGCGACATTCCAAAGTGAAAAAATGGCACGTTAAGTCCGGCCAACCAGCCGCATATTAGTCACGCTTAGGTTGTGTTCTGTATTTGAATTCTACCTTCACAAAATTTCTTAAAGAGAAGAAAGAAAGTATGCCGACCACTGGGCTTACAGACAAATTGTCGAGAGTGTACCCTGTTTGAGACCAGTAGCCAATCCAAACAAATTTATATTACAAAACGCAGACAAAAAACATATTTAAATATGGTCACCTCCAACAAAACTATTTTTAAAGAAAATTTTAAACATATTAATTAAACCATATTGTTGTTATCGTCATTTGTAAAATAATTTTCCATCAGTTGTGTCGTTTGTTTTAAACAAGTCTATCGAATTATTTGTTAGTGAGTAGTTAAACAATAAAAAGAAACAAGAAATTACAAATATAGAACCATTATTTTCATTGCGTGTACTTAAGATTTTTTAGTGCCTATGCAACACAACGGGTTAATGTTTCACCCATTGACTCATTTTTCGCAGCGTATTTTAGGTAAGTATTATTTGCAGTCTCTTAAGAACTACTTGAAATGAAGTCAAGCTGGTGGACCAATTAAAGGTTATTACTATAAAAAGAAGTAAGAAAGTATGCCGACCACTGGGCTTACAGACAAATTGTCGAGAGCGTACCCTGTTTGAGACCAGTAGCCAATCCAAACAAATTTATATTACAAAACGCAGACAAACAACATATTTAAATATGGTCACCTCCAACAAAACTATTTTTAAAGAAAATTTTAAACATATTAATTAAACCATATTGTTGTTATCGTCATTTGTAAAATAATTTTCCATCAGTTGTCTCGTTTGTTTTAAATAAGTCTACCGAATTATTTGTAAGTGAGTAGATAAACAATAAAAAAAAACATGAAATTACAAATATAGAACCATATTTTACTTTGCGTGTACTTAAGATTTTTTAGTGCCTAGGCAACACAGCGGGTTAATCTTTCACCCATTGAGTGATTTTTCGCAGCGTATTTTAGTAAAGTATTATTTGCAGTCTCTTAAGAACTACTTGAAATGGAGTCAAGTTTTATTTGGCGCATATTTTGTTTAGTTGGTGGACCAATTAAAGGTGATTAATATGTCGTGACGTCAAGGAACATTTGCAAGTTATCATTTCTGGGCACTTTCCGACACCTTAATTTGTCTTTTTAATCCCGTTCGAATAACGTCATAGACAACAATCACACAAATTGCTATTTCCCTTTTAAACTGCATATTTTTTTTGTAGTAAATATTTTGAATTGGTTTAGGTTTTTTTTACAAAAACACACGCTTTTATTAGAGATTTGTATTTACATCGTTCAAGGTTTTTTGACTTACATATGTTACATTTTGTTTTGACATTCTTCATAAGAAGTTCAAGTTTGCCCAATATTCAATTAGAAAAATACTTAAATAAAGGGTACACTTCTGTGATTTTCACGAATAATCGCGTAAGTTATAAAACCAAACTTTTCAGGAGAGCAAAAACAATTATTTTTTCAATTGCGGCTTCTGTAGATGCTTTTTTAAACTTTTTTCTTTACTGTCCTCTTAACAGTGACTTTCTACGTATTATACATAGTTTTCATGAAAAAATCCTCACAGGATCACAATCTGTAAAAGGATTAAAAATGCATATGTTTGATTGACTCATTAAGTGTGTGCAATATAACATCATATCTCCATATAAGTTCTTTTTTGTGAAAATAAATGTTATCATTTTAATCCCACATGACGACTTACGTTGTTATTTTTAGCACACGAATTGGCGACATATTCAGAGTTTTTGATACTTATAGCACAACGTATGCAGTAAACTGGACTGTAAATTACAAACAACCGCTCATCTGCTGTTGTTGCAACTAAAGAAGTCAACAATAAACGCACATGTACATATAAGTTGTTATTAATAGAAAAATTTTCAAAAAATACTGTCATATTTTTTGCACGAATAACAACATAACATCACATATGCTTTTTATTTGGAAACATATTCAGCAATTTTACAATTTTTGGCGATGTATGTCGACATAAATCGTAATAATAGCAAAATATTTTATTAAACAGTTAACTTAAGTTGTTTTTAGCAGAAAAAAATTAATAATACTACATTATATTCTTAAAAGCTTAATATTTAAAAAAACCTAATGCAAAATGTAGCATTTTGACATCATTATCTCAATTTCGGTAAAAACCGACTTACGCGATTATTCGTGAAAACCACAGACTTATAACAAAAGTAGGGAAAACATATAAATTAGCGTATTACTAAAATAACCGGTTTATTATACCAAAATAATAGGTTAGTTCGATATTCGTCAAATTGACATTTTAAAATATCCGACATATGATAAACTAAAATAAACTAATAACCGTCCGATCTTCCTCGTTAATATCAACATTTAAATGGAAGTTATGGCGTTGAAACCTATTTCGGATTCGGAATTTGTACGTGAGCTATTTGCATAGGAATAAGTTTAATCTTTATATGTACCAATACCAATACTTCGTTAATAATTATCCGAGATTGTAAAAACTCACAAACCGTCATTAATAAAGTGAACTTCTTAACAACTATAAGATGTGCAATGGGCACAAAGAGATTAGGATACATGTGCCAAATTTCAGCTAATTATTGCGACACATACTTTTTCAACAAAATTTTATTCTCATACGTTCCTCAAAATAACTTGCAGGAAAGTTCTTCGGGTGAAAAATAAACCATACTGATGATTTAATGAAAATATACAAGGTTTTTTTTTCCTTTTTTGAAGGTGTTTTTATTTTTTTAGACAAAATAATATTAAATAAAAAAATAATAAACAATAAACTAAAATCATCAATAATATTCAATCGGATTTAGGTAGCTTACACGTTTTAATAAATTGGTAAAATTTCAACTTTTTCGTAAATCTTTAAATAATAAACAAATGTGTTCAGGTTTTCAAGACAAAGTCTTGACAGAAGGAATACGAAAAACAGATGAAAGGAAGCAACATGTGAATAAATTAAAAATGATAATTTCTGCAAATTTCGAACCACTAGTATCACTGGTTAAAGATTGATGTTTGACTGTTGGCTGGCAGGCACCGCAGTGGTGCAGAGGTTAGAACTCAAAGAATTCTGATGAAAGAATGTGGTGATTCTTGATGTAAATTCAACCCAGGTTCAAGCCCCAGCTCAGCCAAGAAAATTATCAAAAAATTTTAATAAAATTCATAGTTGTAAAAATTCCTTCCTTCAGTAAAATAATTTAATGAAAATTAAATTTGATGAACTCAAGCCTTACTAAAAATATCAAAATTAAAATTAACAGTTCAACTAAAAATCACAATTGCTTAAATATACCAAAATAAAACTTAATGTTATTAATGCAAAATTTAAATTTAAAAAATTAGAAGAAATCCTCATTGAGATCCAGCAAAATGTTTAAGAGATATTTCGAAACATAAAATGGGTGCAATTTTACCCTAAGACCGTATAAGTGTTAAATGGCCAGATAACCACTCAGCCGAATTGACAACGCTAGACCGATTCAGAAGGGAATCTGAGTCGATCTGTGTACTAAGAGTTGCGTGTAGAAGTAAAATTATGTTTATCAGCGCAAATGAATAGCAGTGAAATAAATAAATAACTCAATATTTTCATCAAATTTTAAGGGAAATTTTATTGCGTTATGATATGGAATACCTTAAATGATACAAACACTCGTATAACTATTCAGTTTTCAATAATTTTAGTGAAAATATAGTGTTCGTAGCCTAAAGGTAAAAATATGTATTTATGAATTTTGAAAACAGAATACAATATTTAAATTATGCATTACTTATTGCAATATACATGCATTTTTGGGTAACTGAAAATGTGTTAAAGTATTCGCTTTCATGTATAAGAATTTTCTACATAATTTTCTTAAACAACAAGTTTAATTTCTGTGAAATTTATATGCTAATGTTAGTATTATGAATTTTTTGTATGTAAATCAATATAACAGGTGGACAAAAATTATATTTGATACCTTTTAAAATTTAAAATTATAATTAATTCGGCGAAATCTGGTGGTACAAAGCTATTGATCTCGAATTCCCTGGATTAAGTTTCTCGCGTAACGAAGCTTTTGCAAATATTAAATTTTTGTGTTTTCCAAGCACTTTTCTCAATTATTTTAAAATTTAAATAAAATTTACGTACAATTTCAAACTTGTTACTTTTTATTTTTGTCGCATTGTTTTACAAAATATTAATTTCTATTTATAAAAGTAGCTCCGTCAGCAAACTTAATGCGAATAGTTTTTATAGCTACCATTAAAAAGATAGGACAACATTTATTTTGTGTTCCGTTTGTAACACATCGCGCTCAAAAGAAAAATCAATCCATCCGCACTCAAATCAATCCGAAGCGGTATTAAAAGTACGGTGAGTACGGATTTTCTTGAAAGAAATACAGAAAGATTGATTCGATTTTCAATCGCGAAATACCTAAATTATCCATATTCAATCCCGAATTCGTTTTTAAATAATCCAAAAATGATATTGGTTTGAGTAAAACGAAGATTGAACGAATCCCAAAATGCGCTTAGTTCAAGTATTATAATGTTGATTTAATTCCGAATTCCTACTTGAAATAAACCAAAAGTGAAATTTACACCTTAAAGAATTTCAATTATAAAACATCAGCATAATTTCCGGTATGCTTTGTACGTTAAAAATTTAATGTTCATATGTAACTAAAAAATATAAACTAAAGGAGAAGCAGGAGTTCTAAATTTTACTTTTTAAACATACAAATAATGTTTCTACACACAACAAGCAAATCATTTTTTAACTACTTGGGTAGTGTTTATGTAGCGTCTGCATTAAAGTTTGATAAGTTAAATGAGATTAAAATGCTCACTTTCTTATTAAACTCTCAAAGTGGCACGCACTACCAACCAAAAATTTAATCTTTTTATTACTTGGTTTATGAATTTTATTTTAAAAAATTCCGAGATTGATTTTCAAAAGTAATAGCATTGTTTGAAGTACTGTTATTCGTCCTTAGGTTTTTAGTACGACTCGTTCTTTAAGTAAGCGTAAAAAACTTAATTTATCCCGTCTGTTTTTCTTTCTGTGCGGAGGTTGCATATGTGTTATGTATGGATCCTCGTTCATTTCCATCTGTTTGTCTAGGAACGAAAAGGAGATGAGACCCTGTTTAAAAATAATTTTGAAGCGAAAAGATTTTTTGATATTGGCAGTGCCTTAAAACGTTTTACTTTTTCAATATCAGCTCATAAAAATTCTTTCACTGAACAGTTTTTCCTCGATATTGTTCAAACAATGAATGCCGGCGAAATGACTTAAACAATCTTTATATAAATGGTTTCTTCCATGTAGATAATTGCTCAAATTGGTTTATTGTTTTACCTGGCTCCTATATATCGTCGCTGTTTTCACTAACTGACCTAACTAACATTTAACAAATTTTACAGGAGAGCTCTTTTTGTCTTATATGTTGCCATATAATAGCGAAAACACGAATGATATTGTGTTCATGCATTATTTTTTATGTCGTATACCATCTTCTGTTATGTCTAAAATAAAGAAAAATAGCAATGTTTTTATTTTAAATGCTTAACACAATTTTCAAAAAAAATTTAGTTAGTAAAAAAAACAGCGACGATATTTATAATATACATTGAATGTAGTTTTAAAAGGCTTTGTGTGATACTCGTCACACGGATAAAACTGAGAGGCAAAAATTTGGTGTTAATTATTCTTACATAAAAAAGTTTGCTTAGTTTGGAAAACATTTCAAAACAGTTTTATATTTCTCAAGGTCACAAAAAAAAAAATAACTGTAGAGGTGTAGATAGAGGTATTGTGCTGCAGGAAAAAATGGGCCATGTGTCTAGCGTATTGGCAACACTGATCGAGCTTAGGCAATTAAATTTACTGTCTGTTCATCTACTTCCGAACGAAGATTACGTTCGCCTAATTTATATTAAAAACAAAATCTAATATCGCGCCATTTCTGCAACAAAGTCATATCTCAAAAAATCAAAAATTTTAAGTTACTTAAGAAAAATTGTTCTTTTCTATATATAAAAAAAAGATCAGAATTATATCTCAAATTGGACTGAAGTTATAGCAAAAAATATTTCGTTAAACCTGCATATTAAGGTTCATTTAGAAAACTTTAATCGCATTTTGCCAAGTTTATTTTTTTTTTGAATTATGACGTTGTTGCAATAAACGAGCGATATATTGTTTTGTTTCACATGAATCGATTAACAGGCCATTAGTTTTGAAACTGTACGTATGAGTAATATTTAAAAATTAAAAAATTAAATATTGCTCACACGGTAATTCGGTACTTACTAGACTTTTGACTTTTGGTTTTGTTCGAGTAAGGAATTAATCGATTTTTAAATCTGAATCTTGCTCAAATAATCGAATAAAAGTTTTTATTTATTCGAATAATCAAACAATGTTATGCAACGGGAAAAACATACATCGCACTTAATCAACAAAACGGTATTAAATCTAAATTTAAAAATTTACAGTAGAAGCAAAACAATTTTTAATTTTACATGAGAAGCATATGAAAAAGAATTTCAAAACCAAACTCTTCATTACCAAAAAGGTGACAAAATAGCACGATATATTTACAACGATTAGATATGAATATCTATAGATAACGTGTCGATTTTTTCCAAAAAGTGAAAAAACAAAAATTTTGAGTTAATTGAGTCTGTTAATCAAGTGCGACATGTCTATTTAATATGAAACTTTTTTTATATTGTGCTGTTGTATCCAGAATTATGCACTGAATTATGCTACCTGGTTGTGCTGGTTTCTCTCACACTCTTGTCACCCAGTTATTGAGATCCATCATGAGATGAGGCTATATGGAAGGTGCTTAAGTAAATCTTTTCCACTACTTTTTCAATTTAACAGACTATAAAATGATCTAAAGCCAACGTTAAGTAGCAATCGATACCCATTGATTTTAATTCGGTTTAAAAATTGCAATTGTGTCTTATTGACATTATTTAACGTAAGCTTTTCGCTCATAATTTTTTTAATAATTCATTTTGTTTTAACAGTTTTAGTGGAGACTTTTTTTATGGGAGCTCCTATTGAGTTATACAAAACTTTTTGAAGCAATTTATTTCTTATATGTATATCGGAAAGATAAGAACTCACAGTATTAATTACATAAAACAATTGTTTTATAACTTTTTGGCAAAATCGTTTTCAGAATTTATTCGATTTCAATCAATCGCATGTATTCGATTTCCAATACATGGCTGATAAATTATATGTATATGGTTTTGTAATCCACATATACTGCCAGTTTATCTATTTTTGAACGAACACTTCGTTCGCTTAGCTTATACTTAAAACAAAAACAAATTATAAAATATTGTTTTTGTTTTTCATGTCAGTTAAGCGAACAAAGTCTTTGATCGAAATCGATGAACACGCCATTAATATGTGTAAAAGAAGCTGCAATGAAAATATATGCAGAATGTAACAACATGCCATTTAGGTTAAAGGTTCTCATTTAGAAATCTATTGAAAATATATTTGTATAATAAAAAAGTATAATTTTCTAGGAAATAAATTCTAATCGATTAATTGACATAAGTTGTTCAAGTTATTCGTTATTCGAAATTAGCTATTTTAACTATTCGATGAAATAATGGGGGAAAAATTCCTCAAACAATCGAACAATGATTATTCATGTGGATACTCTAGAACCTACTGCCTGTTTTTAAAAAAATTAGAACAAAATTTCGTGTGAGGATTAAGGCCTAACAATAATATGCTTAAGTTGGCTTAAGGAATTATGCGAATACATGTGATTCGTGTGTGTTGATCTTGTTTCTGTATTTTCATATGAATTTGGGAGGTTTTTTTGTTCATTTCTGACAGTAGCTTAAGCTTAAGCAAGTTGTTATAATGGAACACTCCCTAAGCGGCGGATAAGATCCTACTTTTAGCTATCGGTAAGTTGTGAAAACGGGCCCTAGACTATTAAGTATGTATAATATACATTGTATATACATCAGGGTGGGTAAATTTTTTTTCTTCAAAAATCGCATAGAAAAAAGTTATTTACGCGAAATTCTAAGAAAAATATTCCAAAAAACCATAAGTCTGCCATTAAAGACTATCCTGCGCAAATAGACATAAATATTTTTTGCTCCCATTTTTCAGTGCACTGTATTAAAAAACTATCACATCATTTTAAAAATACAAAGTGGTCATAAAATATTAAGGGTTTTCATGATGTCGCTTAAAATTGTCATTTGTGCAAAAGGGCAAACTTGCGAGACTCGTTCCATGAAGAACCTTTTTAATTTTTGTGTAATTTTAAGCAATAAATATCAGTTTTTAAGAAACGACAACACAAAATAAATTAAAAAAGAAAATTCAAAAATATAAAAAATGTTGAAATTTGTTTTTAAAAATTATTACTAGAATTGATTGTTTGTGATTTATAAACACTTGGATTTCTCATTAAAACGACGTTAAAAGCACTAGAATATCTGTTTGTATAAATGAACAATTGAACAGCGCAAGTTTACGGGTCAAAATTGTTGGGCAATTTTACGAAGTTTGTGTAAACAGATTCTCATACAATTTTTGACAGTTTATTTACGAGGGCTTAAAAATGCGCAGATTGCGAGACTTTTTAGGGATTTCATGAAAAACCTTATTGTATTTTTCTTTCGAATTCAATATGTTATGTCATGAATGCAAATAAAAAAATTTTTTTAGAGGACAATTGTAGATTTTTTACAGTGTTTTTAGTCTTGCCAGAATAAATTTTTAGAAAAATACCATGTTTGCACAAAAAATAAAAAGTGGCTCACGATCAGTTATAATATGCACTTCATATTTACAAATTGCAAATTTGCACAATGACCATCGCGGTAACCCTTATTATTTTTAAATTTTTTCACTTTCGAATAGGATATTTTTGGAATCTTCTTTTAAGGAAACAATATTTCAAAAAAATAGATTTTCTGAATAAAAAGCTGACTTCATTTGTTAAGATCGGTCGAAAATTTACAAAGTTATGGTACTTATGGAGACAAGCGGTGAGTACCGTAGGGAATCTGAATGCGTAATATAGCTGGTCAGTTTGTGACTGCGGTAGCCAACTTCAGGTTCCAATGATCGTCCATGCGTGATCAAATATCACATCCTGCCCGAGGTGTCTCTGCTTTAAGCTGAACATGGCGGATCTAGAGTGGACGCTCGATAAAAACCCGCAATCCCCGATGTTATCCGAACCGTGTCCCTGGGATGAATGGCACTGCGTGAGTGTGTCTTTTAACGGTGGCCTCCGGACACTGGCAATGTCTCGGTTGTAAGTTGTGCCCACCTATGGCATGGGGCTCTGTCATATGGTGTACTACCAAAACCCCCATTCTAAAGAAAACAACTAATGGATGATTTAGAAACTAAAAATAATATCGTAAGTGTCCCTATGGACACAAATGAACCTGTGTTAGGGTCTTTGGATCCTTTGCTGGGTCTTTGGATGATATCCTAGTGCAGGGGGATGCTGGTCCCAACGCCACTGAGATATCTATCCCAACGGATGAAGAGGATGCGCTCCTGGAATCAGTGCCAAACACGCAACAATCCTCCTCAGCCGTAACTAACCAGGGTGCGGAAGGTAGGATAAAATTGCCTGGTTCTGCACGTAGGCGTCTAAAGCTCTACCTGAAAGAGGGTATGAGCCTTGAAAAGGCACGAGAGCTATGCCAAAAACCAATGAGGGAAGTCCGCAATGAGTTGTGTGACCTAAAAATTCCCAGGAAGAGGGTACGTTCGGACGGTTCCTCGCCGGACAAACCAAATCCTCCCAAGCGGGCTACAGGCAGCATGGCGACTGGCGCGACTACAGCCAATAGTGCCAGTACAAAAGCCTCAGGGACAGGAAACCAAAATGTCCAGCCCACATACGGTGAAATGGTCGATGTCATCAGGTTGGGAGTAATCCCACCGGACTTTCCGACGAGTGTATGGACAGAGGATAAGCTGAAGCTTATCCAAACTGCGGTCCTGGACAAGATTGTGGAGCTCAAAAAGGGTAGCGTAAAACCACAGTTTGCAGGCTGCAGTTTTAAACCAGGTTGGCTCACTTTCAACTGCAAGGGAGAAAAGTCAGCCAATTGGGTAAGGGAACATGTTCCCTTAATAAAACCCTGGAAGGATGCAGTTTTGAAGGTCGGATCTGAGGAAGAGGTACCAAGGGCTGAAATATTCATTGGATATTTCCCTGAGAAGCCCGACACACCCACCAGCAGGATTCTGTCTCTTGTGGAAGGACAGAATGACGATCTCTCCGTCGAATTATGGAGAGTGCTGAATCGGGTCAGTAAAGGTAGCATTGCTGAGATAACCTTTGCAATTGACCCAAACTCGGCATCCATAATTAGGCAGAAAAATCACCACATTGGCTATGGGTACGGAACAGTCCACATTAGGCCCACCAACCGTCAACACGGGGCAGTGCACGACGTACCCAGGAGGACTGAGCCAGGTGACAAAGCCGGCCGGATAAAGGCCGCCACGGCTAAAGCTAGCAGTTCAGGGGAGAGTTCGGTCAAACCGTCCACCTCTGCCTCGGCTGGGAATCCTGCCAATACTGGAAGGGTCAAATCGGGCCCAACGGGTAAGGATCGCCCGGCACGTACGTCAGGAAATGACAACAATAGAGCTGGCGAGGTCCCATCGGGCTCGAGGGGCCATGCTCCGAACATCAGGAGAAAAACCTGCACGAGCACTTCCACGACCTCGTATAGCAGACCGCGAAAGGGCCACGGTACAACCGCTGAGGAAGCGGCATTATTAGGCACCAACAGCGGCAGGAAGATGGCGGGTAGAAACAGGAGGAAGTAATGTACCCAATCGCCAGTAAGCTAAATAAGGGTACCAGGCATCTGAAGTGCCTTCAGGTGAACCTACACCACGCCAAGGCAGCGTCGTATTTGCTATGTCGTAGGTTCACCAAAAACCTCCTGGATATCTGCTTCATCCAGGAACCATGGGTTAACTATGGGGCTATTCAGGGGCTCCACAACGATCAAGGTAAGATTATTTATAACTCTGCAGCTTCGAGGCCGAGAGCGGCCCTCCTAGTCAGGAAGGATCTAATCTATTTACCTATTTCAGAATTTCTGCACGGGGATCTGGTGGCGATCAGGGCGAAGATCCCATCCATTTCGGGCGAACATGAGGTCGTTATCGCCTCTGCCTACTTGCCAGGGGATGCTGATAGTGCTCCTACTCCCGAGGTCACTGAGCTGGTATCATATTGCCAAATGCGCGGCCTTGGGTGGATTATAGGCTGTGATGCAAACGCCCACCACACTGTATGGGGTAGCACCGATATCAACAAACGGGGTGAGTGTTTACTTGAGTATATTTGTGTAAACAATATATTTGTAGCTAATAGGGGCGATGAGCCCACTTTTAGGAACGTTATTAGACAGGAGGTCTTGGATCTCACACTTACTAGTAGCAATCTTTCATATGCCATTAAAAACTGGCACGTTTCGAGTGACATTACGTTGTCGGATCATCAGTATCTGTTGTTCGACATCGAATGCTCTTCGACGTTTGTTCAAACGTATCGCAACCCTAGAAACGTGAACTGGGACATTTTTCGCCATCACTTGGCTCTTACTGAGAACATGTCGGGGGATTTGATTACAAGCCCAGTGGACATTGATTTTGAATCCGATACACTTTGTACGAACATCCGGGAGGCCTTCGAAGGGAGCTGCCGGCTCCGGATCCGCAGGCCTAAAAGGGATGTTCCATGGTGGAATGAACATCTGGAGAGTCTGAGGGCTGAAGCCAGACGTTTATTCAACAAAGCTAAGGAAACTGGTGCGTGGAGCATATATAGGGCTGCGCTCACTAGATATAATAGGGAAATCAGGAAGTCCAAGAGGTCAACCTGGCGTGAATATTGCGGCAGGATTGACAGTCTTCCTGAATCACTCAGGCTGCAAAAGGCGCTTTCGCAGGACCACACTAATGGTCTTAGCACACTTAAGCGGCCAGATGGTACATTTACTGAGTCGCCAAAGGAGACCTGTGAGCTCCTACTAGCGACCCACTTTCCAGATTCTCTACCCTTCTTGTCACCAAGAGTGTCCACATGGTCGCCCTCCGCGTCCAAAGGGAATATGAGGTTGGCGGGTAGAATCTTTGATGTGAAACGAGTGGCATGGGCTTTATCCAAATTCAGTCCATTCAAATCACCGGGACCGGATGGTATCCTTCCATGCTGCCTTCAGCAGGGGGGGAGTGCTATCAATTCCCAAATGACTAGGATCTTCAGATCCAGTTTACTGGCGTGCCACGTACCAGAACCATGGAGAGAGGTTAAAGTGGTCTTTATACCCAAGGTTGGGGGCAAGTCCGAACATCTGCCCAAGTCCTACAGACCAATAAGCCTCAGTTCGTTTTTCCTGAAGACCATGGAAAAACTAATAGATAGATTTATAAGAGATGAATATCTATCGGATAACCCGATACATCGCTTTCAGTTTGCCTATCAATCGGGCAGATCTACGGTGACCGCAATCCATCACGTCGTGGGTACGATTGAGAGGGCACTGGGGGCAAGGCAAATAGCTCTGTGTGCGTTCGTCGACATTCAGGGAGCCTTTGACAACACTTCCTATGATGCAATTGACTTTGCTCTAACAAGGAAGGGTATTCCAGTTCTCATAAGGAATTGGATAAGGGAGATGCTAGCATCTAAGGTGATTAAGTTGGATCTGGGTGGTTCGTCGATGACCATTGAAGCAACCAAAGGCTGCCCACAGGGTGGCGTTTTATCGCCTCTATTGTGGACCTTGGTTATCGACGAGCTATTGGAAAAACTTAATAACCTAGGTTTGCGAACCTATGGATATGCTGACGATCTGGTTATATCTGTGACCGGTTTTGATGATGCGACGATTTCAGGGGCCATGCAGCGGGCCCTGGACTTGACACTTAGCTGGTGCAGGGAGAGGGGACTTAACATTAATCCCGCAAAAACTACCTTGATACCATTCACCAGACGGAGAATTCTGAGGCTGAAAGAACCGACCCTTAACGGAGCGGTTATCGGATTCTCTAATGAGGTGAAATACCTGGGGATCATTCTGGACAAGTCCCTCAACTGGAACGCTCAGTTGGTACATGTCACTAGAAGAGCATCTAGGGCAATATATGCCTGTCAAAGACTCTTCGGAAAGACATGGGGGCTGAAACCCCGGATGATCCACTGGTCTTTTGTTGTTATTATTAGACCAATATTGTGCTACGCCGCCCTGGTGTGTTGGACTAAGACCGAACAGGTCAAGGCTAGAGTGATACTTGATAAGGTCTACCGCCTGATCTGCATATCGATCACGGGTGCCATGAGGACCTGCCCCACTCTGGCTTTGGGGGCTATCCTGCACATTCCTCCGCTGCACATTTCTATTAGGGAGGAAGCCTGCAGGGGTGCTAGCAGGATGCCGCGCATTGCTGAATATAGAGCAGGGGACCTGGTGGGTCACATGCGGATCCTGGAAATCATTAGGGATGATCCATCCATTATGGTGGGTGATCATATGCTGCCTACTTTGGCATTATATAGGAATTTTAAAGTCCTTATACCTGACAGGGACCAATGGGCGAACCAATCCTGGTGGAGTGCATGCGCGGACCAGGTCTGGTTCACGGATGGTTCGAAACAGGTAAACGGTGATACTGGTGCGGGCATCATGGGCCCGGGTTTCCAAAGGGGCTTGCCAATGGGCAAACAGCCGTCTATATTTCAGGCGGAACTCTACGCCATCATTGAATGTGCTGGGGAATGTCTAAGGAGGAGGGCAAGGGGCTTGAGACTTTATATAATGTCAGATAGCCAGGCCGCTCTTAGGGCACTTTCTTCTTTGGAGATAAAGTCAAGGTTGGTCTTGGACTGTTTTGTGTCTCTGAATGAGCTTGGGAAACACAATGAATTGAATTTGTGTTGGGTTCCCGGCCATGAGGGCCATGCGGGCAATGAAAGGGCTGATTGGCAAACAGGGGCGCTCGTCGTCCATTTATAGGTCCTGAGCCTTTCTTCGGCGTCCCTGTGGGTCACATCAGGGGGACGCTACAAAAATGGTCCGAGCGTGAATTCCTTCACGCATGGACGTCCACTTCTGGATTGAGACAGTCCAAAAGATTTGTAACGCTGTCCCGGCACAGGGCAGGAAGGTTTCTGCTGCTTGAAAAAGCGGAACTTCGACTGCTCGTTGGCCTATTCACGGGGCACTGTGGTCTCAGGTACCACCAGTTTAAGTTGGGTAATTCACCTACCAAAATGTGCAGATTCTGCGGGTTGGATGATGAAACGTCGGAACATCTGCTCTGCTGCTGTCCCGCCTTAGGGACTTTTAGGCGGAAATTTTTCGGGGGGCATACAATGGGCCCGACCGACATCTATGATCTTCCACCGGGCAGGGTAATTGGCTTTATACGCGGCCTAAACTTGACCTGGTGAGACATATAGGCTGCACAAAAGATCCTTTGGGTCGGGGTGCACATGGCCTTAACGTGTATATACTATACTACTATACTATATACTTTTTTTTACTTATACAGACGATTTTTTTCTAATACCAACTAATTCATTAGTGACCAATTAAATCTTTATGTGGATTTGCGCAAAAAAGTATTTTATTTAAGACCTATTGTCTCTTCTGAAAAAATTCTTAGATTTTTCCGTTGATTTTTTTTTGCTAGCTATAGGACTTTTTAGTTTGTTTTTTATCTATACAGCTTGACCCACCCTAATAAACATATATCTGGGGTCTTTAAGCAATTCAAATGCGCTCCGAGGGACTTAATAGAAAATAATGGTTTTGTTTTCAAACAGCTCTCAGTTAGCCCAAAAAGTTTGGGATTAAAAAGTGTTATGGACACATATGTAGACCAAATTCCCTAAAAAAAATGTATATGTTGTACTTATTTAGTATTTTATTGTTACTGCAGTAAGACTACCAGTTCAATTATGCGGGTGCTTTATCAAACAAAACTTTATAAAAAAAAATATTTTAGTAAAGGGTATCAAAGATTCGCCACATTCGAATATATAATTCTTACATGATTTAATTTTCTTTTAACTTAGAGAAACAATGTTGTGTGTGTGTGTAATAGTAATCGTTATGTATCATGAAACTTTTATTAACTCACATTTGGGAAACTCTTCAAAGTTTGCTCACGCAAGAAACAAAAATTCTTTTAAATTTATTTTTCAATTTATAAACTATTTTTGCCTCAACAACCTCCAAATTTAAATTGCACATTTACTACATCTTCATATACTTCAAGTTATAATGAAGCATTTGTATGTAGAAAATATTCAAGTTAGTTAGTAAGAAAGGAACAATTTACGATAGAAAAAGAGGGGAATTTCTGTTGGTTTTTATTATTTTGTAATTTTTTTTTGTTGTGCCAACTTTTGACTAACTTACATTTAAAAACATGTTTTAAATAAATGCATATTTATAATAGCTTTTATGTTAACGTACGAGGAAAGAACATTAAGTTAGCAATTAGTTGGGGACTTTTAGTTTCATCGAAAAATTGTATCGCCCCTACAAAATTAATTTGCGTTATATTAAATATCTAGCTTTGTCGCAAGAAATACTTTAGTATGCAAAACATCTTATAAACTTACAATATCTAGAAAGAATGTAGAAACAATCATATCTTTGTTAGCAGCTTGTTCATTGTTGCATTGCTACAAACCTGTGATTCCAAGCTAATTAAAAAAAATTTGTACCGAAGCTATCAACCTTAAGTACCAATAATTTCTTGTATATAAAATGAGTTTTCAGACTATTGCGTCTCTTTTAGACTAAACGCATATTCCAGGAACTTGCAGCAGTGTTTAAAATCACCCATCAACTAGATGCTTTTTGCTTTTGCCACTGCAATTGAAATTTTTATTTTTTTTTTTTATCAATTGCCAATGTTTTGTTTTTCATCCGTGCAAAAAAAGTAAATCTCTTATTTTGTATTATTTTTATTTTTTGATAATTCCTATTTTACTAGCTAGCGACAATAAGTGCCAGCCACATAAAAAGCAAAAGCTCAAAATGACTCTCTCTCCTTTTCCTTTTTTACTTTTCGTAAAAAAAAGCCACACTTATAAGTGCTAATAGCAGCCAATTTATGTGCTTATAGGAAATTATCAGCATTTGTGATACTTCATACGTACGTAAGTACATATTTGCACAAAAACGAAACATTTGTCAACACCGTAATAATTATGTATGTATGTGCATACTTAACCTTTGTCCAGCGGAAAAATTTTACAACGTTAAAAGGCGGTATGGGTACAATTGTACCCTTATATACTTAACACGGCTTTCCTATTAATATAATTAAATTATTCTGTTCTTATTTAATAAACAAATGATAGAAAGGCCCGTGGCTAAAAAAAACTTATTTTACGTACACATGTATACATTTTTTGCAATTATTTTCTTGTTTTTTTCTTACGACTTATATGAAGGTACAATTGTACCCCTTCAGGCTTTTAGGGATATCAAGTCAAAAAAGTCTTATTTCGGTATGATATAATCAAAATCTTTTTTTTTAAATTTCAAATATGTAATCCGTTATAAAAGTTTAGAGATGTCAGAAAATTTTAGATATCTTGTATTAACAAAAAAAAAGTTATTGCATTTTAAAAACGAAAAAGGTACAATTGTACCTCTTCCGCCGGACAAAGGTTAAATTTTGTAAACAAATTGTTTTTGGTTTTCGTATAATATGTAACAAGGGAATGCACAACATTTTTGAAGTGGTTTTATTATTTAATTGAATAGAAAACAAAAACAAATTCTTGATGTGCTTGTTTTGCATAAAAAATATCACTTGTCGTCGTCGAGTGTCTTTTCGCAATCATGTGCCATTAGCACATTAGTTTGCGCTGCTTTTTTCTCCTTGGTCTTTAAAAAGTTACTTTTCAAAAACAGTGTGTTTATTTCGTTGCTGCTTTTGAAAAGTGTGGGATATTTTAGCAGTGGAACTTGTCGGCTTTTTAATTTTGATTTTTTTTTTTAATAAGGAAAAAGGCAGTGTTTGGCTGCTTTTGCTGATATGCATTTTAAACCCTGGCATGCAGTTATTATTAGATCATCACAAAAAGTTATTTGATGAAATTTGCGTCGGACACAACATGTTTGAAAGCTAATAATACGACATAAATATGCAAAATAAGACTTTATTTTGTTTTTGAAAGGTTGAAATGCCCACGCTTATTGGACGACCTTCGTATGTTAACAGTAAATTATGCTTTGTGCATAACTGACCATCTATACCAGAGATAATTATTGCGACATATATTGCAGTAAAAGTCAAAATTATGTTATCTTTAATGTAGACAGCAATTTTATAATTTTTTTTATAATTGTTAGTCCATTTTCGTTGACAATTATTGCTAACATAAAACGTCAAATTTGGTTGTCAATTGAAAAAAAAACAAGCAAAAATTTAAAAAAATTCAAGCAAATTGTGTGAGAAAGAAAATAAATTTGTGAAATGGTACCAAATTATAATTGTAGTAAAAGAATTAATTAAAGAATATAATAAACAATAAAATAAAATTACAAAAATTAATTTTATTAATGTAATTTTTTTCTTATTCGACCTTTATTATTTAAATTTATATTAATGTGCTGTTTTCACAACACAAGTGACTGAACGTGTAGTAAAATTTATATGAAAAGTACTCAGTTTTTGAGTGTTTTCCATATAAATTTTACTACACGTTCATTCACTTGTGTTGTGAAAACAGCACATAAGTTTTTTAAGTTGGATTTCTTTTTTTTATAAAAATTTTAATTTTACTTTAACACAAAAAAAATTTAATAAAATTAATATTTTTATGTAAAAACAAGACCTCAAGCTTAAACAAATTAATATACTTTAAAATAATAAAGTCAAATAGGACAGAATTTATATTAATAAAAATAATTTTTGCAAGATAGCGCCAGATTTTACACTGCACCTTCTTCTTTGATTTTTTTCAAATTATGAGTTAACATAAATACGTTTTCCCATGCCTTTAACATAAGCTGAGAAATAAGAAATATTGCTCTGTTATTCTGCCGACGTTATTGCCAACTTGCTGAGATATTTATCTTTAGTGAAGACCTAGACCTAGGGTAAATTAATTGTAAATTTTGCTAATATTAATAAGAACACAGAAAGAAGAACACTCGGGATATATCAAAATTTCAAGTACGATTAACTCTAAAACGTATTCAAAACAATCCTAAATGGAACTACTTTCAAAAAACAATCAATCGCGGAATTCCTTGAAATATTTATAAAATTCATAGGTCCCAAATATGGTACAATTTAGAAAATCTGCTTGAAAAGAAAAATCAATCCATCCGTACTTAAGTCAATATGAAGTGGTACCAATAGTCCGGCAATTAAGGTTTTTCTTGCATCAAGTACAAAATGATTTAATCAATTGCAAAATGCTTAACTTATCCATATTTAATCCCGAATTCGTACTTGACATAATGAGAAAATTAGATTGATTGAAGAAAAACCAAGATTGAATCAATCTCAAAACGAGCACGAATTCAAGTTTTATTAAGTTGATTGAATCCCGTTTCACACCTTACAAAATTTTAATTATAAAACACCAGCATCATGCCCGACATGGGTTAAAATTTAAAAATTTGATGTTCATATAGGCAAATCCTGCGTAACGAACTCTACATTCGCACGCGTTTTCTGATTGATATATAAACATTTTTTGGGATTTAAAAGGAGAAATCTTCAACTTATTTATAATATATAATGATATTATTATGTACTTACGAATGGCATAAATTATAATTTCTTAGGAGGTATATGTTGCGAAATAATTGATCACAAAGTTCTGTGATGTACGCCACAAAAAGGGAAGTAACTTAAAAAGTGTGTTTTCCTAATTTTTTGCGAATCTTGCATTATTGTTCATTATACAAAACCTAATTCCTAAAAGAAATATGAATATAAAATAATTCTTAAATCACCTTTTCGCAGCCGAAAATTGTTGCGATTTTTTGACAAAATTCCATAAACCCTTTGTCACGCACGCCTCACAAGGCACGCTACAGTTTTTCCAGAAATAATGGATGATTAAATTTTAAGGGCCGATGTTGATTTTGAATTAAACACAAGTTATTTAGAAATTTACTGCCATTTCTTTTTATAATGATAATATTGGTATGGTTCAATTGTGTATGGAAAAAAATATCGGCCAAATGACCGCCGCGATCTCGGTCCGATGATAAATATTTTGATGACGCTGACGCATAATTGAGGTTCTATGAACTGTTACTGGCTAATCGTCGTTCATATTTTCTTTCAAATAACGCCAAGGAAAGAAGTCCAACGGTGTCAACTCACATGATCTTGGCGGCCAATTGACATCGCCACTACGTGAGATATCACGGCAATTGAATTTGTCGCGCAAAAGAGCCATTGTTTCGTTAACTGTTGGGCAAGTGTCATCGTCCTATTGAAACCACATATCGTTCACGTCCATATCTTCAAATTCGCGCCACACAAAGTTCGTAATCGTCTTACGATAGCGAACCCCATTCACAGTAACTGCCTAACCGTCCTCAATTTGGAAACAATACGGCCAGGTGATGCCACCAGCCCATACACCGCACCAAGCAGTCACTCTTTGTGGGTGCATTGGATTTTCAACAATCACTCTTGGACTATCGTTCGCCCAAATGTGCCAATTCTGCTAATTGACGTATCCATTGAGGTGAACATGTGCCTCATCGCTGAAAATGATTTTCTTCAATATTCATTTTGATTTAAACGCCCATTTTTATAATAACCCTGAACAACTTCAACGCATTGCTCGATTGTGTATCTTTCCATGGTTCAAATTTAGTAAGTCTGAAATTAAGAAATATTAAATGAAAGACAGAAAACTCTTAAGGTTTAGGTGCGGTTCACATTTAATACTAATTCATTCAATAATAATTCAAAAATAATAAACCCAATTTTATTTTAACAAAACAAATTATATTTTTATGAATTGCATTTCTTAAACTAATTTTGTGATCAAAGTTTTTCTTGGGATTCAAAAAATTAATTAACAAGGTTTTGTTTAAATATGCTAAATTTCCATTTCATACTACTGAGAAGCTGAAATTTATTGTTGAAGGGATAAGCTATTCCTATGTGCATTTCACTGGTTGCTTAGGCCAGATCGTCAGGAAACTTCATCCAAAGATTTTAGAAAAACTAAAGATATTATATTAATAAAACTGTTAAGCGAATAAGAATTATAAGCCCAAGTTTTACTTCTAACAATATCAAAGCTTAAACAAAAACAACAACAATAAACAGTGAATGAATACGATTGGTTGATTTTTTGTCAACTCATTTTATACCCACTTACAACTACATTTAGAGTATAAAAAATATTAAATTATGATGAGCCAGCTCTTAATGCTATTTTAAGCACCTAAAATAATGTTAACATTAAGAGATCAGTAGCCGTATTCTGTAATTCGCTTAGCTTAAGCAAAATCTCGATCGCTAAAATGCCTAAGAGGTTACAAATTTGAAAAATTTTAGCGATGAAATTAAAAGCTAAAATTGCGGCGAATTACATTTTTATCGCAATGCTAAATTTAGCAATGAACGTTACAGTATTGCATTCGTAGCCAAAAATCGCTTAATTAACTTTTTAGATTTTTAGCTTTAGCGAATTACAGAATACGGTCACAGGGGTGGGGTAGGATTTGGTAAAAATTATTGTTATAATGATCATCAAAATACACATTTTTTAATAAAAAAAATAAAATAACGCACTTAAGGTACAGTCACATATGGTAAACATTTGTCAAATTTTGTTTGCCGGCATTTTTTTAAAATTTGTTAAAAAAATTAAAAATTTTATTTGCTGGTCACACTACGCACATTTATTTGCCAATTTTTGTTTGTTCAAACAGTTTATAAATACCTTCAAATAAAAAATGGGAAAACATGTTTGCCCTGTGTTTACATATACAAATATTTGCCTTACAATAATTATTTGAACAAATCGTCAAAAATAAAAATTAAATAAATAAAATTACTTTTCATTAAAACTAAAAATTACCATTTTGATGCAAAATATTGAAACTCTTATGGTTTTATAGTACAGGAGAGCGAGAACAGCAGTTTTAAAAGTAAAAGAGGATTATGATAAAAATTCAAGGGATAAGGCAATTTGGCAAAGTAATTTCCAGTCTTATACAACTAAATTAACATACATTATGAAACTAAAGGTACGTTCAGACTAATGAAATATTTGACAAAAATATTCGTCTGATATTTGCTTCAAACTGTGTGAAACAAAAAAATATTTTGTTTGATGTTCAGACTAAGCTCAAATATTTGACAATTTTTGTTTGTTGAAACAGTTGGCAAATAGTGTCAAATAAAATAAATGAATTCATGTTTGCCATGCGTTCAGACTAAAACAAATATTTGCATCAAATAATTATTTAATGAAAGTGTTCAAAAATAAAAATATATTTCACAATTAGTAAAAATTCGTGCAGAAGCCTAATTATTTGTTTTATTCTGTGGAGCAGCATCTATTATATTGTTAGAATAGGAGTATGTAAAAGAAAAACACAACTGGAAGACAAATGGTTAACGGAAACATGGCTAAAATTTGCGAAAAATTGGTAACAACCCCTAAAATATATGGTTCGGTTAAAAACAAAATGTCAGGAAAAGAACAACAAAAAAAATGTTGCAAAAACAGCCATAAAATTGACTAAAAGCCGCAAAAGTATAAGGAATGGCAAAAAAAATTGCTAACTTAGCAAAAATTCGCAAAAATTGGCTAATAGCAAACCCTAAAATTTATTTAAAATCGCTAAATCGGTTAAAAAACAAAATGTCGGGGAAAAACCAATTAAAAAAATGTTGCAAAAATAGCTAAAATTCGCGAAAAATTTTGATATTTCAAACAAGCCATAAAATTGATTAAAAGTCCCTAAAAGTATTAGGAATGGCAAAAATTCGGTGAAAATTGCTAAATTAGCAAAAATTCGCAAAAATTGGCTAATAGCAAACCCTAAAATTTATTTAAAATCGCTAAATCGGTTAAAAGACAAAATGTCGGGGAAAATCGAATTAAAAAAATGTTGCAAAAATAGCTAAAATTCGCGAAAAATTTTGATATTTCAAACAAGCCATAAAATTGATTAAAAGTCCCTAAAAGTATTAGGAATGGCAAAAATTCGGTGAAAATTGCTAAATTAGCAAAAATTCGCAAAAATTGGCTAATAGCAAACCCTAAAATTTATTTGAAATCGCTAAATCGGTTAAAAAAACAAAATGTCAGGGAAAAACCAAATAAAAAAATGTTGCAAAAATGGCGAAAATTCGCGAACAATTTTAATATTTCATACATGCCATAAAATTGACTAAAAGTCCCCAAAAGTATAAGGAATGGCAAAAATTCGGTGAAAATTGCTCAATTAGCAAAAATTCGCAAAAATTGGCTAATAGCGGCATGATAGCAAAGTCTAATAATTATTAAAAATCTTTAAAACTGTCAAAAATCCGAAAACTTACAGGAAAAATTGCTTCTATCGGGTACATGGCTAAAATTATTTGTCGTTGTTTGCTCTTACAATTTTTTTGTAATATCAAATAAATGTTTGCTCAAAAATTACTAAAATATTTGATTTTTTGTGTTCACACTATGTTCACATTGGACAAATATTTGTTTGCCGGCAAATACTTTTATTTGCTCAAAATCAGCTGTTATTTTATTTGACACTCAAAAATATTTTGTGTTCAGACTACGTTAATGAAATATTTGATGTTTGCTATCAAATATTTCATCAGTCTGAACGTACCTTAAAGTATTATTTGTTACGGTTTTAGACGAAAGCAATAAAGTATTTAAGAGAGTGGATCTATTGTTAATTATAGACCGATCTTCACGAAATTCAGTTATATTATTTCAGGGTTATAAATTGAGTTTGTGCAAAATTTAACGATAAAAGGTGCATTCCGCCACCAATTTACGTTAGTTTTTGTAAATAAATATTGATTTTTTCAAGAGGTTGTTTCCTATTTCGCTCCATAACTCTTTTCCTACTGAACCAAAAGTGCTGAATTTCAATCCAAACTGCTTAGATGAACTTGCGGCCAACATTTTTATTTTTCGTCAGCGTCCTTTTCTAAATCGATATAACAATGTCCATCCGTCTGGCTATCTGTCGATGTTAACCTTATTCGCAAAGTACATGCCGCAATTTTTGAGATAATCGGGTGTGTTCTAGAATCCGAATTCACTCAGCATTTTTTGTGTTCTGCAATTCACCTCTACATGTTTTTATTTGTTTTCAATTAGAGTGGTAAGGGGTTAGTGAAAGTAAAATGAATCGACTTTAATTCTTATATGTGAGAACATTTTTAGCAATAAAACATAATTTTGGTTTTTAGTTTGAAATGTTCTTTATATAATGAAAACAATACGTATTTTCACACAAATATTGCAAATTTCCACTGATTTAGCAATATTTACAGAATTTTTACCTTTCCTTTTAGTTTGAGGGACTTTAAATCAATTTTATGGGTTGTTTGAAATATTGAAAATTTTCGCGAATTTTCGCTACTTTTGTAAATTTTGTTTTTGTTTTTTCCGACATTTTGTTTTTTAACCGATTTGGCAATTCCAAATAAATTTTTGGGTTTGCAATTTTTCGTGAATGTTCGCGATAGATGCAATTGTTTCTTTTGATTCTTTACAGCTTTAAAGATTTTTAATAAATACATATTAAACTTTGCTATTTACAAAATTTTGCGAATTTCCGCAAATTTAGCCACTTTTATCGAATTTTTGCCATTCCTTATAGTTTTAGGGATTTTTAGTCAATTTTATGGCTTGTTTGAAATATCTTTGTTGCTCATAAAAACTTAATTCTGGAGAAAAGTTTTGTGCCCACAAACAATCTATTATCACCTTACCAAATGTTATTGTAATCCAACCATATTTTACCATAGCTCTTATACAAATACCCCTTCTGTAAATAGCTTTTAATGTCATAATAATCTTATAAATGTTGGTTTTGGCAAAAATTTCTATAATACCTTGTAAATGTTGTCTTGGTAGGCCGATAGTTAATTGGTTCTAGGTCACTTGCTAAAATCACTTCAAGACGAAAAAATCTCATAAAAATGTCGATGTCGGTAAATAATTGGGCACTAATAAGTTTTATATAAATCTTTAATTCATTATTAAATTTTATTTTGGCGGGTCCATGATTGTCTACTGACCCCAAACTATTTATATAGATACGCCATTTATGCAATGCATAACTTGTAACATTAGCTCATATATTATAAACATATTAAATAAATTACCCATTTACTTAAGAAAAATGTATTTTGTAACATCTTGAAACCTACTTACCGTGCAACTCTTTGCTAAAAAGAGAACACAGGAAAAATTGTTATACATAAATAAGTTTTTTCGTAATTAAAAAATTATTTAATTCTGTTAATTTTTTCAATTTCATTCAATAACTTTTATTTTAAAGCTTTTTTATTAGCCGCTGTTTGGTCTTACAAAATTTTTGTAAGAACAAATATTTATTTGCCTAAAATCGAGGAAAATATTTGACGTTAAATGGTCACATTAGGAGCATTTTTATTTGCTAGCAAATAATTTTGTTTGCCCAAAATCAGCTGATTTTCTGTTTGCCCCTCAAATATATTTTGTGGTCAGATTAGGGCAAACAAATATTTGATATTTTTTGACAAATGTTTGCCATATGTGACCGTACCTTTAGATACAGCAAACGATTTTGCATATTCAACATCTTTAAATATTAAAGATACACGATACTTTTTTTGCACGATTTCACTTTTACATGATTTTTTTGGTTTTCGTTTACATTGAGGGATATGAAAATTACCTCAAAATTACACGATTTTTTATTTTGAATATTTTAAGCAAAAATTACTTTTCTTTTTTTCATAAAATATATCCTGCAAAATTATAAAAAATAGTTATTAATAACGATAATATTTACGTTTTAGGGTTGATTTTAAATAATATTTATATTTTAAATCGTTTTAAATAAATAATTCTAATTTCACTAAATATTTAAATGAAAAAAAAAAATTTTATCAATCTGGTACACTTAAAATAAATTAACATTTCCATTGTGTATAATTTAGCAAGGTGGCTTCAATACCACAACAATACAAAAACATCGTTTTCGGCAAGTCATGGATGGTTTAAAAAAATTAAGCAAAGACATTCCCAACATAATCTAAAATTAAAAGGTGAACCAGCTTCTGCTGATATAGATGCGGCTAAAGACTATCCTGAAAAATTTGCTGAAATTATTGCTTCCAATTCATACACTCCTGACCAAGTTTTCAATGCAGACGAATCGGGACTATTTTGGGAAAAATCCGCTGTCATTTTTCTTTTCCTTCAAAAGCTAATAAAAGTGCAAGTGGATACAAAGTTGCAAAAGATCGCATAACAATTCTTTTTTGTTCGAATGCTTGCGGCGATTACCATATGAAGCCATTGGTTATTAACAAATCACAAACGCCACGTGCATTTAATGGATTAAATAAAGATAACTTGCCCGTTTATTGGATGGCCAATAAGAAAGCATGGATTACGGCCGCTGTTTTTAGAGAGTGGTTTCACAACATATTTGTCCCAGATGCAAAACGGTACTTTAACAAGAAGGGATTGCCATTTAAAGTACTTCTAGCAATTGACAACGCTCCTGGACATCTAAAAGACTTGCAACACTAGAATGTGCAAGTTATAAGTCTACTAAAAAATACGACTTCTTTGTTGCAGCCCTTAGACCAGGGAATCATTTCGACTTGAAGCATTGTATATCAAGCAGTCGTTCATGTATATTTTAGATCAAATCGAAAATGATGAATCCTTCTCTGTAATAAATGCAAGAAAAAAATTTACGAAATTATATTGTGTAAAGCATGTTGCATTGGCTTACACTGTACTCAAGCAGTCAACGCCCAAAGGTTGCTGGAAACATTTGTGGCCAAATGCAGGAGAAAATGTTATCCTATCTTGTCAATCCTTGGAGCATGAATATTCTGAGATAGTTCAGTTGGCACATACAGTGGGGGAGAAGGTTTGGATGACTTTTGTACAGGTGATATTTAAGAATTTATGATAAATAAGGAATTAGATGTTGAAGATTTAGAAAACATGGTGATCGAAACAAACGACAGCGATTCCGATGAAGGAGGTACGGTAGCACTGACAACAAAAAATGTAAGTGAAAGGCTTGAATTAGGCCGAAAATTGGAAAATCATTTTTTAAAAAATGACACAAACATTGAAAGAGCCCTCGCATTCCAACGATATATTTCACAGGGCTAAGCCCAATATCGGGAGGTTTGTAAGGACTTAAACAATAAATCAACACAAGTTTTAATAACAAATTATATTAACAGATCTCCACGAACTGATGTTAACTCCAATTTATCAACTATTGAACCAGAAACACATGAAGTTTTATCTACTGACGAAAGTGATATGTCGCCTACCAAAAAGATTCGATTAGTGGTGGAAGAAAGTGATGAAGAAATAGTTGGAAGTGATCACTGATACATATATTATTAATTAAAAAAAATATATTTCTAATTTTCTCCTTTAATGAACTGACATGTAATATTTTTTATGAGTTGCATTTATTCTGTTTTATTAAATGCTTTAAATACAATGTATTGATTTTTATTATTTTTTATATGCATACATAATTTAGTTTACTTTTAAATAAATGAAGTTTCTTAACAAAATTTTAAATTATATCGTATATGGGTCTTTTTTAGATTTACAAGATTTCTCATACAAATATATTTCTTTTCGATTTACACGATTTTTTCAGGAACGCATCTATTGTGTAAATCGAGGGATAGGTGTAATATGATATGAACTGTTAAAATTACATGTAAATACCAAAATATCATAGCTATAGAACTTCAAAGTTACTTATTACCACAAAATTTTTTATACTTATGCCTTTATTGTCCGTAGCATTACCTCTAGCTAAAACTTACCTTCAAATCTATTGAATAGAATTCAAACTCATTCTTTACGCATTGTTAAATTTTTTTGTTGTAAATCATGCTGGTATTTTTGTACTGTTAATCGTACTGGCATTGGACGAATTTATTACTTATAGAAATAAAATATTTTTTTAAGGTTCTTAAACTTTTTATAAAGTTCTTATGGGGTTCAATAAATCTGCTCTTTGAAATTGTTTGCATCTTCTATTGAAAGAGACAAACAAGAATATACACACAAGATTTTTGTTATTTCCACAATAACTTTAATAATTGAAGAGTCTTTCAGAAAACAAACTAGAATATTTTATTAAAACTTTTAATTCTTGTGTCCTTGTTCTTGTAGTACTTTGAAGTGAATTCTTATCAAAAACTTTTAATTAAATTAACAAACAAAAGAAATATCGTTACCTTAGTCGGAAAAAGTGCTCAGTCAATTTTTTCAAATTATTCAGGAGAGACAAAAAACTGTTTAATTTTTTTTAGTAGACTTTTTTAAAATCTGTAAATGCATTTTTTTTCTTTAGTCCATCCTCTTAAATTACCAGTAGTCGTAGGATTTTAAAATAAATCGTTTGCGGACTTATAGGCTTTTTTGCACTTAGCACATTGACTGTTTGAAATTTCATTATTTAAGTAGGGGCTAAGCACATTTTACTTTAATATGTTTTAACAAATAGAAACTGGGAATTATTTCCTTTCGAAGGTTACTTTATATTATATTCAACATTTTTTATTTGTTAAAATTGGCGTGACAATAAAAACGCTGATACTGACTGAATTCTACGCAAAATAGCAAGGTCTTCGTATGCTAAAATACGAAACCACTCTTCACGAGCAACGTCTTTTTACTGAAGTTCTTATTACTCCCCGGTAGGGAATGGTGAATGGATTTCAAAATCGATTTTCGTTTTTTCGATCGACTTTTTTTATTTTGGTTTTTGAAATCGATTAATCAAACCTAAAAATCGATTTTAAAATTGATTTCAAAATCGTTTAAGATATATTTGCTAAATTATTCGTGATATCACAAAGGGGGATACACCAGCATTTATTTTGGCAAACTACTGGAGAATTTGAACTAAGATTTTTACAGTGGGTAGATATGACTACTGTTTATGATTTTCCTACAAAAATTAAAAATGTGTAAGTTTTGAGATGGCCTTTAGAGGAACAAGTGCGATATGTATATACATTTCACATTAAAATTGTGTTCTTGTGTAGTCAATCCAGGTTTGTAAGGCTTTTTCCTTAAAAAATCATCAAAAGTATTTACAAAATTCTTCATGAACATTTAACAATATCGTCAAAAAAAAAATAATCGTCATATATTTAAATTTTAAAAATCAAAGCCATTTTATTGCACTGATTTTTTATTGATTGGCTCAAAAATATAAATTTTTAGCAACAAATTCTTGTCTGGCACTGGCAGCACAAAAATAAAGAAAGAGGATAAGGTTTGATTAATTATTGTTAGTTCATATTTAATATATAAAGATTCAATAAATAAATAATGAAAAAAAAACAAAAAATATTTAGAAAGGAAAACGACAATTTCTCAAATTCGTGCATATATTTTTAGAATAGAACAAAACCCCCCTTGAATGGTGTCATAGATGAAACATTATTGATTCAAAACAAAACACCGTTAGTTTAAATCAAAACAACAAAATACATTTATTTAAAATTTTTTTCAATTTATTTTCTTGCTGCTAATATAACTTCATATCCAAATAACCTTCTAATACGCCTTTCGTGAACAACCCAAATGTTTATGTCTTTAAAAGAAAATTTTATCAAACAAGACGTTAGTGAATAAAAAAAAAACGTTAATTTTACTACTCCAGGCACGTTTTTCCAATGAGAAAAACTTTTTGGAAACTAAAAAATTAACAAAAGAATTTTTGCGCAATGATTTCGACAACCTGATGATTCTCAAGTTTAAATTTCAAAATTAGTCATTAATAAATGTTTGTTTCTTCATAGTATAACTTAATAATGTGTTAAAATTTGTACACTTAGGTAAATTGGAAAAAATACATATTCTAGCACTTTCTTAAATTGCAATTCTAGTGTTAAAACAGCAATTTCAATACACGAGTGCTGTGAAAATCGTACACGAAAAAGTTAAAGTTTGGGTGTAGTTGTTTGTTGGCATGTTGGACATAGTAGAGGGCCTAAGGCTCTTCCTTGTTGGACTCCAGCGTCAATTGGCTCCTTCTTTAAAATTAAATTTTGGACCGACTAAGTAACTTTCAAGTGAGTGTTTACGGGTAAAAACAGCTTCAAAAACTGCAATTTGTTACCGGTAAATTCAGCTTCAAAAACTGCAACAAACTAGACTTTATCAAAAGCTGGACTTTATGGAAAGCTTGAGAAACATCAAGAGCGCAGAGCAATATTTTCTTTCTTCAAAGGCTTTTCTTACGACGTTTACAAGTCTATGCGTATCTGCAATTGTGCTTTGTCTTAGCAGTATATGTTTATTACAATTTTTTTGCCAACATATTTTTATTGTATTCTAAATTACAATCTACATGTTATTTACCATTAGGCAATGACTAAAGCTAGATCCCACTATCGCCGCAATGTGCCAATTCTTATCTCATTTTTATTGTAACGAAACATCTGTTAACAAAACAACAATTAAAAAAGAACACGCTGTGCAGTAAGTTTTTATAAAATTTAATCAATTTTTTTTATGATTATGTATTAATATATTATATAAAATTTAATTAAATTATAATCCTTTTTCTTCGACCTTTTTTATTAAATATTATATTTTTATAAATTTTTTCAGATGGAACGGCGTTATCAACCCATTGTAGGGATTTTAATCATTATCCTGATTTTGAAAACACATCTGTTTTGAATACGGAAAGTTTTAGGAAACGTAGATATGTATATGTTAGAAATGTTGCAGATAAAAAATAATTTTCCATTTGAGGAAAGAATTATTTTACAAAAGATACTGAGGGCTTAGCTCAGATTTATAGACATTTATTGAATAAAAATAAATAGGTCGATGAAAGGGATAATTATAAATAGGTATTTGCCCTTGCTTGTTTGTAAAATGATTTTCAGATGGCAGATCTCAGTTGGGGAATATTTATTAAATTAAAATAACTATTGAAGGAAATATACATGTAAATAGATTTTAGGCTTTGAATATATTTAAAATTTTGTTTTTCCTTTTTGTTTGTCTTTTTGTTTAAATTTTGTAGAGTGGAATTTTAAATTTATTATGATAAATTTGTTAATTGATATCATGGTGATATTACTACAAGGTGGCATCACTAGGGCATCTGGTAATTTTTTGCTTAACTGTGGTGAGAACCCAAAGATGTAATTTTTTTTGTTAATGTTTACATTCTTTAAAAAAAATTGTTGTGCGTTGAGAAAAAAATCATGTTTTTGCGGTTTTTGAATGAAAATTGTGCATAAATATTGAAATATTTGACAAAAATTAATCGTTTTTGGTTTTTATATGTGCATCTTTAGTTGTGCTAATAGATTTATTTTTAAATAATAAAGAAAAACAAAAATAATTGTGTATGTGACCACTTCGTGCGTACGTTTGAGAAATGCGTTTATTTTTGATATGCACTTGTGCGCCACTTTCTTTTAACCTCCGAAGGACTTGTAATGAAGAAAAAGTGGAAAAACAATTGTTTTTATTTCAAGAAACATTAACATATTAAGTATGAATCTTTTGGGTAATTTTTTCATAATATTTTTTGTTTTATTTGTTGCAGATCAGCGTTGCCACTGAACATTTTCTATTCGACCAAACTTGTTCCGACCAATTTTTTATTTTTGATATATTTAACTGGTAATTTAGCAAGTTCAGCTATAATTAACCACTAGTTATAGCTGTTTGTTTAAAATTTCTTTTTCATATACCTTAAAAATAAAATTAAAAATTGTTTTGATTCTACTGAAAATTTGTAAATTTTGAGTTAACATGGGGCCGTGGTAAATTATGGACCGACCTTCACCATATTTGGTGACATAAAAAGGGGTTTATTGAAATTTTGTGACAATCAGTGTATTCCGCTATAAATTTATGTAAGTTTTTAGAGAGGAAGTTTATATTTGGGAGCATAACTCTTTTCCTAATACAAACATCTTTAAAGAACTAGAAACAATTTGAAACCATAACGGCTAAATCGACTTACAATAACTAAAGACCCAAAATATACACATGTATATACTTTACGGGACAAAAAGATTCACATAGAATGATAAACGTAGTATCCCTTCATACACCGCGACTGATTAAGGGTATAAACCCGTCAAAAAATGTAATTTATTATAATAAAATTTAATTTCTCCTTTATGCACAATTTGTTAAATAACGAAATTGTTTCAGAATTATTACTTTGTAATGTTTAGTTTTCTATTCCTATTCGCCCTTCCAGAATTAACATGCCCCTTAGACTACTATACTTTTTCTCATTTTGCAAATGAGCTATGAATTTGACAATGTTTATACGTATATAGATTTCTATGATCCTATAAGCATTAAAAATAACCCCTTTAATATCTTAAAATAGTTTTAATCTTAATATTGTTTTCGTTGTTGTTTTATATGTATGTATTTATTAAACGTGTCACATTACCCTAAGGTGAGCATACCATCCGACTAATCGAAAATTATCCGACCAAATTTTGTCGAAAAAGACAAACAATGGCAACGTTGTTGCACATAATTTTTGACAGCACGGTGTTTATTACACAAACAGATTTGCCTGTTTTTGTTGTATTGTTGTACAACAACACCTAGCGCTGCCACCTTGTAGTAATTTCACCATGATTGATATTTTTAAAATTTATTTTTTCATCTATTATTTTTCCATTTATTGTCAAATTTTGAAATTTTATTTTATAATATAAATTTCCTGAAGAAGATTTGCAACGGAAATCGAAATATCGAAAATAAAAATATTTTAATTAATTTTATAAAAAAGTGACCTTAAGCTTAAAATATTTATAAAAGAATAATATTTAAATTTGATTAAATCCTTTTCAAAAGTGAAACTATGTCTGCCAACAAGTAAATAAACGAAAGCAATAGTAAATAAAAATAGTAAATAGCACGATAGTCTGACCGCATTGTACCGATTGTTGTTGCAATTGATTTTTAGCCGTTATAAACCGAAAATTATTGTCACAATGTGCGATGGTAATGGGACCACCCAAGGATAAATATTGCATCGTTTTTAAATGTGCGACGAATAGTGGGATTTTAGTTGAGCAAAATATAGCCGTATTCTTCCGTATATTTGTTAAAAGAGCGATCAAATTAGGTAAAACAAAATTTAAGATTGATTCAGCCCAATTAGGAATAAAAATTCAACAGAAGTTTTTTCCTTTTACCCATTTTTACAATGGAATTTGCATAGGAAAAATGGGAGAAGGGAGAAAACTCCCGGGGAATTTGCATTCATAATTATGCTGATTGTGTATTTAAAATCGGCCAAATTTTGTTTCATAGCTTTTACTTTAGTACTAGATTTTTGGTTTAGAAAAAGCAAAGTATTGTTAACTTACTTGACAAATCATTTGCATACAAAAATAATTATTAAAAATCTAATTATTAAAAATCAAATTATCAAAATCGTAAAAGTTTTATCGATTAATTTTAAAATGTGATATCCTGCCTTAGATAATAAGTCCTTAAATTTAATTATTTAAGTAAAATATATGGTACTAATACATTAACACACCCACATAATCAGGTTATTTTCGAAAACTGCTATAATTTACTCTACAAATACACTAACGAATATAATTCAATAGAATGTGGTTATGTGCGGAATAAATGTGTAACGATTCATGTTAACTTTGTTGTGGTTATACAAATACAAATATGATTTGTGTTTTTGGTCATAAATTATGAACGATGGTGCTATTTATTGTAGAGTATATGGGGCTGTGCTACGAAGTTGTGAAAATAAACATGCTCGGACTGGAAAAGTAACTATTTAAAGTTTAGTCTTGAAAATGTACTTTCTACAAATTGAAAAGAAATTAAACATCAACAAAGCAGGGACCTTAACAGCTATCAAAAATCAATCAATTGGGGGATTCACAAGGTGTGGTATCCAGTCAAATCGTCATAATGTCCTAAATAATATTTTACAGTTGTTTAAAATAAATGTTGTTGTATTTTAAACAAAATAAAAATGTTAATGCTGTGTTTATTGATTCGTCATAACTGAACAGTAGAAATCTTAATTATAAGCAGGAGCCCACAGCAGTCCTATATATTTCTTGTAACTATTTTAGGACATATGACTTTACAACTTTATGACTACCTTGTGAATCCCCCATATATCAAAAAAGTTCACAGAAACAATTAAAATTGTCTCTTATCACAAAATTCATAAAATCAAGCAACCCAAATGTTGATTTTGCATCTATTGGCAAAATGATTATATTGATTACTACAAATTGTAAAAATTTATTATTTTGAATATTTTTTTTTTAAATGATAATTTTAATTTTAATAAAAAATATGATCAAAAAACTTTGCCGTTTCAAACAATGTGTTGATTGATTTTGACAATTTCCAACAACAATTTCACAAGTTTAAATTATTTTATTTTAAACAAAATAATTTTTTGGTATTTGATTATTATTTTAATTCAAAATTTATTTCAAAATAACTAAAATGTTAATTATATCAAAATTATATGTTAAATTTTCTTTCAACAAAAAAAAAAAATATTTATTCCATTATCACGTTAATTAAATTTAAATACTTTTTAAATAATTTTTTTCAGGGACCGTAAATAACAGTTATTCGGAAAATTTAAACGTAAAAACTCTTCATGTTAGAGCCAACGGAGACTTATAGTGTCATATATCAATAGATTCGAACTGACGAGCTCTTTCAGAATCTGTGGTGATCTTAAAAAAAAGAGTTTTATGTTTTCCTTCAAAAATAAAACTCATTTTAGGAGTTTTATTTTTTCCGTCTAAAATAAAACTCATTTTAGGAGTTTTATTTTTTTCGTCTAAAATAAAACTCATTTCGCCTTCATAAAATAAAACTCTTTTGAAGAGATTAATTTTTTTGTCGTAATTAAAATTCATTTGTTTACTTTCTTCTTTTTTAACAGACTTTTTTTATTTGTTAAATTTACCAAACATTATTTTTTCCAAATTTTCTGGTGAAAGATTTGACACTTACACAAAGTACACCCAATCCTGTTTTAACACGGTATTTTTTACATTTATATTTAAGGGTTTTTAGTAGCACTTCTTTTTATATTTTGACCGCTATTACGGTTTACAACTCAACTAGGTTGAGTTGTTATTAAGACAACTGATTGTGATCAGTTGTAATTTTTGTTAATTGAAAAAAATCAGATTTTTGCAATGAACTTAGTGAAAAATAAATTGTATTAATATGCAAATTTGTTTCTGACGGAAAAAATAAAACTCCTAAAATAAGTTTTATTTTAGACGGAAAAAATAAAACTCCAAAAATGAGTTTTACTTTAGACGGAAAGAGATCATTTTTTAAGATCACCATCGATTCTTGAAGAGCATTTTAAAATCCTTTGGTGTACGACAGTATATGTCCACAGCGACTGTTATATGGAGAGTTTTTGAGTTAAAATTTTGCTGATTACTGTTATTTACGGTCTCTGAAACAATTTAACTTAAAATTTGTATCTAAAATTAGATTAAGCAATAAAAATTTAAAATATTTGCTAAATTTGCTAACAGTGTCTTCTTGCGAAAGGTCATTTGAAATATAGAGTTCCGTCTTCCTCGACAATCTGTTGAAGGATAATGTTTGCAAAAGATTGTTTTTGTTAGATTGCTTCTGCTACAGGTGATTGTCACAAAACCTATGAAACTTTAAAATGTTTTCTACAGCATGTTTTCTTCAGACGAACGTATCTAAATCGACTAAGGATACCACCTAAGGACCCAGAATATACATTCTTTATGGGGTCTTTGATGAATATTTGTTGGTATTTTATGCGGAATGACAAACGTAATATACATTCATTCACCGCTGGTTTTAAAAAACGGATATAATTATGTTAAAAATGTTTCAAATCTTTGAAATTTAAAAATGAGGAGGATATATTTGGTCGTGCAGAAGCTGTGACATCTTCTGTAATTGGTTTAAATAAATCGATGGAAAATTATGAAATTGCTCTAAAAACAATCAGTTAATTTCATTAAAAACCATTTAACAATGGCATTTAATGTAAAATAAAATATTTTTAAAACACAAAAAAGCGAAAAAACTAATAATAGTTTGTCCTTGTAGGTAGTAGCAAGATCGCCAGAAACTTTCTTTGCTCCTTGATGAAAATGGCTGCACTGACGCCAGCGTTAATCCAACATAATTTCAACATTGCTGCTTCTTTGCAATACCTGCACACTCAAATTGAGAAATCAGCAAGAAGCATTACAACAGTGAATTATTTCATTTCTTCATGTTTTTTAATGGTGGCATGTCATAACGTTCAGTGACACAGTGTCCATGGACACGTCAAAAAGCACCATAGTGTCCATGGACAATATGACCATTTTAAAGTGTCATTTTGTCCATCAGAGCAGTGCCACCAAATTAATAATAATTCTAGTAAACTAATAATTTAATTGTTAAATAAAAAAAAAATTCTTATGTATACGTATGAGTAATATTTTGATATACTAAAATTGCTCATGCGCTGAAAAGGTAACATTTTTAAATACCCAGTAAAAACTTCGCCTAATTTTTAAAATGAATAGCTTCTTTCACTCATTATTTAGAAGCTTTCTTTCATATAACTACAATTATTACTTCTATTACTACTTATTTTTCAGATGTATGTAGGTAAAAAATAATGACTTACATAAAAATGCATTCATATTGGGACATCCCTTTTAAAATTCATTGGTTCTTTCAGTAGAATTGGAAGTAGAATTTTTATTTTTTCCTGATAACTTAACACATTATTTTGTAGGCGAAGTTTTTACTGGGTAATAAATAGAAATAAAGGGTGTTCCAACCATAATGCACGATGTTAATTATGAGTCACACCTTAACCTCAAGTTTTTTTCCCAACTTAATTTGACATTTATTTGTTTTAGTGTTTGACAAATTCAAGCAAGGAGAGGTACACAATGGAGCAGCGCGTTAATATCGTTGAAGCCTTTTACTGCAGCCAATGTGCTAATGAGAATTTACGAGTGATTGTTAAAAAGCGATGCATCCACAAAAAGTGACTGTTTGGTGCGGCTAATGAGCTGACGGCATAATCGGGCCGTACTTCTTCGAAAAAGAGGTCGACCAAGCAGTTTACGTAACGAAATGATAACGGACTTCTTGTGGCCAGAAATTCAAGATATGGACCTGAACGACACGTGATTCCAACTAGATGGAGCAACTTACCATAAAAACAACGAAATAATTGCTCTTTTGCGCGAGAAATTCAATGGTCGCCACGATTATGTTATTTGGCTCCTTTGGACTTTTTCTGTGGAGATATTTAAAAGAAAGAGTGTACGTCAATAAGCCAAGAACAATTCGAGAGCTAAATGATGAGATAATTCGGCACATTAAGGTTAATGTGCCTTACAATTGTAGTTCTTCAGATATACTCCTCAAACATTTTGTCGGAATATGAAGTTTGTTCGAAGAGTTACCTACATCAAATTAAGTGTATCTAACTATTATAGCTGAAAAATGGCTTTTGGCTTCAGTGGGCGATTGGGGGAGGTAGAACCAAGAATATTCCTCAACAAGTTTTCTGGCTGTCTCTAAAGCATATTCCTCAAACTTCTTGGCATCAATTTAATATCCAGCATTTATAGCTTGAGAATTATTTTTTTATTCATTAATAACGTCACAACTCGAAATACTACAATTGAAGTGAAAAAAAACTACACAATTACACATAAACGCACTGTCACGACTAATTATAAAGGGTCCGCCAAATTACTTTTTTTTTTTTTTTGAAATTGCTATAAAAAAAACTACTGAATATTTTCTCAAATTTCTTTTTTTATTTGAAAGTACAATCCTTCCGGTTAATAATGGAAAATAATTTCATTCAAATCTCTGCCTCGGCTGGCTATGCAGTAGCCTGCAATTTTTAAGCACATTATCGATTGTGTGCAGCTGTATTTCACCAATGGCCTCACGAATATTGTCCTTTAAAGCGTCAATTGTCTCTAGCTTGTCGGCGTAACACTTATCTTTGAATGCACCCCACAAATAATAGTCCAACGGTGTCAAATCGCTGCGCCGAGGTGGCCAAACGACATAAGCTCTGCGGCTGATAATGCGATCTTCAAAAACAGGGCGCAAAACATCAAGTGTTGCTTCGTCCTGTTGAAACCAAATGTTGCCAATATCCTCCTCTTCAATTTTTGTGAACAAAAATTCGTTCAACATGGCCCGATAACGATCGCCATTGACTGTAACGGCTACTCCTTGCTCTTTTTCGAAGAAAAATTGCCCAATTATTCCTCTGGACCAAAATCCGCACCAAACAGTGACTCAATGTATGCGTGCGGGTTTTCTGAGCCACAAATGCGACAATTTTGCTTGTTTACAAACCCGCAAGAATCAAAATGAGCTTCATCCAAAATTCGTACGCAATTTTCGCACTCATTCTGAAACATTACCATGATTTTCAAAGTAATGTTGCAATATTTCCCAGCTTTGTGCAGGCGTATACACAACCATATTCGTTCAGCGGATGGATAAAACTAATTATCTGTCAAATCAGACATGAGCTTAGTGTTAACATTCACGAAATAAGCACTAGTTGAAAAAAAACGTTAGATGGCGGACCCGTTAGTAACATAAAACCATACAAATTCGAATGGAGAATTTATAATATTCGGCTTATCTGAATGTAGCACAATTAAGCACTTTTTCTATATAAAGCAATATATTTGGAAAATTCGGTCAATGATATGATATATATTTTTTTAAGTGTAATATAATTTTTACTCTCGATAACAAGCATTTTTTAATACATCTTCTTTATTCAGCTAGCAATGTTAAATAATGTTTTTGCTTTTTAAGAGATTTTAAATTATTTCCTACATATTTAATTTTCCATTTAAAATTTCTGAGATCGTTTTCTCCTTGCAACACGATATAAAAAGATTCATTTCACTTTTGGTAGGTATATGTTTGCCCAATTCTTTCTAAGGAAGTTTAATTTTTTTTTTTTAATTTTTACACAAAACTTTTAAGCAATTTCTATTCTTTTTTCATGTTTGTTAAACTTTCGAAAATTGCAATTTGTCACTTCCTGTATACACCTACAAAACACAAAAAAAATAAAAAGAAAAAGGACTCAATTGAATATAAACACATTTTTGTACAACAACAAACAAAAGCGAATGTGAAAATCCACAAACCTGTACAACAATAAGAAAAATTCTGGCCAAAAAAGTACTTTTGTGTATTTAAGATTTAAAACGAATAAAACTACGGTTTTGAGAAGAGAATGTTATTTTTTATTCTTCTATTTTTTTAAGTGCTCCTCATGGAAACGTTAGAGTTTTTTTTTTATTTTTTGAAGCAATTTTAAAGAAAATTATTGAATGAAAGGAAAACGTATTTTAAAACAAAATTTATAGTTAGTAGATAAAATAGTAAATAACTAAATGAAATTAAAAATGTATACGAAAATATGATAAGGAAAAGAACACGTTTTAAAATATTTTGTAAATGAAAACCAATAGTAAAAAGACAACTTACATTTGAAATAAGTAATTTAGGAAATCATCCCCACAATCAGACGCAACCCGGAATCCTTTAAAAAAAATAAATAAATCTTTGAATGTGTCAACGAATTAACAACAGTGCAAATAGCAGCTGCTAAATTGTGATATTTTTTTTTTTTTTTTTTTTTTTTGGGAAAACAAATCCTTTAGGCTTCTCGTCTTTGCTGCTATCATCAATTACATAAGAAAAAAAGCAGGGGTTCCCTTGTACCAAATCTGTTTTGTTCGAATCCACAGAAATACCAAATACTTAAATAATAAGAAATTTAGTCGATCACTATTTTGAGTCCTGTTTTTTTTGTGAAAAAAAAGAAACAGTAATATCAAAGTTATAAATTCAAAAAATCTGCTAGTTGTCATTTTAGAACATATGTTTTATCTCGCCAACACTAGTGGCGAATGAAGGTGTGCTAAGCTTATCATTCTGTGTGAAACTGTCATTCAAAAATGAGCGAGATGTTAACAGAATGACAAACGAACGGACAGACAGGCAGGCAAACAAAATGTATAAACAATTTAAACTATATTTTTTTTGTGTAAATTATAAATTTTTTAAGTCTTATAAGATTCCGACAACACTGGGTGGAGGATATAAAAAGTAAGCGCAGTATGATAGATCGTTTGACAGCTAACCGTTTCGTAATTTCTTTTGGGCTTAAGAAAATCAACTGTCACATTCTTAATTAACTTGGCGACCAATAGTAACATAGATCTGCTGTCCGTTGTACTGTACTAGTCTGGCGAGAGTCGAACCCGCAACCATCGTACTGATAGCCTACCGCCGGGGCAACCGAATATAAGTTTTTTAATAAAATCATGAAATTTTTTTTATGAAACATTTCGTATGTATAAAAAGTGAGAGTGTTATATTCGGCTGTGCCGAATATTTGATAACCTCCACCGATAGTTCAGGAGTGATATCTTCATTGGAAAATACGGCCGGATGATGCCGCCAGCCCATAAACCCTACCAAACAGTCACTCTTTGTGGGTGCATTGGTTTTTCGACAATCACTCTTGGATTATCATTCGCCCAAATTTGGCAAATCTGCTTATTGACGAATCCCCTGAGGTGAAAATGTACCTCATTACTGAAGATGATTTTTTCGAAAATTGTCCATCCACTGTTGCCATTTCTTGCCACAATTCTGTGGTTTTCACGAATAATCGCGTAAGTCGGTTTTTACCGAAATTGAGATAATGATGTCAAAGTGCTACATTTTGCATTAGGTTTTTATAAGTATTAAGCTTTTTAGAATATAATGTAGTATTATTAATTTTTTTCTGCTAAAAACAACTTAAGTTAACTGTTTAATAAAATATTTTGCTATTATAACGATTTATGTCGACATACATCGCCAAATATTGTTAAATTGTTGAATATGTTTCCAAATAAAAACAATATGTGATGTTATGTTTTTATTCGTGCCAAAAATATGAAAGTATTTTTTGAAAATTTTTCTATTAATAACAACTTATATGTACATGTGCGTTTATTGTTGACTTCTTTAGTTGCAACAACAGCAGATGAGCGGTTGTTTGTAATTTTAAGTCCCGTTTATTGCATACGTTGTGCAATAAGTATCAAAAACTCTGAATATGTCGCCAACTTGTGTGCTAAAAATAACAACGTAAGTCGTCATGTGTGATTAAAATGATAACATTTATTTTCACAAAAAAGAACTTATGTGGAGATATGATGTTATATTGCACACACTTAATGAGTCAATCAAACATATGCATTTTTAATCCTTTTACAAATTGTGATCCTGTGAGGATTTTTTCATGAAAACTATGTATAATACGTAGAAAGTCACTGTTAAGAGGATAGTGAAGAAAAAAGTTTAAAAAAGCATCTACAGAAGCCGCAATTGAAAAAATAATTGTTTTTGCTCTCCTGAAAAGTTTGGTTTTATAACTTACGCGATTATTCGTGAAAACCACAGAATTCTGACCATTGACGACGCTTGGAATGGTCAAGAGGCTTTAGGGCTTAAGTCAACGATATTCATATTGATTAGAACGCCCGTTTTCATAATAAGCCTGTGTAACTTTAACACGTTGCTCGATTGTGTATCTTCCCATGGTTTAAATTGAGATAGTCTGAAATTGAGAAATGTCAAAGCTTGACGTTTAGGTGTGGTTCAACATCAACATTTTTTTTATTAATTTATCTTTGTAAAAACAGACATCAGCATTAAAATTGGTTGCAGTTTATACTTATATTAAATTATTGACAGACGATCTTGAGTAAAATATCATGATTCGTAACAGTTTAAGCCGAACTTAAATGATTTTCAATAAGGTGATTTATATTGGAGCCATGGTAAGCTATGAACCAGTCATTTCTGGTATTAAAAACATAAATTTCAATACGGTGGTGAAATTAGTTTTAACGTTGACAGTGAATTTCAGAAGGCTGCTAAATATGGGATCTAAGATAAATTATGGACCGTATATCAAAAAATTGCATAACATTTTTTCTGGCCATATGAAACTAAGTTGGAAGAAATTGTACCGTAATGTCAATATCTGCTTCTGTTTTAGGTGTATTTATTTAATTTAGCAGAGTGGGCTTTATATGGAGCCAATAGTAAATTATCGACCGATCATCACGAAATTTATTGGTGTGATTTCTTCTCATATAAATCTGTAAGTTATTAGATTTTATTCTGATACCATTATTAATTATTGTTTTAGGCGTACTAAACTTTTTTCGGGGAGTAGGGTTAATATGGGGACTAGCGTAAATTATGAACCGATCTTCACGAAATTACACAGTGTTAATTCCATTCCTATAAAACTGTGACGTACCGTATGATACCATTAGTTTTTACGGTTTTAGGGTTATTAAACTGTTTCCCTGGAGAAGGTTTCATATGGGGACTAGGGTAAATTTTACAGCGTGGTTTCCAGTCGAAAAAAAACGCATTTTTGCAAAATCTTATATCCTTCCGTGCATTGTTCCAATATTTATGTTAGCTTTTGTAACAAAATTACATATTTTTTTTAAAGTGGTGGTTCCACATTTTGATTCATAGCTCTGATCCTACTGAACCGTTTTTGCTGGATTTCAATCCCAAACTGCTTAGAACAACACCAGACGAACATTGCTAAATCGACTTAAAATTACTCAAGGAGCCAGAATATACTTTATGGGGTCCGAGATGAATAATAAAAAGTTTCACACGGAATGACAAACTTAGTATACCCTCTTAAAAACTAATTGCGGTTAAGGCTATACAAATTTGTTTGTGCTTCTTGTGGTGGTAAAAGGTAAAAAGCATAAAGTATTAACAATTATTTTTAACCAAGCACATGCATGTGAACAACTGAAAAAATAGTTTTGCTTTGATAAATGTGTCTCTGTTGTTTCCTGCTGCTATTCACATGCGAATTCCGCAAATAGTTTATATACGTTATCTATTGCAAAGTGAAATAAAATAATTTAAAATAACAGAAATGCGCTTTGTTTGAATAAAAAATACGGTTTGTAACTTGTTTGAGGTTTGCTGCCCCACAGGACAACAATATAATATGCATTTGTGAAAGTTTTCCATAAATTGCGCCATTTTGAAATGTGTGTAATTGTTGCTTAAACTAAATAAATACCAAGCACTTGGGATATTTTGCACAGAGACTAAATAAAATATTTTTTTTTTTTTTTGGATGTGTATTTATTGCAAAATCTATCATGCTTTGGATAGACAAAAGGGCGGTCGTTAAAGTATATCACAAGGATGCAAACGGAATTATAAAACCAAAAAACCCACCCATATATTGTTTGGTGGTGGATATAAAAAGCTTATTTTCCAAATTTCCGTAATCAACCATTAAAATTGCGACCAGTATTTTTTACATGAGCCTAACATGGACAGAAAGCCGCTTGTAAAATCGACAAAGATTGCGGTTTTGAGTTGAATGGTATACAAACTTTAACTCAAGCTCATAATACGATGTAGGATGTAAAAACGGCTAAAAGAAACAAAACGGACGTTTAAAAAAAGTCAGAATTAAAAGGTTTAGGAAATAAAGTTTTGTAAAGATTGTCCAAATCCATCAAAAACTGAAAAAGTTCTAACAAATACACTTATCGGCATTTATAATCCCTAAACACCAACAATCCATTATGAATATATTTGGGCATACATAGCGCTACCAAATTATCCAAATTGACTTCGAAAACTAGTCATCAATTCACCCAACTTTTGGACGAATTTGTGACTTTTTTTGGCATAAAGGGTTTGTGTACAAACTACATTTCTACATACGGACATACAACAGAACCTACAGAATAAAATACATGTAAAAAATGTCAGTGCTTAAGGCGGTTTATAAGCTGATGATATCATCGGATCTAATTTCTTCAAAAGTTTAGGCGGAACTCGTATAACGATCAATGGAGACGGTAGCCGCGATTTTTTTCATTGAAAATATTGATGCACTTTTATCAAAATAAAAATTTGGGGAAAATTTAATTTCCAGAATTTCACATGTTAGGTGACCTCCAAGCAGGGTTGTTAGACTTTTTTCCTCAAAAATCGTCAAAAGTTTTAACAAAATTCGTCACGAAAATTGAACAAAATCGTCAACAAAACGTCAAATATATAAATTTTACAAATTAAAGACAATTTATTGCATGGATTGGTTCAAAAATAAAAATTTTTATTAAGAAATTCTATTTATGAAGAAGAAAGTGATTTGGTTAAGTTTTATTATATTTATTTCAGCAAGTGAGCTGAGTATATTTATCATTTAAAAAGAAAAAATATATTTGCATAAATGCATAGCAAAAATATTTTTTATTTGATTTATCCATATTCAGAAAAATATTAAATAATAAATAAAATCTCATTTGCTTTTAACTCGAGCTATTTTTAAATGAGTAACTTTTAGCGCTATCTCTATTGCAAATTGTTTTTATTGTTAAGGTGCTAAAACCAAGGATTCTGTCTATATCAACCGACTTGAAACGTTTTATTAGGTTCAATATTAGTTCCAAACTAATACATTTTTTTTCTCATTGCACTCTTTTTTCTACATAACTTCTTATTAAAAAGTAACTTCTTACTTCCTAACACGCAATTTTACGAAGAATAACTAACACACAAATAGAAAAATTCTTCACAAGTGATTATGACTTCATCGAAAAATGCATTCGTATGTGGCGACACAAATCGAAATCATAAAAACGCAAAGCGGATTTAACCAATTTTTTAAAAGCGGACCAGATAGGACTGATGCAAATCGGGGCTCTAGTGTATATTTTTTGCAGTACCGATGGCATTTCTTTAATTGTAGAATTTGAATTACTAATGCTTCTAATGAAATCCACCTGGTTTGTGATGGGGTAGGAATTTTTTTGTTTATTTTCCAAAAATTTTTGTATTTCGAAAAATTGATTTTTAAGTTTTGGACTGTTTTAAATATAATTGTAAATATTGCTTGTGTGCTTTATCGATGCCAGAAAATCGTCATAACACTATCACTTTTAGTCAAAAAATCGTCAATCGTCATTTTACTGTATTTTCTCAAAAAAATCTGCTTGCCAGGTTAATGTGTTATAAAATTGATGCCAGATTAAAGTTTAAAGTAAATTTATTGACGGGATTAAATCGTCAAAACATAAGTGACTCAACATCAAAAATCGTCAATCGTCATTTTGGTAAATTCATCGAAAAAAATCGTCAAAATGACGTAAAATCGTCACATCTAACATCCCTGCCTCCAAGCATAGAAAAAAATTACCGCCATTAATAAAAATATTAAAATCAGGAATAGGTTATCCCATCAACAATAAATTTCAGTTTGGGAATTGGGAATTTTTGACTACCAAGATAAAAATTTAATCATGTGAATGAAACGTTTACTTATATCAACAAAATTATTGCAGAATGTGTTGGAAATATAAAAATATATTTAATTTTAATATTAACATTTTAAATATTTATTTGTTGTTTACTGGGGCAAATTAAATAAATTTTTTAACTCAACATTTTTTATTTTTCGAATTTATTCTATGAGCTAAATTTCAGTTATGTATTTTATAAAGCTTTTTTGTAATAGTCCTATTCCTTCAATTTTTCTGAAAAATAAAAAATTTGAATATAATATAAAGTAACCTTCGGAAGGAAATAATTCCCAGTTTCTATAAATTTTTTAAATAATAACAGAAAATTTTTAATTTAATAAAAATTTTTTTTTTTCTGTGAGGTTGTGCGATTTGAAACACTCGATTATTTTCTGTAGAAGTAAATTAAGTCACTGTTTTATGCTGATAAAGTAGCAATAAATTACGCGTTGGGGCCAATATTGCTTGTGTTATTTGTATAATACGGCCAGCAATTCTTGAAAACGTTGCCCAAAATTTGGGCGTCTGTTGTGCCAGCAATCATTTGGAAATGGATTGTTGTTTGTTGATTAAAATTAAATATTTTTTGTTATTTTTAGCAATTTCAATTCCACGATTTATATTAATTCTCTTTTTTAAATCTAAACGTATCAAGTCTAATACTTGTCATGGGGTATTGCAAATTCGGCAGTGCTGATTTATTTATTCTGTTAAATTCGTTTTATATTCCCTGCAAATAATAGGTTAGGTTTCTTGGGCAGCCATCAAAGGACAGCTCACTTGGGTTCTTTATTGGTCCCTTTGTGATACCTTCGCCAATGCCCATACCTTAGAGCAGTTACTCAGATGGCGTCACTGCAAAGTCCAACCACCTCGTCTTCCTAGTGAAGAGAAGGTGCGATTTTAGTTCCATCCCAGATAGATCCTCCAAGAAGGCAAACACCGGTTCCCCCAGGCAATCCCCCCTAATGCGCCGCAATCCAGGGCAATGACAGAGAAAGCGAAGCACAGTCTCCTCTTCCTCCTCTTCTACAGTAGTCGTTAAATTCCAGACCCATTCTTACAGCATGAGTCCCCACCGGCCAGTGTCCAGTTACAACCGATATCACTGTCCTAATCTGGTCCCTGCTGAACCCAAATAGAGACCTAGTTCTCCATCCATGCAAATAATGCGACTTGTCCATACACGCATGTAAAACAACTCCATGGTATACTCCAGAGGATAAGACTTGAAGTTGTTTAAAACTGAAAAAATGTCGTTAAGAAACAAAGACATGTCGTTTCTCTACAACCTTTTTTTAACAATAACATTGTCCATGCTTGCATAACATTGAACCAGTCCAGGGAGTGGTACATTTGATAAAAATGGATCAATTAGTCCACGAGTTAAGGTGCGCTGGTAGCACGGAAGTTAGGAGTCGCTGGAACATCGGTTCCAGCCTCACTGTTGCTGGGGCCCCTCGGGGGTAGTTTTGATTTGTAACTAAATTGCCGGTGGAGTAATATATTTCTTGGTGTAGAGTTCTACTGAGTGCCTTTACCCATAGAACAGTATACATATATATATTGGTTCGTTTAGTTCCTATAAGGAGCATAGGGCCTCCCATAGAACAGTAGGAGTGTTCAATAATCTCCGCTCTATATTGAGCGGTATGAAGTGTCCACATGCATTAATTCGGTTAAGGGATTTTTATTAACTTTTTTTTAAATTAAACCAGGATGTATCCTACTTTGTCTCCACTAAATCTTTATAAATACTTTTTATACCAACACAACAAGAGTAGAGAGGGTATTATGCATTTATGCTGATGTTTGTAACACCTTAAAATATTGATCGTAGATCCACCTTTCAGTATGCCGATCGACTCCGAATCACTTTCTAAGTCGATCTGAAAATGTCCGTCCTGCTGGTTGTCCATGTAAACCTTGAGAGCAAAAGACAGGTCGTAATTTTGGAAATAATTTGGAATTTGGTAGAGGCACCCAGCCTGTTGAAAACGGGACGTAACCCCCATCAAGATTCTTTCCGGAATATCGTCTTTGTGCCCTTAAACTATCTTATTATGTTTGTATTTAGATACAATTTGTTCCAAGCTTATTTTATTGCAAACAAAATCATCTTAATAAATTTTATTGGAATCAGTCCATATTTAGCCATGGCTTACGTACAAATACTACTCCTGGAAATAGACAATGACTTTTCGATAGCTACTCCGTCATGAGTCGTTCCGAAAATCACCTTAAGGCAAACAAATTTCATACAGACGAAGATATCTGAATAATATTCGGCACAACGAACTTTAATGTAAATCTTAAACATCAATTACATAATTTTGTTCTGGCGAGTCAACGATTGTCAATGGGTCGCAAACAAGGTACACTAGCAAAATTTGTTTTTCTTTCCTGTGGTGTAGCGTATATCTTACTTGTTAATGTTTCGCTTAGTTTAAATGTTTTGTTAGGTCAACCTAGTATTTTTCTGCTGTACATTTATGCAGGTGCAGGCTGTGTTTTTTTCTTTAACTTAATTTTAGAAATCGGTTTCATTTTAGAATTTAATAAATTTGTTTTTTTTTATTAAAAATAAAAAACTTCATACTCAAACACTTTTCTATGTTCCAACATTTTTCTTATAAATCGTTTAATTCCCTCGTACCAAATTCCAACAAAGAGTAATTTTTAGTTTCATGTGCTAGTTTTCATCAATAACATCATTAGAATGTAATGACAAACTACTTCTTGAAACGAATGATGTCGTTTACACTGACTACTTTGTCTTAATAAACTTGCTGATGTTTCTTGCCATGAAGCGATTTTTGTTGAATGAGTTTGTAAAGTTGATTTTGTTGTTTAACTCATTCTCATGTAGACGATTGAATTCACACTGTGACATAAATGATTGATTTTCAAACGCGTTATTAAAATCCTGTGGGGAGTTGCTGAAATTGCTTGTCTGACTGTGTGAACAATTTCAATTCAATGTTTAAATTGAAAAATGTGAACGAATGTCATCTTCAAAATAAAAACGTATGTGGGCAAATAAAAACAAAAAATTGCGAAAGAAAATTTTTTTAAATAATAATGGGAAGCTTAAACTTTTGTGTAAGGAGTTGCCGGTTTGGAGGACTAGTTCTGCTTATAATAAGCACCTTTTTTAATCTCATGAAATATGCAATTTGCTTACTGTAGAGTAACCAAATTTGGTTCACATATAACGAGATTTTAATATTGAAAAAGATACATCATTCTATTATATTACTTGATTCCAATGCAAGGGTCGTTTAAAATTAAGTGTAGAAATAGAATCCATACGAAACAAATAAATAGTTTAATTTAGTTTAGGTCACAAATTCTCTATACCTAAAATTCATAGGATATTTTATATCCTACAACTCGACCTTGAATTTTATCTAGCGCGTATCACGATCGCAACCACTAACATAATAATGTAATTTAAAATTTGACTTTAATTTTTCCCATTTATCAAATTTGTATCAATTACTGAAAATGGGCAAAGTGGTTGAACACATACATCGTCTCGAAATATGGGATTTAAGAGAAATAATAAAGAATTAAATTTTTAATTTACGATCATAAATTATCTCTGTATATGGGTTATAATGCTTCTATTGACAATTAATTGCCCTGTTCCACAACAACGGCTCTTCGTGGCTCATTACCTACTGCTTCCATGTTTTGGAAGAGTAATTCAGCTTTTTATTAAATGCTTTACAACACTATAAAATAATTTCGATTCATTCAGTAGCGACTGAAAGCATTAGAAATAAAATTGCTTTCGAAACGAGAAAGTATTCGATCAGGGACCTGATTCTGGCAGTCGTGATCGAGTAATTTCTCGATTCGAAACCAAATTATTATCTAATTATTTCAGTCAGTACTAAACGAATCGGAATTATTTTTTTAGTGTTATAAAGCATTAATTTTAGTTTCACAATACTGAAAAAATAATTTCGATTCGTTAAGTATCGATTGAAATAATATTGCTTTCGAATCGAGAAAGTATTCGATCACGACTGCCAGAATTAGGCCCCAGGATTGCCCGAATTAAACCCCAGCTTTATTTGTCGATTCAGGATTTTCGAATTAAGGATTTTGAATTCGGGATTTTCGTATTCGGGATTTTGAATTCGGGCCTAAAATGAATAATAATTACTAAACAAAAAAATTTATTCCTGGAATTGGCAGAATTGAAGAATTTGTCCAATAAGAAAAACCACCCAAAATATGTTTCTAAGAAATGTTAAAAGTTAATAATCGCCAAAAAATACAAAAAATCGCACGCAAAAATTAATTAAATTTCTTATGATAGAAACACAACTGGGACGAAGGACAAATTTCGTCTAGCACGACGAATTATTCGGAAGAAATTTGCTGCATAAATTCGGCATATGAAACACAATAAAGGACGCAAAAACAAAATGGAAATAAACAAGAAATAGTGGTACCATATGAACAAAAAATACTTCACAAACAAAACATTAAGAACAACTTAACTAAAATACTTTTTTATTGTTAACTTTTTTTTCAATTTGTATTTTATATGATATTCAGTTAAAATTTTACAATTTCTAAAGTAAAAAGTAACTTTATTTACTAAAACACATACTATTTTGAAACAATATGGCTACCCAGTACTGATTTGTTCGTCGTTCGCCGGCGTAAGAATTATAATTAAACCTATCTAAAGCTTGCAACGTCCGGCGAATTTTCGTCGGCGCCCTGATAGTGTGCATTTTCATATACAAAAATATTTTTTATTTTTGGCGACGAATATTCGCGGACAAAAATTCGTCGTTCGTCCCAGTTGTATTCCTTGCATTTTGCAAGATCCCCTAAATTTATATGGAAAATTGTTGGGCAAAAAAGTTTCAACTCTATAAATAATTCTTTTTAATGGCATGGTTAAGGAAATACAAGATTCGGCAAAGCCGTATAGAGCACTCTTTATTGTTTTAAATTACTAATTGTCATCCTCTTGGGCAGTGCTAAAGATACCCCTTTTAAAAGTGTAATTGTGTGCACTCGGCATCGATTAATGAATTGTCGGACTTCTATTCACGAATACGAGCATCAAACCACAAATAATTGATGCTTCATCACTTAATGCCCATCTAAGTCAAGGTTCACACGCTTTAACTTTTGCTGCTCTTTTTTTTGCAAACCGCTTCCAAGTTGCCAAAATTTTTTAGTTTTTTTTCGACTACTTATGCCATAGAAAACGAATAGAATAGAAAGAAAAAAACCTACGAAGTTGAAGCGTTTTTCTCTGTGTTTGATGCTTATCCTACAGTCATCTTTGTACATATACAAGGTGGCCCAAAAATACCGAAGGGGTTTCAATTGCTTGTAACTTTTTTGTTATAATTTTTTTTTCTTTTCTTTTCAGTATTTTTGAAAGAAGACTTGGGGAATTTAAAATGGAGCAGTACTCAATTGAACAACTTTCCCAAATTGTTGAGCTTTATTGTTTTGACTCAGCGGTGAACGAATTATTTCGCGTACAAGTGATTTTAATTGGCATCCGCGTTCACCCGATTTAACCGCCCCATACTGTTTTCTTTGGGGTTATTTGAAAGGAGAAGTCTATATTAATAAGCCTAGGACCATCCAGCAATTAAAAAGCAATATAAGCGACGAAATAAACAACATAACACCTGAAGTTTTGCGAAAGCTTATGGAAAATGTGTTGGAAAGAGCACGAATTTTCGAAGCACAAAATGGCCACCACTTGCGAGATATTATTAATTAATAATTATATTTTAAATAAGAAGTTAGAACGAATTCTAACCCCTTCGTTTATTTTGGGCCCCCCTGTAGTTTCAAATAAAAACCCAGGCATACTTACGAATACAAGCTTTTTCATAGCAACCTCCTTTTAGTATCTTCTCTCTTTTTTAACTAAAAAAATGGAGTAGCAATAGTTGAAGCATATGAACTGTGACTAAGAAATATCAAAGAATATATGACTCACTAAATCAAAAACAAAAACTCGGAATTTCACAAAATCGTTTATTTTTCATAAGCCAGTTCACAAATTAAATCTAAAGTGACCACAAAAGATTCGTTTGGGTCTCAAGAAGACATTCTTTAACAATTGTAAAACTCAGTTTGATTAAAAAATTGCAACCGTGTTTTTGAAGCCACTGAATTTTTTGACTCGTTTTCATAAAATGTACAAAAACTCGTATTAAGCTCATAAGTTAATAAGCATTGTTGTGTCTTAGTGGTTTTGTCGTGCCTTGTAACCCATGATCTGAGGGTTTAATTCCCGGTTTGGCCAGTATTTTTTCTTTTAAATACATTTTTATTGAAATTCTTAATTGAATTTTATTTGTTCACTCAGTTTCTTTTTTTAAAAAGGTAGTGAATTTTTGAAATAGAAAAGAAAAATTTAATAAATACATAATTTTCTATCAGCTTGACAATGATTATCATGACAAAAACCTCTTAACCAATTATTTATGTACAGAATATTATAAAAATTAGCACAATTATATGTAGAAAACTTAAACAAATTTCTTTTTAAAGTCACCAATTCAATAATTTTTTAAAAAAAAGTAGCATTTTTTCAGATATCCTGCAGCCGTATTCTGTAATTTGCATAGCTTAAGCTTAGTCTCGATCGCTAAAATGCCTTAGAGAATACAAAATTGAAAAAGTTAAGCAATGAAATTAAAAGCTAAATTAAATTTTTATGGCAATGCCAAATTTAGTATTGCACGTTACAGTATTGCATTCGTAGCCAAAAATTGCTAAATCCACTTTTTAGATATTTAGCGATAGAAATTTAGCTTTAGCGAATTACTGATCACGAAATTTTCAAGTTAAATACCGGAAGCTCGATTTTGAGTTCAGAACCATGTTTTTTTCTTTACGAAAAGTTCTTAGAATTTTCCGTAGTTTACAATTTTGCTATACGCTTGGTGGGCCAAAAAAAATTTACCCACCCTAATGTACATGCATACATATGTACATACATACATATCGCTCATTTGCTGCAAGACCGGCATAAGTCAAAAAATCCATTTCGAAATAAACGCGTTTAAAGTTTTTGATTTGCTCTAATCACTTAGAAAAAATAACGATACATTCCCTTCAAATGGGGAAAGTATGAAAGATATAAATATAAATTTAATACCCAATATAAAGAAAAACATAGCGAACAATTCTGCATCTTTAACTTCAAAATTTTATTTTTTGATTTATGCCGGTCTTGCAGCAAATGAGCGATATGTATATTTCTGCAAACTTGTAATAACAATAACAGGAAACTTTTTGTTTGTACACTACACACGATTTGAATAGGTTTATAGTTCGTAGCAGTAAAATTGATTCAATTTGGTTTGTGCTTTTTTTTCTTAACTTTTCAAAAAATGTTATATAATAAAATAAGACAGCTTTGACAGATAAAACATCGGGGTATGTAGGAAAAAGTTAAAGGTATAAATTGGTGTAAATTATATATTTAAGTTGATCAACGAACGTATGTATTAAAAAAGTTAGAGGTTTAGAAAATTTTGTTTTAAACAAATGTTACAGTAGGGAAATTTTAAAACAACATAATGTAAAATTAATGTACCCCCAACCAATGTACTAAATTAAAACTTGAATAATAAAAAAAAAAAACTTTGACAACAAAAGTGAGAAATTATTTAAATTTTATACCCTAAAACACCATAGGCTTCAGTTATAAAATACTACTTCACTTCTCTTCAAGTTTATCGCTGGCTTAACATGTAAAGGCTCTAAGTCCATATTTGAAAATTTTACAGGAGAGACAAAAAACAATCAAAATACATGTGATGGAACAATTTGAGAGAAATGGTTAAACTGTACTTTTAATTGGGACTTAGAGCTTTTTCTTGTGATAAATTGGACTTAGCGCTTTTGGTCATCACTACAAAACAACAACAAAAAATGAGATAACTGTAATTTTTGCTTTGTAAACAATGTATTTTTACTTATTGCACATTACTGCATTAAAATCTCAATTTCTTAAAAAAGTGGACTTCGAGCCTTTACATGTTAAGCCAGCGTTATGTTTTAGACCTTTTTCAAAATTTCTTATTGCATATCAAGAGTTTGTCTCATTAAAGTATTTGTTAACATGCGTTAAAAGTGGGAAATTTATTTAAAACTAAAAATAATGGATTATACAAATGTAAAATTCTTCCGACTTACCATAAAATCGCTATCTGTGTGTTGTGGTTGTACTTGCACATTGGGGGTGGTGGTGGGTGGAGTTTTCTCATCCAGTACGAAGTGCAACCTTTATTTTGTTTTCTTTAGTTTAGTTTATTTTAAAGGTATAATTGTGTTCACTTGTTAAAAAAGCCCGAAAAATAAGTAACATTTATTGCGACCTTAACACAAAGTTTACATGAATTGAAAACTTAACAATCCACCAGTCTAAAAACAATCGTTATGCAAAAATGTAGGTGTAGAAAAAAATTGTATGCGCTTGTTTATGATGTTATCATGCTCCATTCTCTTACCTAATATTCTTTTAGCAAATGAGCCACCCTAATGATAAGCACCGCTGTTTTGAGATCAATTTACATTGAGTACAAATAAAAGCTTTCAAGAATAGCACAAATAAAACAACACAACATGTCTTAAAGAAAACTCTACATTTACATAATACAATCTGAGTATAGAAAACTAAAAAGTTTTTTTTTTTTAACAATATAAAGTTTTTTAAGCAAATATTTATGGTTATTTTGAAAGCTGTTACCTAAAAGATACTGTTTTGATAAGAAAACTTTTTTAAAGAATAGTTTTCATAAAAGGGGTTTTTTTTTGAAGCAAATATTTGAATATCCCAAAAAGAATAGCTGCACATATTTTAAGAAGAAAAAAAATATAAAGAAAAAGTTATAGATTTATAATGTTAACATGTATTATAAAATTTGAGAATTTATGAAAAATCTGGCATCACTAGAATATGACTAACTTAATTTGCTTTTAATTATTTTTCTAACGTTTCCCTATTTATTTGTATAAATTTACGCTACAGCAACTAATTCGCAAAGAATAATTACCAGCGGAAGGACAAAACCAACAAACAAACAAACACTTTATCTTAATCAACCTAATGTTTTGTTTCATACTTTGTGACAATTAAAAAAAAAACATTTTCATTTTCATTCATTCCGTCATTCCATTTATTTTTCCCCTATTCATTTATTAAGTCATTCTTATGCAGCAAAAATTCAAGAAGCTTTTGTGCAACATCATTTGTTTGTTGCATTCAGTTCTTATTTATACGTTCGTATATTTATTTATGAAATGTTTGTTGCTCTGTAACAATTTAAGTATTTTATTGCATGTTCTGTCAGCCATTAGCCTGGACCACGTTAAGTGAATGCATTTTTGGTGTAACCCTTAAGGGGGCGCACAGATTTGTGAAATATGAATATTTCCAAATTGTATGTAGTTTATATGGGTGTCAACGTTTTAATTTGAGTTTATTGCTTAATTTTATTCTACTGTGGGAAAATTGTTTTGTTGCGGCTTTAGTTGGCCTTGCTTTTTAGGATTTCAAGATCTTATGCATGGTGAAATTACTACAAGGTGGCAGCACTAGGTGTTGTTGTACAACAATACAACAAAAACAAGCAAATTTGTTTGTGTTATAAACTCCGATTTGTCAAAAATTATGTGCAACAACGTTGCCATTGTTTGTATTTTCCGACAAAATTTGTTGGGATACATTTATGTATAACAAAAACGAAAAACAATTAAGATTAAAGATATTAAAGCGGTTATTTTTGATGCCAATAGGATCACAGAATTCAATATACATACGTATAAAAATTGCCAAACTCATAGCTCATTTGTTTAATCGGAATGAAAATATTGAAGTGTAAGGGGGATGTTATTTCTGGAAGGAAGAAAGCTAAACATTACAACCCAAGAAACAATTTTCGGAGCGCTCCTAAATATGACTCTTAAAAGATACCTTTTCTTGAGGGTTGTGATTACCCTCATAATTTATGAGCAATTCTGATTGATTTCGGAGCCTGTAGAATTCAGGACTCCTAAAAGACTAATTTTTATGAGCAATTTAGGATCACATTCCTAGAAAGCTCTTATTAGTTAGTAGTTTTAGTAGTTTGTTTTCTTATTCTTAATAATTTCAATATTTTGCGTTTGTCTGTCATTATTGTGATAATTTTGCGCTGTTCCGTTGTGATTTTGATAAAATCTTTGAGAATTTTTTTTTGATTCTCCTTTAAAATCAGGTCTTGTTGGCATAACAACCTCCGATATTTTGTCACTTGGATTGAGCTCAGTAATTCACTAATGTTTTTTGTGTACTTTATGTGTGAATAGTTGACTAAACATTGTCCTTGTAAATCTTTTCATGAGACAAAACTATCCATTTGAAGCCTTTGTTGAAAGAAAATTAGGTGGTTTTGTTCGTTGAAATTGGTTTAAAATGATTATTATTTTCATGCACAAAACATATATTAATAAAACTTTTCCCTTAAAAGCTAACAAGCATAAATTTACAAATAAAATTAATACCCTAATTTCAAGAAAAAGAAACACTCCTATATCACTCTTTTTTGGCTCCGACTCTTTTCAGTACAAAATTTTTTTGACGGTTTCATAGGAAAACACGCTCATATCTGAGGGTTTTAGGAGCTTTTTTCTGAGCGTTTTTCTCATAAAAAGGAGTCCTAAAAGACTCTTTTAGGACTCATATTGTTTGCTGGAAAAGAAGAAAACAATTTCGTTATTTAACAAATTGTGCATCAAGGGGAAATTTAATTTATCATATTATATAAATTTTTTTTACAGTCTTATACCCTTAATCAGCCGTAATGTATGAGGGATACTACGTTTATCATTCTATGTGAATCATTTTTTAATATTCATCTAAGATTCCATAAAGTATACATATATGTATATTCTGGGTCTTTAGTAATTCTAAGTCGACCGTTTGGATTTCAAATTGTTTCTAGTTCTTCAAAGATGTTTTAATTAGAAAAAGAGTTATGCTCCAAAATGTGAAACTACACAAAGCGAAAAAAGACGTTAAAAAATTGCCAACCAATAGTAATAAATTGATAACAAAGCGTTATCAATATGTTGACAACATTTGTTTTCAAATTTTCAACAAAATGTTGTCAAATTGTGCTGAAAGATAAAAAACAAACATTTGTTGTCAAATTGACAACACTTTGTTGTCAAATAGGTATCGCACTGTTATTATTAATAAATAGCGTATGTACAACAATTTCAAGTTTTTTTAAGTGAAATAAAATGAGTGAGAAATAAAAGTATAAAACTAAAAAGTAAAAAGTGAAAAAACACATTATAAACAGAAACGAAAGCATTATGTTCCTTGAATATGAAGGACATTTTCTTCTTGACAAAAATATAAATGATGTACAAACAATGCAAGTGTAAATGATTTATGAAGATGAAGAGTGCGAACAATTGAGAAAATTTATATTAAATCTACCATTTAGCAATGAAGTTTATGTATTTTTAAAATTTTTATTGTACATTTTATTAAAATTAAACACGCGAATTTGTTAAATTTTTATTTTAAAGATTTGAAAAAAATAAGAAAAATGCATTATATATTTTTATTGATTGAGTTCAGAATGGGATATTTATTACTAAACTTAGAACAATGTGTTATCGAAATGACAACCCAATGTGGTCAATATTCCAACGGTGTGTTTTCAAAAACGATAACAGCATGTTTTCAGAATGAATAAACCAAAAGGTGACAAAATCACAACGAGGTGGTTAAAAAATATTGACACCCATCTGTTATCAAATTGAACACAAACGTAGTTGGCTCACTTTTGACAATGAATGGTGTCAATTTTGGTATTTTGTACCCGATTTTTCCCTCTGTGTACCTCCCTAAAAACTAACTTAAATTTGTAGCGCAATGCGCACTGATTCTCATTAAATTTCAACAAAGCCCTTTTTATGTCACCAAATATTCTATGAGCTAAATTTCAGTTATGTATTTTATAAAGCTTTTTTGTAATAGTCCTATTCCTTAAATTTTTCAGAAATTACCTTTTTTTATATACACTACCAGACTTTTATATTGTATCTTCTTGTTATAAAAAAAAGTAACCTATGAAAGGAAATAATTCCCAGTTTCCATTGGTTTACAATATTATTATAAATTCGGGGGTTATGCTTATAATTTTAATGTTTTTTGAATTAAAAGCAATTGTTTTTCCACTTTTTCTTCATTACATGTGCTTTAAAGGTTTCAAAGAAAAAACTATTAGCTCAACTAAAGATGCACGTAAAAAAACAAAATATGATTAATTTTTTGCAAATATTTTAATATTTATGCACAATGTTCATTTAAAAACCGCACAAAAACTACTTTTTTTAACGAGCAACAATATTTTTCAAGAAAATTTAACAAGTGTAGCAAGTGCCTGTTTCGCTTAGCAAAGCTCCTAAAAGCTGCCTTGTTTTCGAACGAATGCCGACTACGCAGAGACGCTTTAGTTAGCAAAGCCGGTATTTATTGTACCATAGAAAAGAAAATCCTTGCGCCAGGCCAAAGGCCGGCTATTCTTTCGACGTTATGGTATGCCACCTAAATCAGTCCTCCATCAAGAAGCCGCAACCATATTATGGTTGCCTCTAAACATGCTATGGTTTAATATGGAAACAATTTGTTATCAAAGTAACAATAGAATTTTCTTCTATTCTAAGAGCAACAGGCTTTGGTTGAAAAACAAGCACGCTATTATTATTGCTAAGAAAATTCTAGTTATTATTAACCATAACAACTTTAAAGGCACCCCTAATATGGCTGCGGATTCTTGACGGAGGACTAATTTAACCATAAAATAGTTGCTGGTGACAACAAATGGTTATATTAAACTTAATAAGCTTAGCATTTTCTTTAAAAATAGTTTTGTTAGAGGTGACAATATTTAAACCAGTTTTCTCTCAGGGTGTGGGTTCCAAAATTATGGGCGGAGTTGGAGAAAATAGCGTGGCACCTGTCGTACAAAGACATTTATAATTTCTATGTATATGGGGTACGTCAAAAGCCAAAGTTCACAAAATAGCTAAAAGCATCTTAGTTATCAATAAAAGTAAATATAATTGTTTTTGTCAATACACAACATCGGACAAAGAAAGGCATATATATTACTTTTTTTATTTTATCGCACAATGATGAAGGGTACCCTTGTTTTTTTGCTTCAATCATGATTATGTACATTTGTGCGTGGTAAAAGAGAACTAAAAGTACCAATGTTCACAAAATGCTTTGTCTGCAAGAGTTGACATTTAAGGTCATAATAACTCAAGACATACTAATTACTAAAACGTAGAACAAATTCTTATAAGTGCATTCCTAAAACTTACCGTAACATTATTTCGAGAAAAATGTTTTTCCCCGGAATATCGCGTATAAACTTTAATAGTGATTGAAAAAATAACAAATAGAATTTTAAAAGGATCGGTCTAACACTGGTCCTGACTTCAACAAAAAACTAACAATCGTTTAAAATTTCTTGGTGTTCCGTAATCTAATAATAGTATTAACGGATGGTATAACACTCTCTTCTCCAAAAAGGGTTAAATATTTTTACATATTTTTAAATAGTTCTTAGTATTTTGTATTCGTATTTAAAAAGGCTGATGTTTTTTTCGCTTATTTAACATTTTGCTAAATCTTACAATAATACAACTGGAAAAACACACAGCAAAAAAAAAAAAAAACCAACATAAAGTGGAATTAAAGAACGTAGCAAATCTAAAAACTAAAAAATGCTGCACAAAGAATCCTTTAACTATATTATGCAAAAAAAAATCCTCCAAACGGTAAAATATGTAAAGATATGCGCTAACAATTCGATACCAAAATTCCCTAAATGCTCTAAAACGGATAAATGTATTGTTTCTGCCTTTATTGGTATCACAAGGAAAAACATGAAAATTTTTGGTTTCCCTGATAATGTATATAAAGTATAGCATACTATATTATAATATATTACAAAAATTAAAAATTTAGGAATTAAGTTATCTTAAGCTAAGATCCCACTATCGGCGCAATGTACCAATTTTTGCCATATTTCATGAGCTAATAGTGTGAACGGTAAACATTTTTTAATATGCGACAATCTGTGCCGAAATTGTGCTGACTAGGACAATCAAAACTAACCTTGATGGGGCGATAATGTGTTGTATCGATGTTGCCATCCCTGGTTTGTAAACAAACATCTATTTACAAAACAACAATTACAAAAAAAAAAGAACAAGTGCAGTAAGTTTGAATAAAATTTAATACATTTTTTTTATAGATTAATGTATTATTTAAAATTGTTAGGAAACATAATGGAATATTCAGACAGAGAATTTTGCGAATTTCTAAAGTAAAACTATGTCTGCCAACAAGCAAACATATGATTTCATTTGCCTAAATAGCACGATAGTGTGACCGCATTGTACCGATTATTGTCACAATTGAGTTCTGGCCGATATGAACCGAAAAAAATTTTCTCAATGTGCGACGATAATGGGACTACCTAAGAATAAATTGTGCAATGTTTTTAAATGTGCGCCGATATAGCACGATCAAAATCGTCACAGATTGTGCTATTTGAGCCGATAGTGGGATCTTAGCTTTAAGATGCTTAAAAGGTTATTTTTGATGACAATTGAATCAGTGAAATCGATTTTTGAGGGTTAGAATATTTATAAGTTTTAAACATCTTTCATACTGAAGAAAACTGATATTCAAATTCCAAGGCAGCGTAATTTCCAGTTTTTTTTAATGTACATTGGGGTCCCAGATGACCAAGGCGCATTCCAGAATATGTCTTACTAATGAAATATATAATTGTTTTTTGACATATTTTATAACACACAAGCACTATAAAATTATTTGTGGAATATTGGAAAAGTTCACGAAATTACTTAATAAGTGACAGAGAAAAGGTAATTCCAAAAACAAAAGTAATATTGCATTAAAATTTTTATGTATAAATAAATCTATAAATAAAACCCACTACTCACACTCTACTAAAAATATTTTTATCTGAGCTTATGTTTAGTAGAGTCTTATTAAAGTATCCACCATCCAGCATCTTTATTTATTGCATTTTCAACTTTTTTTTTTTACCTTTAATCAACAACTTAACAAACAATTTAAAGTTAAATCCTTTGTAAGACACAGTATTTATATCTTAATTTTTCAATGTCTTTAACACCTGTGTTTGAGAGAAATTTATAGTGTTATTTGTGCAGAGATAATATTTACACGGCCCTATGCTCCTTGCAGGTGTAAAAGGAACAATTATATATATATATATATATATATATAACAAACATAGTATACGCTTACCATAGCTTGTTATGGAAGGTATTACAAATAAAAAGTCTATGGAACATGAAACTTTACAATAAGTATTTAAATTGTATCAAAAAATCTTTGAAAATTAATTAATTCTTTTGATTAAAGTTTTTCAAATTATTAAATTTTTTTGCACTAAAATGGAGACTTACATATTTACCAAAAAATAAAAAAATAAATATTTCTCGTATTACTACGTATTACTACGTATGAGTAATATTAATATTCCAAAACAGATGCAAATATTGCTTATACGCCGAACAATTTTGTTATTTTAGAAAAATAAACGGAAAGAATTGTTAACAAATGGTGTTTTCTTTACTAAAAAATAATAATGTGTTATAATTGTGTAATAAATTTATCAGGTAACACGCACGCTAACAAAGTGATACATTTTTCTAAATTACAATGGAACAAAATAATAGTTCCATTTCACACTCAACACTAATGTGCACACCCAGAGAAAAAAAAATGCTTAAATATGGTCACCTCCAACAATACAATGCTTAAAGAAAATGTTAAGCATATTATGTTTAATTAAACCATACTGCTGTCAACGACAACCATATTATATAAAAATAGTCCTCCATCAAGAAGCCACAACCATAATACGGTTGCTTCCGAACATTTTATGGTTAATTCTCAAAATAATTTTCGTGGGAATACAAAATTTAATTTAAATGATTTGATAGCTTATCCCATCAACAATAAATTTCAGTGTTTTTATCAAATAATAAAAATAAATATATAATATATAATAAAATAAGCACGAATAACAAAATCATTTAAATTATGGTTAATAATAAATAAAATATGTTTAACACTTAAAATAGCATGGTTGGTTTTCAACCACAGCATGTTGCTCTTGAAAAAGAGCAAAATACTAATGTTAACTTAAAAACAAATTATTGTCATATTAAACCCTAACATGTTTAGAGACAACCATAATATGGTTGTGGCTACTTGATAGGGGATTAATTTAAACATAATATGTTTGCCGGTGACAATAATATGGTTAAATAAAACATAATATGGTTCAAATTTTCTTTAAACATAGTTTTGTTGGAGGTGACCATACCTAAAAATGTTTTTTCTCTGCGTGCAGGGAAATATGCAATTGCATGTTTTTCCTTGAGCGACCAATGAAGGCAGAATCAATTTATTTATCCGTTTTAGAGTATTTTATGAATTTAGGCATCTATTTGTTAGTGCATTTTTTTTGCATATTTTACCGTTTGCAGCATATTTTACATAATTAAGGTAAAATAACCTTTTTGACGCATTTTTTAAGTTTTTAGTGCATATTTTGCCGTTTTGAGTCATATTTTGATACATGTTGAATTTTTTTTTAGCCTACAACAGCTTTTGCGCAAATAAAAAAAAGTTTTTTTTTGCGAAATTCTGGCTTTTCTATCTGTACATCTAATTTTTATTTGACAAAGCGGGTTTTCATTAAACTTTAAAATATAAGCGAAAATTAAGGAAAAAAGGATTCACTTTTTTAAGTGATCTACCGATATCCATCCGTATGTCTGGCTGGTTGTGTGTCAATGTAAACCTTGTGCGCAAAGTACAAATTACAATCTTATCAATTCCACTAAAGAAGAAGTCTATGCTACACAGAAAAAAATTACGACAAATCAATTGTCATATTGAATACCAAATTCGTCAATACAATTAATTTTTTAATTGAAAAGGCACCAACAACTGAATTTGTAAATACAAAAAACTATTTTGTTAATGAAAATTGTTAAAATTCAACAAATATTTTTAACAATGAGTTTGTAATATTGAATAAAATATTTGTTAACAATTAAATATAAATTTTTATTACTAAATTGTCATAATAACAAAATACTTTGTTACTAACTAAATTGAAATTAAAGATGCATTTAAAAGTTGTTTTTTTTTATTATCGTTTTAGTAAAATTCATAAGAAATTACATCACAAAAACCATTATAACAAACATAGTCCTGCATGCGAATTTCTGCCATCAACACAAAACGGAATCTTGCCATCATTAATGGTATTATTTGGAAAGCTAGAATTTCTAGAAAACCCGTTAAAATTTATTTATGAATAATTAAATAATAAGTAAACTGACCGTATAGATTGGTAAAATTTCAGAACAATCGCCACATCGTTCATTCTTTTAAAGATTTAAAATGGAAAATTTTTTTTATGGTTTTTCTTTTTGACACAAAATATTTTTTCTATGATATACACATTTATTTTCTAAAAAAAAAACCAATTGTTAATATGATAATTTACAAACATGTTAATTAAAGAAATTGTTAAAATTATTAAAAAGATTTAACAAATTTTCTTTAATTACTTAATAACTTTTGTTATTTTTTTCTTTATAAAGGTGAGAATCGGTATAAAATTTCACACAATCCCTATAAAAACGTCTTTCCAAATTAGGGTCTTTGTATTCGTAAACCAGTGTTGCCACAAAACTTTATGACCAAAAATGGCTAAAAATTGGCTAAAAACTCTTTTAAATAAAAACACATTAAAATTCAATAACAAAAAAATTATAATTTATTAAAAAGGTGTTTTTGTTTGGGCTTTACCGATAATAATTTTTGGTTTGGTTTTATTAATTGTTGTGCATATTTATAACCATTTTGATGGCATATTTTCAAGTTGTTTACTGCATATTTAATGCGCATAAAACGCGTCTTAGAGCATATTTCTGGTTTCCCTGCTAATGTGTATTTATCGTGTTAAATATTGAACGCAACGTTGTACTAACAAGCAATATTTACCACGGTTCTAGCGATTTTCACAATTAAATTTTCTATGAATTCCAATAAGCGTTGAAAGCACTGATTTTCAATAATTAAATTCACCTGTTGTTAAAAATTTTGTGCAAAAAAATAATCATTATATAAAAGTAAAACAAACGATAAACAAAAAGTTTTTATATCCATCACAATATAACCAAAAATCACGATATAACACAAACTGTACGCAAACACAAAAAATAAAGTTATTAAGAAAAATTATTGCTTGCATAAAAAAGTAATTAACGCAGAAAAAAGGGTATCATCTAACGCTCAGTTATAACTGGGGATAAGAAATGGAACAAATTTGCCATTTATTTTTGCAACATATTAAGAAAGGATAACTACAACTTTTAACATTTTTTCGTATATTTTTAGAATAGAACAAGAACCCGCGCGTAGTCTCAAATCTTTTTGGATGAAGTTTCCTGCCGATCTGGCCTAGGCATCCAGTGAAATGCGCATAGGAAAAGCTTATCCCATCAACAATAAATTTCAGTGTTTTTATCAAGAATAAAAATTGGGAATTAAGCACGAAAAACAAAATCATTTGAATTAAATTTTGTATTCACACGAAAATTATTTTGATTATCAAGAAATTATTTTAAGATTTTGGATCTTCTTGTTTATAGAAACAAAATTTAATAATTTATAAAATAAACTACTTTCCGTGTACATTCATAATAAACATATTTAGGAATGAACCAAAAAATAATATTCAAAATTACCACCATTTGCCTTCCAGCCTGATCAGAGTCTAACAGGACATTCTTCTATGGCAGTACGCACTTCATCAATAGGAAAATTATCCACTGCTCGGACGCTTTAGAGATTCCAAATTAAGATGACGTTTAGTGTAGGCTAAGCTGTCTAACACCAACAACATCCATGGCCCAGATTCAGATCGGGGCTTCCAGAAGGACAGTCGTCAGTAGAAGTAAAATTTTAACAACAATTGTATGGTTTTTGCCTAATGTGATGCCTCAGGGACCTATGGAAAAGTCTAATGTTGGTTTTAAAAAAAGTAATTGCATAACGGTCTCACAACTTTCTCCAAAACGTCAGGTTGGTACAGTGCTGCAGAGTATTTTACTCCTTTTTCGCCAAAATGGAAAATTGTAACCCCATTGCCCCCTTTGAACTTTTTTAACGACATCTGCTACTTATCGAGTTGTTTGGGCATAGCTCTATTATTTGTCCATCCAAATTAGCAATCTTTCAGGCCTTCGTTTATCCGAGCAGTAGATAAATTTCCTATGAATGTTGTGCGTACTGCGATGGACGAGTGGCGAGTTAGACTTTGGTCATGCTGGATGCCGAATGGTGGCCATTTTGAATTATACTTCTTTTACACGTTAGTAAATAAAATTATAATAAATCACATACAGCTAGTTGCTTAAAAAAAACTTTCATAGAACTTATGAACGTACTTGGTATAATTCAATCGAACAAAACATCTATCAAAACAATCGAATGCGTTTACAAATTTAATGTTTTATTTATGAGAGTTTTATTTTGCTTTCCCCTCGCTTCAATCAAAGTGTAAAAAAAAGATTCCTGTAATAAATTCCTAAGCCTCAATTCGATATAAGAAGAGATTCCTTAAGGTTTTAAAAGTTATTAAAACCACTTTTGACTAACGATGGCAAACAGTCAAGGCCACGAACAACGAAACATGGAAACATGCATAAAATATGTGTGTTTACTTCTTGCACACATATCTACAATTGGAATAAAAATTAGTTTTCAACAGGGAAAAGACAAGGGCGTAGAAGAGTTTTAAGAGATGTATTCTTATATTAAAATTATTTAAAATTTAAGGCTTTATAAAGTACAAACGTATTAAAAAAATTCTAATTACGAAGAAATTAAACCCCCTTTTAATAAAATATTTCACATACGCACCGTTGCCTAAATATGTATAGAAATTTTTCAATACATCACGTTTTCACATTTTCGATTACAATCAAGTATGTAAACTCAGTATGACAACACAAAACCTAACAACATCAAACACACATTATGCACACAATTATACGTATAGGATCCCGAAAACATGCCGCAACGATATATCATAAAAAAGCGTTTTTCGCCCCATCCCGTCCTAACTCTTCTGTTAAAATATTTCATGCATGCATTTTTGTACACAACAATTTTCACCTCACCTGATATAGCGAATAGTTACACTAATTCCAAATAAGAATTATAGAAATCTTTTTTTTTTTTGCTTTCTTAGAACACAAAATCAAATTAAAATTTTTTGCTTATATTTTTTTTTTAATTATAATTAATTTATTTATTTACCTAATGATTTTCTAATACAACAAGAAACATTATCTTATAATTTAAGTATTTGAATCAGAGAAGTAATATTAAACATACGTAAATGAGTCGGCGTTTAACTTGGAAATGGCAAATAGAAGCAAAATTAAGTCAAATGAAACTAAAAGCCATTCAAATTATTTGGCTTATCGGAAGAAATTCTGTTCGTAGTTTTGATTGCAAGCTTCTACTTTACAACTCTATCTTAACGCCAAATCTGGTGCTAAATTATTCAGTTATGGGTCACTTACAGAAAAAAACAAGTCAGAAAGTAGCCGGTCAAGCCCGACCATATGATACCCTTTACCTCAGTATTTCAAAACACATCATGCTTATGTGTCTATACACTCACAATATTCTGTACGTAAAATTAAAGATTTAAGGCCTCGGTGTCATTCTTGCAAAAAAGTGATAATTTTCTCAGGCTCATATCTTGCAAAGCTTTCGGAATTTGGATTAACCCTCTGGGACAAAGTTGTAGCTCTTGCCATATGTGAACATATAAAATCAAAAAAACTCATCTTTAAGATCAAAATCGCAAAAAACTTTAAAAAATGCGATTTTTTTTTACCTTTTTCCACCTGTTTAGGTCCATAGGTAGCAAACCGCTAAAAACTCAATTAAGCAATTAAATACAAAAATAAGATCTCAGTAAACATCTTTTTAGCACATATGAACTTCCTAGGAATGATTCTTTACACCGTTTAGGTTGCCGCAAAAGTGAAAAATTTCCGGAAAATTTTTAAATTTCATTGGTTACTTCAACATTGAGAGAGAGAACATTATTGTTTACTTACCCTGTTACACACGCTTCTTTTACTTTTGTTGTACTGACCTCATTTGTTTACAGAAGAACTTACCATCATAAGATACCAGCAGCATGACCGATATGGATTCGCAATTATTTTACTTTAAAAATTTGATGTATTTAACTAAACTATTTTAACAAATAGAAAATGGGAATTTGTTACACAAAACAAGCACATCGTTTTTTAAAGATAAATAAAAACAAATTATTGGTAGTTAAATTATATAAAATAACTGAATATTCCTTTGTTTTTTACGGATTATTCAGTTAATTTTTGGATAGTTAATTTATATGAAATAACTTAAAATTCATTAACGGAATTCGCGGTTGAATTTTTGACAGTAAAAATTAAATGAACTTTTCGTTACTAAAAATTACATTTTCATTTAATTTTACATAAAGAAGAAATTAACTTAATCAACGGACAATATTAACTGCAACTGAAAATCCGTATTAATATTCACTTAGCTTTTTAAATAACTGTTAGAATCAGTAAAAAATAAATTTGCTTGGAATTTTAAATGTTTATTTATTGAACAATGACTGAACGAAATACTTTTTAAATAAACTACAGTCCGTTCCTTTAATAATATTGTGAGTGTATTCATATGGATTTATCTATGTTTATAAACTTCATTAAAATCGGTATGAAAGTTTGTGAGAGGAAGAAATTGCCCCCATCTTCCCTCGTGGTCCCTGTGGCACTAAGAATCTATGTTCCAGATTTTATCTCCAAATTTGCGACCTGTACTTTACGCACAAGGTTACATAGGCAGCCAGCCAGTCGGACGGATATCGTTAGTTCGACCCAGAAAGTGATTCTAAGTCGATCGGTATACTTTAAGGTGGGTCTAGGACCTATATTTTACGGTGTTACACACATCAGCACAATTGCATAATAGCCTCTCCACTATTGTGGTGTGGGTTTAATTAAACAAATCAATTGCCATTTTGAATACCATATTCGTTAACACAATTAATTTTTGTAAATATAAAAAATACTTTTGTTATTTAAAATTGTTCACTTTCAACAAAAATTTGCAAATAACTTTAGCAGCAACATATTTAAAAGTGGATGCACTTGTACGTGTGCATAAATTGGAATCTTGAGACAATCATCAAATATAATTTGAAAACAAGAACAAATTAGCCCCGTTAAAATGTTTTTTTTTTTTGTTGATAGGACTTCACTCAGGGGCTGCCCCCTACTAATGCATTGTTTTGTGTTGGAACTTGTTTTAAATAAAAGTTTTACTTACATCAGAGATTATCTTAGCTTTCAATAAAATCCATATCGTTAATCCTTAACGAGATTTAAGTCAAATAAAATATTGAATTTTTTTAATTTATATTGCAAAAGTTTGGCACAAAATTATTTTATTTTTTCAATTGAAACAAATTGTTGTGGTCAGGGTTTAAAAAGCTGTAGTCAAAATAAAAAAATTTCTTTTTCTTTTACTTTTTGATTTTTCATTGGACAAACATAAATATGATATTGAACTTATAGCCGTTTTAATAAAACTTATTGGGAAACGCACATTTGTCTTATGTTCGTACATTCCACCATCTTCTTCGCAAAACATTTACACTGAACATGCCGAAGCTATCGCTTCAGTTACTCGTTCTGCATGTAGTGGCGATTCCGTTTTTGTCTTTGGCGATTTTAACTTACCGTCAATATCCTGGAAATATTTACCAGAAGAGAAATATCAAGTAGTGTTATAGTTAAGACCAATTTTTCAATATTTTATATGACACATGTTTCTTTCAAATTAATGGCGTTTTTAACAAGTATGATTAAATATTACATTTGAATTAGTTTCTTTAATTCCATCTGAAACTGCATGTTAATCGCAGATTCATCATTAGAAAGTTTTTCTTTCGAACGTACTGACTACAACACTTTAAATAAACTTTTCACGGACACGAATTGGTACGCTTTATTATCGTGTTAAAACACCATGTGCCTGGCTTGTCTTTTTTGTCAACTAACTCAGTGTAACCAGGGAAACCAATGAAGGCAGGACCAATCATGCATCGATTTTTTGTGCATATTTTATCGTTTGCAGCATTTTTTTGCATAATTTATTTAAAAGAGTTTTTTGCAACATTTTAGATGGTTTGGTGCCTTCAAGAGCTTTCGCAACAATAAAATTTCTAAAATTGTAAGACAAAGTAGGTTGTCTTAAATATAAATTTTATTTTAAACTTTAACATTTTATATGTAAGCGAAAATTAAGAAAATCAATTATATACGTTTTTGGTGGTGTGTGTAATACATAGAAACCTATACTAATTTTTTAGTATACTGATCGATACAGAAACATTTTTTAAAGTGATCTAATGATGTCCATCCGTTCATCTGGCTGGTTGTCTGTAAATGTTAATTGGAGCTAATTGAATATCTAATTGCATTAGCAGAAGTCAATTAGATTTCTAATTGTAAAGGTAAGCCAATTTTTTTTGCTAGTGGCAACTAATTGCAATTAGTTTTACCATTAGAATAAAAATTTCAATTAGCTAATGGGAATTAGTTGAACTAATTCTAATTGTTTGATCAATTAGAGAATTTCACAAAAGAATGTTAATTAGCAATCATTAGCATTAGCTAATCATTACTTAACATGTATGATTTGAATGCTTACATATTTAATTTGTTTTGGTATATCATTAGAATGAATTGAATCTAATAATGGTTCAAGTATTGAGGGACACGTGTTACAACTCGCAGTGGTTTCGAAAGAGTGCTTCTTGTGAAATTTTGTAGGAAATGGTGTTTCAATGCTTTGTTTGCTTTTATGTGAAATTCATTTGAATACGGTTGTTTACAAAGTTGTTGTGCTTGTTGTGTGTCTGTTTTTAGAGTTACATGTAAATTTCGTTAGTGAATTCGCTTTTATACCCGCAACAAAAATAAAAAATAAAATAAAAATGGGAATATATGTTGGTTTTGTTATAACGTTTGCGACATATTAAAGTAAATTTAATAGACCCAACCAAATGTACATAATTATGGCTTACCTATTTACCCCTTATTTATACAAATATATATAAAACCTATATAAATTGTTAATTAAACAAATTTGCATAGAAAATTCGTTTCATAAACCTGTTTTATTTTTTATAAAAAAAATCGCTTCTTCGCGAGCATGGCTAAAATTCGCGAAAAATTGCAAACTTGGAAACAAACTCTAAAAATTTATTTGAAATCGGTTAAAAAAACAAACTGTCGGAAAATAGCAGGGCTGTGGAGTCGGAGTCGGAGTTGAGGTTCTTGTGATGGAGTTGGGGTCGTAGTACCCACAAAAACTCGCGACTCCGACTCCAAAGTTTTTCGGCATAAAAAATTTAAAAACAATTTTCCAAAATAAAAATTATCTTCTTAAAACAAATTTAACAGTTAAATGAATGGTTTATGAATACTGCTCTGATGTGCTGTTTCCAAATGACAGGCGATGGGCAATTTGGAAACAGCACATTAATTTTTGCGTACGGTAATTTCTTATCAAAAACTGTAGTTTTTAGAAGGCCGTACGGTAATGAAAAAATAAAAGTTAACATCACTGAGTCTCATATACATTTAGCATCAAGATTATAGTAGGAGTCGCAGTCATGAGTCGGAGTCGCACTTAACAAATTTCAATGTTTGGAGTCGGAGTCGGAGTTAGTACTTTTTTCGGACGACTCCACAGCCCTGGAAAATAGCAAAAAAAAATTTTTTTTCCCAAAAATAGCGAACATTTTTAATATATAAAAAAAGCCATTAAATTTATTAAAAGTCCCGAAAAGTATAAGGAATGGCATAAATTCGGTAAAAATTGCTAAATTTGCGGAAATTCGCAAAAAAAATAGTAAAGTTTAAAACTTATTAAAAATCGTTAAGGCTGCAAAGAAACTCAGGAAGATATAGCTTCTATCGCGAAGATGGCTAAAATTCGCGAAAAATTCCAAACTTGGATACAAACTTTAAAAGTTTTTTAAAATCGCTTAATCGGTTAAAAAACAAAATGTTGGAAAAAACAAACAAAAAAAAAAAAAATATTAAAAGTGCATTAAACGATAAAAATTGCTGAATGAGAGGAAACTCGCAAAAAGTTTCTAATAACGGCATGACAGCAAAGAACTGTCAAAAATCCGCTAACTTACAAAAAAATTGCTTCTATTGGGAATATGACTAAAATTATTTATCGTTGTTTGCTCTTACAAATTTTTTTTAATATCAAATAAATGTTTCTCAAAAATTACTTAAATATTTGATTTTTTGTGTTCACAATTTGTTCACATTGGACAAATATTTGTTTGCCGGCAAATACTTTAATTTGCTCAAAATCAGCTGTTGTTTTACTTGACACACAAAAATATTTTGTTTTCAGACCATGTAAATGAAATATTTGATGTTCGCTAGAAAATATTTCATCAGTCTGAAAGGACATAATAGGCTGCTAATATTTAAAATTATTTAAATAATTAATTAGGGGTTTCTATAGGGGAGGTCGCAGAACTTTTAAATGCTTAAATTTCGTTTCAATTTTCTACCCAAGATTTAGTTTGTTTGCCCATCCCGCTTATCAATTTCAAAGGAAATGAAAAAGAAAATTTTTCTACAACACCATTTAAAACGTCCAAAAAATTTTAAGTAGTTCATGATTATTTAATTAAAGGGCAAATAAAGCAAAACAAAAAATAGGGGTTTATGCAAAATCATAATGTAAAAATGTTAAACTCTATAAAACAAAAATTAAAAATCTTCTTATTTAAAGTTGATACCGAAATATATCAGCTCGAAAGTTAATTAAGATTTGATCTCTTTACTTTTATTACGTAATTTTTTTAAATTTAGCAATAAAAAGATTTGACATCAACCCAATTTTTAGACAATAGGCAAGCTCAGCAACTTCTGTTGGACTCTAATTCAAATCATATTGCTAATAAGTAACTTCACCCTGCCGCCACACGATCAAGATGTTCTTGATAGCCTTTTACATATCGAGCCCTTATAGAAAAAATTTTGTAACCAACAAAAATAAAATTTTACAGGAGAAGGTTTTTTTAAAATATTTTTGCTTCAAATCTAGGGTTCCTTTGAAATTCCTTTTGCTCTTATTTCGTAACGGTACTTCCCAGAGATACGAGATTTTTAGAGATGATGTAACTGATCAAAAATGACCGATTTTCATCAAAAAACAAAAATCTAAAATGTTTTTGGTTACATCATTTTTGCTATTAGGGCTCGATATACTGCTTGTCAAAATTTACAAAAATTGAAAGCTGTGACGTAGGCTGCACTCAATTTGTAGGTCATTTACTTTCATAATGTCACCAAAAAAACAATTTATAAAAACAAACATGTAACCAGCTGTTAAATTTCAAGCAAATTTTCCAAACAAATGGAAAGGTAAAATTGAAAGTGGTCAATTTAAAAAGTGTGAGTGCGTAAGTAAAAAAGTGAGAGTGTATTGCAAATTGAAAAGAATTGAAAGGCAAAACTTGATCGTGTGGCCACCAAGTAAAGCACAAGGGGTTTAAGTGCCTTTTTTTGTTAAATTGAGGAAACGGAGGTAAATGTGGGATTCTCATCCGTAAGCGAAATTTCTCGACCAATTATAGCACTTGTCATTTAAATATCTGTTTCGCTTGGAGCACAAGGGACATATGAGCACTTAAATCCCTTTTTGCCCATAATAAAATTAATATTTAAATTAATGTCTCATATGGTCTGAGTGCGTGAATTCAAAGAAGTTCTGACCTAAAATTTGGCGACTTATTGTAGCACTTGTGACTTATTTTATATTCGGGTATCCGAAAAATGCAATGATTACACTTTGAGAAGGATGACCCTTGGAACCTCTAATACAAAATTTTGGCGACCCGTGCTGTTTCTCCCACAACATCTTCCATAAATAAGCGTCAAATCAATAAAGTTCGAGAGATTTTAAAACCTTTAGTATCTTCTTTTCTATATACCACCAATTTACCAAAAACTCTTTAAGCCAGTTCATCACGATAGAATGAACGAAATTCCGGAAAGTATCAAATGCGATGATGAGGAGCCTGATGATGTCATGGAATCTGATTATGACGACTTAAAAATGTAACAAACAACGATAAAAGCTCTTCTTACTAAAATGCTATTTAAAAAGATTGTCTGTGTGGTTTTCTTAGTAGGTATTACTTACATTCTTTCGATGTACAAGTTCATTTATTTAGCCATTTAACAAAATCTTAAAGCACAAGGCGTGCGACTTTTCTTAACTTCAAGGGTAATTTTATGGTATTCGTACAGAGGCGGTATTTTTTGATCATGAAAGTAATGTGCCCGATAGCATCTTACATTAATTATTGCAATTTAACTTTAACCACTTTTGTCTCATTATTTAAAAAAAATCACTTGTACCCTTTGTGCTTTAAGCCCCTCAAATAAAACCAACTGAATTACACACATGTAACTGTATAGATTTTAATTCCCTAATCTTTTTCTACTGCGCTCTGATAATCCAAATAAGGTAGTCCTAAACCCCAAAAAAATCAAGGTTGTAGTTGAGTGGGGTTTTACCTGAAAATTATAATGTAGTGTACACTGAGTGTGCCTGTGCCACAAGATGGGCAAAGTTTAGGTTTGGAGTGGTTTATTCTAGACCACTATAAGTTTAAACGGGTACTCCATCGCGATCCTACCTGCCCCTCATTTGCAATGGGCAGGATGACGTCCAAGATTTCTACGCGTGGTTAAAGTCGGTACAGTAGATCAATAATTTTGTTAATAAACAACCGGTTAGATTAGCTGACAAATGTGGTGCTGGTGTTATGGGTCCACTTTTAAAAATTACATTCAACGACTTTTGACTGCATGAAATGTTTACCACTTTATTTGCCTATTAATTATAGATGATAAACTCACAATACTCTGTACGTAAAATTAACTGAAATTGTATTATAAAATAAATGAAAATTCATTTAAAACCCGGTTTACTTATTTTTCATTTATTTTTAACGAAAAGTTCTTTTAATTTTTATTGTCAAAAATTCAACTCCATGTTCAGTTATTTCAGTAATTTTCGATTACTCCACAAAAGAGCCGAATTTCTAAAAAAATACCAGAAAGACACCTGTCCGCTTCTTTTTCTAATGAGAGAGAGAATATTATTATTAACTTATGCCTTTGTTGCACTGACCACGTGTTGTTTACAGAATAACTCTCAATTATAAGATACCAGCAGCAGGACCAATATGGCTTCGCAATTATTTTACTTTAAAGCTTAATTATAATTATATAAATAATTATTTTAACAAATAGAAACTGGGAATTGTTTTTGCACCAAACAAGCAAATCGTTTTTTATAGATAAGTAAAAATTTATTTTTGGTAGTTAAATAATATAAAATACGGAATATTCAGTTAATTTTTTGACAGTTAATTTATAACAAATAACTGAACATTCATTTGTTTTTACGGAATTCTCGGTTGATTTTTTGGCAGTAAAAATTAAATGAACTTTTCGTTCCTTTAAATTACATTTTCATTCAATTTAACATAAAGAAGAAATTAATTAACCAGCGGACAATATTAACTGCAACTAAAAATCCGTATTAATATTCACTTAGTTTTTTAAATAACTGTTAGAATCAATTAAAAATAAATTTGCTAGGAATTTTAAATGTTTATTTATTTAAAAATTACTGAATGGAATACTTCTTAAGTACATTACAGTCCGTTTCTGTCATAATATTGTGGGTGTATGAATGATAAGTGTGTGATTTCAAGAAGGCGCTAAATTGAGGTTTGCTTTGAAAAATGTCGGAGTTGTTAATTTCACGAAATTTTAAGGTAATTTATTTTTTTTTATTACACTTATTGCCAATTTCACCAAGTTCAGTTATAATTAACTATCAGCTATAACTGTCAATAGCATACTGATAACTGGCAGTTAACCCTTATTTGAATTGCAAAAAAAAAAAACACCTGTAACAGCATTGCAAGGTACCCGGGTACCTATATGGTATTAGTATTGGAAACTAAAATTTGTTATTGAAATATATATGAACAATCACGGAAAATAACTGTGAGACTTAAACAATAAGTTAATTTTCAGTAAAAATAAAGTACAAATAAATTCAATCAGCTGAGTCCCAACTTTTACATGTATTTTGAGAGGTGTTGCCAACAAAAAACAATGTTCGGTATATTGAAAAACCCAAAATCCTTAACGGACAGTTTATCGGTCTGATAAATTTATGTTGACATTAAGTTACAGACTGTTTGTCGATACATTGAGATTATGGCCATTAGACTATATTTGACCGAGTGCAGGTAACATTTTAATGCGTGAAGGTACCTGGATACCCTGCCATACCGTTAAGGGTGTAATATGAAAACAGCTTCAATAATTTTTAAGCTAAAAAATAATTACTATTTAAAATTTATTAAAAGTTCGGAATTCTCAAGAAGTTTAAAATATGTGGTCCATCTGTTTATTAAAAAAAATTAGGTTGAAAATGCCAAAGATACCCACGTACCTTGCCATTCAAATAAGGGTTAAAGTAATAGTTAGTTTTACCTGAACTTGATGAAACTTACTTAATAAATGAGGAACTTTGATAATTAAGACGTGGAAAATTAAGCCGCGTGGTTCTTTTAAATAACCATAAAGGAAAAATTCGAAAAAAATTCTGCAAATGATGCGGCCTATGAAAGTAGCTGCCAATTCAAATAATACGTTCACCAAAAATTTTGTATGAGGTAAAATAATTAATCAAAAATAAAATCAGTTTTAATTAAATATTTAATCAGGTTAATTAAATATTTAATGAAGTGTATTAAATTTTTAATTGACAATATTTCAATTAAAGGGCACCAGAATAGGAACAAACACAAACTAACAAACCGTTTTACAGGAAACTGGCAAATATTTGAAGGCGATTCTTTGCAAGCAATCTATAAATTTATGCTGGAATACGATAAAAAATAGTATTAACATCATGAAGTTATAGACTAGTTAATTCCTTTCTTTATTTGTTCATAAATATTTTCTTTCGGTTTAAAAATTTTGGTGAATTGGCTTCGATATATCCCATTTATAAGTTAAGAAGTTCCGTGTTATATTCCTTTTGGTATAAAGGTTTAAAGTGTTACTGAACTCACTAGATAAGCTGAATGGGTAATATTTATTTCAAAATATGAATGAGTTTTTTGTTGCATGATTTAGCATGGCCGGGTATAGCGGTCTCACGTGTTGTTTTTCTACTTCACTTTTTTCCTTGCTGTTCCTGACATAGTTCAATTTATGTTGACCACGTTCTTAATTTTTTTGTTTTTTTCTATATAACCAACATACACCAGGTGAAGTATTAAAATACGACACTAATTTCAGTTTCAAAAGGAAAAAAAGGAAACCAAATTAAACAAGTTGGAAACAAAAAAAAAAGATTGTTTTGGTTTTATGTCATGTTTTCTTTTACGAATTTTCTAATTTAAAGCAGGAAATTCCCTTCATAAAATCTTCTACACGACTATTTAAGAGACATTTCAAATTTCAGTGCATTGCACTTTTCATTTTAAAATGTATCAACATTTAAAGATTAACCTAGCTCCTTTTAAATAAATTTAATTATTTATATTATATAGCTGCCCTTGTAGATAGTGGTAGTGAGTTAGTATATCAGTGCAGGAGTTCGATTCCCAGTGCAGGAGTTCGATTCCTGCCTGAGACTCCAGTAAATCTGTATACATATATAAAAATTAATCCCTTTTTCCCTTGGTCACGGCATCACGCGTGATTGGCTGGACCGATTTCACTAATTCTTTTTTGTTGTATTTGTTATTATTAGGAGAAGGTTCTTATGTAAGAAAAAATTACGAAATTTGCGCAGGAAACTAGAACATTTCACTTCTAAATACAATATAAAAGAAAGTGGCGTTAGTTACTACGTTTATAACTAAAGAACGGCTGGACCGATTTCGATGATTCGTACCAATTCGGAATGGTATCTGACCAAGTAAGAAGAATAAAAAATCTAAAAAAGGTGGCGCCATTGAAAATTACTCAGTATGAATTAAATCGTAAACTCTGCATTTGACAATGCTATGATCTTTAGCAAAGTTGTTGAGCATGAGCCGGCGAAGATTTACAAGTTGATATGACCAATTTCAGACAGGTGGCGCCACTGAAAATGACTCGAAATGAGTTAAATCATAAACTGTGCATTTGATCATGCTAAGATCTTTAGCACAGCTGTTGAGCATTACCATACAAAGGTTTCTAGGTTGGTATGACCAATTTCCGATAGGCGGCACTATTGAAAATTACTCAAAATGAATTATATTATTTGATCATGCTTTGGTCTTTAGAAAATTTGTTGCGCATGAGCCGGCAAAGGTTTCTATGTGGGTATGAACAATTTCCGACAAGAAGTGCCATTGAAAATGAATCAAATCGTAAGCTATGCAATTGATCATGCTTTGATCTGTATCAAAGTAGTTGTGCATGAGCCGTCGGAGGTTTTTCTTAAAATTTGGAATGCAGACACTGTAGTATTAAAAGGATCTTTAAGATATTGGAAATTCCAACAATTAGGGCGTTAAATAGGGCAAAAAGGGTAAAAGCTCCCTCTACCCGTGTTTTCTTTATTAATTATCCGATGATAGTTTCAAGTATTGAAGGCTATAAATTTCAACATTAATGGCGTAAAATAAAGCAAAAAGGGTAAAAGCACCCACTACTATACCTTTTAAATTATGTATTTTTTTATAAAAAAATTTTCTCTGGTTATTTTACTTCGGATATGCAATATTACACGATTAGTCGTTAAAAAATTTATAAAAAACGTTATCGAAGCTACCTTTTTGAATGGTAAATTGATTACCTCTGTTTGATTTTCATTGTTCAGGATAAAAAATACATCACTTTTTTATGTTTAACTTTTGAATATGTAACGAACAGAAATAAAGAAACAAATAGCTATTGTTTTTTTTCAAATTTATATACAAAATTGAAAATTCATCAGTTTTTACGAAATATGGGGTTGAATTTTTGACAGTAAATATTAAATCCTTATTAAACTTTTCGTCATTTAGAATTACATTTCCATTTAATTTCACGCACAGAAGACTTTAACTGAATCAATGGACCCCAACTAACACGACGTCAAGCCTTTGATATGAAATGACTTTATCATTTGAAATCAAACACAATTTTTGAAACGTTTTTCAATTGTTTGATTTTAACATTTAAATTCAAATTGATAATGATTTAAAAATTAACAATTGAAATCAAATGTTTTATCAATTTGACGTCAAATCAGTATCAAATATTAAATTCAATCCAAAACTAAACTTGGCAATACTAAAGAGAAAAATAAATGTAAACATTAAAAATGGCGATTAGTTAAATTTTTACTTCGTGGTTACATATGTTTTACAAGTATACGAATTATTTCCATTGAAAAAAAATTATTTTTGTGTAATTACAATGATTTAGAATACGAATTTAAAAAATTAAATGGCAAAGTGAAGAAATTATAAGTTTGTTGTATGATCGTGGTTCTACTACAATCCTCAAAATAAAAAGAAGCCAATTATTAAATCTTTGAAAGAATTAGACGACGGAAAGAACATTATTAATTCTTTTATCTGTGCTGTCGAATCTTTATCGCACAGTTTATTTATTTAAATAATGAATTTAAATTAAAAAAATAAACTATTTTTTTTATGTTCCACATTGTACTGTAATCCATATTTGAATATTACGTTTGAAAGCAAGTTGAAAATAAAGGCATTTTTCAATTCGATAATAATTTCCCCTTTTTGTTGAGAATGCTATGATTTTCAAATTTTTGACGTTTGATAAAACGTTTGATTCCAAATTATTTTCTATTTGGAATCAAACCTCCGTGTTTGTTGGGACAATATTAAATGCAACCGAAAATCCGTATTAATATGCAATTAGTTTTTTTTTAATAACTGTAAGAATCAGCTAAAAATTAATTTGCTTGGAATTTTAAATGTTTTTTTATTTAAAAATAACTGAACGGAACACTTCTTAAAAAAAACTACAGTCCGTTACAGTAATAATATTGTGAGTTGAATACGCAGTTGACATTAATATTTATTATTACTTCTTCTAATGAAATTTTTGTTTAAAAATTTAAATCAATTGCATTCTTTTTTATTTGCAAAAAAAGAAAACAAGAAATATGTTCATATATACACCGAAAAAAATTTTGCACCAATTAAAGCATTAATCAAAAATTAAAACAGTTTTAATTCAAAATTTAATCAAGTGAATCAAACGTTTAATCAAATGAATTAAACTTTTAATCAAGTGTATTAAACGTTTAATTGATATTATTAATTTGTTTACTGGTGCAATTAATGCTTTTACTGGTGCAAAATTTTTTTCTGTGTACTTAAAAAAGAGTTAAAACTTTAGTTGTTGTTTCCGCAATCAAGTAAATTTGGTAACACTGTTTATGTTTCTAACGTTAACTTGATGCAAGTGTTAACAAATCACTGGCTTCAGAAATGTATTGCAAGTTGAGCTGCAAGTGATATGCAAGTACGAAAATTGTGGTGGTGTTAGTGAAAAAGTGTGATTGTATTGAGCTTTTCGAACTTGCTCTTGTATAAGCGTAAACAAAATCGTTGGCTCAGTTTAAAGTTAAAACAACCAAATTAGAGAAAAGCAAACATTTTACGACTTTTGCTAATGCAATTGCATTTATTAAAACACTGGTTTCAAACACTTTTATATGCATATAACGTACATAATTTTTTGTAATATGCATGAAAATCTGTTTCGTTGAAACATTTATTTTTCATTTTAATTTAGCAAAAATGAATGAAGATTGGAATTTATACAGTGGAATCTCCCATAAGCGTATACCGAAGGGATCACAAAAATGTGTCTGCACCATGGATATGTCTTCTCAAAAGTGTTTAACGCTTTCCATATAAAACTCTGCCAAGACCATGCAACATTTTCCATCGAAAGGAAATGTGCATTATGGGAGATTATACTGTGAATTGTTTCAATGGTAACTGTGTTGAATTCAAGCTAATTTAGTGTAAAAATACGTTTCTTTGCTGTTGCATTTGAAATTCCATGTAGTCAAAGATTTTGTGCTTAATGAAGTTCTCATCTTTTTTTCCACAAATTCCTCATATCAATGAACTGAAATTCAAAAGAGAAATGGACTTGTAATCAAAGACAAAAGTACAAAATACGTGCAAAAGTTTCAAGGCAATTTTTGCTGATTTTCTTTTCTTTTTTTTTCATTTAAGGAAACCATTTTTAGTAAATATTCTTAAAGTTACTAAAATGACCTCTTGGTAAAGGGGAATTATTAAATTTAGCTTAAAACAAGAATAATCAAAATAGTCTAAGCTGTACCGAATATGCAGCTTCCAAGAGTCAGACTATTACCTCGACAAAAATAATTTAAAATATTTTAATTGTTTATATACCTGTTAATAAAGATTATAGCCTTTAAATACAAAACGAGTCTATTAAAGACTTCTAATAAACAGGATCCCAGAAAAAATTTGATCTTAAAAACTCTTAAGCGACAATTATAATTTTTACACACAGAAAAAATTATCAGTAGTTTTTTATCAATCAAAAAAATTGTTTTAAAAGTATTTCAATTTAATTAATTTGATAATTGAATCATTTTTTTTTGTTACAAGAAAATTAGAAATATAATTTTGATTTAATAAACATTTTAGTTGTTATGAAATTAATTTTTAATTAAGATATTTATTAAATAAAAAACAATTTTTTCATTAAAGTTTTTCTTGGGATTAAAAAAATTAATTAACAAGATTTCGTTTAAATGTGCTAAATTTCTATTTCATACTATTGTTAAACTCGTTTAATATAAAATAATGTATCTATACCTTTAGAATTATTGTTGGGAATTGTCAAAACCTTTATTTAGTTAAATCAATTAACACACTGTTTGAAACGGCAAAGTGTTTTGATAATTTTTATACCCTCCACCACAATTTGTTTGTCATTCCATGTGAAACTTTTTTATTATTCATCACAGACTTGATAAAGTGTACATATTCTGGCTCCTTGAGTAATTCTAAGTCGATTTAGCAATGTCTGTCTGTCCGTCTGTCCGTCTGTTGGAAACACGCTCACGTTCGAAAAACTCAAATAAAATTAAATCCAGCAAAATCGGTTAAGTAGGATCAGAGCTATGAATCAAAATGTGTAACAATTTCCCTAAAAAATTGATAAGTTTGTTACAAAAACTAACATAAATGGTGGAACAATACACGTAATGATATGAAATTTTGCAGAAGTTATTTTTATTCGCTGTAAAATTTCGTGAAAATCCGTCCACAATTTACCCTAGGCCCCATATTAGCCCTACTCCCGGAAAACAGTTTATTACGCCTAAGACCGTAATCAGAATAAAATTTAAAACTTCACAGCTTTATAAGACTAAAAAATTTGTGATGGTCAGTCCATAATTTACAATGGGCCCCAAATAAAGCCCACTCTGGCAAATTAATTAAATACGCCTAAGCGCAGATATAGATATTGCGGTAAAATTTCTTTCAACTTAGCTTCATACGACCAGAAGATATGTCATGGAATTTAATGCTAAACGGTCAATAATTTTCCTCAGATTCCATATTTAGCAGCCTTCTGAAATTCACTGTAAACACTAAAATTTTTTCAGCGCTGTATTGAAATTTATGTTTTTGAATACCAGATATCACTCTGCAGAACTTTGGGATGAGTGGTTCATAACTTACCGTGGCTCCAATATAAATTCCCCTCCGGAAAATCATTTAAGTTCGGCTTAAACTGCTACGAATCATGATTTTTAACTCAAGTTAGTTAAAATTGCTACAAAAATGCCTTAAAACTTTCTGATTGTCGGTCAGTTATTTATAAAAGGTCTAAGCCGCAAATAATTTTAACGCTGACGTCAGTTTTTATAAAGATTACATACAGACATACATAAGTGGCTATTCACAACCTGGGTAGGTCTTTAGCCGAGTTAAGAATTGATCGCCATGCGCTTCGATCTTCTGCGATTTTTCTCCAATTTCGGATATTCAGATCAGAAAGTTGTTGTTGAACCTGGTCTTTCCAGCGGAGCTTGGGCCGTCCCCTCTTGCGCATACCTTCGGGATCGTACTCAAAAATCTTCTTAGCCGGAGCATCTGCTTCCATTCGCACAACATGTCCTAGCCAGCGCAGTCTTTGTATCTTTACGTGCTTCTCTATATTAATGTCGGCATACAGCTCATACAGTTCATGGTTCATACGATGCCGATAATCTCCGTTGACACAAACCGTTCCATATATTTTACGAAGAATTTTTCTCTCGAAAACACCAAGTACAGCTTCATCTGCCTGTACCCATGCCTCTGCGCTATACAAAAGCACTGGTAGTATAAGTGTCTTGTAGTGTGTTATTTTTGTGTTTCGGGAGAGGGATTTTGATTTGATTTGCCCGCTTAGCACAAAGTAGCATCTATGTGCTAGTATAATTCTTATTTATGGTGGATCCAAGGTACAAAAACTCTTCCACAACCCCGAAGTTAAAGTTACCAACATTCACAGTTCCATCCAATCTAGTAGACTTTCTGTTCGTTAAAACCATTAACTTAGTTTTTGCTTCATTAACTGCCAGACCCTTTTTTTGTGACTCCTTCTCAATACTTGCGAATGCAGCAGTTACGTCTCGCAATGTTCTTCCCACGATATCAATATCATCTTCATATGCGAGGAGCATGTGGCTTTTGGTGAAGATTGTGCCATTTCTATTAACTGCAGCGTCGCGTATCACCTTTTCCAATACGATGTTAAAGAGGTCGCACGATAAACAGTCACCTTGTCTGAATCCCCGTGAGGTGGTAAACGGTTCGGAAAGATCATATCCAATTTTTACTGATGATTTCGTATCAGTTAGAGTCATCTGGCATAGCCTTATCAACTTTGCCGGGATGCCAAATTCAGACATGGCCTGATATACCTTTGCTCGAATCGGGCTGTCAAAAGCGGCCTTGTAATCGACAAACAAATGGTAGGTGTCGATTTGCTTTTCGTGGGGTTTTTCCAGGATTTGGCGTAATGTAAATATTTGGTCTGAGATGGATTTACCAGGTCTAAAACCGCATTGGTAAGGGCCAATTATTTCGTTGACTTTTGGTTTTAGTCGTTCACACAATATTATTGCCAAGATCTTATAAGCGATGGGAAGAAGACTTATCCCCCTATAATTTGCGCAAGCAGATTTATCTCCTTTTTTATGAACGGGACACAGCACACTAAGACCCCAATCGTCGGGCATGCATTCCGTTAGCCAAATAGTACCAATAAGTTGATGCATGCACCTAATCAACTCATCGCCTCCGGCCTTAAATAGCTCTGCAGGCAAACCATCGGCGCCCGCAGCCTTTCAACTCACTTTGGCTGGGCGGCGCACAGTGGGGCCAAATGCATGAAAAGTGGCGATTAATTCATAGAAGTCGTAATTTAAAAAAAAAAATATTTTTTATTAATGGATATTTATAAATACATAAAAAACCAACATTTAAAAAAAAACAGAGTGAAAAACACATTTTTTAACCCTTTATGGGCCATTTTGTGTTCTGTAAAAAATCCTCTTTTTTCAAATTTTTTGCTGTAACTTTGGAACGGTGCGCTATAAATTATTCAATTAAATTGCAAATTAAAGCATACTAAATGTACTTTAAGAAAAAAAAGTAATATTTTTCAAAATAATAAGGAATAAATATTTTATATGTATTTCTATTAGAAAATTTTTAAATTAAAATCATACCTTTTTTCTCGAAATTTTAAAATTTTGCTCAAAAATGAAACATTTGAAAATCTTATTGTTTTTTTATTGATAAATAACCATTAACACACTATTTAAAAAAAATTTAATTAAATTCGGTTATTCTATTTTTTTTTTTTTTTTTGAAAACAACAATTTTTTATTATAATCATTATTACCTTCAATGTTAGTATTTACTTCACATTCAATTTCATAATCATAAATTAATTCGTTACAATAATCTTAATCTTCATCTCCATCTTCATCTTCATCTCCATCTTCATCATTGCTATTTTGATTGATGGGAAGTACAAGCAACTCCAATGCAGATTTTGGCATTAGCTCTTTTTTCTTTTTAGAACTATTGTTCATGCTTGTTATAAACGGATCTGAACTTAAGAGAAATCTATTAAAGATATCTTCCATTGTTTTTTCTCGACTGCATTTACGGGCAAAATTCTCCCTATAACTTTTAAAATCTTTATTTCTGGCTTCCTGAGACTCTTCGGTTAGTTGACCAATTGGCAATGGCGATAATGATATAATTTCAGGCCCATGAATAAAATATTTGTGAAGAGTAGGAGGCATATAGTACCATGGATATTTTTTCACAAATAGCCTGGCAGTGTTATTAGCGAAGTTTGTAAATTTTTCAATGTTGACCTCAATACCACTAGAAACTACAATTAATATTGTGTGCATATTTTTGATCAACTCTAAATCAATATTAGTAATTTCAGCAGATACTTCTGCATTCTTAAAAAAACGTCTTGCAGTATTCCCGTCATTAGAGTTACCAAAACCAGGTTTTGGTTGATCAATGATCAATCCCGTTCTCTTTTTAAATTCGCGTTGAATACGACTTTTAGTTTCAGCAATCATTTTTTTTCTTCGTCACTTCTTGCCTGCCATTTTTGAATTGGAAGTTTATATGCCAAGTGAATAAGACATTCAAAAAATCTTATCCAGCCATGTAGGACAGACAAACCGAACTCCATGAAGTCTACGTTGGAATCTCTAGAAATCATTTGTTCAATATTGTTGAACTCCTTGCTGGTAGCGCCACATATGTAGCACTTTTGTGTGGACTTTGTGTCTGTAATCGCGTTACACACTTTACCGTCAATCATAACGAGAAATAGTTTGTGGTTCACTTATATCTTTCTTTCTCCAACTGATATCACTGTATCGATAAGAGCATTTTTTTCTGTCTCCACTCTTTCTCTTTCTGTTTTAATACTGTTGACCGTTTCTTTCATAAATTCAATTTTTAATGGCCTGCAAAACCTAGTTGAAGACGGTCGAGGATTATGCCAAATGATTTTGTTTTTACAAACTAATTTTAATGGTACAATTGACGTAATAAATACAGAAGAATCAGATGCATTACTGTCATGAAAGGCTTGTTTGTAAGAACTATGCCCTGAACTTCCGTCAAAGCCCCACTTAGTGTACAAAGTAATTTTTTCGATTTCTTCGTTGTCTAACGAATTTAAATCTGCATTTTTAACCGACAAAAGGCGTTCAGTGGTATGATCCAATATTCCTTGTAGGCTAACTTGCGCTGATGTTTCAGAAATTTTCATTTGTTCTCCCTTTGGGTAACATTTTTGCTTAGCTCTTTGGACCAATTTATATGATGGAAATTTCTCAGGTGCAACCTTTCTAATAACATTATATTGGTGGCGACTTAGCTTCGCTTCTACCAAAACGGACAGAGCTTCATCCGGAGTTAACTGCTGTGGTGGTTCCTGTTCTATACTTTTTCGGTATTTTTTGGCTTTTGTTGGAGATGATATTATTTCCTTAACAATTTTCGACTCATCTATTTTTCCAGCAGCTCTCAAGCTCATTTGTGTGGCGTAAGCCAAAACAGGCAAAGAAATTTGATCTCTTATGTCTTTACATTTCTTAACTTTTGTTTTGTCTTTGCACTTCTGGTGGTGGACTGAATGAGATTGAGGCATCCAGCCAATTCTTATTATTTTTTACAAAAATTTCATTCTTTCTATGACATTTTTGCCACCGAATCTCATAGCTATAGCAAAAATTATGAAACCTTGTCATAAAATCTACCATATCCGAAGGGTCGACACGTTTTATTACTTCCCATCTCAAAAGTTTAAATTTATCCTGAAGTGATTTAGGTTCTGCACTCCTTATAAAATTATGCAACTCATGACGAGGAATGAAAATTGTTTTGGGACATGTTCCTAAAATTAATAAGATTTCTATTTGTTTAAAATTTGCAAAAAGTAATTCCTTTAACCCTGTACCGAATAATTTACACTTTCACAACATTTTAAATATGTAACATCACATCACAAAACATTGACAACTAAAACAATAAATAAACGTGTCAGTACCGAATCAATAATACCCTACGGATGGATAGAAATTCTTAAAAATGTATTATCATTATATTAGTAGATTGATATCACCAGCTTAAAACAAAATTAAAACTTTACTCGTATGATGCATGTATATGACCAACAGTTATTATGTAGGACTCAAATAAATGACAATAATAAATAGGGATGGGAGCGTGACCTCCTTCAATTTTTCAAAATAGTGCACTTGTGCCATATACAATTTTCTAATAATTTAAAATTAACAAATGTTTAAGTAAAATTCATTGAAATATCATAAACACATGTAAAATAATTTAATTAGTTTTATTCATAGTAAATAAACCAAACATACGCAATCACGTGAGCATGCGTGAATTAAAGTTACTCACGCCCCCATCTCTAATTAACAACACATTTTTTAGCTACAATAACAACTACTATAACGAAAATAATGACAAAACAAAGTAAAAACAACTTGATGTTTTGTTTTGTTTTTTTTTTTCATATTTGTGGATTTTTAGCATCTTGAGTTATTTCACAAAAACAAGCATAACTCAAAAATCGCAAAAAAATATTTTGGGGTTTATTAGTTGAGATCTGATATTATAACACTATATAGACGATTTTACGCAAGCTCACGAACAAAGTTGTTGAAACTCCATATATAAATCAAAAAAAAACCCATTTTTGGGCTAATTTTATTTTATTAACATTTAATATTTTTAAAACATTTATTTAAACAAAAAAACATGTACTATATAGTAAACTACCTGAAGTTGACGGTTCCATTATAAAAATTTAACTTTTAGAAGTATTAATAGAAAAAATTATCAATTGAAATATCAAAATTTTCACTTTTTTTCAATATGCACAAAAAAATAACTATTATTCAACTTTAAGTGCTCACTTCAACTAAAGCAAACAACTTAAAAGTATAATTTTTGCAATTAGTGATGCAGAATTTTATCCACTTTCACCCGGTACCAAACACGATCATGAATTTTAAAGTTCATATTTTGAATTAATCGCCACTTTTCATTCATTTGGCCCCAATGTGCGGCGTACATTCGACACCGTCATCGCAGATTGGATCGGGCGTATCTTCGCTGCCGCTTTTCTCAGATACCAGCAACTGGGAGAAATGTTCTCTACATATTTTCAGCACACTCGCCCTATCCAGCACCAGGTTTCCATGTTGATCTTTGCTGGAGGTAATGCAAGTACCAAAGCCCTCTGTCTGGTGTTTAACTTTCTGATAAAACTTTCGGGCTTCATTACGCGTCCTACACATCTCGATTTCTTCGCACTTGAGCCTTTCCATTTCCTTTTTCTTCTTTCGAAATAGGCGTTTTTCCTCTCTCCTTTTCTCTCGGTATCTCTGTCGAGCACCTCGCGTTGCTACTGTTTCGAGTGTTGCCAAATATGCTGCATTTTTTGCTCAGTAGCGTTGCGACACTCTTGGTCATACCATGGGTTCTTCGGAACTGGTCCCTGATATCCAAGTACGTCTTGTGCAGCGTTTTCCAAGGAGTGGGCGATGTGATGCCATTGAATTATTAATAAAAAATAAATATCAAATAGATGTCGCACCTGAAATATTCGAACTGTCCGTGTAGGGTATCAAAGATTCGTTACAGCCGAATATAGCAGTATATGTTGTTTTAATTAATATAAAAAAAAAACTTTTTTATTTTAATTTTCAATATTATATTATTATATTATATGTAAGATGAGATGAAGCCACTGTTTATTGTTGATGTTGTTTTGTTTAAGCTTTGATATTATTACAAGTAGAACTGTTGCTATAATTCTTATACGTTTAACAGTTTTATTTGGTTTAATATATTTAGTTTTTCTAAAATCTTTATGGATGAAGTTTCCTGATAATTTGGCCTAAGCAACCAGTGAAATGCGCATAGGAATAGCTTATCCCATCAACAATAAATTTCAAGTGTTTTTATCAATGATAAAAACTGGGAATTGAGCACGAATAACAAAATCTTTTGAAAATTGAAATACAAACAAATGAAAATTTGGGAATACAAAATTTAAATTTTCAAAAGATTTTGTTATTCGTGCTTAATTCCCAGTTTTTATTATTGATAAAAACACTTGAAATTTATTGTTGATGGGATAAGCTATTCCTATGCGCATTTCACTGGTTGCTTAGGCCAGATCATCAGGAAACTTCATCCATAAAGATTTTAGAAAAACTAAAGATATTAAACCAAATAAAACTGTTAAACGTATAAGAATTATAGCAACAGTTCTACTTGTAACAATATCAAAGCTTAAACAAAACAACATCAACAATAAACAGTGGCTTCATCTCATCTTACATTCCCCACTACAATTAGTTGAAATTGTCTCAACATTAATTGTAGTTGTAAGTAGGTTAAGAAAAACAAAATAAAAACAACAACAACTTACAAAAGATGTTGTCAATTAAGTGTTTTTTAGGCCGTGCACCCGCCTGTTTCAAGTGTTTTTATCAATAATAAAAACTGGGAATTAAGCACGAATAACAAAATCTTTTGAAAATTTAAATTTTGTATTCCCAAAAATTTAAATTACTTTTTGATAATTTTCAATATTTTTATTTATGGACCCAATATTTCGAGGGAACTCCGTTGCTCATCTTCAGGGGATCTAATCAAGGCAGTAAATAAACCTCTAGAACAAAAAACATCACTTTCAGCCCACTGTGCATTGAATGGACATCAACCAGGTTTTGAAAATGTGGAAGTATTAGTACAAGAGAATAATAATAAACTTAGCAGAAGAGAAGAAATTAAACTACAATAGAGACACTGAGAACGTAGCTCAGATTTTTAAACACTCCATAAATATAAATATAATTCACTATCAAAACGACAGCTGCAATCCAAACTTACAGTGCAGTGAGAATAAAACTTTTAGATTAGGTTTTTGTATTAATAAGTATGTTTTTATTGTTATTTGTAATTAAATGTTTTTGTGTTTTTCCTGTACAATAAAATTTGTTACCATACATTTTTGATTAAATCCCCTGAAGATGAGTTGCCTCGAAATATAAAAATATTGAAAATGAAAATTAAAATTATTTTTTAATTTATAATAAATGACCTCAAGCCAATCCAAATATAAACCACAACAACAACAAAAGGTCAACAATAAATACTGTAAACAATAAAAAATATCTTTAATTAAAAAATTATATTTAAAATTTTAAGTTTTTATAATTTTTAGTAATCCATATAATCATTTTGGCAACAGGTGCACAATCAACAAATTGTTAGCTTGATGCTATGAATTCGGTATAAATTTGGTGTTTAGAGACAATATTTAATTTATTCTGTATATTTTTTAACCTGAATTTTTATTTTGCTCTTTCTTTGTTTTGATTTGATTTTGAGCGGCATGTTTTAAATTGAAACAGCAAGGTTCACTCTCAAAATTTGCTATGGCAAATCATGTTGTTTCAAGCGTGATGAGGGCGCGAAACATGAATGTGAGAGCGAAACACGAATATTGCTGTCCGTGTGATTTGTGATTTGTTCATTTCAATAATATTGTAATTCTACTATTGTGTTTTGAATTTCATAAGAAAATAAACAAAAAATTTTTTGTAAGCTTTTTCCTTTCCACTCTTTGCTTTTCACGATGTGGCTTATTGTATAGACGTAAATTTGTTTCATTGTGATGTAAATCATTGTATTTCTTATTGAATAGCAAAATACTAATTGACGTTAAGTAAGTTTCATAGCAATGTATAATATGTAGAATTGTGTTAGTGAAAAACAACAATTAACTAAAAAAAATTGGAATTGTTGCGTTTTGTTATGGATCTCCCCAAATAATTTGACAGTATGTACATATATAAAAAATATTTGTGTTGGTTCCATATACACAGAAAAAATAAAAAACCAACTTCAATTAACGTAATTGTTAGAAATATGTACTATTAATTAAATTCCGTACTGATTTTCCGCCAGCATACAAATTGATCATATCAATTAACACATTTGTGAGTTTAAGCTTTTCTTGCTGTTCAGTTTCAATCAATAGGTTTAATTGAAATATGACCACCAGCAAAAGAGGCTATATAAAACGTAAACACAAATCAACATATTTTTTTTAATCAACACAATTAATTGAAACAATTATAAAATTGTTTGAAACTTTAAAATATTTTAAAGTTTGTTTGCATGTTTTTATATTTGCAAATATAGACACAAACATTACAATTTTTATTTTCAATTAAGGCAAATTAATTGGAACAATTAAAAATATTGTTTGAATTGAAACATTTTTGGTGAACATTTTTTCTGTGTAGGAAATATGCAAAAGCTTTATATTTTGTGAACAGTTTTTCAGAATTTGCCAAAGAGCTACTAAAAGAATGCAAAACCTTCATTTACCACTAATTATCCTTTGGAAAAGCATTGCTTAACAATACAAATACTTATTTCTATAACAATTTCTTTAAAATAAAGTAAAACCAAATTAAATTAAATTAAATTGAATTACCGTTCACCTCTTGCTATAATTTTAAGTAAACAAAAGACGATCTTGATCCCTAAAACCCACTGTTTTTCGTATGGCTTATATCACAAAAAAAAACATTTCTCTTTTATGATTCTTCTTGTCAACACAATGCCTTCCCGGCTCTTTTAAACAAAGCAAAAAAAAAACAGAAACAAAGAGACTTAAAAACCCTTAACTTCCTTGGATTTTTATTTTCCGGTAGTTTTCCCAAACAACAATAACCATCATCATTTTATGGTTCGTTTCTGTTCCACACAACCGTATAATTTCTTTCTCTCATGCATTTATTCTTTATCTGTCTTTCTCTTCGCCCCTTTTGTTTATTTTTTCAGAACCATATGCAAGATAAAGTAGTAAATAAACAGATACTTATTTACTTTCAACGAACAGTGGGTAGGGTAATAATAGCAATAACTCTTCCAGAAAATGGCAGTAGTCTTGTTAAAGTTTATTTTGGTACAATTTTCTTTCTTCATAAAAAATAAATAGCCTAAAAGCACACAACATAGATTTGCATGTAGTAACATGTATGCACACAAACGCATATTAAGTGTACAGTCAAAGTGCACGCACTAGTTTGTGCAATTTTCTTTATTTTTATTAAGACGAACAAGGAATTCATACCAAGAGCCCCATTAACTAGTATATTGTTAATTCGTTAGCAGACTTTAGAATATTTTTCTTCATTTACAATTATTCCAGCTCCCTGTACAGAATTTTCATACTTCCGTTTCCTTTTATAATTGAGTTAAAAGCAAATACAGTTTTAGAGCAACCATTTTTTGCCCTACTAACTGGAATGCTAGCAAGAATCTATTAAAATTTATAATTGAAAAATTTTTAATAAACAATTTTGTGGCCAGGGAGAAAATTCTGGTACTCTTGATGAATACTTTTTCGATTCGAAAGCAGTTTTATTTCTAATTCTTATAGTGGACACTGAACGAATCGAAATTATTTGATCTGTGCTGTTAAGCATTTATTTGAGCTTTCTCAACACTGAAAAAATAATTTCGATTCGGTAAAAGTATTCGATCACGACTGCCAGTACACTCACAATATTATTACAGTAACGGACTGTAGTTTATTTAAGAAATATTCCGTTCAGTCATTTTTAAATAAATAAACATTTAAAATTCCAAGCAAATTTATTTTTAACTGATTCTAACAGTTATTCAAAAAACTAAGTGCATATTAATACGGATTTTCAGTTGCAGTTAATTTTGTCCGTTGATTAAGTTAAATTCTTCTTTATGTAAAATTAAATGAAAATGTAATTTAAAGCAACGAAAAGTTCATTTAATTTTTACTGTCAAAAATTCAACCGCGAATTCCGTAAAAAAAAATCAATATTCAGTTATCTTTTATAAATTAATTGTCAAAAAATTAACTACTTATTCCGTAAAAACAAATAAATATGCAGTTATTTTATAAAATTTTACTGTCAAAAATTCAACACCATATTCAGTAAAAACAATTAAATTTTCAGTTATTTTATATAACTTTACTACCAAAAATTAATTTTTACTTATCTATAAAAAATGAATTGCTTGTTTTGTGTAAGCAATACCCATTTTCTATTTGTTTAAATAATTTAGTTAAATACCAACATCAAATTTTAAAAGTAAAATAATTGCGAAGCCATATCGGTCATGCTGCTGGTGTCTTATAATTGAGAGTTCTTCTGTAAACAACGTGGTCAGTACAACAAAAGTAAAACAAACGTGTGTAACTGGGTAAGTAAATAAAAATATTCTCCGTCTCTCGCTTATATGAAAAACAAGCGGACAGGTGTCTGTCTGGAATTTTTTAGAAATTCGGATCTTTTGTGGAGTAAACGAAAATTTAATAAAATAACTGAATATTTAATTGTTTTTACTGAATATGGGGTCAATTTGACAGTAAAAAATTGACAGTTAAATTTTAATAAATAACTGAATATTTAATCGTTTTTACTGAATATGGTGTTGAATTTTTGACAGTAAAATTTTACAAAATAACTGAATATTTATTTGATTTTACGGAATATGGTGTTGAATTTTTGACAGTAAAAATTAAATGAACTTTGTGTTAAAAATAAATGACAAATAGGTAGACCGGTTTTTAATTGAACTTTCATTTATTTTATATTACAATTTCAGTTAATTTTACGTACAGAATATTGTGAGTGTATTAGCCCCCAGTTATTTTTTGTTGAAGGATATCGGTAGTCAAGTTTTTTAAATTATAATTTTTGTCTTTAAGGAGTATTGCTGAAAATTTTAACTGACCATCATAAGATTCTCTGTATAATAATCAGTGTTGCCAAAACTTGGTGACCAAAAATGGCTAAATTTTCAAATAGGCTAAAAATGGCTTAAAGCTTTCTTAAATAAAAACACATTAAAATTCACTTACAAAGCAAAAATAATTCATTTAAAGTTATTTACGATGAAATTGTAAATTAATATCAATAAGTAAATTAATATTTTGATAGATATTTAAAAAATTTAATCATCGATAAATTAGATGTCGTTATTGTTCATCTCATAGGAATCACTAGAGCCTATTAGTTTTTACTAATTTGAAGGTTAATCATAATCACGACAACATTTACAAAACATTTTCAGTTCAGATCTATAATAAAAAACAAGTAAGAAAGTAAAGTCGTTCAATGCCAACTATATGAAACCGTACACCACATTAGAACCTGTGTACCAAATTTTATTAAATTATCTGCAAATTTGCGATCTGTACTTTGAACACAAGTAATTATGAGTCTATCGGAATACGTAAAACTGGGCTTAGGACCAATATTTTAAGGTGTTACAAACATCAGCACAAATGCATAGTACTCTCTACACTATTGTGGTGTTGGTATAAATATTTTATTGTTATGGTAAAAATATTTACCCTATTAATAAAATCGAATTAACGGTTGACAAATGTAACCTTTTTGTCAAATTATTTTTTAACGGTGTTAACTCGGCAAAATACCCTCTATACTTAAGCATTAGACCAGGGAAGTGAGAGCAACTTTACAGTTAATTCTGATATTTCTAATAAAAATGTTGTTGCCGCCTGCATCTCTTTATTGAAATACTTGCAACCAGAAAGAAACACCGATGTTTGTTTTGATCCATTTTATAAATTTAGTATTGGAATACAGTTCCTTTATTTTGAAAGATATTTCATCGTCATAGTTTATAGCGATTTTCAATGTTTGTAAAAGTTGTGATTTATATTATAGGCGTTTTAATTGTTAAAAATGTTTATTTTACTTTTATAAAATTTTATAATAAAATAAAAAATATTCTTTAAAAAAAAACAAGGCAAACAAAATTTTATGGCTAAGCAAGTTGAAAAATGGCTAATGGCTAAACTCATTTTGAGGTTTAAAAATGGCTAAATCTAGCAACTAAATGGCTAAAATGGCAACACGGATAATAATTAATAATTTTGCATACAATTCTTTTAATATTGTACAAAGTGTTTTAATGCCATATGGAGTCCATGTAAAAAGTCAGGATTTTGAATATAAACATCGATATATAAAGCAGACTCTTAACTACTATTTTCTCATAGTTATCGTTTATTACAAAATTCATGTACAGAAGAATTTCTTTTTACGTTTTCAGTCTACAAAAGTGTTTTTTTAACACAAGCTGGGCATTGGTAAATATTGCACTTTTACTCTGCCGACGTTTTCGCCATAATGCTAGGAACACAACTAGGACGAACGACGAATTTCGTCCAGCACGACGAATTATTCGGAAGAAATTCGCTGTATAAATTCGGCGTATGAAACACAATAACGACGAAAAAACAAAATGGATATAAAATATTTTGTATAAACAAGAAATAGTGGTACCATATGAACAAAAAATACTTCAGAAACAAAACATTAAGAACAACTAACTAAAATACTTTTTTATTGTCAATTTTTTTTACAATTTGTATTTTAAATTATATTCAGTTAAAATTTTACAATTTCTAAAGTAAAAAGTAACTTTATTTACTAAAACACTTACCATTTTCAAACAATATGGCTACCCGGTACTGATTTGTTCGTCGTTCGCCGGCGTAAGAATTAGAATTAAATCTATTTAAAGTTTGCAACGTCCGGCGAATTTTCGTCGGCGCCCTGATTGTGTGCATTTTCATATACACAAACATTTTTTATTTTTGGCGACGAATATTCGCGGCCAAAAATTCGTCGTTCGTCCCAGTTGTGTTCCTAGCATAAGTTTGTAATATCTTTTGAATTTCTATAATATTGATCTAAGACTCTATAAAATGTATAAATACATATAGCATGAATCCTTATAATAGGCGGAGTTGATTTGACAGTGTCTGTCTGTCCGTCCGTTTGTCTATCCGTGTCTCTTTATATTAATGTCATATATACTTCGTTAAAGTTCGGTATTGAAATGCAATAAAATCTGCCCATAAAAGACTGAACTAAAATCAAAATACCACCACTGGCTCTAAAATGTACACAAAAATCTCAATATTTTACCCACAAACCTTTACATTTTTCCCTTCCACCTTAGATACACTTGGTAGAATACATTTAGAAAATCGGTTCATAAATAACCGAGTTATAGACAAATAACTGTTTTATTCTTCCCATAATAATGATTTTGGCACAATAGCGCTAGTACAATATAAACTAGGATATTTCTTTATTCAAAAAGTATTAAATTTAAAGAAATATGAAATGGGCCCATTATTTCGCCTGGCCTCTATGAAATTGAACTCCCGCATTTAAGCGTTTCGTACGATTTTTAATATCATGGTGAAAGATAGAAAAGATAGATAGCATTATACACAGGAGAATCAAGATGAAGCTAATAGATTTCGTTTTAAAAGTTGTCGTAAATAATGTTGAGTTTCAAGTTGTGATGATGACCTTTAGATCAAAAAGTTTACATATCAAAATAAAAAATGTAATTAAACAAAGATCCTGTGATTTTGGAAACAAAATTGATAAAAGGCTTTATGATCTTTACATTTATGAAGTTGGTTCTTGTTCTCTTGTGAGAGTGACTAAAACCGAAAATACATGTTTGGCTGTGAAAATTTTCCGTGACCGTGAGTCAAAAAAGACACACGCACTTGAGTGAGTAAATATATACTCATCGTGAGTGCGTGTGGCCGAAAGACATAATTTTAATTTTTGCAACATTGGCGCTAGTTGTGCCATTTGTCCCATTTATTACAAGACTGGAATTTGTGTTACCTAAGTTTAATGTTACTACTGTAAGAAATTTCAGTAGTCGGCGTTAACTCTTTGTATATTTTTCCCATCTTTATATGGGAACAACTGAGACCTCATCTAAACGCTTTAATTAAATTAATTTAAATGCGAAAATATCTGTACACATGAAAATAGCTATTTAGGTAATATTCTGCACAAAGAACTCTTATATACATTTTAATATCATAGAGTAACTTTGTTTTGATGGGTCGATGACTGTCCATGGGCGCTTAATAGGTACACTGGGGGAAATTTTCTCTATAAAAGATTATTAAGGGTATCAAATGGTCTCGCTTGACCGAGTCTTACTTATTTTAGTGTATATAATAACCAGTATTAAATTAAATAACTAAACATTAACAGTAGTTTTTTTCTATTATGTAGCAGTCATGAATCATTAAACATCCGCCGGTTTGGCGCAAGTAAAATATGCTTAAAGTATGTACGTAAGAATATCTCGACCATCAAGGCATTTTATTTTTTCTTTGAAAAAAAACCATCATTAATACCCCATTATTTTTCCTGATACAGCTTTCTTTGTATGTGTATTTAAAGATCATAGCCAAAAAAAAAGGAAATTTTTTTATATTTTTTTGCATTCATTTAAATAAAATGAGACTTTTTTTGTACCTCATAATATGCAATACGTAGGAGCACGAACTCTTCTGAGTGCTAATTTTAATAATTTCATTTATAAATTTTGCAGACTGAAAAAGGAAGAGATGAATCATAATTAAACCAAAATAAATGTTGTTGAATCGGCTTTTCTAAAAAATTAATAATAATGTTTGCGTAGTTTATAGGCAAACGGAAAGTATATCCTGGCCTTTCAGCTTGTGTAGTTTATGTGGCCCTTAAATAAGTTTGAGCATTGACAACCGTTTGTATACAAAATTGGTTAAACGTAGAAGTTGTCTTAAGTTTTAGTCGCAAACATACTTTAGTACTTGGTAAAGTATTTTTTTTCTTAAAAAAAGCCTTATGTGGTGTTTTCAAAAAAACTGAGTACTCTTTATATAAATTTTACTAAACGTTCAATCACTTGTGTTGCGAAAACAGCACATAACTCAGCTTTAATAAAAAATTTATGAATTGAAATTTGAACCCATTCCAAAAAATTCTTTTTTCTCCGTTTCTGGCCAAGGTTTAATTGGTACCTCTGTAGGTGGGTATTACTACATAAAATTTCAATAATGTTTAAGGCCAAGGCCACGCAATGAGAAGCAAAGCGGAGAGCGACAGAGCGGCGAGCGGCAAAAATTATAAACGTATGAAATACTACTAAAGTGGTCACGTAATCAGCGACATGTAAGTGGCATTTCTGAGCGGCTAAGCGCCACCGCTCAGGAATAAAACTTGTTCTAATTTATAGTTGTTTTCTAAGGGACAAAAGATAAACATGGCAAAAGTGAATGTGGTGCTTATAATTTTATCTGTACAAAACTGACCGCTATTATGGCCAGACAGATTAGATTAAATTTTTGCAAAAGCAAATCAAAGGACTTCACAGACATACGGCAGCATTGTTAAAATCTGTCTGAAAATTTTCGTAGATTTGTATACAAGTGGTTAAATTCGCCGTAATTTCGCCTTGCTTGATTTTTAGGATTAACACGAAACCTTCTTTTTTTTCTTAAAAGCATTTAAATCTTATAAATATGAATAAAAATAATTCCGATTCGTTCAGTATTGACTGAAATAATGAGATATTAAATTGATCTAATATCGGGAAATTACTCGATCACGACTGCCGGAATCAATCAGGCCCCTGGGCTACAATATACTTTCCTTAAAAGTTTTTTATTTTTTTATTAATTAACTTTTGTTAATTACATAATAAGCAGCTTAAAAATTAAAAAAAATAAATAAGTAAATAAATTAAACCTAAATGCCTTAAATCGAAATTTAAATACAATTTGAATGAAAATTTCGATCGATATCGATAGCCGTAATTTGGCCCATGTATTCATGAAAATACTTAAAATTTATTTAAGGCTTACAAAACAAATTATTTATGAACATTTTTCTTAAGAAAAGTTTGTTAAATTTAACAATTACTTATGAATACAGGGGAAAATCTGCACCAAATCACACTTTCCATGACCATTTTAAATTTAATTTAACTAGCTTTTGAACTTACTACACGAACAATACATTCAAACTTAAAGTTCGGTAACATTTAACAAATGCAATAAAATGGAGATACTCAACAAATGTACATGAAAATTTTACTTATTTTTTTAACGCATCTAGCGAAATCAGGACACCTGCCCAGCAAAAAGTTTTAAATAAGGTAATCGAGTTTGGAATCAAGCATTTTTGGAGGAATGACTTCTCAACTAGATTACCATATTAATTATTTTTACAAGGCATGAGACTAAAATAACTAGTTATTAAGAATTGATTATATTTTAAACATTTTTTTATTATATTAGAAGTACTTCTTTTGTTTTTTATGTAATCAGTTCCATTTTAAAATGTGGTCACTAATTCCTAATGTCAGTTTTAGAAGTACTTCTTTTGTTTTTTATGTAATCAGTTCCATTTTAAAATGTGGTCACTAATGCCTAATGTCAGTTTTAGAACTATTTATTTTGAATAAAACTGAAGTACTTCTTTTATAAAAATAGTAAGTACTTCCCAAAATAAATATAAACATTAATAATTTTATTTTTTTAAAAAGTACTTTTATTGAATACATTGTATTTCTTATATTACACTTTCTATGCAATTTTTTAATTTAACTTATAAAACAAATAAAATGTGTATGGAATTCATTAAATTTATATACGTAAATCTTATACATACATTTGTACTTTAAGGGTATTTTTAAACAAATTATTTAAATTAAGTTGTTTTGAACACATAAAAATATAATTAAAAAGAAGTTTTTCAATCAGAAGTTTCAGATTCGTTTATACTCTCTTTTTTTCTTTTTAAACAAAAAATTCTAGCTCCGTTGTTATTTCTGATGATATTGCCACTGAAAAACAAGAATAAATATTAAGTTAACAAATCTGCATAAATGTTTACTAAAACAAAGTATGTACTGACAAAATATAACATTCATTGTTGCTTTGTAATCTATCAGCCTTTTTTTGCCTTGAATGCCTCTTATATTGTATTCAAGTAATAATTCGGTTGAAAAAACATTACAAATGCCTTTCTGTAAACTTCTTTTTCCCAAAACTCGTCGTACAGAAGAAACCTATTTGAAATAAAAAAAAATAATAATAAATACACTAACATTAATTTCTTTAGGGCCATTATTACAACTTGCCAATAGTTAAAAGTCGGATTTTGTCGGACCGATAAATAGCTTTGCATTATAAAACCTTCATTTATTATGTTTTCATCTATTAAATATTATTATTATTGAAAATAACAGCAATAAAAAATGGAAGTTGTAATAATGCAAAGCTATTTATCGGTCCAACAAAATCCGACTTTTAACTATTGGCAAGTTGTAATAATGGCCCTTAGAAATACCTATTACTATTTCACTTTTATTTTCATCGTTGATCAAACTTTCAAACTCGTTAAGGTTTTTTTCTGATAAAATTGAGACTTACTTGACATTTTTTCACTTGTCTAAAATTTATTAAAAAAACACTGTACTTCTTTTTGACTAACACGCGTCTGTTTCAGTAAACGTACAATTTAAAATGATTTCTTAAAGCTAAATTGGAATTTTTGCATGCGTATATACATAAAATATTTCAAAGCAATAACGGTACACTTTTTTGTGTTTCATTTACGTACACATTTTAGTCTCATTTTTTACACTCAACATTTAAACAAAATAACTAGGCAATCCGATTACCTTGTAAGAAAGTTTTAACAAAATTGTTATTTAGAATTTTAAACTCAATTACAACTTAAAAAAATATTTCAATATGTAATCGAGTTGCTATAAGTTTGTTTTTATTTAAAGTTAATTCTCCGTAGTACAACTGATTGTTTTTGTAAATGCAATACCAAACTCTCTCTCTCTCTCTTTGTTATGCTTTGTATTTGATCACTGTTTTTGAAAAAAAAATATAACAATACCTAACTCGATTACATTTTAGACGATTTTTCTGAAATTGCAAATTAGTTTAAAGTATAGGTATATAATTTTTAATATTTTTAATCAGGCTTAAGTTCATCAAATTTAATTTTCATTAAATTATATTAATGAAGAAAGGAATTTTACATATGTACCTATTATTTAATTTAAAAATCTTAAATTAAAAAACAGTTTTTAACTCTAAATATTTATTACAATTTCTTTTTAATTTTTCTTAAATTAAAAAAAAAAATAAGAAATATTTCTATGATAGGGAACTAGTTATATATTGCACATTATTTTACAAAATGTAAGTAATTCATTTTTTTGTACAAAATAATAAAGTAGGTAATGTAGAAACATATGCAGTTTCATTTTGATAATCACTTTCTAAGTAACAATTTTCAGTTATTCTTATATAATTTAAAGAAGTAGTTATTTTGTTACTTCCTATTTTAATGATGTATTATAATGCGTTTGGTAATCGAATAATCTAACATGGCAACCAAATAAGTAAGTCATTATGTGGCAAGTCGTTCTTTTGGTAATCTGTAATTTTTTGCTGGGTGGTAACGACTGTCCTCGCAGATTATGTATGATGCGTAAATTTCACTAATGGTGTTTTCTTTTCTACAAAAAAATGTGCCTTTGTTTTTTAAAAAACATGCAATTTGGTGTCTGTTTCTTAAAAATTTTGCTCCCGAAAAGCATGAGTTTTTTAGAATAAATCAAGCCACCCTTTTCGGGAGCAAAATTTTTAAGAAAAAGACACCAAATTGAATTTTTTTTAAAAAAAGGCACATTTTTTTGTAGAAAAGAAAACAGTATAAGTGTGACATGGGGATTATTAAAACCAACTAAAGGTACACCACTCGTGGGATGACTAAGGATCAGTTAGTATATAATTGCACAACTAAGGTACGGGTACACTGAACCAAGAAGAGTTCATAATATTAACGCACAGTGATTATTAAAATAGTTTTCGTTGGCTCAATGATTGAATCGTTAATATAATGAAAAATAAAATTATCCAGGTATTGAAATTAAAGTACTGTTCATTGACACAATGAATATGCATTTATTAAATTTTTCATATAAAATGTACATTAAAGTAAATAAAATGTTCTTTGAGGTAACGAAGCATTTATTAAGTCTTGTTAGCACAAATGCCCATTTATTTTATAAACTCGAACGTTAACATTAATGAAGTGTTCGTTGGCCTGTGAAACCGAACTCGTTCGTTAAAATGTATATAGTGTCCGTTCAGTATACGAAACCTTAATAAAATGTTATCTCCCAAGGCATACAATTTTCATTTGACATGTCGGCTCAACGAAATCGTACTTTGGAGTCAAAAAAGTTCAATGGGGGTAACGAAACGTTTGTTAAATTGGTCTTTAAAAAGGTGTTAGTTTAGCATTTGTTGGCTTTTATTGTTATTATTCTATTCGAACTGGTTCTTCTTAATACATTATCCAAACAAATACAAAAATTCAGTGTTAAATTAAAAATATTGTCCAGTCTGTAAGCAAAAAAGGATATTTGTGAGTAAATTTCGATTCATAAAAATTATTTTATATATGTGTAAAATAAAATGAAGTGCGGTGGATTTGCTGATAGTTATTTTAGATCAGCTTCTAGTGGTTCATTGACGTCCAAATTAACAAAGGAACGACCAAGTTCCGTTGAAAACCAAACGAGTCTACCATTAAATTTAATTTTTAAAGATCTTTGTAAAAATTATAAATAAACTATATGTATGTACATATATATCATGATATGTATATACAATGTTTATTATACATACATACATAAATATGTACACATATAAATTTTAAATTTTAAAAATTTTTTGTTGAATAGGAAAAATATAAGATAAAATATAAATAAACACATTTGAATTATGAGTCTTTTTAATTTTATAGGGGGTTACAGTTGTAAATTATGGTGGGTATAATTTTGCGAGGGGAAATTTAAAAAAAATAGTTCATTGAGGAGACAATGTTCTGTATATGTTGACTCTACTATGTAATTTGTAAAACAAAATTTTTCGTTAAATTAACGTAAATGTTCACTTAGTTAACGAAAAAGATTATTGATTTGAAAAATTCTTTCATTACATTTTAATTGTAAGTTTATGATCATTTTTCGTTATATCAATAAACAGTTCATTAATTATTAAATTAAAATCGTTTAAAGAACGGTCATTCATGGTTACAACGAACAAATTCATTGGATGAAAATTAATAAATTTTTATTTGCTAAACATACATTTTCGTTGTCTCCACGTACCTTTTTGGTTCAGTGCAGTATGTCAATATTGTTACTGTCCACGTTGAACTAAAAATCACGGCGTTCCTTAGAAAGAGCAGCAGATTTACCATCTCCATCACTGCGCCCACCTGTTTTGTATGGTAATTGTAATGTAGCTAAGGTGCCCGTATAATCATGCGACCAGAAGGTTTGAATTAGTACACTTATAAAATTATTACAGTAACTGATTATGGGTTATTAAATTCGTTTTCCGTACTGTTAAAATTGAATAAAAATATAGTTATTTTACGAATAATTTTATTTTTCAACATTTGTGTTTGTTACTCAAAAAAAAAATTACCAAAAAATAATGTTTTTCCGTATTTATTTTGTTATGTAGTTTGATTTTTTCGGTTAAAATATATTTTTTAAAAGTGAAAACTATTCAATTTTACGGATTATGCTGTTTAATAAAAAAAAAAATTAAAAATGAATGTAAAAATCATTTGTTTTCAATGAAATGTAAATGATCCGTTTTTTAAATGAATTTTAAGTTGTTTCAAATGAATTTTCGTTTAAATTTAACTACATAATTTTTTGAGTGTAATAAATTTATGTATCTTATTCTACAATGCAGCATAGTGATCACCATGGAATGCTTACCATTGAGGCGCAACGTTAAAGAAATTAAAGGTTGCTCGCTGTTATTTGTCATTTATTAAGGCCGCTTTTGCTTGCAGCCAAATGACAACGAGAATCGAGAAACAAAACAATGTAATATTGTCGAAAAGATGTTTATTGCCGAAGCTGCGATTGTTGTGTATATAGGTGATTAATATTCACATCCTTAAAATATATAGTTTTGCTAAAATTTAAGCACTTAATGAATTTTTGAAAATGTATAGGTACATCCCTGCAACAATGCATGTTGAACGAAAAACGTACGCAGCACCGTTTCGTCGTCAAAGAGGCGCATTATTTTCAAAACACGACAATCAGTAATGCTGAAACCAACACGGTTCATTTTAGCTGCCATGGATGCCTGGTCATCTGTCATAATTGGACATTTTTCATGCACTTGTTCAACAATATACAAACATGGCCGGTTGTTCGCAAATTAATTTTTGAAACTCGTTCTCCTCCAACCTGCCACAAAAACTATTTGTAGTGCAAGCAACGTGGACGCATTGTGCTTGTTTTCTTGTTCACTTTAAGGATATTACTAAATTTTTTACTATTGTTTCTGTTGGATGATGTGCCATTGTTCTCCTCTGTTGCATTGGCAAATGACTTTAAACAATGTAAGTCTATAGTTGCACCATGTTGTATTTGTAATTGGCCACGTGCATTGGGTAGGTAAAATCGTTTTGTTTCTGGTTTTATATACATATAGTAGTTGTAGAGTATTTTTTTTGGTATATCCTGCTGCTTGTGCAATAACCAAGGAGGTCCTTATTAAGGGAAAAAGAAAAATAATTTTATAAAGGTGTAAGGTGTTATTTTAATTTAAATGGCTTCAATTGTTTTTAATACCACAAATATAACAAGTTCGAAAAATGTTTACTATTAACTGGCTGCTTAACGATTTCGAACGTCAACGTTCGCATAGAAAATTACATTTAAAACAGAAACAAAATTCTAAAATTTGTGTTTGTTTTTAATGTAATTTTTTATACGAACGTAAACGTTCGAAATCGATGGACAGGCTGTAAATCAATATCTTTTTTTTAAATTTAACTGGCATATCAGCACAACTATAAAAATAATAAAATTTTTGAAAATCGATCAACAATTTCATCTCGTTCTTAGATAAAATTAAAGGTAGTTATGACACTTAAATACAATTCGGTACCATCAAGTCTAATTATTAAGAAATAACGAAACCCAATTGATAAGTGATCGGACTATAGTAACCCAACAAAAAGCATTATTTGCGTGAAGTTTTGCCCAAGTTCTTTAACTTAAAAAACTCCTGCTAAAATATATCGATTGCTCACCGAAACTAATCCTGAATTCAATTTTTTTTTTAAATTCCCTAAACTTAGCTTATTCATTTATTCATTAATTCAAAAAAGCAAAAGATGCAATAATGGTGATTTCACCTCGAAAAAGAATAATAACCAGTGCCAATGTTCTGTAACTCCCGCGTCGAGAAACTTTTGGATTGAAACGTGAGAAATGAAGCAAAAATTCTATAAATTGAAACAAACAACTGTTCTTCTTACTTAACTGCGTCTGTTACATTTTTCGCGAATATTAGCTGTCACGTGAGGATATTACTTGCCAATTTACAGAAAAAGTGTTTCTGAAAAATTATTGTGAGAAAGTGTCCGCTTTAAACCTTCAAATAAACGAATTTTTCAACCCATTTTGTAAACAACAAACTTTAAAGTCGCACTTTACAATATTTGGTAAAGCCGACGCACAGCGAGGTGAAATCTCAAAAAATGAATATTAATTAAACTACTTATCCAATTTTAAAAATTCTTTCACTATTAGAATGCTACGTTATCACTGAGTGATATAGGCTACACATCTTTTGGAAAAGTGGGCGGAGCCAGTCCTCCCTATTAAAAATCGCTCTAGCGGCCATAGTAATAGACCGATTGTCACGAAACTTTCCCAATGTTGTACTGTTGACCTGCTAATAGTCCTTGGATATACTTGGCTATGATTGGATAAAGGGGCGTGGCACCGCCCATATAACCTGATACTTAGAACGGATATATCTCATGAACTATCAGAGGTATGAAGATGAGATTTGGTATATATGTTGATCGTACAGTATGAATTACATCCAAGGTGGAATAGGGCGGTGCCACGCCCCTTTTTTAAAAATAGCTCTGGTTCAGTCGGATTTTTTTTTGAAGTAATATTATTTTTAATATAATAACGTAGACGAAAGGGGGATTATTGTTTCACATATGTTACTAAATTCGGGACACAAAGCAGATATTAAAATTCTTCGATCGTGTACGGTGAGCGTTTTGTTCAAAAATATAAATAGTTTGTATATATTTATTATAAGGCATGTGTTTCCGATCTGTTATTTAAAAAAAATATGCCCGTTGTCATCTGCATCATGATATCTGCCTTCTGGTGCCACGTTCGTCAAAACTGAAGGCGAAACCAGTAGATCTACTACTGATTTGGAAAGTTGGTGGAATTTTTTTTTTTGAGCAATTTTGTTTTACCATATAGGATTGGATCTGACCCTAAAAGGAACCTACTTAATATGTATCGATTGCAATCCTTCCGCCTTCGTTGAAAATTTTTCAATTTTAGTGAATTTAGGTCGCCGTCAACGATATGTGTGGTCGGCTTCGAGTGGAATATTTTGACATTTTTGACGTAACGAGGTAATCTCTTTTGATAGTAATGAGAAAATGCCCATTAAAATCAAAAATAATTAATGGACTTTTTTTGAAAACAACATTGTAGACCTTAATGGAATTTCCCTTATATATGCTGCATCGTCTTTGTTTACACGGGTTTAACTTTGTTATACCTTATAAAAAATTTATTTATTTATTTAGTATTTAATGTAAAAATCTAAATTTAGGATTGGTAGTTATATTATATGCAATTAATGTGAGGTTAAGTTTAATAGTGCAAATAGTGTGTGCTTATTTTATGGATTTTTTCTTGTAAAGTTAAGTTTAAGCGCTCAGAGTTTTTAACTAAAGTCGTGGAGCACATTTTAATGACTTATTTTAGAATTTAATTGTATCGATTGCACTTCATATTAAAAAAAACTTTCCTTAACAATATGTGTGTTCCTCTCTTTTAAATCATATGACTGTTATTGGAAAATAAAATACATTTCTTTGGAAAATCTGAAGAGGGAAAATATTTTACAATCTAAATGTACATTAAAAAGAAAATGTTTTCGCCTTCAATTACTAACCATAAAAGTGGTAGGCGATTAAATACTTTAAAATTTGCATTTGAGTGCTGAAAAACGCAGGATAAATTCACTAGCCATTATAAAACAGACAAACACCTGTCAGTAATGACTAAAATTGACAAAAGAACAAAGCAGAGTTGCCAGTTAAGGGATTTGCCCACATACTTAAGGTGGATTCATCTATGCGTTCCGAACAATATTTTTGTCCGGATAATAATTTTTTGTGTCAAAGTCTTTTTTGGGACTCAAAAAATAATTAAGAAGGTTACTGAGAATGCCCCGTAGAACGATTCACCCATTTCGAAAATTTTTTCCGAAAAAACAAAGCTACCATATAGTTTACAGATGTAAAAATTTATACAAAATGGCAGCACAACTAGCAAACCACTTGTTTTAAATTATTTTCTAAGAATGTGTTAAAGAAAATGGACGAACAAGGAAAGTCATTTTTAATTATATTATTTGTTTTTATTTAATTATTCAGCAAAAAATTATCATTTCAACTAATATGCACAATTGAAAAAAGTGGCAACTCAGTTCATTTTGTTCCGAACAAAAATTAAAATTAAACCCATTCAAGAAAAACTTGCCGAACAAAATTATTTCTCTCTCTCTCTCTCGTCCAACTCAATAAAATAAAAATTCTGTCCGGACAAAATTACTGTTCGGAACGCATGGGCGAATGGCGCCTTAGGGTCTTACATTTCATTTGCGGGGAATTTATGTCGTACAAATTCTAAAGGGTTAAATCTAGGGAACATTAGATTCAATTAAGTTGATTTTTGCGGGTTTCACTATTTGATTATCTGCATGGTAGAATAAGTACAAGGTATAGTCATTAGAAATTTTGTTCTCAATTTTAAAACCCATATAACGTTAAACAAAAGAAAATAAGGAACAAATTAAAACAAGCGCCAAAATTCAAATAAATTAATTTGACATTACTTGGGTAAATAATGACTCCCTTATGCACCTACCTGATAGTTATTATACCATGCTTGTATGTACAATTACTGAAAAATACTTTATTATACAGTTGGTTTGTGCAAAAGTCGCTTTCCCGCTATTCGTGTCTGGAAAAAAAGTCACTGGAAAAAAGCTGAATTGCCATATTTGAATATACTTATAACAAAAAGTTCGATATTTTGCAAGTAGATAATTTAGTATTTAGTTGTTAAAGAAAAGTTCGAAAATCGCATTATTTCTCGTAGAAAAGGAGTGAATTGTCCACCAAGATCGTGTGATTGGCACCTTTAGACATTTTTTGTGGGGTTTTTTAAATTGAAAGTGTACAACAATAATCCCACAACAGTCGGGACTGTAAGAAAAGATAAACTCACTGTTTATTGTTGTTGTTTTTTCAAGCTTTGATATTGTTACAGGTAAAACTGAGGTTTAGAATTCTTATTCGTTTAACAGTTTTATTTGTATAATATCTTTAGCTTTTCTAAAATTTTTGGATGAAGTTTCCTGACGATCTGGCCTAAGCAACCAGTGAAATGCGCATAGGAATTGCTTATCCCTTCAACAATAAATTTCAGATTCTCAATAGCATGAAATGGGAATTTAGCACATTTGAAAGAAACTTTGTTAATTAATTTTTAAATCCCAAGAAAACCTTTGATAATCTTTTGTTTTATTGAATTAAAAATTATACCTCAATTTTTGACAACCTTTATACGTAGTACGTCAATTAAAACTTAGTGCATCTAATTTAACTTAAATTATATTATTCAGGGGTGTGCTAAAAATCGAAAATGTAAAACGCCATAATTTAAAAGTCGTTTTTTCAAGATTTCTGTAATAAAATAACTTTATGACAAATATTATACAAATATTTTTCTAATTAGCAAAATTTTATAACAAAAATTATGAAAATTTGATTAAAAGTATACTAAAAAAAATTTCCAAATTCTTGCGTTTTACATTTTCGTTTTTCAGCACACGCAGAAAAAAGATACCTGGCAACTCTGGTATGCAGCCATAAAAATCCACAAAGATTTTTAATTTTCTCGTTTACACCGTGGAGACCAGGTGTTCGATTGACAACAATACATTATGTGCTTATCGACAGCAAAATATTCATAGATGATTTCGAAAAAAGGTAGACAATTGTAAACACAATATGCAAATATGAAAAATATGGTTGTAAGTTTTATTGAATTTGCAAAAGCATTTGCATAATAATAAACACAACATAAACAATGGAAATCTAAATTGAAAAAAGTTAAGTCAAATTTAAAAAGCATGATAACATACACATACATACATACATGGCACCAAATTTATACACGGAATGAAAAACTCTCGGGATAAATCAATTTTTTTATGATTACATTAAGTACGAGTCGTACTCAAAAATTCAAGTACGAATGATACTAAAACGTACTCAGAACAATACTAAATGGGATGACTTTCGAAAATTAATCCGGGAATTTCTTGAAATAAGTATAAAAAAATTCTAGATGCCGATATTTCGGAAACGCGATCGAACTTTTCAAAACCCTTTGGCAGATTTGCTCTACCAAATGCTGGCGGCGATGACCTGAATTTTGTTGCACTGTGTAATGAAACGGTTGGTTTAAAAAATATTTTTCATATGGATTCAATATTTTATTAAAAACTGTTAAGCTTCTTATGAACATTTTAAAATTTTGAGTTAATACCCTCTTTGTGTTCTAGTGCGATATATCAAATGGAATACTAACAAGGTAAAATTATATTATTCTTTTCTTCTCCAGACATGTTAAGTATTTCGGTTTAGATTATTTTCTTTTGAAATATTGGTTCAATATAAATTTATAAAACGTATTAGCCATTGTTAGGCTATGGCCTTTTTCCCATCCCAAATGGTATTCAGAACGGACAAGTTCATGACTCAAGCTTTGTTTCTAAAAAGTTGGTTACTGCCGTTGCCACATGTAGTAGAGAGTTTGTATGATAATAAAGAATGGTAATCGGACCAAACAAGGTCTTTCTTTTAAAGCGGTAAGGCATTGTTTCACAAGCACTTCTTCTAATAATTTCTTACTGGTCTTGTCACGTGTGGGCGATCGATATTATGATGAAATATTATGGCTTCATAAATGCTCGCAAATTTCGAGCTTTTTCGCATTAAACGAATCCATTGTTTTTGGTACACGGCTCCTGTAACCGGTTGATTCAATTTCAGCAGCTTGTAATAGAAAGGGCTCTTCCGGCTATCATCAAATTCAACGCATTACCTCTATTCGGCAAGTTAGCCGAGTTTTACAAACGATTTGCCGCGCTTCGCGTTTATTCAAAGGATGTATTTATCATCGCCTTATTTTAATGAAATTTTATTCACTTGATATGAGAATTAATACCATAAAAAGCCCAATCATAAAATACACTTAAAAATTCGTAATACCGTAACGAATATTAATACGTCATTAAGTTTGGTACACATTAGTTATTTTACTTATACTTCTTGGCAATTTCAATACGAATAAAAAACTTCTTAGAAGATTGTTTCCCTATTCCTCGTTCGCTGTTTTAAAATACAGACTTGGACAAGAAATGTTAAACCAGAGAATCTTTAATAGCTTTCTAGCCCACGATCTATTAAAAAATACATGCACATAGAACAATATCATTCTAAAATCAATTAAAACAAAATTAATTTAACATTTTTTTATCATGATTTTGCTTCATTAGCGTTTAATGTAAATTAACACAATTTTACAATAACACAAAAATTATTATTTTTTTTATTAAAAACAAATGGAAACGATGTTGAATTAACATTTTATTAATGTAAAATTTAAGGGATAATCGTGGAAGAATTATGTTTAAGTCCTTTAAAAATAACAGTTTACAATGTAAAAACAACATGATTTTCATGTTAAATCAATACGATCATACATTTAAATTTACTATTTAACCGTTTAGAATTAAAATCATGGCCATATTAAAATAACATAAAATTTCATGTTAATTTAAAATAATTTGTATATTAAAATTACGTTAAAGCTGGTTGGTTTAGTAAAAAACAATTTATGTTTTATTATTTTACTTATTTATGCATACATTAGAATAATATAATTTTATAAAAAGTTTTAAAAAATGAATTTCTTAAATATAATTTACCATTATTTTTTTGGGAAACTATGTTAAGGTGGACTTGAAAATTCAAAGAGTTCTTTGAAAATCATTTCATTCTTTAACTTGCATTCTTCACAAAACTGGAAATGATCAACAATGTACGTCTCGTACTGATTCCTCCCAAAGTTTACCTGCAGGACTCGCCTTTCTACCTCGTGATGTAAAGTTGTATTGAAAAGAAAAATTTTAATATTTAAACAAATTTTTATAACTAAAGCCTTATACTCTGTTCGAACTTGCGAAAAATGTTGAGCAACATTGATTATTTCACACGAAAATGTTGTCATGTAACGTTTTTATTATTTACAAGTATACAACATTATTTTTGAAGGCAAACAAAAACCAAAGTTGGGGGTAGTGCACTAAATTTTGATTTAAATCAACATTGCTCTCTTACTTAATAAAACTGGAAAAAATTAGTTTTTACAATTTTTTACCAGCTTTAGTGATGATTGGTATTTTTTTCATTAGCACTATAAAAATTAATTGGTATTGAAAATTGTTTCACTATCGCTAACTGTGATTGAATGCATAAAATCTGCACTCAATCCAAATTTGTAGTTCAAAATTTGAGCTTGCAATCAAAAAGCTGTACGAAAACAAAATATCACTAAAATTAAAATAAATTTTATTATGTACGTTTGATTTTTTGATTTTTCCGATGATATGCATGAGCAAAGGAAATTAAACTAAATGAAATTCTGTCAATAACGGAATAATTCTTGGATTTATTCATTAAAACACAAGTTTTGTATTTCAAATTGTGTGCAAAATTTTTAGTCAAATTAGTGAAGAAATAAAAACTGCAATTAACTGATGATTGCTTTTTTTAAATCAAACAATTTTTTTAGCACAAAATGTTTTAACAATACAATCACTTATGTGTAGCGAGATTGCTAATTTTCAATTCATCACTCAACACCAACAAAATTATTGCAATCATTTTAAACTAGTGCACTACCCCCATCTATGACAAAAACCATGCGTTTTGATAATTATCATTAAAAAAAGTAAAACAATTTTATTTGAATAATTTTCTATAGTAAAAAACAAAAAAATTTAATTTTATTATTAATTTTTGCACATTTATACATTTTTCATTTTGAAACGCTTATTATAAACCCCACCTCACAAATACAAAATAAAATATTACAAAAAATGATTAACTGCACTTGTTTCGCACGGAAAATAAAAATGTTGGTAGAAACATTTCGCATGTTTTTCGTAATATAAACAGAGTGCAACTCTATCAACATTTTTTCGTTTGTATTTCACAGAATTTTTTTTATATTGAGTTTGAAAACATTTCGCACGAAATACTGAAGAGAGTACCAGGCTTAATAAGGAAAAATTAAAAACGTACTCTTATTTCACTAAAGAGAAGTTTGCTATTATTTCATCTACTATTGCTGGAAAATATTTTGGAAAATATATCTTCCAATATTATATGTACATAGCTAAAATAACATTTATAAGCCTAAAAAAAAATAGTAATGGGTTTGGCCTCCTTTTTTTTGAATAAGTTCAAAAATTCGGTCCATCAAACTATTTACCAAATTCGTTCGCAGTTGTTCATTCAATGACCGCCATTCATCGATAACTGCTTCTTTGAGGTCAAATACTGTCTGGTTTTGGCGATTTTCTTGGTAAATACGGCGAGCCAATAGTCCCCAAATGTTCTCGATTGGGTTTTGGTCAGGAGAACACGCGGGCCAGTCCATAGTTTTAATATTTTTAGACTGCAGCCATTCTTGCGTGTGCCTGCTTTTATGAACTGGCGCATTGTCTTGTTGAAAAATCAAACCTTCGCTGGCGCTACTCTCCAAAAATCGCACCAATTTCTCCTCTAAGATATCGACATATTCTTTAGAATTCATCCGACAACTGGGAAACGCCAAACTAAGCATACCGTCACTGCAAAATGCTCCCCATACCATTAAGGAACCTCCACCGAAATTTCTTTTTGAAAAATATCGTGGTTCTTTTCGTAAATCCCTCCAATAACAACTAAAACCATCTGGACCATCAAGATTAAATTTTTTCTCATCTGAAAAAATTACCTAAATAAGAAGAAAAACAAATTGGAACTAACTAATATTTTTAAGTCAAGAAACTTACCATTTTCCAATTTGCTTGCAAGTTTTTTTTTGCAAACTCCAGACGAGCAAGTTTGTGACGAGGAAGTAGCTTCGGCATTGTCTTCAGTTTTTGTCTGGTTATAGTTTTCGACTGTTTAAGAACTCTACTTATTGTTGATTTCGATACCTTTAAGCCGCACTGTTGAGCAATCTCCGAAAGACTTTTCATAGAATTGCTAGCAGCGTTGACAACTCTTCGTCGGTCCCTGTCAGATAACTTTTTTTTAGGACCCCCTGTTTTATTTTACCGTATTCATTTTGATTTTTTGCAAAATTTCTGACAACTTTATCTGATCTTTGAATTTTTCGACCAATTTCCCGGTAGCTTAAACCGTTTTCTAAAAAAGCTAAAATTTTGCTTTTTCAATTTCGGTAAGGTACCTTCCACGTGGCATTTTGTTCAAAAATTGAAAAACAAATAAATTTAGCAAAGCTTCATTTGAATTATATCAAACAGTAAGGAATTTGGATAATTTCAATTGAGTTTCTTGCAATGCGTCTATAGTAGTGAAACACTAATTTTTAAAAACCAAAGTACCGTTCCATTATTATAATATGCTACAGTCAGTCGAATAATAACATAGACCGAGTTTCAATAAACAGAAAAAATGTCATGCGTCTATAGTTATGACACACAGTGTATTAAATCCCCACGAAATTGACAATTTTTTTTATAAAACCATGCAATAGAATTTCCTTTAGGAATGTTTTCCAACAAAAGTATAAAGGCTCTTAAAAAAAATAATAACAATTAATGGTTGCAAATAAGCAAAAACGTAATTTTTTTATTTAAACTTAGATACTCCCAAATGTTGTGCAAAGAGATGAAGTCGGAGTATTTGTTGTGCTAACAGTAGATTAATTTTGTAACCAAGATACCACTTTATTGGCAATCGTTTCAGACAAGGTATCGTCATCAATGCAATACTGTTGCAAATTATGGAAAAGTTAGCCAAAAATAAACGAATACATTATTTAAAATACTGTCTTTACCTCGATTTTTCTCCAAATAAATAATTTTTCCCGGAAAAAATACGAAGTCCAATGGGTGGTTTAGCTTCCCTTATGTCGTCTTTTGATAAGTGTTTAAGGATTTCAAATGTAATCACAGCTCCATGGCAACAATGTAGTTTTTGTTAGAGAAATAAACGAAAATATTTTAAAAGATACTTGCTTGTCAAATATGGCTTTACTTCACTTAAGTCAAAAGTTTTCAACAGCTCGTATATTGAGCCACTGTATATAAAGCCACTGGATTATGTACAAAACTTTCCAAAGTCATATTATTATTGTAGCCATTATTATATTTTTAAGAATAAAATTAAATAAATAATATACACAATTAAAAATGTTTGTTTAGTTTTTGTTCTGAGAGTCTAAACAAAATGTTTGCGGTGCGGTGTGATTTCTCTTTGCGGGAGATAAAAATGAACAAAATACAACGGAAGACGGCGACGGCAATAGTTGTTATTGTTTGTTTACAGTTTTATTCATTTATTTGTGCATACATTTTTTTAATGTTTTTTGTTAACAATTATGTTGTGAACATTGACAGTGGTTAATATTATTTTTAATCGAACCAATGTAAAATTAACTTAAAATACTTTAATTTTTACTACAAAAATACAATTTTAATAATTTAACATAGACCAATGTTATTTTTACCTTGAAAACAATTAAAACTAATGTACACAATTTTATTTTTACGTTAACATTTTAAAATTAACAATTTTTAATTTAAAATTAACATCAACATTTTTTATTTTTCGAATTTATTCTATGAGCTAAATTTCAGTTATGTATTTTATAAAGCTTTTTTGTAATAGTCACATTCCTTCAATTTTTCAGAAATGACTTTATACACTATCAGACTATTATATTGTATTTCCTTTTGACTATTACAAAAAAGCTTTATAAAATACATAACTGAAATTTAGCTCATAGAATAAATTCGAAAAATAAAAAATGTTGAATTTAATATAAAGTAACCTTCAGAAGGAAATAATTCCCAGTTTTTAAAATTAACATGTTCAACTGTTATTTTTATATGAAACAACGTAAATAATAAATACATTTTTTTTTTGCAAAAATTTACAATGATTTGAAATTAACATTTTTTCGTGTTGAATTTACATTGCGTTTTTTTCTGTGTGTACATATCTGCATATATCCTATTTAAAATGATGATGATGATGAAAAGTTAATTCCAAGAATTAAACTTTAAAACCTCTTATTGTATCACTTATTTTTTTTAATTCGTACACTACAATAAACTCTGTAAACTACTTTTTCTATTCACCAATGACTGCTAAACGTATAAGCCATCATTCTGAAGGCGAAGGGATACATTAAAAACACTGTTTCTTACCATGTTGTACATGTTCGGGAGAAAACATTTCCTGTTGTTCCTCTTACAAATTTGATGTACACACGTTTTCCATGCCAAAACATAATGAACATTTTGCAAGTTGCCATCAAAGTTAAACCCATTATGCAACGAGTCTCTTATATATGGGCAGCCAAAGCAATTTTATATTCTTGCTCCATATTTGTGTAGCGGTGTAGAGGTTTACCGTCAGGGGTGCAAGCAAATATGTATATAAACATGCCAAACTTCTGATAAATCAAGTTCGCTGCACCAAAAATAAACCAGACTTTGGAAATAAACAATTAAAGTGCACCGCATTGAGAATGGTGAAGAGTTTTTGTTGTTTACGTTGCTCCATTGCTAATGAACCACTCCAGTTAAATGCAGACATTGAAGGCAATATTTAAATATTGTATAAAATCATGTAATTGATAAGTTTTAGCCATCAGGAAACAACTTGTGTTTTTATAGGGATTTTACTTATTTTGCGCCAAGTTTAACCGCAAACTGCTTAAATGTCTTTAAAAATGTACTCTTTTATCGACATTCTTTTGCTACAGTTGTTCGGGTTGAAAGTCAATTAAGGTGTTTTTTGCTTAAGAATGGGGTTGATTTATTTTTTGCTAACCCACCTTTAATGGTTTCTGTGGGACTTTTAGTTTTTTTTTTGTCGTTTGCCACCATTATGCCCAGAGTTCTTGCACGTTGCTTTTTAAGTCTTCTTGTCATTTGTCATACTGTGTGTGGCATTCCTTTGAATTCAAATTCACAAAACAAAAAATTCCAACAACAAGGAACGCAAAGAAATAGCAGTGCTTTCACATACTGTGACGGAGTTTTCATTCACATTTTTTCCACCATCGCACTACTCAATTACCGTGAGTGTCTGAAGTCTGCCAAAAGTAAATTTTAAAGGTGTTTGCCACTTTGTAGTACTTCCTCCCATGCCGCTAAAATGATAGCAAACGATAAATTGTTTGTATGTGTAATTTTGAACGGTTAAAGTAAATTTGAACGGTTAAAGAGTTCTACGAAAAAAGGTGTTTGAAGTTGTGAAAAAATTAAAATAAAAGTACGAAATTCTAGGTATCGAGCAGGAATGTTAGCAGTCAGATTAAAGTTTGAAAAAATAAACTATTGACTGCCTGCAGTCGTCAATGGCTATTAATGTGAAACGGCAAACCCGTCTGAAGAGATTGAGTGGCTGCAATGGAAAAAAAATAATTGAATAAAAAATTAAATTTGATAACTTAATCCTAATTAAAAATATCAAAATTTGGATTAAAAACCATAAACAGTTCAACAAAATAATCGTAATACTAATTACTCTGTGCTAGTTGCAAAATTAGACATGCCGGGCACATGGTGTTGTAACATAATTAGGGTACGCTGAATCCAATTGTTTCTTGTTTTCGAGATATACCTTTGTTTCGAAAATGGAGGAGGTTGCACAACATTTATTCGCGTTACTCCAAAACTGCTCAGTGTATCAAAAATACTAAAAACACCGAAATTTCGCAATAAAATTTACTTAAAGAAAGTTAAAACGTTTTAGAAACATAATTTTTTTTTGGGAAAAAAAATTATTTTTTTAATCAAAATTTTTGTTTTAAAAAATTCATAAAAAAAAAAATGGAGAATGCAGCTAGGCTTTTTCAGACATATAAAAAATCAGGGCTGTGGGGTCGTCCGAAAAAAGTACTAACTCCGACTCCGACTCCAAATGCTGAAATTTTTTAAGTGCGACTCCGACTCCTACTATAATCTTGATGCTAAATGTATATGAGACTCAGTGATGTTAACTTTTACTTTTTCATTACCGTACGGCCTTCTAAAAATTAGAGTTTTTGAGAAGCATTTACCGTACGCAAATATTAATGTGCTGTTTCCAAATGACAGGCGATTGATTATGTAGCAAAATTTATCAGAGGTGTGCTGGAAATCGCAAACGCAAAACGCAAGAATTTGGAAGTTGTTTTTAATAAACTTTAAGCCTAATTCTTATAATTTTTGGTTTAAAATCCTGTTTAATAGGAAAATATTTGTTAAATATTTGTCATAAAATTCTTTTATTACAAAAATCTTATTTAAAAACGACTTTTAAATTTCTTGAGTTTTACGTTTGCGATTTCCAGCACACCCCTGTATATGAAAAGCACTCAGTCCATCGCCTGTCATTTGGAAACAGCACATAAGAGCAGTATTCATAAGCCATTTATTTAAATTTTAAATGTGTTTTAAGAAGATAATTTTTATTTAGGAAATTTTTTTTAAGTTTTTTTATGCCGAAAAACTTTGGAGTCGGAGTCGCGAATTTTTGTGGGTACTACGACTCCGACCCCTAGTCCGGCACAAAAACATCAACTCCAACTCTTCAACTCCGACTCCTACTCCAACTCCACAGTCCTGTAAAAAATGAAGCTGCAAACAAAACAAGCCATAAATTGTACAAAAAATCTGTTAGCAACATTTGATTTTAGTCACAAAAGAATTTAATAAAACGCAATATTAGTATGGGAGCCCCCTAAGAAGTGGAGATAAGGGGCAAGTATGTCTCGAGAAAATGATAAGGACAAAACATTAATATAGGTCGGTCATAAATGATATCCCACTAGGGGTGACTCCTGGGCATTTGGGGGACTTTTCTTCAAAATATTTCAAGTATGCATTGAACATTTTGTATGAGACAGCGGGTAGGTATGTTAGAAATTAATAATTGGGATGAAAAATAAAGTGGGGTTGGATATACATTTGACCCATCGAGGGGCATGCTTGGCACTGCAGTAGCCAAATTTAAGGATTTCAACCACACACATATGGCGGTTTAATAAAATTCTTTAAATTTTTTTAAAAATGTAACTAAAGTTGAGTCTATTTCTCCTTCAGCAACGACTTGTTTGTAATTGAAACTGCCATTTTAATTATTTTATTTAGTTTTGAATTGAAATTTTAACAAAATGTTTTTAAAATAATATTAAATACACGATTTTGTTGTGGGAAAAATTTGCAAACGGTTTCTTAATTGCAAATGTGTGTTGTTGCGAAAAAAATTATTTCTTTATTGTGAACAGCAGTGAAAATGTTGCTGCCTATTGTGAACGATGATGAGGCTATCAAAAAATTTTCCAATAAAGTATCTTATGAAAAAATATAAAAGTATTTAGTGGTGATATTTTCGGAAGAAAAAATAATTTATTGGGAATTTTTGGGGTTAAAGATTTAGATAACCCTGCTCTACTATAGCGTTGGTAAAAATAATTTGTTGTTGTGACTTCACACGTACAGACTTTTAGAAGAGATTTTTTTAATTTTTTTTTTTTTTTGAGATATTTTGACCCCTTTCAGACTCGGCAAGTTAGTTGCGGATTAGCGGATTATGGGAGATATTTTAGTACAGATTTGGTTTTACTCGGCAAGTTGTTTGGTTATTTAATTTTTTGCCTGAAGACGAATATCAATATTTTTTGTTTTTGCCGAATTCTGTCATTTATTTTCAGTGAGTTGTTTTATGTTTATGGTAAGTTTAATTGTGGCAAAAATTTTTTTTTAATTAAAATTATGAAATAAATAAAATCAGAAATTGGTTGCGATTTTAAACTCAACAATTATTTAATTCAGAATATTTGGATAAAAAGGCCGACGCATTTAATAAAGTTTTGTAAGAAATACAACAATTGCAAATATTACGAAATATTTAATTTAAAAAGACAGTGAAAATTGCGCAACTTAATTGCTGACTGTGAACATAAAGCAAGTTCAACAGAAAATAAAAGAAAATGGAAAACTAACTTGCCGAGACTGAAAGGGGTATTTCTCCCCTACTTGTTCCTATATGATATTATGATTATGACGCTAAAAAAATTTGGGACGCTTCAGGATCCCAAAATTAACAAATAAAAAAAAAAAAACAAAATTACGCATTACGCAGGTCCAACAACTGTCATAATGTTGGTAATTTGTGTGACGTAGAATAACCTCCATATACATAAACCGTTAAAAACCCTGAAATGTTTGCGGTATTTCTTGAAAGAAAAATCGAATATGTGTTGTTTTGTCTTTTATGACGTTATGCTCAACCTGTTTCTTCATGACCGTTTGTTTACGCACTCAAAAACTATGAAAATGGGAACGGTTTCTTGCACAAGTATAAAAAAAACTGCTGTTAAAAAATTAAATAATAATATATTCATCAGCATGGACAATTATAATGAATTGATGTCAAATGAAATCGTGATTTTCTAAATAAATTTAACCAATTTGCAAACGTTGCTGTACCCGTAATGTACCGCACCGTACAGTAAGCACGTTGGTGCACTTATGGAACATTTAAAAACGTGCCATATGTTTTTCCCATACATAAACAAAAGCAATAGTATATATAAAACAATACACACAGTGATGGGAATCAAAAATGTTTAAATGGTGACCGCTGTGCAGAAAAAGTACCAAGTTATTAAAATAGTATTAAAACAGTATTTTGTGTGTGTAAAAATAATTTGATATTTATATTATATTTTATATTTTAGCATACATATATATTTTGTTTAGCATACATATATTTTATTGTGGTGTATGCACCAAACAAGGTTTTGATACCATTTAAAGCCTTTTATTCGTTTCACATATCCATTGTATGTGTATATGCATTTGTTTATTATGTGCATCTAAACATATATATATTTTTTTATGGAAATATGTTGTATTTTAAGTTATTTTGTCGCAATTCCATTGCTAAACTAAAAAAAGTACTAAAAAAAGAGCAAAAATACCCGCATTCAATTTAACATACAAGCAGCCCATCACTGCTTTACAACTGTCACGTAACAACGGCATAAAAATCTGTTTTAAGGCCCCACCAGAACATGCATGTATTAGCTTAAGCAACTGTCAAAAATTAACGAAAAGTCTGTCAAATGCATAAGCAAATAAAAAAAGTCTTTTAGGTGGCCATAATGTACCTAATATCGGTTTAACCATTGTTGCATATTTGTGCAATATTTTGATTTTTTGCGAGTACTTTAAACCTAAAAAGTACCAAAAAGTCCAACCGTGTATTTGTTTATTTTATGCCATTTAATTTGTAAAGAATTTAAAAATATATAATTTGTGAGTGTATTAAAAAAATGGAAAATAAATTAAAATATGTTAATTCGTCTTCTTTGTCCATTTTAATTTATTTTATTTTTTATTGTTATACATACACATCTGTTTTCGTACGGAATGTGCGTTCAGTTTGGCACTTTGCTTAAGCAAATTACATTTGACGAAACTTGACGAAAAGCATCATTAAGTACATTGTAGCTTGCCATATATGTTTTATATGTATTCGCACAGCTACTTAAGTTGACTTTAGCGTCTTCATTCATGTTCTGGTTGGGCCTTTATACAGATCGAGACGTTCCGTAAACGTGACATTTAAATTCAGTAAGCATTTGCACTGTTTGCAAATAACAAAACGAACCAGGCGGTCCGTTAGGTGACGTGGACGTTCGGCTAACTCTGCCTTAAGTCTATTAATAATAAATTGCCAAACCAAACTTACATCAAAGTAATCGAGAACTGTAAAGCCAGTTGCCTAGAAAGGAAAAGCAGTGCTGCCCAATTGAATTTCTCTGCCTCTGGTAACCGAACCCGATATTTATTATATACGTATGGTAGATTGTTCTACATTTTGCATACAAATTTATATTATTTTTTTTAAGCCCTGCTTCCGAGAGAAGCACAATTTTATCTTTTCATCCCCAGAAACTAAAAAGTTTTGAAACTTGTAATATTCCATCAGAGTTTTTTTCATTATTCATGAAAATAATAACGAAACAACGTCGTAAAAAAACACCACTAACTTTGCGATTACAAATAGAAAATTTTATTTTAATTTGTATTTGTTAAAATTGTCTTTCAAAGAAAACGGTTTTTTGTTTTCTATCTACATCCATATCCAACTACTGTTTGTTTTCGTGTTTCACTATTTTTGGTGTTTAATGGCTAAAATAAAAAAATATCAAAACAAAAAATTCTATAAAAAAAAGAAAAGAAAACTTCTTTTGTCAGCTGTTGTTCTGCTGTGCTAGTGGTAATATTTTCTACTTTGGCCTTATTTTTTTATCACGGTAAACGTAGTTCATTTTTTTGTGAAAACAAATAAGAAAATTTTTTTGGGCAGGGCCGGCTGTATATTTTTCTACTCCGATTGTATATTTTTAATTAACAAGTAAAAGTATTTAACTGGGCTGTGCTGGTTTATTAATACCTATACCGCTTGAATACCGTTAAATTTGAATATCGACATTGATATCGATACCGCAAAAACAAATAGCTTAACATGGCGTTTACATTGTCCCGTACTGGCAAGACAGTAGCAATACATGCAAACTTTTTAACTAATACATGCGCACTTTTCCAACTGTCTTGTCTACTGTCTAGCAAATTTTGCAGACAGTAAAATTGGACAGTGATTTGAAATTTGCTAACAGTAATCTGAAGTTTTGTTAGCAAAAGGGGAAAAAATCAAAATGTAAGAAATATTAAACATATTTGTTTTGATTTCTTATATTTTAGTTAAGAGTTATGTTCGTTAACACAATATAGTTATTTTAAGCTGTTTTTAAATTTGTTAAGTTTATTTAAACACGTTTATCTGGACTTGCACTGCAACATTCATGTTTAGCATATTTTTAAAAGTGAACGCCAGTGCTGTCAAATGTAAACGCTATGTTATAACTATACTGAAATTCATTACGGCTGCCAACCGCAAATTTTTTATATCTTGTAATTTTAGAAATTTTGTCACTATTTGCGTGTCTCGTCAAAAATTGGCATACGCACTGTTGCCAGACAACTTTGGTGCATAATCGGCAAAACTGGAAATCGGCACAATATTTTCTAAATCGTTAAAAATTGCTAGGTTTTATTAGTATGTATTAAATAAATAACTTAAAACAATTCATTTTATAAAAGCAAAACAGAATTATATCAAATACCCAGTAGTGCGATTTTTAAAAAAAATACATTTGTAGCTTTTTTGTGTATCTAAATGGGAATGTATCTTAGGTAAAAATATTAATCCAATCAGTTAGATATTTTCGGAGAAGCAAAAAATTCCTCTACCTCCCCCATTGAAAATAGTTTAAAAAATACTGAAAATATCAACATTTCTGCATTTCAAAAAAAAGCAGTACTTTCATGCGGAAAATTTGTTGATAATAACCTGGCAAGTGCACGGCCTAAAAAAACTGACTGGCAGCCCGCTTTTTATTTTGTTGCGGAAACAATAAAGCGAGTTGTTTTTGTTTTTATTTTTTTTTTCTTAACCTACTTACAACTACAATTAATGTTGGAAGAATTCAATTCAATTGTAGTGGGGAATGTAAGGAGAGATAAACTCACTGTTTATTGTTGATGATTTGGTTTAAGCTTTGATATTGTTACAAATGGAACTGTTGCTGTAATTCTTATACGCTTAACAGTTTTATTTAGTTTAATATCTTTAGTTTTTCTAAAACCTTTATGGATGAAGTTTCCTGATGATCTGGCCTAAGCAACTAGTGAAATGCGCATAGGAATAGCATTTCCCATCAACAATAAATTTCAGTGTTTTTATCAAATAATAAAAATTTCGAATTATGCACGAATTACAAAATCATTTAAATTACATTTTTCCAACAGACACCTCCCCTATAGAAAATATTAAAAAAAAGACTTAAAATATCAACATTTCTGCATTTCCATGCGCGAAATTTGTGTCAATTGTTCCAACAGACTGCTAGAATTGAGACGGCAAATGTCAAAATGCCTTTATAAAAAATATAAATAAGCACAAAAAAATTACGCCAAACATCACACACGAAGAAAATCACTAACAAATACAGCTAATTTTGTTTTTGTTTTTTTTTTTATTGAAATTTATTTTCAATCAAAAACAATAAGGAAAATCACGATGGGTTGCGCCAAGTATGAAAACGCGTGCAAAAATACACGCATTTGCACAACACAACAACAAAATGTACGTATTTGCAATTTGCTCTATTTACTTCGTTTGCACTAAAAAAACATGAGCAAACTTAGTAGGGCATATTTGCTCACTTGCAAACAAATGTAAACAATAGCATTTGACATATTAAGCGCCATATTGTTTTTTAAGGAAACTTATAAAATGAAAATTTTTGTAAGTTTTAATATAAAAAAAAGAGAATTAAATTGAAATTTATTTTAATTTTCTTGTGTATAATTGTAAACAAATGCAGGGGTCTAATCACCGCATTCGATACTATCGTATCGAATCAACTATCGAATGTTTTTGCATACGATAGACACTGACGTATCGAATGAAAACTCGAGAAATATAATGTTGAGTTACTCGATATCGAATGTTATTATTTCAAATTCAATAAATTTCGTTCTATATCGAGATTCATGATACCAAACTATATAATTTCGATCAATTTTGCTCGATATCGTATGCGGTGATTAGACCCCAGATTTTTACAGTGCTGCCAGAAGTGTTTTGTGTTGCCAGAAATTTTTTTTTAGAAAAATAGCACATTTGCACAAAAATAAAATTTGTATGCTCACGATCAATCATAATATGCACTGCAAATTTACACATTGCAAATTTGCACAGTGACCATCGTGATTACCCTTATTGTATCTTGTAAACCAAAAGCATTTGCTTTTATTTTGGTTGGCTTACTCATAGCCAGGGAAACCAGAAATATGCTCTAAAAATCACGTTTTATAAAAACTTAAAAATATGCCGTGAAAATTGTTAAAAATATGCCCCAAATTAAAATTAAAATTAAAAAATTCATAGTTTAAAAACAAAATATTCAACAATTTAATAACAGGTCCATTAAATAAAAAAAATCCTAAAATTACAACCGGTAAAGCCCAAACAGTATAGTATTTACAGACGAATTTTCGGGATTTTACCCTATTTGGATACGATAAGCAGTAAGCGGCTCAAAAAAAAGCTATGTTAAGAGGTTAAAATTCATTTCAGAGTTATTCGTGCCTATTACTATCCAGATATTAACATGCATATGAGATTTTTTGTCTTAAAGGGATTTTAGGGATCGACACCACCGTTTACATGAATTCGCCTTGTTTACTCCTTTGTTTTCTATTCTGTTTTGTGTGTAGCCAGAGTTGTATTTGTATTGCTCAATTTATGTATATGTATGTTTTGTCGATTTTTCCTCAAGCTAGCGTTTAATTTGTGTAATTTCTGATGTGGTAATTTAGTCATTTACAAGAAATAGAAGAATTAAATCTCAGTTAGCCGGGAGTAACAGTAGCGTTGCAAATTAGCAGCATCATTCTGTTGTATCTAAAGGAATTATAACGTTTAAAGTTAGCAGTAAGATGTTACGTCTCAATCTGTAAGAAATAGATTGGTCTTACTTTTGTACGGTAAGTTTAAGTTACTGTTACTCCCGGCTTACTGAACCTTTACGTTAGAAACGTAAAACCAGTCGACCAACAAGTAGATAGTTAGTGGGCCGCCGAAGATAACGATAGTGAGTGACTGGTTGTCGCTCGCTTTAGTTGTCGATCAACATCGGGGTCCGGTCTGTTAATTTCAAAGTCCTCCGATTAAGTCCGTCAGTTTAAGGAGGGCTTTTAAATGTGTTTTACCACATTTATGTTTTACCAATAATTATGAATAAATTTTGCTGAGTTTATGAGCATTGATTTGCGGAACGTACATTTGACATAAATATATAAGAACCAATAATATTACGTATGTATGTATATCCAAAAGACTTATTTAAACTAACGCAGCTACAAAGGTACATATCAGCATTCGTTCTCATAAGGGTCTAGAATATATACAGATTAACTTTTTGGAAACTTTTGACCAATATTGTACAAAAAATGATCCGAATTTTCAACTTCTTTGACCGTAATTTTTTTTTTATAAAGGAACAATTTTTATTTTTCTTCTGGACTTGTGTCTATCTGATGTCTAACTCAAGCAGAAAAAATTATATCGGCAGCTGCCAGAATTGATAGTGGTGCAGCAACATCTTATGGCATTTTCCATCACTCTCGCTTTCGGCGATATGTTTCCGTTATCCCGACGGATATTCTCTTTGAGGACTACAAGAGTCTGAGGCTTGTTGACTTAGACTCGTGACTTCGAAGAAGTTTGGAGCGGTTTAATCGGGCGACCTTGCAGGCCAGTGCAAATCATCAAAATGAGAGTTTAAGTGACCTGAAAATTAGCTCTTTTTTTCGTACTGAAGTGTATTTTATATCTGTTAACTTCACAAATGTCAAAGCATAATTGAAACTGCCTTTTGCGATAGGGTGACGACTTTTTCGCCATATGAAGGATATAAAAACAGAGCATTTTCAGTAGATGGTGAACCAATCTATAAAAAATTACACATATCTGTTTTTAGGTCAACTTTCATATGAATATTTATGAATTTAAAAAACTTATACATGTTACTCTACAGCAATGTATAAAAAACTCATATATATGTGATTTCGTTAATGAATTTAATAGAGTCATTACCTATAAAACAATGGTAGAGTACTAACAAACAAATAAAGAAATAAACAAAAGTTATTTTTTTTTATACTGAGTTAAACAACCAGATTCCATTTATTTTGACTGCTGCTAACAACAACAATGAAAAAACCAAAACTGTAAAACTTTGGGAAAATAATGAACAAAAATAGCAACAGTAGCTAAAAACATCCAATTATGTATTAGCGGAGTTCAGTTTTTTATGAAAATGGTTTTGCGAAAGTGCAAATGCAAAACATAACAGCTTTAGTTTGCAATCCAACAACAAAATACACAGGATTTCAATTGCCATATCATTTGTTCTGCGTAATACTAAATCTGTATAGCTTTTCTTGCTACGTGTATTGCGTAAGCTTCCCTAATACCGGAGCAGCTGATATTTGTAAACAAAAATTTAGAATCTTGCATTGCAAAGTTGCTTAAACTTCCGCTCATTGGCAATGACGAAATCGGTAAAATAACAAATAGTTGCAACCTAAAATGCACCAAACAGTGAATACCCCTAATATGAAAGTAAAAAGACAACGTGCGTTTAAAATGTTCTTCTTTTTCCTAGAGAAAAACTCATCAAAACTTTTTTTAACTCAACATTTCCTTTGGCTTATAAAAATTTAATTAGAAAAAATATAAAAAATTTTAAACTTTAAAGAAAATTCGAAAAAAATAAGTCAAAATGCAATCTATATTCATGTTTGATATCACCACAGAAAAATTCCATGAGGGAATCTTGCCAGATGGTTGCAAAAAGCAAACATTCGTATTTTGCTCTATTTACAATATTTTTGAATTTTCGCACGAAGCTTCCTTTTTAAGAACATCTTAAAAATCCCCGTCCATTTTGCAGCTAAAAAAGTAACGCGTAGTCAAAGGACATCAAAAACGGGTTTTCGTAAAAATCACGCTAACGGTAACATTTATCGAAAAATAACTTATACCATGTTCGTACGACAGCTTTTTTTTGTAATTCACTCTCTCATTCGTAATTCACAGCCTAATTACGATCCAAATTACATAATTCGCCATACAAAATTTTGAGAGCGGATTATCTCATTTGTACGTAATTCAATTTTTATTACATTTTAATCAATGTGATCTCTAATTTTTATCGGTTTTTTCCATCACCAGCTGCCAAAGCACTAAAAAACAACATAATTTAACATAAACAAAGAAAAGTAAAGGAAGTAATTTTATATAATAAAATTTAATGGAATCCAAAAAAGAAAATAAATATTTTACATGTATGTATCTCTTTGAAATAATATTTTTTACTTACTTTCTCTTTCCATTCTTAATACAAGTATCCTCAAACAAACAATTAAATTTAACTATAAACAAAATTAATAAAAAAAAGAATAAGAAGAACTGTCAAAACCGATTAGGAATTAAAACAGAGAGCGAAGTAATCCAAAGCACCATGCGAACATGGCATTAGTATCAAATATGTAGCTTATGAAATTGCCTATGAATTATCAGAAAACTCTTTAGAACCTCCAGTTTATGTCAAGGGCATAAAACAACTCATGAAAAATAAGGTAAAAACGTAAAAATTTATTCGCAATTCGTTTATTTGACAATATCAATAACCCATTATGCTCTATGCCTAGGAAGGTTGGCTGTATGGAAACTAACAGACGTTGTACACCGATCTTTACTAATTTTTATAGGCGTTAATCAATGTAAATATACATCTTTTTTTTATTTTAAAAATTTAATTTTTTTCATTTAAAATATTATCTGAGTACAAATGTAGTATTTTTTTAACAGAAACCCAATACTATGAGTCCTAATAACCCGGCAATCTTCAACAATTTCCAGAATCATGAACCTGAATATTAGTCACCCCCTAATATATAATAAAGGGGCAACGAACATTTCTCTTATTTTTGCTTTTCGCTTTTGCGTTCACATTTGCTGAAATGTATGGAAGTATTAAAAGCATATATGGGCATTTCCATTTTGACGTGTCGTAATATGTGTACCACAAAATGTAAAAAAATCAAATGAAGAAGTCAAAATTGTAAAAATGGGTTTTATATATACAAAGTAATGAAGTAGCACTGTATTTAGAAAAAAAATTACAGTAATCGACGCTAAGGATTTGCAGTTATAATCAAAAATCTGCGCTGGCGTGACGTTAAAAAACGGAAGTGGATTTTGACTTGCATTACAAAACTGAATAAGACTGCGAATTGAGCAAGATGTTTTGTATAAAACTTTTTTTAGTAAACTTTGGACTAATACAGATTTATTTTTCAAGCTATAAAATGTATAAATCTTTGCTCGTTTTAAGGTAAATATGGACATTTTCAGCGAAAAGCCAACTTTTTTAATGTAACGCCAGATTGCAAATAAGGTTGTATTTTCGGACCGTGTTGTTCAATCGTTATCCCTTTTGTTACTAAATGTAGTGCTAGTTGTGCTTTACACCAAAATATAAAAAAGTTAACTATACATATACAATTTTTTGAGAAACAATTTAAAATAATCCTGGCGTTACGTTACAAAAAGTAGACTTTTCGCTGGAAATGCCCATATCTAACGAATGAAATTTCTACATAGAAATTAATTTGTGAAAAAACAATTTCGAATTTCTTAAAAATTTTGAATGAAAACTTTTGAGGATAAGAAGGGATATATTTTTAAAAGGAAATTTTTTTATATTTTATGCTAAGTTCACACTTAGTTTTTAACCGCGTTTAAGCAAAATGTTGATTTAGCTAATCAAAGCCGTTCACATTACATTTGATATGATTAAGTTGACAGCTGATCGATAAACAAAAAAGAACACACTTCCACTAGCATCTCTTCCTCCTTCTGACTTTGTTTTGTTTAATGAAAAAAAAAACTGTCAAAGAGGTACGTTCATTGTGGCTGTTTTTCAGTTTGAGGCAAGACGAATTTAAATTCGCCTTGGTTTGAGGTATATTCAGAGGATTTTATGTGGTTTATGAAGTGATTTAGTTGTAATCATGTAAATTTGAAGTAATTACCAAATCACTTCAATGAATGGGTAATCATCTCGATTTTGAAGTGTTTACCCCTTAATCACGTTCGATCTGCTTAAACGCGTTTAAGAAACCAAATGTGAACATAGCATTAGTTCAGCGGAACTGCACAAAATAAATTTTTTTAAATTTTACAGAGCCTTCCCTGTTATTTGGTACCATGTTTGTTAAAAATTATAAGATACTTATATTAAAAGCAATTATTTAAAAAAGGTATTCATGAATATTATTTAGCTCTTTAAAAAGGGCAAAAGGTAAGGAAATAAAAAATCAAGCACACAGTTCGACTAAGTTTTTTCTCTAGATTAAATTAAATTAAAAAGAAAAAAAAATTGTCACACAGTGTTATGCTTAAAATTGAATTTTTATATGTGCGTGTATGGAATTGACATGTATATTTTGGTTTTTTTCTTGTTGTTAATAAATGCTTGTATTATAATTTTTATAAAATGTAAATTTGTTTGCCTGTTGCTAAAAACAATAAATGTTTAACGCAGGTAAAAGTGTAGGGAAAATATTTTTGGTTGTAGGGTAAAAACGGGGTTTTTTTTTAAAACACGTAGGGGTTTGTTGAAATTTCTCCTGACATCACTGGTTTGTGCCAACATATTTAAGACTTTAAACGTGATTTTTAGAGCCTACTCTCTAGGCTTTTTGTTCAGGAAAAGGTAATAACATGAATTTGTGTTTACTCTTGCCAATTTTGTATTTGACATCAACAAATTTTTAACACTTGTTAGACAAACTCTTCTTTCAAAGAAATTATTTGTACAGGGATTGACTTATGTCCTTAAGACAATAAAGTCTAAAAAGTTAGAATTTCTGTCGTGCAGAAATATGAATACTAAAAGAACCAGTATTTTTAAGCGGTATTACGGTATCCACAAGGGTCCCTAATCTCCCATACTTTTTCCATTCTCGCGAACGTAAATAATTTTTTATTTATTATGAGAAATTCTCAGGAATATTTTTGTAAAGAATAATGTGGGAAAGAAGATACCCTACAAGAAATGAATGAGCGAGTAGTCACATTTTTCATTTTGGTGTTAAGAAAATGATAGAAAAAATTACCGAATGTGACCGAAAACTACGGCAACACATCAAACTTCTTCATCAAATTTACGTGTTAATAGTATTTTGATAAGAAAGCACAGCATCACTATAAAATTAATATCATCAAACATCAAGCTTATTCTTTTATTCTTAATTAAAATATTAATAAATTAAAAAAATATGATTTTTAAATGAAATTTGAAGAAATTGCTTCCACACATATTAAACTTGCTTCAAATTTTTGTGAGAACCAAAAGTATTTTATGAATATTTATGACTAGTCCTGTTACCATGTTGCGTCTTTTATTACATTTTTCAAGTTCCTCCAAACTAGTGACCCAGATGCACTTGTGCTATTTGCCTAGTCAAACAATCCCTCAAACAAACTTTATATTAAGTTCTTGACACCTTGCTGCATTATCATTTATTATTCCTCATAAATCTTTAAACACACATACATACCTGTGCTCACGTACATTTGTATGAAGGGCACAATGATGATATGAACACCTCAGCTTTTTCTGAAAAATGGCTTAATATCTCATTCCCTAACAAAACAAATATTAGCATTTTCAATGCGCCAGCCAGCCTTTTACAATTCCAAAAATAGGAAAGAAAAACTATTACAAACAGTTGTTAAAATATGTAAATTTACATTAGATTTTACAAGTACAATTATAGAAACCATTTAAAGTTTATGTCTGGTTTTCAAAAATGTTGGCACTCATCCAACAGATGGTGTTGTAAAATTGATGTGGTTACAGCCATTAAGGTTATGCCATCCACATTTATATACCAATATACATATATACCTATATTTATATGCATGTACGACTTTAATTAAGGATTGTCTGAGTATTCATTCGTATGAATTGCACTTAAATAAATATTTGCATATTTAAGCGTAAAATACTTTATAAATTTTCAACTGAAACCAATTTCAACGGGTACCATGATTTATTGCGTACTACAACATCCCTTTTTCGTCACGATACTAAAACAATCATCAGAATGGGCCTACTTGCCTAAGAGAAAGTTAAGATGAGCTGAAAAATATGTATGTACGTGTTTTGCATTTTCATTAACCTTTTAAATTTAAATTAATGCAGCTGTTGTACATTTCGTTATCAATTAAATATTTATCATGACCCAAACTATAGTTATATACAATATTTTTTTATAAGCACAAGTTTTAACGCTCTGTAGATATGGCGCTAATACATGTGTACAATAAGGTGTAGCGTCACAATTGTTTGCAAATTTAATTTTCGATTAGCACTAAAACGTTGCATTTTATTCTCAGATACATGCAAAAAAAAAACAAATTGGGACATACTTTTAGCTATTTACTGCAGCATCCGTATTTTGAAAATCAGATCAATTTAGGCAACATTAAACAATTTTTGTATATGTTTTAACTCATTACACTCAAAATATCAACTATTTTTCTACATTGAAGTTTAAATTGGAGATTTAGAATCCTTTGGAATCCTAATGGTGTTTTCTTTTCTTCAAAAAATGTCACATTTTATTTAAAAAAATGCAATTTGGTGTTCGTTTCTTGAAAATGCTATGCTCTCTTAAAGGGCAGCTTGGTTTTTTCTAAAAATATTCACCATTAAATGTCATAAGGCATTGCACTCTATGCCCCGTATAAATCGAGAGTGTTGATAATGCCCTGTAAAAATATGGCTTCTGTTTATGTATGGGGTTACCAGACGAAGTTGGGGAAAATCGCCTCTTATCAGGACAGAAAAAATTTTCAATTTTTATAGTTATTTTTCTATTATTTTATAGTAAAAAAAAAAGAAAGCATTACATTGTTAATGGTAGGTTCCCTACAAGAAATGAATGCGCGAGTAGGAACATTTTTCATTTTGGTTTAAAAAAAATTAAATTCGGCCATTCTTTTCTATCATTTTCTTAACACCAAAATGAAAAATGTGACTTCTCGCTCATTCATTACTTGTAGGGTTGTCAGTGCTATAAAATTTAAATGAATTCGGCGTTATAAAACTCTTAAAAAAAACGTCAAAACAAGAAATAGTAAAAACTTGGTGTTAATAGATCGGCAATCTGGCAAAGGTATTTTCTTGTTTAAATATTTTATGAGAAACAAACTAAAGAAATTTGAATTTCGTCATTCATTTTGTTCATTTATTTATTTATGTATTCAATATCAATTTTTTAACAAATCTGGGTTTATGTATATTTTTTTTATATTTTGAAGAACACACTTTTTGATTTATGTGCATACTTTTGTCAGCTGTTAAAAACAGGGCGATCCAATTTTGTGTTTTGTTCTCGTCATATAACAAATTGCAGTATTACATGTTCGGCAAGCCATTTTATACATGCACCTTTTAAAATATGGTATTTTTTTTGTAGAAAAAAAACACCATAAGTTTTTGTCATATCTTAAAACAAAAAAACCTTTTCTAAGTTACATAATATACTTATATACTTTTCATGCTATTTGGTTAACCACATCCTCACACTCTCTACACCCTTCGTACTAAGCTTCTGCATGGTGTGAAATAGGTTTGTAAACAAGTTCAGTTTTTTCCCAACCTCAGAAACTCTGCGACACCAGTATATTGACGAACGGCTTTAAAAAGCTAGAATGGGTAACAATTTAGCATGAATAGAAAATTAAGGGGACATTTTTACATTTCTCATTTCATTTATTGTTTCTTTTGCTTTTTTGTTTCATTTCTAAATGTTGTTCGCAATTTGACATATCTTTTTTAGTTGTGGTCAATTGCAGAATAGTTAAATATGGCCATTTCCATAAGCATGTCAATCACGACTTAAAAAATATGAATCCTTTTTCTATATATTTGTTGTTTGGCCAATGTAATTGTTCATTAAATTAGATTAACCTTAAAACTTTTGTTCAAATATTGTAGAAGGGACAAAACACTCAAATTTTACTAAATTTAGCTTACGACAGTTTTAAAAGAGCAACAAATTTAAATTAAAACTGGTTTTCTCTTTTATTGATTTTAAGAAATTGCTATCTGCTATTTTCACTTTGCTGGCGATTAAATTCAGATAGCTGCAACATTGCTGTTACAACAACAATGAACAATTTCTATGGAGAAATACCAAATATATAGTTCGGTAAGCGGTATAATTTTTAGGTTTGCTTTCCATTCTTTTCTGATGTCATTAACGTGGTAAATAACACAAATTGTCTTCTTCTTTTGTATTTGAACAGTAGCAAATGTTTCAAAATAAAAGTTCAAAGCATGATATTTGTCGCAAACAAATATTTACCTTCTGTTCTGTTACGAATCAGCTGATTTGTTTTAAAATTGGTTAGTTTTTCTGTTCTGTTGCGGTTCAGTTTGTTAAAATCAAAAACTTTTTAAGTAATTGTACGTGCCAGCAAAATAAATAATACAAAATTAATAAAATTTAATTTCTTCAGATTTATGTGCATTAAACTTATTGAAATAATAATAATGGACGGTGCAAAACTAATAAATTTGTCATAAATGGCTGATGAGTTGCTACAGAAAAAGTAACTATTATAATTTCGAAACAGAACGGCACGGAACAGAACGATTAAACCAATCTCAAAATGCGCTGGATTTAAAAATTATAAATATGATTTAATCCGAAATCGTACTTAAAATAATCCGAAAATGATATTGATTTAAGTAAAACTACACTCAAAAGAAAAATTAATCCTTCCGTACTCAAATCAATCCGAAGCGGTATTAATAGTTCGGTGAGTACGCATATTCTAGTATCAAGTACAAAAAGATTGATTCAAGTACGGAATTTTATCCCAAAATACTTAAATTTTTCATATTCATTCCCGATATCGTACTTGAAGTAATCCGAAAGTGAAATTGAATAAAGTAAAACTAAGATTGAATCAATCTCAAAATGGGTTTGGTTCAAGAATTATAAATTTGTTTAATTCGAATTCGTACTTGAAATAATCCGAAAATTATATTGATTTAAGTTAAACTAAGATTGAATCAATCTCAAAATACGCTTGATTCAAATTTTATTAAGTTGATTCAATCTCGAATTCGTACTTGAAATAAACCAAAATTTAAATTAGAAGGATAATTTTAATATGATTGATTTACTTACCCGTTTTACACCTTACAGAATTTCAATTATAAAACACCATCATCATTCCCGATATGGTTATTACTTTAAGATCTTAATGTGCAGAGTTCTCAATTATACTTTTTAAACGTGAAAATAATGTGTTTTCTTCTTGTTTTTGTTTTTTACACACACAGCAAACAAATCGTTTTAGCTACTTGAGTGGTGTTGTTGTGTCTTCAAAAAACTTTGATAAGTTAAATGAGATTTAAACGCTCACTTTGTAATTTTACTCTCAGAGTGGCACTTATTTAATCTTGTTTGGGAATTTTATACTTATTTTAAGAAATTCCGGGATTGATTTTCGAAAATAATCCCATTTAGGATTATTTTGAGTTCGTTTTATTATTATTCGCACTTGAATTTTTACTTGTTTTTTCTGTTTTTCTTTTTGTGTAGTAGATATGAATGTGAGTGCCAAATATTTTTTTCTATTGTTCTGAGCTGCTAAATAGATGCCATTTTTAAATTATTATTACGAACTAGAAACAAATTAACAAAAAATTCATTTAGATAAGTGATACGTATAGGAAATCTCTAAATAAAGAAAGTTTTTTTTGGTTTTTAAAAACCGTAAAGAACCAATTTAAATTAAAATTTTTCTTACTTCGGTTAATTTTTATTTTTTTTAACCAAAATTAGCATAGGGTGTCTTCACTATGTCATAAGTAGGGATGAGATTTTCATGCAATAAAAAAATCGAAAATATGCGCTTAAAAAATGCACTAAAAAACCAAAAATATTCAATTAAAAAAATCCAAATTATGCACTAAAAAATAAAAAATATGCTCTAAAAAAGTTTCAATAAAAAATAGTTTTTAATCCAAATTTTGATATTTTTTAGGCTAAAGCTCATCAAATTTAATTTTCATTAAATTATTTTTATGAAGAAACCCTTAGATGTTTTGATTGCAACCACAAAATAGTTTTTTAATTTAACTAAAAACAAAAATATAAAAAATTAGGTCTATTGTTATTCAAATATCTTTAAAACAAATAAATAACTAATTAAAATGTTTGTAAAACTTTGTCTAGTACTTCTTCAATGCCAATGCATTTTGAAATTTATTTTATTTTTTGAAATCCTTAATTTTTTTTTGCAAAACGTTTTGGATTTTTATTTTTTAATATGTCGGACTATTCACCTTCCACATTGTTAACTTTTAACTTTGGTATCAACAAGCTCTTCTAACATTCTTAAATTTCTCAAATTTTAATAGAATTCTGCAGCATTTAGCCAGGACCCCATCTTGTTACTACTGGCTGCAGTGGAAGGGGAATCAAGGGAAACCTTTCAATAAAAATTGTTATATTATCGAATTGGCTAAATTCCTCTGCAACGCGGTATAACCAATGTGCCAAGCCAGTAACTTGTAACAGTTTTAAGTAAAATATTTTTACCCATTGCAAGCCTTAGCCATGTAAGGTGCTGCATCGTTTAAAAAAAGGAATTTTTATTGAAAAATTGAATCTTGAAAACAAGCTCCAAAATAATTTATTGATTGATTTAAAAAATTTTTTGGAGGTTTTTTTGTGAATATAAAAATTTATTTAAGAAAATTTTTTATAATATCAAAATGAAAAAAATCACTTAAAAATGTCAAAATATGCATTAAAAACCTAAATATGCAAAAATTAGCATTTTCACCAAAATATGCAACAATATGCAAACACAAATTTTACCGCAAATTAAATAATTCGGAAAGATAATTGTTCTACATCGTTCTTAGACTATCGGCAAAAAACATGCATTTGCATGAAAATCGCATCATCATTCATAATCTTAAAAGTATTGCAAATTTCTTTACACGTATGTATGTATAATACATTTTGAAACCAGAAGTAACCAGTTTAAATTCCAATTTTTTTAATTAAGAGACATTATTTTTATTTCATTTTTAAAATCCGAAATGAGCCTAGAGTATATTTATAATACTTTTACCGTTTTGAAGGGACCTCATATATAACAATTTTATTAAAATTTAAAAATTTTTTGTTTTAAAGACTTCATTTAAAATACAACAACGAGCCAGTTTTTATTCAGTAACATTTAGCAAATATATTCCAAATGTATTCTTCATTGAAATTGGAGAATTTTTTAATGTATTTTTTATTTGTTTGTCATTGATTTTTGCCACCCCACGTCTAAGATAAAACTTGAATGCACTATTAAAATCATATTGGTAAATATAGAACCAAAAAAAATAAACATTCTTTCTGAACTCAACTATAACTTAGCATCTGTGGGAAAAATATTTTTTATATTATAAGATCTACATACATACGTCGTTCTCTTTCTTTAATTTTAAGAAAAAGTATAAGAATCATTATCAGAATGTTTTAATTGGATATTGACAATATGTTTGCAAGCTTCCTTGACAGTTGCGTCCGGATTATAATCCATTTTTTGTTACTTAATTTAATTTTAATTGGTTTTCAAGAAGATATTTTAGTTTTAAATTGAATTTTTAAATTAAACATTAGTCCTTGCATGAATAACTTTAATCCATTAGCAAAGATTTTAGATGTTAAGTAATTTAAACAATTAAAGTCATCTGTTATCTAATTAACCACAATTTGAGGATTTTTGTGACCAAAACTGTGCAAACACTTGCGCCATAGTGAAATCAGCTAACAGAAAAGTTTGCATATTTTTAAATATGTATGTGTACAATGTTTGTAAGTGTATATTTATTTGTTTTTAGTTTTTACGTTTACTATTTACTTTTCTTCTGCAAGCTTGTGTTGTTAAAATTACAGTGATTGCAAAATACACTACATATTAGTACGCTCATAATATTCTGTACGTAGATTTAACTGAAATTGCAATATAAAATAAATAAACATACAGTTAAAAACCGGTCTAATTATTTTCATTTATTTTTAACGAAAAGTTTAGTTAATTTTTTTACAAATTCAATTCCATTTTCCGTAAAAACAAATAAATTTTCAGATATTTTATATAATTTGACTATCAGAAATTAACTACATATTCTGTTCTGTAATTGAGTAATTTTACCAAATAGATTATGGGAATTTTTTACACAAAACAAGCAAATCGTTTTTTATAGATAACTTAAAACTTATTTTATTATTATAATATAAAATAACTGAATATTCCTTTGTTTTTACGGAATTCGCTGTTGAAGTTTTGACATTCAAAATTAAATGAACGTTTCGTTATTTTAAAACATTTTCATTTAATTGTACATACAAAAGACTTAAACTTCACTGCAAATGCAAGTCCGCACTAATGTGCACTTAGTTCTTTGGATAAATGTTAGAATCAGTTAAAAATAAATTTACTTGGAATTTTTATTGTTTATTTATTTAAAAATGGCTGAAAGGAATACTTCCTTAATAAACTACAGTCGGTTACTGTAAAAATATTGTGAGTGTAAATGGGTTTGTATATTTTAGTGCACTTTATGTATGTGGGTCACTTTTAATTAAAGTCCAGTTGTATATTTTTAAATTAATCTATATATATAGAAGTATGTATGTATATTTTTATTGTTGCTACCATCAATATATTGTTAGCAATTAGTTGCCAATAAAGACTGTTAACAACAGGTTGTTTAAAATACAACCAGCAAACATTGAAGCACTGCATTGTGTCCACTAAAAACAAATAAGAATACTAGTTCGCATACATATTTATTTAGTAAATCAGTTAATGGAACTTTTATTATATCGAACCCAATAAATAATTTAGGTTTGAAAGTGGAAATGGTAGATATTGCTAAGTCTAAAAAATTAGGGAAAACCGGAGCAGCTTCGCCACTTTTTTTTTTTTTTGAAGCTCTGAATTTAAATGCAACCGATTTAAAGATTGTATCGAAAAATTAAAATTTAATGAATGCTAAGTATTTGAGATTTTTGTTTGTTTAAGAATTATTAAAAAAATATTTTTCGCTGAATGTGCCCGGGGTAGCTTCGGCATTTATCGGAGCACATTCGTCGATTATATTCGTAAAGGCAATTTTTTGTTAAAAATACAAAAATTTCAATTAACAATATTAAGTTTGTCGTACTTAATTCCCAATTTTTATTCTTGATTTTATCTTTAAACTTTTAAGATAAAATTAGATGTTAGTTATGAAAACACCGAAATTTATTGTTGAAGGGATAAACTATTGCTATGCGCATTTCACTGGTTGCTTAGGCCAGATCGTCTGGAAACTTCATCCAAAGATTTAAAAAAAAACTAAAGTTATTAAACAAACAAAAATGTTAAATGAATAAGAATTATAGGCAACAGTTTAACTTAAAACAATATCAAAGCTTAAACAAAAACAACAACAATAAACAGTGAGTTTGTCGTTTCTTACATTCCCCAATACAATTGGTTGGAATTCTTCTAACATTTATTGTAGTTGTAAGTAGGTTAAGAAAATCACGAACAGCCGTCGCCTTGATGGTAAAGTTTTATCCGGCTAATATCTGAATTTAACATGCGACTAGAAATGTTTGCAACAAAACACTTGCGGCGTCAAATTAGAACGACTTAGGACTCTGATGTTTGGTAAACAAACAACACATAATTTATTTATGGCTTGCGTCTGAAAAATGGAAAAAAGTCAGGAAAGATCTAATTTAATTTATTAATTCATGAATTAGAATTAAAAATATTTTTATTTTTGGTAAATATTTATTTTTTATATTTGTATTAAATCAGCTGATTTTTATTCTAAATAGCAAACTAAATTATGAGGGGTTTTTCACAACAGTCGTATGTTTTCATATTATTATTTTAAGACTTATGACTTTATGGCACCTTATGAATCCCCCAATTATATTTTTAATTTTAATTTATTTTTAAATACCAATATTTGTTAAATATTTTATCGGGAAGGGTTCTTTACGGGACTAATTGTTCTAAAGGCTAGTTTACACTATCGCACAAATCGTACGTATTCCGTAATACTATATGAGACAGAAATCTAATGAGTTTTGTTGCGACTGTCAAAAAATCTAATGTTACATAACAGTTTGTGTTTACACCATCACACAAAGTATAAACACTCACACATGAAATAAAATGCAACCCTGATCCAATTAAAATGTTATTGTTTAAACATTTTCAAAAAACGATGAAGTCGTATGGGATGCCATATTTTTTTTTATAGTTCTAGTCATTTTCATCACACATTCATCCACACGAGAGAATAGCAATAAATCGTTTTTTCGCTTCTCATACTGACTCATGAAATTGTAAGTATAAGTGCGTAGACATCGATATTATACGCATACTCAGTTTGATTTATAATTTCAGGTAAATACTTATAAATACTCACAATGATTCAACTCATTTAGCTCATCCATTTACCGTTTTAACACATCAGATCTAACCCACAACTTCATAATCAGCGCTGCCAGATAAATTTGCCGAAAAATTGTCCACTTCATACAAGTTACTTTAGTAAACTGTAATTGCCAAATCGTCACTTTGGTATTGAACCCTCCGTCATGCACATGTTTCGGTAGTCACATACGTAGCGCATGTATCTGGCCAGATACACTATGTTTTCCAATACATCTATAGAAACAAAAAGCTTTTTTAGTGATAATATTATATTCTTATATTATTAGCACGTCAGGCAGATGCATATTTTTTTTTTTTTTTACTATACGCTAAACCACCTACCTACCCAGAAAAAATTAAGGAGAAATAACATTTTTTAATTTCAAAAAAATAATGGTTTTAAAGTTTATTTCGATTAATTTCAATTCAAAGATTACAAAAACACAAAAAAATGCAGTTTCTGTTGATTTGAGTAAACAAACGCAAAAAAAAATATAAAAAAATGTAAATAAATTACATTGTTCTTCATACAAAATACAAGTGTATCTGGCCAGATACATGCGCTACGTATGTGATGTGTAGATGAAAAAAATCCACATAAATTGTTTTTGTTGTTTTTTTTCATGTTTTTTTTCATAAAACGATAGCTAACAATATTTGTAGAGGTTACCTGGAGACTCAAACACCTAGCTAAATTAGAAATTTATTTAAATACCTGTTTAATTTTTAAAATATCTGGCCAGATACATGTGCATGACGGAGGCTTTAGGATCAAATCTGGCAGCCTCTCATTTTGCTTCGCAAATAGTCTTGCGAAAATACAAAATTTCGTAGCTTGTTTATGAAATCTAAGGGAAACTCTATTTTTTGTTGTTGGATTTAACAAAACAGCTATGATATTTTGCATTTGCGCGTTTGCAAGACCATTTGCACCAAATATTGAACTCCGCTATTGATTTAAGTTGAATCTAAATCCACCACTACAAATGTTGAAAAGTATGAGTTCGATGAATAAAATCAAACTTTTGAGTGAATACCCTGCAAATAATATTGGACCACCTGATCCAATTTAATTAAATAGACTACTCCATGGACTGGTCCGATGTAATGCAATGGACCATGTCATTGTTAAAAAGTGTTTGTAGTGAGAGGGCATGTCTTCGTTTTTTAACGACAGGTTTTCGTTTTTAAACGAAGTTAAAACTAATCGTTTTGTGTATACAGGAGTAGTTTTAAAACTAATCCTTTGTTATCTAAAGCTGGGTTATATGGTCCTGCCCTAGGACATCGTAATGTTAAATAAACCTTGTTTTTTCCATACGTTTGGGTTACTTTTGGAGTAGTCCTAGCCCCTATTATTTGTTGGGTATAAGCATGAATAACATTGCAATAGGTATGAGTGCTTATAAGTACAAGAATTTATGAGTCATGTTTCAGATCTACTCACTTTTTCACTACTCATTGCTTATCTCTGATTCACACTATCAGACTTTTACATATAACTTGAGTTTTTGACATGTATTAATACAAAGTATAATAGTGTAAACTAGCCTTAATCAGCTTTACCGTTATTATATTTTTTCATACTTTGTTGCTGTCATATGCTGTCATATGCTTCAAAATCTTCTGTAAAACTACCAAATGTGCCGAAGTAGTGAAACTTTGGCAAACAAATGGTATAAAAGTCTATTGGATGGACAATTGTTTATATTGTAACTATATTTCTTTTATTTTTGCAGCCTAATTTGAAACAATAATCATTAATTATTTAAATAGGATTTTAAAATTTAATTTTAAATATAAATAGGATTTTAAAGATAAATTCAAAATGCTTTTGTTACAGGAAAATATGGAAAATATGGAAATTTGCAACAAATAATGATTTAGTAGAATTCATAGAGGATTTTTGTTAAAATTAAATACAATGATGTTGGTATTTTTATTTTTAGTAAACAACTTTTCTTTTTTTTTTACAAATTTTTCTGATATTAACAGCTAAGTTCTGATATTAACGGCCAAGTTAAGTTATAATTAAGGCCCCGCGAATGATAAATTATCATAGAAAAGCATCTTCAGTGATGAGGCACATTTTCACCTCAGTGTATTCGGCAATAAGCAGAATTACCGCATTTGGTCGAATGATAATCCAAAAGTGATTGTCGAAAAACCAATGCACCCACAAAGTGTGACTGTTTGGTGCAGCGTATGGGCTGGCGGCATCATCGGGCCGTATGTGTTCCAAAATGAGGCCGGTCAGGCAGTTACTGTGAATGGTGAGATGGTATCGAACTTTTTATGGCCCGAATTGGAATATATGGAAGATTTGTGGTTTCAACAGGTCTGTGCCACACGTGGTGTTGATGTAATTTGACCGATCATGTGATTTGACACCGTTGGACTTCTTTCTTTGGGGCTATTTGAAAGAAAATGTGTACGTCGATAAGCCAGCAACAATTCAAGAGCTAAGGGATGAGATAATTCGGCATATTAACGGCATATAACTTCAATTTTGCCTCAGTTGTGGTGTGCCGCCGAGGTCGCCATTTTCCAATAAAAAATTGTGCTAAAAGCGAAGCAGGTTTGTAAGGTAGAAATGTAAGAGTATCGCTTACTATCTCGCTTACGGAAGGCATGTATTTTATATGGTGATTTCCCACTTTAAAGCAATACATTTCTAACACAAAATGCGCTTTATGCAGCGCATATAAAAAGTGGTGAGTATATCTATCTATAAGATTAACCCACTTAATATTTTTTTGTGTTCTCCCTTACAAACCTGCTTCGTAGTAAGGGAATGCTGTGGCACTTGAATTTTTTTTTTTTTAACTTATTAATAGTTCGTTAACTTACTTTACTGCATCTCTATATATCTTATTGCGTAGCGCATTCTTACGCGCTTATTTTTTTAAATGTACCATTAAAGCTTCGCAAAATGATTAATTTTTTATTGGGTTGGCCGATACCAATACCAATATTATCAGAATAATAAGAAATTACAATAATTTCCTTAAAACTTCTTTTAATTATTTAAAAGAAGTTACAAAATAAAGGTCAAATAAGAATAAATATCAATTTCCTTAATGCTTAATTTGTGTTTTATTCAAAATCAAAAACGGCCGTTAAAATTTATTGTTTAATGAATTACAAAAATTTTTTGTTCTTTTGGTTGAACGCTTCAAATTTCATTGATCTGAATTGTGGCGTTAAAATCAACCGACATATTGTTTCTTACTACGTTATTATTCTGACTATTGCGTCGCAAAATGAGAAATTCAGGTTTAAATTCTACCACTCTAAAGTCTTATTATAAAATGTGGACTAATATTTTATGGTTGCATTAGGAAGACGATAAAATCATGGTCCGAACAAGAATTTCTCGGCTATAAATAAATACTTCTGGATTTCGGCCATAGATTAATAAACAGACATGTCACGAGACGGAAGATTTTTCGTTTTTTTGTCTCTTTCTTCGAAAACTGCCCTTTTAGAATTTCTGTTATGCCGTCATAAAATGAATACAAATTTATTAAGTTGAGATTTATTTGCGAAACTGTTGTAAAAATTAATTTTCAAGTTTACATCATAACGAGTAAATAATATTTAAGTAAGTAAATAACATTATAAAACAAAACAATATTCCTAAATAAATTTTTTTTTGCACAAAACAAACTTTTGTTGAACTAATTCAGTTGATTAACGTGGTTTGTGTTGTTGTGGCCTGTTTTTGCACTTCACTGCCAAAAAAAAGTTTTCCGTCTTTTTTTAGAAAGCTGATTTGGGCCTTTTTCACACGTCACTTTTTACATATCTGCTTAGTAATCTGAGATTTCGGCAAACTAACTGATTTGTGAATTATTCTGTGTCAATCTAGAAAGCTACATCTGATTGCAAGAAGTAAACTAAGGGCACTAACTGACCTATCCACTGGGCACTGTTATGACGGAAACTAGCAGTTTATATTAGATTGATAACATTGCCCTAAATATAAATGAAAATATGAACCATGATTCAACTTTACTCACATTTAATAGCAGTATTATTGCAGATCTCTGCTAGAGACAACTGATGTGGTACACTTTTCATGCAAAGAAATTTAAACACCCGGGATAAATTAAGTTTTTTAAACTGACTTTTTTTAACGACTCGTACTAAAGTCGTACTCAAAAATTTAAGTACGAATAACTCTTAAACCTACTTAAAACAATCCTAAATGGGATTTCTTAAAATAAATTTTAAATTCTGAAAGTAAAATTAAAAAGTGAGCGTCTTAATCTCGTATAATTTATCAAAGCTTGTAGCAGACACTGCAACAACACAACACAAGTAGCTTAAAATGATTTGCTTGATGTGCGCAAAAAACAATAAAACTAACAGAATAAGATTAAAACACATAATTTTTATGTTTAAAATTAAATTGAGAACTCTTGCTTCTCATTTAGTTTATATTTTCAGTAATGCATGTACATTAAGTTTTTAAAGTAAAGTGTTTTATTATAGAAATTCTGTAAGATGTTAAACGGGAAAGTAAATCGATCATAACAAAATTCTCCTTTTAATTTTACTTTTGGCTTATTTTAAGTACGAATTTGAAATTGAATCAACTTTATAGTTGTTAAATCAAGCTCATTTTGAGAATGATTCAATCCTAGTTATATTTAAATCATTCTCATTTTCGGATTATTTCAAGTACGAAATCGAAATTGAATATGGATAAGTTAAGTATTTCGTCATTGATAATCCGTCTTTGAATCAATCTTTCTGTACTTTGTTCAAGAAAATCCGTATATACCGCACTTTTAGTACCTCTTAGAATTGATTTGAGTACGGATGGAATGATTTTTCTTTTGAGTGTTCATACATCTTTTTCTAGACTCCAATATCTAGTGTGAACATATCAATATAGGAACCCACGTTTAAAAGCTATTTCTTTAGCTCCAAAACATTATTTTTCAGCGAATTTACGATTATTTTAGAGCAATAAGTAGCTAACCCTTATGGTAGGTAAGGGTAATGCAGAGTGGGGTCAATTGTCACCGCCAATGAAATCAGCGTGTTATATTCGCCACTTTAAAGAATTTTAGTTAGATTGGGGTGGGACTAGGTGTAGTTCTTAAGGAGCTAGAGAATAATTTGTTCACGTTTCACTTAGGTCTTCTCACTTTATTTTTGCTAGGGAACAGAACATGTATGAAAGTAGCTCGTCCTATAAATCCTAAGATACAAACCGATATATTGGTCAACAAAATTCTGAACAGCAGGTCGATTGCCTGCGGATTTGTAAAGCAGAATTTTGGAAAATATTTTACTACATAAAATTTAAAAAGTGCAAAAAACTAACGTTATAATCAAACTATCTCTCCAATACTAACAATTGTGCTTTATTATTTAATATTTTTAAACAAAAATTTCATTGAGCTTTAATTTTTGTTAATCTTTCTTCTTTTTTTAAATTTACTTTAATTGATAGCGTAAAATGTTTCACATGAGAATCACGATTGCTTTTTTCCCTTCGAGGGGAATGAATAAATATTCCACTGGTTGTTCACGATAGGGGTGAATAGAAATGTGTATAATACAGATGATATTGCCACAGTATATATATACATATGTAGTCTACTAAATTCATACGTATGTAGGTTTTTAAATTAAATATTTTCTGAATTTAATATTTTTAAGAATTGACCAAAGCAGATACTAAACTTAATTTTTATACCTTGTTATTTTTATGTTTGGTCCTTTTTACTATTTATCCTTTACTCTTCTTATATTCCCAAAATTTGCTAAAACTTTTCTCAACCAAGTTATTATTTTTAATGAGAATGCAAAAAAAAAATATTAAGCAAAATTTTTTTCAGTTTCCTCTTCTTTGCCATGTCCTTACTACTTGCCCTTAGAGAAAATGAGTGATGACAACTGAATAGTATTAAATTTTTTCTACCTCAACATTTTATTTAAATAAGGTTAACTTTTGAAATGGGAAAGGTAAAAAATAGATTTTTTCCTTTTAAATTTTACAAGAATAAGCCAGAAAAAGTGTAATATATACTACCATTTAGTCATTTTTGCATACTGAAACTGTCAGTGAAACTTACACTTTTTTTTAAACAGTATAAGAGAAACAAAAAAGTAGTTTTTCTTTAATTAAGCGTGATATTTTTTGCATTTCTTTAGTAGTGATTCTTTTTTTTTTTTTGCATGCCATCTATCTTCCGTTCTTTCTTTTCGTTTTATTATAAAGACACTAATGAACCTTCAACAATGTTTTATTTAAAAAAATCATTTAGGGAAAATTGTGACTTTGTTGCAAAAAATTCTACAGGAATATTAAACTAAGCATAATCGATTTAAAAAGCTGCTATAGTTTCGACATGGGATCAATTAATTATGGTGGTGAGAGAGAAGTTTCATAAAAATAGCGATATTGAGAAAATAAACAAATTAGAGCGCTATTTTCGGCTGTGCAGAATCTTTGCTACCCTCCGCCGAAAGTTAGAATATTTCTGGAGTTTGCCCTACATGGGATCTGAAAATTATCAACCATAGTTAATAGAAACTGTACTGGCGTTAGTCTTATATTATTGACCGACCATCAGAAATTCTACTGAAACAGCGTTATTCGCTGTTTTATTTATTTTATTTATTAAGTCTATGGATTAACTCCTTTCAGAAAAAGGGTCGGCATTTGCATAATTTTGTTGAAAGTATTCAATTTATAACGGCTGGTAATAATGTGCAGGGCGTTGCGGAATATTAAAAAATAAACTGTTTAACAGGAACTCCGAGCAAATATTGCCTTCAATCAGATTGATAACAAATATCACATTCAACATGGTTCGTCGGCTTTTTAAAGTTGGTAAATAAATCTCCAATAACCTGGATCTATATGGAGGAAGATATACAGATAGATTTGGATAAGTGCTTCGTAATATGAATAGCAGAAATTGTTTTTGGACAGACTTAATACGATGACTATGAACGTTCTTATATGGGTCCCAATTTTTTAAGCCATATTCGATTATAGGTCTGACAAGTGCTATGTACAACTGTTTCGTTATAGATCTGTCAGAGAATTCCATTGACAAACGTTTAATAAATCCAAATACACCACGAGCTTTATTAATACACATATTTATATATTCTTTAAAAGATAACTTAGGGCCAAAAAATACACCGAGATCCAAGAAAACATTAACAACTTCCAATTTGTAGTCACCAATAAAATAGCAGGCAATTGGTCTAGTTTTACTGGAAAAACGTATATGTTTTGCATTTTTTTAAATTTATATCCAATTAGTTTATTTGGCACCAATTATAGAATAAATTTAAATCCTGTTGAAAGTGGGGTCGAACAATGTAGTCAGCACAACTTTGTATTGGACATATTGTAAATTATGGACTTGTGTGGTTTCAAGTCTTATAGAAAAATCGTATATCAATTCGTGAATTGCGCCCTCATTTATGTCAGTTATTCGAACAAAACTATTTATTTTTTAATGTTATTGTTCCACACTTGGATTCATAAATGTTATCCTACGAAACAGGGTTTGCTGGATTTTAATACCCAACTGCTTAGGATAACTGTAAACAATTTGACACCAATATTGTTCTTTTTATTTGAATTGTTCAAAAGAAAGCGGGCTTTTAATAGACAGACAGACAGACAGACATACGGATATGGCTTAATCGACTTAGAATTACGCAAGGAACCAGAATATATAAACTTTGTGCAGTATAAGATGAATATTAAAAAAGGTTTCACATTGAATGACAAACTAAGTATACCCTCATTCACCACTAGTGGTGGAGGGTTGCAAATTACAGCTAAAATCCTACGCTTGGCAAACATGTTTAAAGTTTAAAATTTAAAATAACAGTTAAAATTCAAGCGTAGGATTAAGTTACAAGAACCCATGTTCTGCAACTTTGGTGAAAATTTCTCGCAGAGAAAAGATGTGAAACAGAATATTCAAAGTGAGGAAAAGGTGTTTTTGTAACTTATGTCGAAAACTATCAAATGAGATTACGCCGTTTCGTTATAAATGTCATAAAATTACTCCCGAAGCCGGTGGTAAATTGCAGACGTTCAGAGCGCCAGTCACACATATCGTTGACGGCGATCCAAATTTATTAAAATTGAAAAATTTTAAACGACGGCGCCGAAAATACTACCGTCGGCGGTAGCAAATAATGTAAAGTGCGACTTTAATATTTGTTATTTACAAAATGGTTCAAAAATGTTAAAAGCAAAATAATTAAACAATGAAAAAATCAACCAAGAACAAAATACTTATCTCTTCCGTGTTGTTATTAATTGCATTTTACATTTTTAATATATTTTTTTTTTGTGTAAACATTTTTTTCTTTCCCCATTTTTATTCGTGAGTTTTTTGACAGTTCATAGTGGGAATGTTCTCACAAAAATTGTACAGACTCATTATTTCTGTAAATTGGTGAGTTATTTCCTTACGTTACAGCTATAACTCACCAAAAATGTTACAGACGCCGGAAAGTGAGAAAAACAGTTGTTTGTTTAAATTTTTGGCATTTATGTTTCATTTCTCACATTTTAATCGAAATTTTTTTTTTATTTTTAATTTGTGTATTGGCGGTGAAGAATATAAGTTTAGCGACGTCTTAAATATAAAACTTAGAGCAGCCTTATTTGGCCTTTAATTTGTTATTGATTTTACTTTTTTTTATTAAATATTTCACTAGCAGTTTGTTGGCATCGTACGAATAGATTCTTGTTCTTAATATTTTATGAAAAAAATATTGTTTTAAAAACGACCAGACAAACGAATAGTGAAAATAATATTCTTGTCGCAGATGTCATGTTTATGCTAAAATTATTGTGTTACTCAATGTTAACTGCCATTTATATATTTGAAGAATTGGCGAGGGCAAGACGATTGCCTAAAAAATATATTATCGAACAATTTCGTCACTTGCGAGAGTTTAAACGAAAATTACTTGCGCAAATTTCAAATTTCAAAAAAAATATTAGAAAATTTTTATAATTGGAGTCGCGACTACACAGCCCTGCCCACACCACAATAGTTCAAACAAATTACAAGTATGTGAGTATTAAAATCAATTTCAGCTAATTATTTTTTATTGAATTTTTTACCACAGAAAGTATAAAAAGTATTAGCTGCTAAGGCCTACGACTCTGATCTACATTTAACTAAAGATCCCTAACAAATAAATTTCTCTAAAATCCCTTTTTCTTCTATAAATTTCTTATGGCTTTAATTTACCAATTTATTTATATATCAATTTATATTTAAAATTCGTTTTTTATATCAAATAAAAATAACATTAACTAAAAAAATGATAATAAATATGAATTGATATTTAAACAGAATTGGTGAAATTGGCCATTAGAAATATTGGTGTTGTAACAAAAACCAATATAAAAATAAATTTTTTCAAGTCTGGACGATGAGTAACACATAACATAAAAAAACATATTAAGCCTACTCTCAATTAATTCCAATTCCCGGGTGATTGTGTAGAAGATTCGGCTCAGCCGTATATAGTAAATATTTCACATGTTTGTGTTAATATAAATCATACTTGTTTGTATTCCCGATACCATAATCTTTTAAATTTTTTTTCTAATTCTTCTGCATAAGTTCCCATTTACTGGACAAACTAAAAATACCAATTTAATTTGAAAGATTTTTATCAGGAAGTAAAGGAAACGCATTTAAGCATGACGAATTTCCAGGTCATAATGAAGGTGTTCAAGAATTTGTGTTTTCAACGTTTTTCATTTTTCTTCATGTACTTTTTTTCAAGTTTTATGATAGGGAATTGTCAGTTTATAATAATTTATTTCTGCAGCTAAGAATAAACTGCAAAGCAAAACGTTTATGTTACAAAAGAGAAAAGTTCAAATGTTTTCTTAAGAAATTATACTTTATTTAATTAACTTTGTTATGCAAATAATACAAAACAGTACCTAAGAATATAAAAACATAAGCACTAAGGCCGGGTATTTGAGATGTGGCTTAAGTTTAATGTAGTCTGAAACTCGAATTTTTCCGGCGAAATGTGATTTTTTTTATTATTTGTTTAAGCAAAACTAAGCAGTTCCGTCAAACGTGGTAAGGGCTACACAAATCTCTTTTAAGATTTACTCAGCCCAGCTTAACTGAGATCTCAAAAAACCCAGTCTTAATTAATTAATTAATTTTACTTACAAAAAAATGTTTTCAATTCTTTTCTTTGGGATGATTTTAAGAGCAACAGCAGCTGTATTCTGTTATTCGCTTAGCTTAACCTAAATTTCGATCGCTAGAATGCCTTGGAGAATGCAAAATTTAAAAATTTTTATATGAAAAACAGAAAAATATACTTTGGATTTCAAGAAGAATTCTTGACAAAAAGTACGAGAAACAGAACTAAGAAGAACATTCGCAAATTTCGATCTACCAGGGTTAAATACCATTTGGTTTAAAGATTGATGTCTGACTATTGACTGCCAGCCGTCGTAAATGGCCATGAGTGTTTAACGATTGAGTGGCTACAATCGAAAAATGTAAGGGCAACCTGTCCGTAAAAACCTGTGTTTGATTTCCAGCTCAGTCAAGAATGAAAAATAATCAATAAATTTTAATTAATTTCATGTTGTAAAATTCATTTCTTCATAAAAATAATTTAATGAAAATTAAACTGATTAAAATATAAAAATTTGGATGAGGTGACATTAAAAGCTTAAATTGAGGCGAATAAAATTTGTATGGCATTGCCAAATTTAACAATGCACGTTACAGAGTTGCATTCGTAGCCAAATCAACTTTATACATTTTTAGCGATAGAGATTTAGCTTTAACGAATTGCAGAATATACTGAGCTAGTCTGTCAGTGCGAGGTTGTGATGCCCGCCAGAGTTTCTAGTCTGTTTCACTACAACGGGCTGAAGGTCTACGTTATTATTACTCGGTAAATTAAGTAAGAATATAATTTGTTATTGTATTAGATTACATTAAAAAAAATTAAGAAAATCAAGTTTATACATTCTTATTTTAATTTAAATAATTTCCAAATAAAGTTACACAACAAAAAAAATTTCACAAACAAACTTGTTATATTTATCCAGCGATTTCCCAGCATATGTTGAAGTAGAACTCAGTTCATTTTGTTAATTAATTTTAAGTTTCTATACGAATCTAAATAATATGGCTAATGTAAGTGGTCGGGGACGGTTCTAGTTCTACCACTTAATATAAATGGGACTTGTCACTTTAACCTTTTTGACACTTTGTACAAAGTCATTCAAATAACCTAAATGTTCACCAAATTGGTCAGTAAAAACTGGCATTTATTTTATTTGTGGCTAAAAGGCAACGTTCCAGTAGTAGATTATGAAAGTAGAAGCTTTAAAAAGCTTTCCGTGCAAAAATTTTCGAGAAATCTGGTTTCCTCTAAATTGTCATGTAACAACTGGAATTACATTTTATTTTACAATTGCATTAACGTCAGTAATTTTTCAATAAAGGTGCTCGATATATGTACGGTTGTACCTCGGTAAACGCAACTCTTCGATAGTTGCAACACCCAAATTATTAACATCCCAATAAAAAACTTTATCATTTTGCGAAGTAACAATAATAACCAAGGCTGCACGGTATTACACAGAAAGAAAATCACTCGGGATAAATTAATTTTTTTTACTTCCGAGTCGTACTCAAAAATTCATGCATAACACTAAAACGTACTTAAATCAATCCTTAATGGGATTTCTTTCGAATACAATACCGGAATTTCTTAAAATAAGTAAGAAAAAGATCATACTTTTTGTTGGTAGTTCCACTCTATGAGTAAAATTGCAAAGTGAGCGTTTTAATCTCATTAAAATTATCAAAGTTTGTTGGAGACACTACAACAACAACACAGAAGTAGTTAAAAAACGATTGGCTTGCTGTGTGTAGAAACAAAAAAAAACAACATAATAAGACGAAAACACATTATTTTCATGTTAATAAAAAATTGTGAACTCTACAGAAAAAAATTTTTGCGCCAGTTTTAGTTAAATATTTAATCAGGTTAATTAAATATTTAATCAAGTTAATTAAACGTTTACTTGAAATAGCATAACTTATACACAAACATGTTCATTTATGTGCTTTAATAAAAAAATTATTTGCAGCATACAACAAATTAATTGAAAATATTAATATACATCAATTAATTTATTAATTGAACAATTTTTGGCAAACATTTTTTCTGTGTTCTTGATTCAAGAATATCCGAACTCAGCGTACTATTATTTCCGCATCGATTGATTGATTGAAAAATTGAGTCTACCAATAAATCTTTACCTTAAGTGAAAAAAACATATAACTAAAAATCAATAATATTTAAATGTGTTTGTGTCTGTCCGACTAATTGGTAACCCTTGTTTATCTTAATCACACTATTTTGTTAATTAAATTATACAGGTAAAATAAGTAAAACAACTCTTATAAACACACAAATACTTAGAAGTGCTCATATGCTCATGTGTTTGTACACTACACAGCAGGCAACAAATATATTGCCTGCCATTAGGCGCAATAAATTAAACTGTTAAGCTGCACTTTAAAGGAGTAAAAATAGCATAGAACTTTTTAAAACTATTGAATGTTTATTAACTAATGGAAAAAGCAACAAAATGAAAGTGACATTGGAAAAGATTCATTTTCGGTATTAACTTTAACCACTTTACTAGCCTTCTTGCTTCTTGTGTTGTTTTGAGTTGCTTATATCTCTTAAAAACATTTCGCTCTTAATTGCAACATGGTCATATCTCAAAAAAAAATTAAACTTGGCACAATGCGACTAAAGTTTTCAAAATGTTCCGTTGTATTTATACAGATTTAAAAAAATATATTTTGCTATGGGATTATAATGCTGATTTGTGTTTTACATATCAAGAGGGTATAAAGGAACATTTTTGCTAAAGTATCTTTTTGCAACATAGTCGCAAAAAAGTAGCAATTTTATTTCTATGAGTTTTATATTGTTGTTGATGCACTTGGTTATCTTATTAATTTGTTTGATTCATTCTTGTAATAAAAAAAATTTAAAATTTTGCACATAACCGATGTTGTCAGAGCAACGACGATATGTACAGTATTGAGTATGTTTATCCTACTAAGCCAAAAATTACCACTTTTGAGTTTTGTATGTTTGCTTTTCATTTTTATTTTACTGTACGGTGTTGAAGCTACTTTTAATGCTTTACACGAAGATAAAGCTGTTGTGCTTCTTTTCTTTTTGGTGCTACACTCCGAGGCTATGTTTTGATTTTTGATGAATTTCAAATAACATTGCCTGCCTATATGCGGTCCTCCTGTCTGTTCTCGACTGACTGAACGAATACCTGCAGCTTGTATTCCAAACCCAACAGGAAATAGTGCCTACATGGAACTAAAACATTATTTGTCTTTCCTAGACGTTAAGGTTAAACTATTAAATGTCATGTTAGTACTTCGTAACCTAAAGATATTACACCACTTTTTTTGTTTTTAATAAAGCCCCGTTCCAAATTATTTTCGTTTTTACTATTTGTGGCATAAATTTTCTATTGGTAAATAGTTGCCTTTTTTTTGTGCACTGCCTTATTACAGGAATACTGTACAGACCCACATAAACAAACATACTCACCGTACACACACACAGATATTCACGTAGAGACCGACTTTAGTACAAATATTGCCACTGATTGCATTTGCATTTTGAATGAATTGAATTGGATTTGTTTATTTTTTTTTCTTTTTTGTTATTAGATTTTCCGCATTTTGCTTTCTGATTGTGGGTGTTTGGGAGTGTTTGTGGTTTTAACACGTTTTACTCCTTGTTGTTCTGGTTATATCCTTCGTGTGTTTTAGTAGAGATTCGCTCTGTACTTGTTGTTTATGAATTTACCAGTAAAAACAAAAACATCGATGAAAAATTAAAACAACTTCAACTAATCATAATGCGAAACAGCTGTAATCATATAAGTGGAAACTTAAGATAACAAGTGTTGATTGTAATTGAAATGGGATTACAACAACAATTTTCGTAATTCGTCTTTGAATTTTGACGGAGCACTTAGTATTATTGGTAACTTAAGTAAGAAGAAATATTACACAGAAAAAAATAACAAGAATTATTATGTAATTAATAAAAAATGTTTAACATTTTCTAATATTTTTAACAATTTTCTTAATTAAATTGTTTGTAAATTGTCATATTAACAATTTGTTTCAGTTGAAAAAATAAAATAGTTTTGTGTCAAAAATTCTATATTTTTTGAATTTAATCTCGTAAAGAATTAACGATATGACTGTTATTGAAAACTAAGGCAATCTCTGGGGTAAGTAAAGCTTTTATATAAAACTTCTTATCAACATTTTAACGGGGTTTTGTTTATTTTAGTTTCCAAATTATAGTTGATGATTGTGTCAAGATTCCGTTTTGTGCACATGTTAAAACCTTCAAGCGCATCCACTTCTAAGTTCTAAGCTCAAGCTGTTTGTAATGAGATCTTCAATATATTTAAATAAAAAAATCATTTAAATCAACATTTGTAATGCATTTCCTTCTTTTAAAAGTGCAATACATTTTTCAAAATTAATTAGCAACAATATATTTTACTAATATGACAATTTTGTAATAAAAAATTGTATTTGATTGCCAACAATTATTTTATTTAATGTTACAAAATGTAACAAAAGTATTTTTTATATTTACAAAATCGGTTGTTGGTGCCTTTTCAATTAAAAAATTAATTGTATTGACGAATATGGTATTCAATATAACAATTGATTTGTCGTAATTTTTTTCTGTGTATGTATTGCTTAAGAAAACTCCGATAGATTTCGATGATTTATGCAAGCACTGTTTTATTAATGAAGTTGCTATAGCCCTTTTTTGGGATAAAAGCAGCTCCTTCGAATGTTGTAGCAAAAAACGTCAATTCTATTGATATAAGAAAGTGATGGTTTATGTTTTAATACAGCTATTTAATAATTAGTATTGAGGTTATTTTATTTAACTTAAGACTTAAGTTTATCAAATTTAATTTTCTTGAAAATATTTTTATGAAGAAAGAAACTTTTCTTTCTTTTCATTCTTGACTGACCGGGGGATTCAACTCATGGGCAGGTCGATATGACATATTTCGATAGTAACCACACTTTATCCTTAGAAATCTTTGCTGTTTTATCCCCACCATCACTGAAGACGGCTGGGAGTCAAAAGTCAAACATCAATCTTTAAGCCAAATTGTTGATCGCAAATTTGTTCCGATTCATATAAAATTAATAATTTATGTATTTGCATCACCTTTTGTATACTGAGGCGTTTAAATCTGTGGAAATAAGGAAAAAGTAAATTTTTTTAGGTATGTAGAAAAGGGACTTTAACCTTAAAAAATCTAAAAAATTACTTTTTTAAAACATACATTTTTATTCTAATAAAATCTTTACTTTTTTTCGGTTAGGGAATTTTTCAACTTCTATTCTTTAATTTTCCTAACGTCACAGATCGGAGGTGAACTTAAGTTTTTATTCCAAATGTTACTGCACATTGACAAAAACTTAGCTTAAAGTAATTTTGCTAAATCCTAAAAAAATCTTACAAAATAATTAAAACTTTGTCCATGCGATCTTTTAAACATGTAGATTACAAAGTTGTCCTAAACTTAAGTTGACTTAAGCTCTTTTTCATTTTGACCACAAAAATAATGGCCACTTAACTAGAATTAAATTGGTTACAAAGCTTAATTAATCTAAGAGCAAATCCTAATAAAGCTGGCCAAAAGCGGTCTATGAATGAAAAAACCTCTCATACAAACTTCTGGACTAATACTCTATTAGAACGATCCATTCTTAATTGTTTACAAACTTTTTATTTAGTAAGATGTTACACCAAATGGTGTGTCCTTAGCTGCTGTATCGCAAGAAGATTATTATGTTGCAACAATTTTGTGGAGGGAGGTTAAAACAGGTACCAAAATAGTCTTAGTAGAAAAATTTGTTATAATAAACCTTAAGGTCTTTTAAGTGCAAATCAAAATAATGCAAACTTATTCAACTTGACAAACCTTGTTAACATTACTAATAAAGATAACAAAATTTATCCAGTATTTTAAGTAATGAACTGAACAGTTTAATGTCACAAATCAAACTTAACTAAACATTTATGTTGCTTATGTTATTCGCGGAATTATTTCTTTATTTCTATATATTATTCAATATTTGGCACAAAGGTTTCAATTAATATATGGCTCAACTCTTATTAAAAAAACATCAAAACCTTTAAAGCATGCCAACATCGTATATTGTTGCCTACACATTTCAAAGTATATTACACTTCTTTTCGTTGTGCAATAAAAATCAAAAGGATTTTGATTCTTTCCAATATACAATTGGGTCTCAGTAGATAAATGCGTTCCTAAAAAAATCGCATAAATTAAATTCACATTTTGGGTGCCCCGGTAGGCTAGTTGGTAGTGAGTTAGTCTATCAGTCCGAGGGTTGCGGGTTCGATTCCCGTCAGAGATTCAGGTCTGTTAATTAAGTTAGAATATTATTTGTAACTCTTATTAAATAAATAAATTCGCATAAAACGATACTCTAGCGTCATATAAAAACTAATAGTACGTTCCAAAATTCTGAAAAACCGCATAAATTCAAATTCTAATTAAAAAATCTAAACAAAATCGCATAAAAATAAATAACACAAATATATTTGGGGCATTATAAAAATTTTGTTGGAATTCCTTTATATTTGGCATAACTATCGTTCTAGTAGATATAAATATGTATGTGTGCGAAATAATTTTGTTTGTATGATGTGTATTTGTCAAGTTACGGGGTGCTAAAGTGTTGCCGTTTTGTTTTTTAAATTATTTTTTTTTTAACTTAAAACTAATCAAACAAAAAAAATTTAAAGTGATTCTTAAAGAAAATCGATTGATTTTAAAATAAAAAAAAAATTAATTGGAAAAAAAATTTTTTTCATTTGCAAACCGGAAATGACCAATTTAAATCAAAATTTTTCTAACTTAGTCCTAATTTGTCTCATATTTTTTAACCTAAATTAGCCTATAGTGTCCTTATTATAGTGTTTAAGTTTTCTTATGGGACCTCAATTAGTTTTAAAGTTATACAAATTTCTTTACACTCGTACATGTGGTTATTGCAATGTTGTACCATAAAAGACAGGAAAGAACGAGTAAATAAAAATTTTTCTAATTCCGACCTAATTTTTTTATTTTATTTTTACCGAAATTAGCCTTTGGCGTACTTATTATATTGTAAAACTTTTATTATGTGCTCTGCATAACTTTGAAAACACTAATACACACGTATCGGCTATGCATAGAAAAAACTCAAAATAAAACAAACAATAGCGATTATATTAGTTCTGCAAACTTGGTTTAATTTAAAAACGGTAAAAAAGCTTAAAAACCATCTAAGATTTCAAAGTCTGTTTAAATTCTAAAAAATGGTACATTTAAAAATCGTATAATTTTTAATCCGCATAAAACGAGCCCTGAGTGTACAGTGCAATGCACATTGTGCAACTTTATTTGTATACAACAAACATATTTTAACTTACAAATACATACAGCAGGAACAGTTGGCAGTTCGTTTGTAGTTGGTGTTAATCACATGGTAACCTGTGTTTAATAATTGAAAATTACTACTTACACTATGTGCGTAAATATTTTCAGACACACTCGAAAGTCTAAACTTTTACATCGTTACCTAAAACACCCTACCAAACAGTTTAAAAAGTTTACAAGAGAAGGAACAAATTATTAACATTTATTTATTTTGTTAATTTATTTATTTTGTAAAACCTGCCAGTTGTTTTGACAATGTTGCATAATGTGCAAACTGTAAGTAAAGTCTTTTAGCATGTATCTTTTGTAGATAGTTAGGGACGTTTGTTTTTTGTTAATAAAATCGCTCATTTTGGTAAAAAGATTCCAACATTTATTATGGGCATTTGTGTCGATGCAATACATCAGAATCAATGAAAAAGTCAATTTTTAATTTTTGGTTAGTTAGAGCCTTTTGCTTTTTAGGTAGCGACATACATATATACATATAAGAAAACAATAAATTTTAGTAGGTGGGCTTGTATGTCCATACAAATATTTACACTTGAAAGTGTAGGTTTACAAGAGAACGTATTAATACCTTTAACCTTTAAGATTGTCGCTTTCATTTTTTGTGTGTTCGTATGTTCGTTTGCATCCTCTTCATATGAAATTGTAAATGTATTTGTATGTTAGTTTAACAAGTTTTCCTTTGATTGGTTCTTTATTCTTTGTACCAGTTTAAATCACAGCAGGGTATTTTCTTTTCATTAATAATGGAAATTTTCTAATATGTTTAAGCATATTTGCTATTTGTTATTTTAGGTATTTTAGGTATTTCAATAAGACGTAGCTGCTGGCTTTTCAATAAAACTGTCAGGAATATTAAAAGAATTAAATTTGAATAGAAGTCAAGTAGCTGAATCACAACCAATATGAAAATTATATGACTCTAAGCTTTTTAAGCCTTAAAATGTACATTGTATGGAAATGTGGCTAGTTTAAAAAAATGTTTGTAAATTATGACAAATTTTTCTTTCGTTTGGTGACATAATAGTTTTTATTATTTAGTATTAATTTATAAATTAAAATTTAATTTAACTTTCTTACATTTAAAAATCACACTGAAAGGCAAATATTTTTGATTTTTTTTCCCATAAACTTACAAGCAAATATCAAGAGTCCGTTGTTAGACCTAAAAAGATTAAACTTTATACGTGGCTTGCTTATTATATTTAGAACCTGAGTTATACTGAGTTATATTTAAAGTTACCAGCAGTTGTTAATAATTGGAAGTTTGAATATTTTTAAGGCTAATATACACTATCACAAGTCTTACGTATTCATAATATGGGGTCACCAACTGAGATAAGATACATGATTTTTATACCAGAAAACATTAAATTCTATCGCGGAGAGTGTTAGTTTTAATTAAAAAAAATCAAACTTGTTCAACCTCGAGCTTGATTAATTTTTATTTATTTTTCATTTCTTTATTTATTATAATAAATGTTATGAGACAGTTGTTCTCAAGAAATCTCATAATAACTATCATATAAGATGAGCCGTAAAAAATACACATACATTCAAACATACAAAACATTAATAAGACATTTTTATTAAAATTATTTTTTTAAAAAGAGCCAAAATTACACAAGTTTAATGTACGAGAGTCAGGTTATTATGAAATCTTATAAGATTACCAAACATAAATATATGCCCGCTTGTTTAGGATTAACATGAAGAAATGTGTTCTCTTATTCTCTCAACCAGGGCTGCGGAGTCGTCAAGAAATAGTTATAACTCCGACTCCTTCCGCTGAAATTTTTTAAGTACGACTCCGACTCCTACTCTAACCTTGATACTAAATGAATATAAGATTGGTTCTTATTTGTCTTTAAACACTTTTTTTAATGCAGTACTTTTTAAATGGTTCAACATATCCAGAAAATGATTATTTTAACATTTCAAATCGATATTATAATTCTAACTTGTGCCGCATTGAGTTTTAATATAGTTATTTACATATTATACCATTTAAGTATAGTACTTGGATGAACTTAAATAAATTACTACTTATTCAAATTTATCTTCAAAATATTGCATCGCCAATTTCGAAGAATTTTTAGTTTGGAAAATATTAAAATAATTTTTAAATTTTTTATGCCGGAGTCGGAGTCACGAAGAATCTTTTCACAGAAAAAATTAAAAATTGTCTCTAATCACCAATTTTATACTGAATTCATAGAATCAAGCAACCCGTTTGTTGATTTTGCACCTATTACCAAAATGATTATATTGATTACTAAAAATTGTAAAAATTTTATATTTTTAATATTTTTTTTTCAATAAATTATACTTTGAATTTTAATTAAAAAAATGATCAAAAAACTATGCCATTTCAAACAATGTGTTGATTGATTTTGACAATTTCCAACAACAATTTCACAAGCTTAAATTATTTTATTTTAAACGAAATAATTTTTTGTTATTTGATTATTATATTAATCCAAAATTTATTTTAAAACAATTTTCGTTCAACAAAAAAAAAATAATTGATTCAATTATTGCATTAATTAAGTTTAAATACTTTTTAAATCCAAGGTTTCCTGATGAGCTGGCCTAAGCAACCAGTGAAATGCGCATAGAAGCTAGCTTTCCCTCAACAATAAATTTCAGTGTATTTATCAAATATGAAAAACTGGGAATTTAGCACGTCATACGGAAATCGTATTAATAATACTTTTTAAATCATTTTTCTAATTGATAAAAAACCACTAATAATTTTTTCTGTGTTGTGAATATGCAACCCAGATCAAACGAAACCTTGTTACTTAATTTTTTGTATCCCAAGAAAAACTTTGATAACGAATATGATTGTGGCAGTGTAAATAAAACTGAACTGGCAAAATAAAATAAAGTAATTTGTTTTTATTTCTGTTTTTTCTCTACCCATTTACAACAAAATTTGAGTTAACAAAAAAATCAACCAATTGTAATCGGGAATGTTAGAAAAGATACACTCACTGTTTATTGTTGTTGTTTAAGTTTTGATATTGTTACAAGTAAAACTGGGTTTTATAATTCTTATTCGCTTAACAGTTTTATTTGTATAATATCTTAAGTTTTTCTAAAATCTTTGGAGGCAGTTTCCTGACGATCTAGCCTAAGCAACCAGTGAAATGCGCATAGGAATAACTTATCCCATCAACAATAAATTTCGGTTTATCAATAGTATGAAATGGGAACACATTTAAACGAAACCTTGTTAATTAATTTTTTTAAATTCCAAGCAGTGTTGCCAGAAGTAGGGGAAAATCCCTAAATGTAGGTATTTTTGATACTAAAATAGAAGCGTAGGGAAAATCGGACAGATTTTTTATTATCTCCAGTATCTAGGGATTTTCGCCATATCGCATTATTTATGAAATAAATGCAGAAATAAACTTATTTTAAGTTATATTTTCTTAAAAAATATTTAAATTTTTATTTTCCTTAAAATCACTACAGAAAAATATGTTTGTAGTTTAAAAAGTTGGTGACGCTACTATGTATGTATATGTTTTTCTAAGATATCTTAAAAAACAATGTATTGGGGTTTCTAAACAATTGCTTGCTGAAATTAAAATGAAAAATATGTTTCCTGCATAGCTTAGGGTTAGTGAAGAAGCTAACGAATAGTACCAACTATTACAGCTGTAAGTGTCTGCAGAAAGAGAAATGTATGTACACGGTGCTATACACTATATTTAACGTTACTGGTGTATAGAGTGAATATGCCAACCATTGCGCTAGTTACTAGTTATTTCTTATACCACTGGTACATTATTCAGTGTTGAAATATTTAATTGAATTTATTAAAAGTACTTAAATATGTATAATTTTTTTGTTGATACTTAATTTTTGTCAAACCTTAAATAAACATATTCTAGTAAAATTTATTTTTTATAACTAGTAATTTTCTTCTATTTTAATGACGATAATGCGAAGGAAAAATCGAAATTTTTTCAACTTGAAATTTTTATTAAAATTTATTGATAATTTTTATGTAAAAATCAACAATCAATTTTAATAAAAATTCCAAGTTGTAAAAATTCCTTCCTCAGTGAAAATAATTTAATGAAAATTAAATTTGATGAACTCAAGCCGAATTTAAGAATTTCAAGAAATTAAAAATTAACAGTTCAACTAAAATCAAAATTGTTCCTAAAATAGATATGGCACAGGCTCTAGTGTTTACATTTGTACTTAAATTTGTACAAATTAAAAAAATGTCGACGAAAGTGGACAAAACAACATAATAAACGAATGTATTCAAGTTTTTAAGACAAAGTCTTGACAGAAAGAATTCGAAAAAATAGAGGAAAGGAGGCGACATGTTATTTACTTGAAATTTAAATGATAATAACAGCAAAATTTCGAACCACCAGTACTACTGGTTAAAAGATTGATGTTAGACTGTTGGCAGGCGGGCACCGCAGTAAAGCAGTAGTTAGAACTCAAATATATTCTGAAGATAGAATGTGGTTATTCTTGAAACATGTAAAAACCAACCCGGGTTTAGATCTCAGCTCAGCCAAGAAAAATTAGCAATAAATTTTAACAAAAATTCCAAGTTGTAAAAAATTCCTTCCTCAGTGAAAATAATTTAATGAAAATTAAATTTGATGAACTCAAGCCTAATTAAAGAATACCAAGAAATTAAAAATTAACAGTTCAACTAAAATCAAAATTAGTTTTAAAAAATTTAAATGGGTTGTAGTATTGTTTTATAAAATACATTCTTAACGTTATAATTAATACAAATAAGACTTTTTAAAGTAAAGTTGTTCAAATTCATAAAATACACCGTGAGTGATATGTCAAACATTTTTAAGAGAATATTATGTAAAACATAATCAAAAAAACAAAACATAATAATAAATAGTCTATTAATCTCAAACAAACGTAAACCGTATCAACGAAATTGCTACAGATAACGAGTGGGCTTAAATATTTTTTAATTGATGAAAAAAATAAAACTTTTGTAATTTTAAAATTTGAATGAAAACTGTTATTAAGCCAATAAAAAAATAATAAAATTTTCTAACTACAAAATACTTATAACAAGAAAATATTTTCTTCTTGGAACTGTTTTAAAAACATATTTTTAATTATATTTCTGTATAAAATATTCATAGCGGTAACGAAATAGTGATTTCACCTTAATGTTAGTAAAAGGCTCAAAAAAAAAGAAACAAAAAGAAAAAAAAAACAATTTCATTTTTAATTAAAATGCTCAAAATTTACGTAAAATTTAAACAATATTCAAGAACTTCATCGCAGTCTGGAAATGAATTAAACGCTATTCACTTTAAAGTTAGCTTTTAAAAGTAGATCATAACATTATGTAACAGGAATATAAAACCGAAATGAAAGTAATTTAACCTGATGATATGTAACAGGAATAGTAAAAAAAAAAATTAAATTCAGAAAAACTCAACATTTTTTTGAAAAAGTAACCACAATAATAATCAAACAAATTAAAGACTGTCGTAATATATACGAAATTTAGTAGTTAATTTAATGAGTGTAATTTTTCCGTTTATTTTAAAATGATACTTGTTATTATCTAAATGGAACATTACAATATTATTGATCTCGTTATTCTTTTAGATCATAAACTAAAATTCTTTGATCACATTTCATTGATGGTAAATAAAGCTAATGGGATACTTGGCTTTATCATACGTTGGTCAAAAGAATTTTCTGATCCATATATCACTATACATCTATATACGCCTCTGGTTCGCCCTATTCTGTAATATGGATCAATTGTATGGGATCCATACTTTAATACATATGTCAACAGCATTGAATCTGTACAGAAAGAGTTCCTATTATTTTGGTGTTGGATGGAATTCGTTTGAATAACCTTCATATGAAAACAGAATTGGGCTAATTAAGTTACCGACGTTAAAAAGTCGAAGAACAAATGCTTATTATTTCGTTTCTAATACGCGATTTCGATTTATTTACTTGTGTGAGTAAAATTAACTTGAATGTTCCAGCTAGACCTACACGAAACTTTCAGCTGTTAAATTTAAGGTATTATCGTTCTGTTTATGCTAACAACGACTCCTTTCGTCAAATTTGTGTGAAATTTAATAGTTTATATCGAGCCCTAACCGCGAAAATAGTGTAAGCGACATAAATTTCAGTTTTCGTTTTTTTTTTAATAAATGACTTTATTGGCAACACTTGCATCATCTCCTAAAATGTCATAGTCACATAAGGTACCGTTACGATTTTATAGCAAGAACAATTTTATTGTAAGCGACAAATTTCATATTCATATAAATTTAATTTTTGGCGCTTACACTATTTTCGCGGTTAGGGCTCGATATCATCTAATTGACTTTTCGGATAGTATCGATGTTTTAAATGAAATGTAAATGATCCGTTTTTAAATGAATTTTAAGTTGTTTCAAATGAATTTTCGTTTGAATTTAACTACATAATTTTTTGTGTGAATAATTATTGTCTATTTAAATTCATTTACAAAATAATGCATTATTTGTTGTACTCTAATATAAGCACTTTATCTGTAAAGAAATTTTAATCACTCAAATTAATAAAAAAAAACAAAATAGTCAGAGTCTGTATAAAACTTCGTAGATTTAGTTAATTCAAAATTTTCATCGATTTTACAAAACATTTCATTAACTAATGAATTATCTGTATTATTCCAGTGAAACGTTACAAAGGTTGAATTTTAATGCAATTTTTCATTGGAATAATGTGAAAATGTATTGTATCTGTTAGGAAAATTCTCGATGGCTGCGAGTGTTAAACGGCAAAGCCCTCTGAAGAGATTGAGTGGTTGCAATCGAAACATGTAAGGGTAACCTGTCCGTAAAAAATGCATGGATTCGAGCCTCAGGTCAGTCACGAATAAAAAATTATCAATCAATTTTAATTCATTTCATGTTGTAAAATTACTTTCTTTATAAAAATAATTTAATTTGATAAGCCTAAGCCTGATTAAATATCAAAATTTGGATGAAAACCCATAGAACAGTTCAACGAAATAACTACTATACTAATTAAATTATTTTAGTAAATCTGTAGCCCGTTTTGCTTGTGGATACTTTAGCTTATTTTTTTATATGGCCTTTTCTATGGCGAGCCTGGCCTGGCTGGGACTACTTTTATTATGTATGGAGTTTTATAGCTACATTAAGATTTTGTTGTTGTAAACTAGCATAATTCTTCGAAACCAAGGTAAAGGCGTGTTCTTTTTTATACGTTTTGTTTTGATTTTAATTACTTACATCTACTTATATATAGTTAATTGTGCAAGGCCTGACAAGGCCCTGGTGGTGCAACTATGAATAAAAATTTCCCAGGTATCTACTCAAGAGTTAAAATGAAAAAAAAAAAATAGAAAATAATTTGAATTCAATTTGATTTAAAATTTTTTAATACTTTGCTTTTAACTATTTTTATATATATAAAACTAATTGCTAATTGTTTTATTCCATACAAATAAAACTGTTTTGCAAATAACTATAACAAAATAATTTATTGCTTTTATAATCCTTTATTCCACTGTATTAAAGTAAATAGAATGCCGATTTTTATTAAGGTAGCAATAAAAGAAAGTCTAAAAACTTTAAATGGTACGGCACTAGGTACTAAAACAATACCCTCCTGAAAGATTATAGTAAAGCTTAACTCAAACAAGTGCATATAAAAATTTTGTAAAAAACATACAAAAACCTTTTAAGTACTCCTTGCCTAAGCAATTTGGAATCGAATCATATACATACACATTTGTCTATATATGCATGCACATATGTATGGGTATTGCTAAATGATAAAGGTTGTTGTTTTTCTCAATATTTTTATTGTTAACTTTGTTTATCGCTGACTAGTCATGTACAACTGTAAGTAAAGTGTGTTTTTTTTGGGTTTTTATCGTCGAATTATTTTCAGCAATAATGACCATTAAGATGCCTTAAGACTATGTTAACAAGCAGAATGGTCAGTTTTAAAAAAAGTTGTATGCCTCTTATTTAATTGGCTACGTGTTTGTTGTACGCGCAGCCACATATAAAAAGCTATGTAATTTCCATTAAATAGTATCTTTTTTGTTACACGCTCCTTCATCTCTGCATGTATATACAATATTTGTGTAGTATTTTTCTAAAAAGTAATATACGAGGCCTATAATAAAAGTTATTTCATTCTTTTTAAAAACATGTTTTTGATTTCAAATTTATTCGATAAAAAAATGTTTATGCAAGTTTAATCTTATATTTTCCATATAAGTTCTACTCCTGAAAATCACTTTTACAGCAAATCGTCAAAACGTGTAGACTGCCTGTGACGTACAAAATGTTATTATGATAGTATTATTTATTACGTTTTTAGGATACTAAACTGTTTTCCGAGTGCAGGATTTATATGGATAATTATGAACCGATCTTCAAGAACTTTAACAGTATTTCCTGTAAAATAAAACGAATTGGTGCAAAATATTATATCATTCCGTGCATTATTCCACTATTTATGTTAGTTTTTCTAACTAAATTATCAATTTTTAAGGGTGGTGGTTCCACATTATGATTCATAGCTCTGATCTTACTGAACCGATTTTGCTGGATTTCAATCCCAAACTGTTTAGGATAACTACAAGTCGGGCGGACAAGGCTAAATCGACTTAGAATTACTCAAGGAGCTAGAATATATATATATATTTTAAAGGGTCCACTAACTGTGGTGGGGGTATTAAAACTATTTTTATTATTTGAGCAGCATTAATTAAGTTTGCATTTTCAAAAAAAAATTGTTTCCGTAATTCTTTACAATGCTTTTAGAGCTTTGAAGCTTCTACAAATATATTACTAAATTAATTAAATATTGGACGTCATTACAAATTTTTTAAAGCAGGCCTTGAGGCGCCTTGGACATTGAAGGGATAACTGACCTTGATTCATTTGCATCTAAGTATTTAATCTTAACTTCTTAATATTGATAAAATTAACCGGAATTTGGATTTTTCATATGCATGTTTGGAGCAAAATTTTTATTCGTCTTTAAAAACTGAAATGGGAAACGCTTAAGGAATTGATGCAATAAAGTTTCAGACTTATAAACATACGTTTTTGTCAAAGCGAATTGATTTAATTGTAAAAGACTTACCAAACATTTCGGTGCATTTAACATTTTTTTTTGCCCTAAACAATATAATGAAAATAAAAGTCCCCAAAGTTAGCAAAACTTCTCCAAATCGATTTTTTTGTCCCCTTTTTCAAAGTAAAGTCACTAATTTAAGGATAAATATCCTTATCTGACAGCGCTGCTTTGCTCTATTGAAAACCTTTAAGAAAAACAAAAACAAAGTAATTGCTTATAAAACTCCAACCAAAAACTTTCTGAAAAAATTAGCATAAATTTTACTGCAATAACTTTAAACAATAATTTAAAAAAAAACAAAAAATTTAAATATAATTCAATAAAACTAATTTGTAAATAATTTACATATTCCAGACAATGCTTAAGCATTCTCGCTACCCTCCAGCTTATATAATTGCAGAGGGGTTTTTAAAAATGAAAAATGTTAAGAATTTTTTTTTTGTATGCATACCCAGTAAACAATTTGCAGTAAACGTCAGAAACTTTTTAGGAAAGCGAGCTGAAATGTATCGAATTTCCTTTAAATATTTCATGAAATGTTTAAAAGTGTTTATTTCAGATACGACTGCACATTATCGGAATTTATTTATAATTTTGGTCCAATATTTATTTGAAAATTTTGAATCGGTTTTTAATCGACTTTATTTCTAAACAATTGCAAGATAAACTAATGGCTTGTCGTATGTCTAAAAAAGCAATTTGCTTTAAAAATTTTAAATTTTCTTATAAAAAAGTTTGAACAATATCTGAATCGTTTAAAAAATATTATTGCCGACATAACTGCATACAAGCGGACTGCTTTTGTTTTATAAAAAAATAAGCACAATATCCCCGTCTTGTCGGCGAAAAATCGAACAAAATGCTAAAATCTGGAGATAATCGAAAAGGATTATTAATTTATTTTTTTTTTTTTTACTAAAAGAACCAGAAAGTCTTACTATTTTCTGAGGGGTTTTCTCTATTTTCGATATGCAACAACTCACCGACTTATCAAAATTTTTAAGAATTTCTTTTGAACTTTGAATGGAATTCTGTCGGCTAAATTTGAAAAGTTATCCCAATTTCCGTTTTCGGTAAGAGATAGAATGCCAAATTGGCAACTTGTGTAGGCTGTCGTTACGAACTCTAATAATTGTCGACAAAAAATGTTAACGGGGTAAGTACAAAAAAGTATGATTATCTGTGGTGCTTGTTTTGAAATATTTTCTTTACTATACGCAGCAGAGATGGAAAAGTGCCTTCTGATTTTGTATCAAGTTTAAATAAAACAAATTTGAGTGATATATTCGACAATGCCAAATCTTATTTACTCTTAAACATGGTGCGTTACGTACAAAATAGTGTTACCGTTCATTAGATATAAATAAATCTATTTAATGATATGTCCACTTCTTCAATCCCGCCCATATTTTGTCGGATGTTATATATTGGTAACCAAGATTCTTCTAATTTAAAAAGTTGGAATCCTGCCGTTCTGTTGGGTTTTTGCTCATATCTCATAACCAAATGCACCGATCCGGTTGAATTTCAATTGAAAAATTACTAGCAGCAAGTCCGCATCTTATCTGGGGTCCTGGAAATAAACCATTTCAACAGACAGATGGACATCTTTAAATCAACTTCACTACTCATAAGACCCAGAATATACATATCTGTGGCATTTTGATAAAATATCTTAAGTAAAATGTATTAAATATGAACAAACAATAATTAATTAAATCTTATCCTAATGTGCCAGACAAAATTTCGTCATAACGGTTCATGTTCACATATGTAGGTGTTTATCGCTCTTCTGATTCAGTGAGTGCTGCAGGGTCTCTTCTTCTTAAGCGAGTGTGGCCGCCATGATTTAAAATATCCGAGCTAGTGGGCTTGGGTGTTGTTCAAGCCTTTTTAAATATTTCACAGCATATTTTGTAATCATAGTTTTTACTAATGGCACATTGAGATCCTTATGAATGTTTGAGTTTTTAATATACCAGTGTATGAGTGGCTGTGATTATTCGAAGAAGTTTATTTTGGCGTCTTTGAATTTTTTCGATATTAGATGCCGAGGCAGTGCCCCAAAGTTAATTACCGTACCACCAGATAAGCCTTAAAAAAGACTTGTAAAGTGTAAGCTTGCAATCTAGAATTCCTTCCAATAAGCCAATCAATTTGAATGGCTTTTAGTTGCATTTGAGTTAATTTTGCCTCTTTATGGCATTTCCACGTTAATCGACGATCAAGATGTATACCGAGATATTTAACATGTGCATGTTGAGGAATTATTTGATTATTGATTGCAAGATTCCCGACGTATGGTGAATGTAATATGTACGCATTTTTGCTCATTGACCATTATCCTCCATTTAAAAAGTTTAAAAAAATATGAATGTTCATTCAAAAAACATTTTTGCTAACGTTATGAAAATTTGGTATTATAAACAAAATTTTTTTTTTCATTTTGGTTTATTTGTTTATTTTATTATTTGATTTGGGTTTTTCACCGGGTTTTTTTAAAAAACTTTTTTGCTATCTTATTTATTTCATTTTATTTGATTTTATTTTCACCATCAGTGAAGGGTATTAAAATGTGCATTTTAAACCAACCGTATCATAACAAAAAAGTAAACAAAATATCACGATATTTTTACAACAAGTAGACATGAATATATCGTGTCGATTTTTACCAAAAAGTGAAATATTAAATATTTTGATTTAATACCCTCGTGTTGATCAAGTGCGATATATTTTAGTTAAATTCGTGATTTTTGTGAATCGGCTTGTACTCTATTGTACCATCATTTCCATCCCTGATTTATTGCTATACCATTTTACACCCATTTTACTACTTAACGTCTTTTGGTCTTGCCATAAACCGTTCTTTCTGTAAGCATGTTTGTCTGCGTCTGTGGTTATTCTTATGTTGGTCGGACTGCTCGGCTCTTACACAAGAATGCGTAAAATTTTAGTTAACTGTGCATGTGTTTTTCTCGTTTTGGAGTTAAACAGGCCACAATTAATTGGAATTTTTTAACGCATTATAGAATAAGTCAGTAAATCATGAAAGAATCCAAGAAGGGATTATGAAAATTGTAAGTGAGGAATAATTTGAACGAAAATTAAAAAGGTTTTTAAGTGTCAAAGATTAACAGTTTTAAAACTGTTTTACATTAAAATAACTGAAGCATTGAGCTAAGCACCGCTTCTTGGTGTACATATTATAATAAAGAAAAATTTACTTAAGCACTTTTTTACATTTTGGGAAAGCGGGTAAAGAAATTGGAATTGTTGCTCCAAAGAAAACAAGATATTTTGATATTTTTAAAGAGAAGTATTTAAAAGTCTTTTTTGTAGATTTTTGATTTTTAATTAGAATTGTGGTTATTTTGTTGAACTATTAATGGTTTTTAATCCAATTTTTTTTTTTAATATTTTAATCAGGCTTAAGTTCATCAAATTTAATTTTCATTAAATTATTTTTATGAAGAAAGGAATTTTACAACATGAAAATTAATTAACATTGTTATTGATAATCATTCATTCTTGACTGACCTGAGATTCGAACCCAGGGGGCTGGTTACCATGACATGTTTCGATCGCAACCACTCGATCTCCTCAGATGGATTTGCCGTCTTACACTCGCAGCCATCGACGACTGCTGACGTCAATAGTCAAACATCAATCCTTAAACCAAATTGTATTTTAACCTTTGGTAGATCGAAATTTGCTTTTTTGAATGATTATCCATTTTAATTGATTTTACATGTTTTTCCTAACTTCTGTTTTTTCCTGGTTCGAATCTCAGGTCAGTGAAGAATGAATGATTATCAATAACAATTTTAATTAATTTTCATGTTGTAAAACTCCTTTCTTCATGGTGAAAATTAAATTTGATGAACTTAAGCCTGATTAAAATATTAAACATTTATGATTTTTATTTATTTTTTTTTTTTTGATTAAGAAGACAAACTTATGCAGAAACTAAATATCTGAAAATAAAAATTCTTTTAAAATGGACGTATATTGCACGCGTTAATTCTTCGACGAGTATCGTGCATTTGAAATCTAAAATGCATAAAAATCGCAAGTTACACAATGCGCGTTAGAAAAGCCTTTACTGCCAGCTGTTTTTGGACTGATTATCACGTTGCACCAAGCTTCGGTTGTTTTTTTATTTTTTAGTCCTGTCATCCCTTTTAATACAATTTTGTAAATTATTTAACGTCTTCAATAAGTTTTTCCTTCTTGATCATCAAAATTTGTTTAAATTATTCTTCATTACTGTCAGCTTTTTGCTTGGCAAAAGTACACACCGCGTTACAAAGTACAAAGTTAACCAAGTTTCTACCTCACTTTTCTATTCAAACTCGTTTGAATATTTTTCTTAAAAAAGGTGTCTTTGGTTAAAAGATAAATTCTGTTGTTGATATGGCTGCTGCTAACAATTTCGTAGTCTAACTTAATAGAGAGCAGGGTCGAGACTGTCAGTTGTCCCTCGACGGTGCCGACTTGGAATCGGAAAGTAGCTGAAAGTTTTAGGGTCTGGAAGTTTGTTGGTGGTGTGAAAGCTGCGTTTAATGCGAGGTAGGTTTAATGGTGGTTGGGACTTGATTTATGGAGTGATAAAGAGTCGCGAGTTCGGTAAAGCGTTGGTGGTGATAACGACTTGGTAGTCTGTTAGAAGATAGTATGGTAGATTAATTGTTAATTTTTGTCTGCGGGATGACCGGCAAATAAATCTGAAATTTATGGCAAACAAAAAAAAAATTAATGTATTGAAAGTAGCGTTGGTAATGCCAGATGTGTTGGATGATGGGCATGACATGGATTTTGAGGTAAACAAAAGTCGAGAGACCAGTGAGTGTGCGTTGGATGCGTATTAGATTGGATAGGGTGACTACTCCAATAAAATGCTGCCATAGAATAGCACAGAATATTGCTAATTGACAAAGGGGGCTTTTCCCAAGATTATTTTTCCGAGGGGATTACGTGGTTGAGTCACAGAGGTTTTGTCTGTCCGACTTACAGATGTTTATACATTTTGATAAAATGATAGATTCTCTGCGACATTTCATTTTCTTAAAAAGTTTACAATAGCTGAGTGATATCAGTATGCATCTTTTTTGTGTAATAGCGTGGAATTGACAATTGACTTTGCAGAATTTTTTTACTTACGATTGTATAGGAAAATTAATACTGGCCTTGAACGACTACTTAAAACTTCACTGCATGATCTTAGACTGCTACAGACGGTGTTTTCATGTCGGTAAAGTAAATTTTGTATAAATTTTTAAAAATAAAATGAAACAAGTATAGAATATTAAAAATGAATCTAATAAATTCACTTAAACAAGTTGAGCATTTAATTTTGAAATCATTTCTCCACAGTTTTTTTTTTTTAATTTGTGCAATAAGAATCGCAATCACGTAAATTTTCCATTCATTGGACTAATGTTCGTCAAATCTCTCAATTGTATAAGGGAAAACTTTAATTAAAGTTACTGCCGGTCTAGTAAATTTTATTCAAAATAAGTCAAATATAATTTTTTACATATTTATTTAAATAAGCTTAAACATAAAAAAATAAATTTTGTATTCATAAAAAGTACTTAAAATAAAAAAATATATTTCTTTGTAAGCAAAAATTTCCATTTTTTGTAAAATATCTTTTTTCTTCTTTAAAACTAGGGATTAAAAAAAATAATGAAAATTAACTAATTTTCCATTTGCGTGTGTGTTGTAAATTTTGGCAATTTTTATGTAAATTTGTAACTTGTGCCAGTATAAATGCAATTGTGTAATTTTTATTTTCATTAAAAGGATTTTTTTTTGGATTTTTAAAATTTAATGTAAATTTTGTATGTGTTTTATCCTTCATATTACTTGCGAATTTGTAATGTGAAATGCGATTGTGGGGGTATAAGTAACATTAGTGTTATGGTACATAAAAATGGTATTTAATATGTGAATGAGTGTATGTATGTGTGAAATTTTTTCGCTCCAATCTTGTGATTTATTTTGTGTTTATTTCTTAACACTATATCAGCAAAAACATAAAAGGTTAAAGTGAAATAAGGCATCTGTGATATATTGAAATATGGGACAAAGATTTTAAAATGTCACTACCACAATTTTGTTATTCCTATAGAATCCAGTAAAGAAACATGACATCAAAGCAAACGGTTGGACTCCGTGCTAGGCTGTCATATATTTCTAAAACTATTAGGGACAATTTCACTAACTTTGTTTCAATATCAATTCATATTTAAACATATCGCACCCTAAATACTAAAGAGTCACAACTCAACATTTTTCAATTTTCACTTTTTGTAAGAAATCGATACACAGTGCTCATATCTACGCACTGTAGAAATCTTAGATCAATTTCTCTATTATTTTGCGAAAAAATTACAATTAAATCCTTCTTTGTTGTATTAGAGTACATATAAAAAGAAAACCGTTTTTTGTCTCTAGTAAAAATTTAAGAATTTTGAGTTGTGACCTTTTAGTATTTAGGGCGCGATGTATAGATTTTCATATAATTTTGTTTATGTTGTGACATACTTCATTGAACTGTTTGTGGTTTAATTAAAATTTTCAATATTTTTAACTCAATATTGGTTTACATTTGTCTTTCAAATTGTGAAAGAAGAAAAACAAAAAAGAAAACTAAAAAACCAAAATGTACTTTGTTATACAAAAAGAATTCTTGAAAAAAGTAGGAAAAATAAAAGTGAGGGAGAAACATGTAAATAAATTGAAAAAAAGACAATTAAAGCAAATTGATCCACCAACAGCACTTGTTAAAAGACGTAAGGCTCAGTTAGGCGAACGTTGCTGTACTGTATCAATCAGCTGTTCGCTTTTTGTTATATGAAATGCAATACAAAAGCTTACCGGAATGTAATGTACCGTAGTTGCAACGTACCATTCTGTATAAAATAGAATTTCATACCGTTGTTACGTGACACTTGTGAAACAGTGATGGGCGGCTTGTACGTTTCTTGGAATGCGGGTATTTTTGCTCTTTTTTTTGGTACTTTTTTCAGTAAAGCTATGGAATTGTGACAAAACAACTTACAGTACAACATTTTTTTATATGTATATACAAATATACATATGTTAAGATATGTATGTATGTACACATACAATGGAAATGTGAAACGTATAAAAGGCTTTAAATGGTATCAAAACCTTGTTTGGTGTATGCAAGTTTACAATAAATGTATGCTTAAAATATATATGCTAAAATACAAATTGGTTTATGGCAAATCAATAATATAAATATTATTAAAATACTGCTTTAATACACTTGGTACTTTTTCTGCACAGCGGTCACCATTTAAACATTTTTGATTCCCATCACTGTGTGTATTGTTTTATGTATACTATTGCTTTTTTTATGTTTGGGAAAAACATATGGCACGTTTTTAAATGTTCCATAAGTGCACCAACGTGCTTACTGTACGGTGCGGTACATTACGGGTACAGCAACGTTCGCCTAACTGGGCCTTAATGTATGACTATAGGCTGTCAGTCGTCGCAGTGGCGAAAAGGATAATATTGCAAAGAATTATGAAGATAATAATTTGGGTTTTTCTAAAGGGTCGATGTTGATTTTGAATAAAATACAAATTATTTAGGGAGTTATTGTGGTTTCTTTTTATTATGATAATTTTGGTATAGTTCAATTATGTATGGAACAAAATATCGTCCAAATGGCCGCCGCGACTTCGGCGGCACACCTCTGGTCCAAATTTCTGATAATATATATATGTTCCTTTTACTCCTCTGGGGAGCTTAGGGCCGCAAATTTCTGATAATGCTTAGGCATAATTGAGGTGCTATGTTGTTAATTTGGCGAATTATTTCATAATTTAGCTCTTGAATTGTTGCTGGCTTATTGACGTACAACTTTTTTTTCAAATAATCCCAAACGGTGTCAAATCACATGATCTTGGCGGCCATTGATATCGCCACCACGTGAGATAACACGGTCATTGGATTTGTCGCTCAAAAGAGCCATTGTTTCGTTAGCTGTGTAGCAAGTGGCTCTGCCCTGCTGAAAGCACCTATCGTTCACCTCCATATATTCCAATTCGGACCTGCCTGACCGGCCTCATTTTGGAAAAAATATGGCCCGATGATGCCGCCAGACTTTAAACCGCACCAACGAGCTCTAAGATCATGCACTGGTGTTTTCACATCTCCTGCAGAGCCGGTTTGCTTAAATTTTTGCACGATTTTGCCGATTGTAGGCACATTTAGACGATTAAATTGACCGAAAAAATCATGAAGTTCACGATATGAATTTTGATTTTCAGAATTGTGGTTATTTTGTTGAACTATTTATGGTTTTTAATCCAAATTTTTTTTTTAATATTTTAATCAGGCTTAAGTTCATCAAATTTAATTTGCATTAAATTTTTTTTATGAAGAAAGGAATTTTACAACATGAAAATTAATTAAAATTGTTATTGATAATCATTCATTCTTGACTGACCTGAGATTCGAACCCAGGCGGCTGGTTACCACGACATGTTCCGATCACAACCACTTGATCTCCTCAGATGGATTTGCCGTCTTACACTCGCAGCCATTTTCATAATAGGCCAGAATAACTTTAACGCGTTGCTCGATTGGGTATCTTTCCAAGGTTCAAATTGAGTAAGTCTGAAATTGTGAAATGTCAAATGAAATGCAGAAAAAAACTTGACATTTAGGCGTGGTTCAAAGTCATGAAACCCTAAAAAAATTTATTGTTGTGTTTCAAACAAACAAAAAATCTCAAAATAATAAAACTTTGTATGCTGTGTTTATTGTTTTGTACATAACTACTCAGTAGGAATTTAAATAATGAGGTTTGCTCACAGCATTTATTTCTGTTTCTTGGTAATATTTAAGACACATGACGACTTTATGACTACCTTGTGAATACCCTAATTAAATAAAATAGTATTTTAGATCGCCTTTAAAAAATCATCACGTATTCCAAGGCTTCAGGGTACTTTTATCATCTATGATAATTTGTTGCTATTCTTTATGAATGAGTCTAATTTACATACTTTTGTAAAAAAAATTTTTTTTCGTTATTTTGGGTTTTGGTAAAGTTGAAGTAAAAAGTTTAAATAAATGTGGAAGTTTCTAACGGCTTTGTAAGTGTGTTAGAGCAAGAAGTTTTATGTTAAAGAGAGTTTAAACATCAATGCGAACAGAACTTATACTACACTCGTCCAATTATATTTCCATGTATGAATGAATGGAATATTGGTCTAGATTTCAATTTAAGTTATTTTTTTTTTTACTAAACAACCACATCCTTTTAAATATAAAGTGTTATAGTGTGAGTGGGTTTGTTACTCTATTGATATTAGTTTGTTGGCTTCTAAAGATAAAATGTTTATGTAGTAGTTTTTGTGGCAAAAGTTGCAGTATTAAAAGCTAATAATTTTTTTTTTGCTTTCTCATGGTTGCAGTTTTTTTTGCTAAATTGCTGGATTATTAAGGACCCATAGCAAAAACATCAACCGGATGTTTGGATTTAGTTTTGTTGTTGTTGAGCTTTAAGGAGAAACTACTTGGTTCTTCATGCACAACAAACAAAAATTGTATTTTCTGTTTTTTTTTGTTAAACTTTCAGAAAATTTATTACAATATCTAGTGATCTATCATTTAATTACAAAAAACTAGAAAAAATGGAAATTTGTATTTTATTTGTATTTATTATTTGATTTTCTAATACAACAAGACACAATATCTTCAGACCAGTTTAACCCTTTCGCGCCCGCTCTTGTGCTCATTGTCAGAAAAATGACTTAAGTAAAAAGAAAAGTTGCAAATGTTTTAAATAGTTCAAAATTATCTTTTATTTTATGATACGATTTAATTGTTTTTTGTTTAATGCTTTAAATTTTTTTTGTAATAACAAAACTTGCCCTAATAAAAGCCTTTTAAGTGAACTCTTAACTTCTATTAAACGTTTTGAAAACTTAAACTCTCTTTTTAATAAAAGAATACTTAAAATACTTTTTATAAATTTGTGTCTATTTAAAAATTATCCCAACAAAATTAACTACTTTTTGATATTATTTGTAAAAATAATAAAAATATTAAATCAAACTATTTTTAAGGAATTTTTCAAACATGCAAATCGATTTTCAATATTCCTTATGGTTTAGGGACATTTGTTTGTCATGACCGTTTCAGAGTCAGAAAGTGTGTTAAATTTCTTGTTAGAGCTTTTAATGTTTGCTTGTTGTTTCTTTTAATATTTGTTTTTACGGTTGTATAGTTTTTAAGCATTTTACATTTTGCTAATATCTGTGTACCAAAATATGTGTATGTGTGAGTTATTTTATGTATTTAAGCAAAATTCTCTTAGCATTTTTTTTCCCAAGGATCTGACATACAAGAAATTGATTTGTGGTTAGATTGCTAAAAGGTTATACTTTTTAGCACGACATTGAAATGGTATGAAAGTAAAGGAAGGACGGAAAGAAGGGGTAAAATTCACAAAGTGATTTACAATATGTGTAACTAATACATCCGTAAATACTTAAGTTGTTTGAACGTAAGAATTATACTGTTTGCACAATTTTTGGTAAAATATTATGCTCCATCTCAGAGCGAATTATATTGTATGTTATTGTATGTTGTAGCGTTATGTGCGGCCTAGGAATGGGCAAAAAATATCGATGTATCAAAATATCGATATTTAAAAAAAATATAATCGATATATATCGCCGATATTTTAAATACCGATATATCGATGTATCGATATTGAAATACGACTATCGAATTTGATATTTTTTAAAGTCAGTCTTCATTAAGAACTCGAAATTTTAGCCGTTTTTCAAACAATATGTTTTTTAAGAATTGGAATCATTGCATGCATCATTTGTTTTTTTTAAACAAATATGATGTCCATATCTGATGATTACTGGTTTGACTAAAACCAGTTGGTTCTTTTGGGGTGCAATTTTAAGGAAAGTTGGTACTTCCATGACTTATTTACTTCCATTTAAATTTTTCGTAATTTATTTTTTTTCTTATGGTTTTTTTGTATTCTTCCCTTTTGTTTTTGTTATTATTGAATTTTTTTGTTTTGATAAAATTTTGTGTTTTTATTAATTTTTTTAAATAAAATGAAACAATAAAAAGTAACAATGTAATTACATATAATTAATTCGTTCATACATATGTTTGTACAAAGGTGTACTGAATTTTATAATTTGGTTATAGTTTCAGCAAAATACGTTCAATAAGTCGATATTTTTGAAATAATAAATATCGATACTCTAAAAAAATATCGATTCGATATATATCGATATATTTTTTCAACTTGCCCATCCCTAGTGCGGCCAATGTCAAGATCGAAATGTTTGTTTGACTTCAAATTACTGTAAATAATTATTAATACGATTTTCGTATGACGTGCTTAATTCCCAGTTTTTCATATTTGATAAATACACTGAAATTTATTGTTGAGGGAAAGCTAGCTTCTATGCGCATTTCTCTGGTTGCTTAGGCCAGCTCATCAGGAAACCTTTTCCAAAGATTTTAGAAAGGATAAAAATATTATACAAATAAAACCCTAAAGCGAATAAGAATTATAAACACTCAAAGTCTAATTTGCCAATTCAGTTTTCAATTATCAAAGTAATTTTTGGGTGTAAGAAATTTTCAATTAACAATCTTTTGTTTGTCGTTCTTAATTCCAAATTTATATTCTTGTTAAAAGCACTGAATTGTATTGTTAACGGGATAAGCTATTCTTATGCACATTGCACTGGTTACTTAGGCCAGATCATCAGGAAACTTCTTCCAAAAATTTTAGAAAAATTAAAGATATTTAACAAATAAAACTGTTAAGCGAATAAGAATTATAATCAACAGTTTTACTTGTAACAATATCAAGTTTTTGGGTGAAACACATATTGTTTCAATTAGTAAGTATTCATCATAGACGGGACTACTAAATACCATATATGACTTTCTGGTTTTGCGTTTTATTCGCTGTTAACATTGGCATATATACAATTTCTACCGCACTTCGAATTTATTTATGCTACGATCTATTGTTGAGTGTTACATTTGTATATCGCATCATGTGCCAATCAAAGCAGAAATCTGTTATCATTAGGTAATAGCAACGTTTACTTTCTACATTTGAATTTAAATTGCTCAAGTAAGTATTGAATAGATTAACTTTAAAATAAAAAATATATTTTAAATTCGTTTAACTTTTTAGCTGCTTTTGTAGAAAAAATAAATGTTAAGCCTAAAATGAAGTAATTAGCTTCTAAAGAAACCTTATATATACACAGGAAAGTGACTTTTTATATGCAGATGCATTTGTACCCATGCCGCCTTTTAACATTGTAATATTTTAACTCTCAACGATCGTTAAAGGTAAGATTTTAGTTAACATATAAAAAGCTGTTCACTATTAAAACTTTGCTTAAAACTAAAGTGAGCGATATGTTAAAGGCAAAATAAAATTGAAATAAAAAATCACTTGTTATAAGTCCGACAAAATCGTACCCTTAACTTTCGGCAAGTTGTAATAATTGCCCTTACTCTACAGAATGTATAACTAGATCTTATACTTAGCTAAAAGCTGAAAAGTTTGTTTGTTATCCAATGTTCACCTAGCTAAAGCGGAATGATTTTTATACAAGATTTTTTGGTTCGAAATTACGTTACAAAAAGTAGACTTTTTGCTGGAAATGCCCATATATAAAAACGGTTGTTAGGGGTACGTGTTACTAAAACTCAAGATCCGCTAGACCAATTGCCACCAGAGTAGGACAATAAATTAGTTTGCTCTGTAACCAGGGGTTTCTTAAGTTTAATCTTGAAAGGCATTAAAATTTTTTTAATTTATGGTATGATTTGGCTGAAATTCACAAAAAATTACAAAGAGAAATACTTGCACTTATGAATCCATTTTATATGTTTTAGAACACAAAAGGCCAATGCTAAGGTAAAAAGATGAAAAGTTAAAAGATTTCCAGAAATAATTGTAAATGTGAGAGTATAGTTTTTGAATAAACATGATTTTTTTTTCCAGCCGAATAATATAAACATAACACATTTAACAAGTGAAAAGGTCTACATACACACTTAACAAAACACAATAACGTTTATTATTGAATATTTTTTATTTTAGTTTGTAAATACTTGTAAATGTTGTAATTAAACAATATACATGCAGAATATACATTATAAGTCTTACTACTTTTATACTTTTATATGGCAAAAATTATTTCGTTGACATTCCACATTTGTTTCATATATCGACCCCTTTTGCGCGAAATTATCGTATGTTACAAATACCAAATTTTACAGGACAGCCATTTTTCTCTGCTTTCACTTGCAATATAAAAATGAAAATATACATGTGCTTAGATAAGATCAGATAAGACGAAGTGGAATTCGCCTACAAGGTGACGTCTCTTTGAATGTAGAACAAGATTGCATCAAAAACTAAATTTCAAAAAAATTGGCATATACGATAATTTCGCGCAATGGGGTCGATAAAATAGAGCCATGCACAAATGGATTTGAACTTAAAAAGTACATATGAGGCTGTCAGCCCAGAAGTGGTGTAACCCCAGATGAGGTATATTTACAACTTTATTTATTTAGATCATTTAGATTTTCATTTATTTATAAATATTTAAAAGTGAAATTTACTTGCAATAATAAACATTATTTGAAAATAATAATCACTGGAAACATCTAGTTATTTTTAGAAAAAAAGTAAATCGATTTTTGCGCCGAAAAACGAATACATTTTCTTCTTTTAGAAGTGAAAAATTTACTTGTATATGAAAAAATATTTAGGCTAAATTACACAAAAAATTTTCTAATTGTCAATAGTCTAAGAAATAAATTTTTGTCTAATTTTATGGTAGTTACAAAAATTTCAGCTTACCTGTGTAATACTGCAAGTACCACATAAAGTGAACATAATTTTATAGGTACATACTTCTTTTTGGTTTACCCATTTTTATGTGTTCCTTTTTTTCGGAACATATTTCATCTTCGGCTGCAAAATGTTAATATTTATAAAAACAACAATCACTTCACTGTTTGCGTGTTAAACAAGAGAACAAATAACTACTAAGTATATTCCACAGCGAGTTTCACATGTGAAGAACAAAGTTACTCGTTGCAAACCTCTAATATATAAATCCCAGATATTTTTATACGTATGAGTATTATTTAAATAAAAAACATTTAAATATTACTCATACGTTTCGATAAACTAAATAGTTGTTCTTTTGAATACATTTGTTCACGGAAAGCATTATTAATAAAATATGGCTTGAACCAAGAAAATTTGGCAATATACCCGTCTATGTCAAGAATTACGTATTTTAAGTATGAGTGGCTTGGTGTAAGCAAAATGTTTCTTTGTTTATTTAAAAAGGGCTAAGCCATTAAAATAATAAGTACAATTTACTAACACTTCTGATGATTAATATTTTTTTTTTAAGGAGGAATTCCTACAATTCTTACACAAACCTAAGAATTTCCCCAGATATAAAACTAATTGCAAATACGAATATTAGTTACTTTAATTTATAATAAGTAGTTACACGCAAAATGACAGTTTTGGCATTTAAACATATTTAATATTCTTTGCTCATTAAGCATTAAAGTATTAATCAATTTGTATTCAAATTCATTTAACATTTTAATAATAAATGTAAAAAAAATATTAAATTACCTTGCACACATTCATTCCTTCGTTCTTATTATTCACATCCTAGCAAAATATTTGCAATTCATAATAATTAAAATTTATTCACTCAGAGAAATGATAATCCCATTTAAAAGCGGGATGCGGGCCATATGCAAGTGCCGGGATGTGAATGTAGTCATATGGTACATATGACCATTTAGTAAATAACCATTAATATCCTTTACAAAAGCATTGAAAAGAAAACTTGACACGATTTAATAAAAATTTACAAATCGATAAATACCAACCGGATTGTGGATGAATTCTGTGCCAACAAAATATTTAAAAATATGAACGAGTGTATGGGTTTGAATATATTATAAGGGACAGTGGAGTCAATTGCACAAAAAAGTTGAAGATTAACGTATTTTAAAATTTAAGGGGAATTTTATGTCTTGGAACAATTAACTTTTAAAAGCTGGTTAACTTCTTTGCGATTTGAGCATTAAAATTAAAGAAGATTTCTTGCCTGTCTTTTGGAAGCCGTAGGATTCTCTCAAAATGGCAGCTGTGGGCGTAAAGTTAAACAATTGTATGCTCGCGTTCTGTAAAGAAATCATGACTAAAATCTATTTTGTAAAAAAACATTCTAACAAAAAAAAAATATTTCAGAATTCGAAAGTCTTATGAGATGTCCTCTTTAAACACAAGTTATTTATTTTAACTCTGTTAATTAGAATTGTGGTTATTTTGTTGAAGTATTTATGGTTTTTAATCCAAATTTTTAATATTTTAATCAGGCTTAAGTTCATCAAATTTAATTTTCAATAAATTATTTTTATGAAGAAGGGAATTTTACAACATGAAAATTAATTAAAATTGTTATTGATAATCATTCATTCTTGACTGACCTGAGATTCGAACCCAGGCGGCTGGTTACCATGACATGTTTCGATCGCAACCACTCGATCTCCTCAGATGGATTTGCCGTCTTACACTCGCAGCCATCGACGACTGCTGACGTCAATAGTCAAACATCAATCCTAAAACCAAATTGTATTTTAACCTTTGGCAGATCGAAATTTGCTCTGTTGATTTTTAAAAGGAAAAATTCATTCATATGTTATGCGTCAATTAATTTTAACGAAAGTTCCCGCCGGGGTAAAGGGATAATATTGAGGGACAAATATCGGCAAAAATCCATAATTGCCCAGTGGCGCGTCATTGGACTGACTATTTGTATGATTCATGCGGTAAATGACTTTTGTCTTTTGTCAGATTGTCTTTCAGGAAAATTGCCTTTGCGAAAGCTTCGCCTTTCCTTTAAAAGAATGCTGTCACAAGGTGGTTGGAGCTTACTACCAAAAGGGAAGGGATATCCTGAAAATCCTAATGGATGACAGATTTTTGCTCAGTTGTGGAAAATTTCGACCTGAATTAGACTTATCCCTAGATCCTATCGCTACTCAGCTGGAATTTCTCCAAAAGCAGCGGAGATTAGATATGTAATCATACCGGATGATGTATTCTAATTGCTACGTGGGTATGCTGGTGCCTTTCATACTGGGGAACGAAAGGTAAACATTACATTTTTGTCACACAGTGGCTTAAATCCACCATTGAATATTTCCAAGTTTTCATTTAAGTAATTTCCACGGCTGCAGCGATAGCTGTTACATAATTTTAAATTTTGTGAATTTTATGGTGTATTATTTGATTGTAAAAATGTCATAAAAAGTGGAATTTTAAAAACGGTTACAAAAAAGCTATTTAAAAGTAAAAAAATAATCAGTTTTTATAAAAGTGCACTTCAAAGAAAAAAAGACCAAGTTTTTTATAAACAAACAAAATAGATGTATTTGGGTCAGGTAAGACTCAAAAAGATAATCAAAAATAATAACTAATTATTAAAATTGTACTTTACTATCGTAAAATAAATTAAGAAGTCCCAAAAAATTTTTAAGCTAAATTTTTTACGCATATCTACTAGCCTGTGTTCCAAAATAAACCGAACACTATTTAGCGTATAAAACTTATTTTCAAATTATAGTCTTTATTTTCAATTTTTGTTCAATTTGTGTTCAATTTAATTAGATGGTTAATTATGTTGGCATTTAGATTCAATTTGTCCCATAAATATTTTACTGCAAATTAAATTCTTTTCGAATTACTTCACATTTGCCCAAAGCTCCAATCCATAGATAGCTTTAACTTTATTTTAATTGTTTACATTAATAAACAATTAAGCGACCGTCCCTAAAATCCCTTTAAGACAAAAAATCTCATATGGGTGTTAATATCAAGATAATATTCGGCACATATAACACTTATATGAGTTCTAACCTCTTAATATGACTTTGTTTTTGTGAGCACAAGATCATTTAAGAATTGTTTTTATTAAATAGAACTGTTTTAAAATTGTTGAATATTTTCTTTTCAAAAAAAAAATTTTTTGAATTTTTAGGGGCATATTTTTAGCAAGTTTCAGAGCGTATTTTTTTTAAGTTTTAACTGCATAAATCGCGTTTTTAGTGCATATTTCTGGTTTCCCTGTTAATCACCTTTAATTTACGCCAAGTGAAACTTGACTCTGTTCTAAGTAGGGCTTAGGAGACTGCAAATAATACTTTACTAAAAAAATTCTGCCTAAAATAAACACAAAACTCTTAAGTAGTTCTAGCAAATCTTCATTCTAAAAACTACAACATACCGGCGGAATCAACGATATGGGAAAATTCATCAGTTTTATTTATAAAGACATCAAGAACATAAAACAAAATTAAAGGATTCAAACAATGGAAAGTTTTTAATTGTGCAAAAAGCATATTCATATTATTATTCGTTTCTATGAAGCTTAAACTTAATTATTTTAAATAAATAATCCTCGATAAGAGGTTCTGCATGCAACTTTTAAAAAATATGGTTGAAGTCTACTGATTCATATAGACATGCTTAACCTCCAACAAATTAAAACTCATTTAAAATTAATTCGGGAGAATAGCTTAAATAATAAATTTATTAAACTCCTATAATTTTTTAAAAATTCTAAAACTATGCTCACACATATGAAATAATAGACGTCCTACACAACCACTAATTTATCTTAAAGAATTGTTTGCTTTTGCAAACGTTTGGCTAGAGGAAACATTATTTAACAGCTTCTAAATTACATTATACAATTATAATCTTAGACATAAAGTTTAGAAAATAAATAGAAATTATAAAAAATACAGCTTAAGTTTCATCAATTTACTGGTCACGCTATATTTTGGATTCTATCGTCAAATATTTGTTAGGTCTAAACATACCTGTGAATTGTTTTGTTTTTATTCAAATTGACTTTTTATTGTAAAAACTAATTTGATTTTTGAATTTTTATGTATCCGAATTAAAACCGGTTAACCGGTAATTTTAAATTGGTTAACCGAAAACCGGCTGTTTTAAAATAGCAGCTTTTCAGAATAATCGAAAACCGGTTTTTGAAAAAAGTCAAATAATTGATCTCCCTAGTAGTTATCCTGGTGTGCAGTGCTGTCTGGAACTCATTTCACTTCAGAATTATTGCAAGGTTATGTAACTAATGGGTGATCCAAGTAGAGATACTTTTTTAAATAGCCTTTTTTTGGCAGATCACGTATGAGTCGTGTCATGCTGACATGTTATTTTTGCTTAGTATTGTTTGGCATTTCATAACTTTATTACGAAAATTCCCGTTCTGTGAGGAATGTGTTTCGTGTACTTCGCTCAACTAATGGTCAACATAATCGGCCTACTGAGCGTACTATTTGCAACACCATCTCCCATTTTAAGCCCCAGCATTCATTATTGGATAATATTCGACCGAATGTGGGGTATTCATATTCCAGCACGCTGTAAAGAAAATATAGCGGCCGTAGCTGAGAGTGTACACGAAGACCGTGGAGGGTCGATTCGGTGCCGTTCGCAGCAATGGCGACCGTTATCGCGCCATGATAACCGACTTTTTTATACCTGAAATTGAAGCTCTTGAACTCGCCGACTTTTGGTTTCAGCAAGACGGCGCCACATCCCACACATCGCATCAATCAATGGATTTATTGAGAGAACACTTCGGTGAGCACATAATTTCACGTTTTGGGCAAGTCGATTGGCCACCAAGATCGTGTGATATCACACCGTTAGACTTTTTCCTGTGGCAATATGTAAAGTCTAAAGTTTATGCGGACAAACACGCTTCGATTCAGGCCTTGGAAAACATCACGCGTGTTACCAGTCGAAATGCTCGAACGAGTCATCGAAAATTGGACTCGACGGATGGACCATCTGCGACGTAGCAACGTCCAAAATTTGACAGACATAATCTTCAAAAAATAAATGCCAAAGAATGTTCTTTCAAATGATAATAAACATTCCCCATTAAATTTGAATTTTCTGTTTTGTTTTCTTAAAAAAAAGTAGGGAACCTCGAAATGAAAACCGACTTCATCAATTTCATCCAACCAGAACATGCTGCTCTCAGATTATGACGACATAAGATTTTTATTATACGCAAATCAGAAAAAAGCTTATATAGTTTTAAGATTATTAATATGTTATAGTTTCGCACCACAATTCCATAACACTAACTACGCTAAAAAAACATGTTTTACCAATTTAATCATTAATCAAAAATGAAATCAGTTTTAATTAAAAATTTAATCAAGTTATTTAAACGTTAAATTCACTCGTTTAATCGAGTTCAATTTACTTGATTAAATTTTTAATTAAAACTGAATCTATTTTTGATTAATGCTTTAATTGGTGATTTTCCTGTGTAAAAACGGCCTAAAAGGAAAGGGAACTAAAACTAAATGTGTTCTAAAGTGGTAAATACCGATTATAGTTCAAACACTTTATATAAAGGGAATTTGTCACTTTAACATGGCGAGGTCCTAGGAGGAGGTTAACTGGCACCTTTTTGACACATTTTAACAGGTCACTAAAATACACTACACACAGAGAAAAAATAATGTTGGGCATGGTTACGGCAACTACACTATGTTTATTGTAACAATATATTGTTGTCTTACACAAAATTTAATATTTAATAGTCATAACAAGATAACTTTCTATAAGTGTAGTCATAGTATGTTTAAGAAGCAAACAAAATATTTTTGCTCTAATAGTATAATGTACGCGCCATTTGTAAAATAATTTTGAATCAGTTGTGTTATATATGTATGCCTATGGAATTATTTTGATTTAGTGGTTAAACAATTAAACAATAAACAATTAAGTACGGAAAAAACAGAAGTAAGGAAAATATGTAATATCGATTCAAATGGATAATCATTCAAAAAAGCAAATTTCGATCTACCAAAGGTTAAAATTCAATTTGATTTAAGGATTGATGTTTGACTATTGACGTCAGCAGTGGTCGATGGCTGCGAGTGTTAGACGGCAAATCCATCTGAGGTGATCGAGTGGTTGCGATCGAAACATGTCATAGTAACCTGCCGGGCAGGGTTCGAGCCCCGGCCACGGTCAAGAATAAAAGATTATCAATAACAATTTTAATTAATTTTCATGTTGTAAAATTCCTTTCTTCATAAAAATAATTTAATGAAAATTAAATTTGGTTTAAAAACCATAAATAGTTCAACAAAATAACCAAAATACTAATTATTAATAAAAACTCATTAAAAAAAGAGCAAAGAAATTAAAAAGATATAGAAATTGAATTTACAAATGCCACAAAATAAAAAAATCGATGCAAACAAATTAAAATTTTTTTTTATTGTTGTGACAGCACCACTGTATCATAATATGATTACTTCTTGATATCTAATGATTAACATGATAATAATATGACTAATTCTTAGCTTTTTCTAATTATGATAAACATGACAATAATATGATTACTTCGTAACTTATTATAATTAACATGACAAAAATATACTTACTTCTTATCTTATTATGATTAACATGATAAAAATTCATTTAAGGAAGAACATTATGATCTAATGTAATGAATATATTTGGTCATAATATGATTCAATAATAATCGTAATATGGTGCTTACAATCATAAATCTTATCATAATATCTTGCTCTTAGAATATGTTTACCACAACCATGCTTTTCCTTTGCCTGTAAATGTAGACATTCAATATTGGCCACTATAATGCGTAAAGCAGATATTGTCTCGAGCTCACTTTATTAACCAATAAGGCAATAGAAAAATAGAAAGAAATAAAATACAGTCACAATACCTGTTGTTGTGTTTGCTGGCCACAGTATAAGGACGCTTAAAGGCCGCAAATTTCACGCAAAAAAAAAAAACAGCTAAAGGAGCATAACTAATAAAATATTTAAGTAAATGACAATTCCGATTAAACAAATCGATTAAAAAAGCACACAAAATGATTTGAATAAAATACCAATTTATATTCAAACTAATTATCAAAAAAATAATACCCAGAAATGCCATGAAACACGAAAACAGATAACTTAACAAAAGCCCACACATACATATGAATATTCTCTGTTATTACATATCCCAGCTTAAATAATGAGATTGTTGTTGTTTTCGTTTTCGTTGCTAGGAAACAGGCCTAAGAGAGGTTTCAATTTAACAGCAATTACCAGAGTTATATAAATGAGCTATTAAAATAAAATTGTAAAACGGTTTGATGTCAGTCTTGTCTATTAATGATTTTGTGGGTGTGGGTGTGTGTGTGAATGATTTTACGTAAAGGCTTTATAATCATGTAAATGCCACAATTTGTGGTGGTAGGGATAAATGAATAATAAAGTGGTATAAATGAAATTTGTATGAATTGTTTATACAAATAAATTGGAATATTAAATTTTATGCATTAATTTAAAAAAAACACAACAACCAAGAGAAAAATTAAATGAAATCAATTTTAATTTAAGGGACTATTTAACAAAAAGCCGTTGAGCAGCCTAAAAACATGACGATTAAAAATAATTGCCGTTAATACAATTTCAAAGTTGTGGTGTTAAAACGAGAAATAAATAAAACAAAAAAAATTAATTTGAAATACAACAAATGATAATGTAATTAATACTTGTTATCGAATCGAATGTGGTCTTCTTTTTAACTCCGGATATTTCAAAAAATGTAATACATACAAATGTCCATTTCAATTCGAATTGCTAGAGAGTTCTTTTGTTGTTTTTAGAAAACAAAAACAAAATTTCGTGTGAAAAACAGTATTGAACACAGCAGTAAATTACGAAAATTTATTTTTGTTTTCAATGTAATTTCTCGTCCGGAATTTTGTTTTCATTTACTTAAAACCTGCAGTTTATACAAACAAATTGCTTTCATTTGTAATTATTTTTGTAAAAATGGAAAATAAATTTTTATGATACATGTCCAATTTATAGGTAGAAAACAGGGACGGAAAACTTACCGAGACGACAATTCTTTTTTTGATTTTGTATAATTTAATAAAGGCTTTTTCAACTCAAAAAATTTTGCCAGAATACACAAGAAATGTTTACACCACATGATTCTTACGTGTCACAATCTTCTTTCCAGGGGATAATTTAAGATGGGTGGAGTACCACCTGTTCCTGGTTACTGACGATGAGTGTTGTTATTGCAGTAAAAATATTACAAAATAAGATCCATTTTCAATGCCAAAATTAACAATACAATTGAAAATGCTGTTAAAATGTATTTGCCAATAAAAGTTGTGCTCACAAGGGGCCTGATTCTGGCAGTCGTGATCGAGTAATTGCTCGATTCGAAAGCAATTATTTATTTAATTATTTCAGTCTACGGAATGAATCGGAATTATTTTTTTAGTGTTATAAAGCATTTATTTGAGTTTCACAATACTAAAAAATAATTTCGATTCGTTAAGTACCGACTGAAATAAAATTGATTTCGAATCGAGAAAGTACTCGATCACGACTGCCAGAATTAGGCCCCAGTACTTAAGAATGGCATCGATCCACTCTTATCTAGGACACTTTAATCAAATACATTTTTATTTTTTCAAACTTCTGCAATAATGGTTAAATTGCAAATGAAATAGTCGGTTAATAGATTGCATGCGAATAAGTGTTTATTAATAAAATCATTTGTTCACTAACAGCCGTATTCATAAACATTTTAAACATAATTTCAAATCTGTTTAAGCAAAAATCGATCAAATTGTGTTTATAAAAGAATATTACCTTAAAAATTATATTTTAAACCTTGTGTAAATAAACGAATTTTAAAATTGGTTCGACACATGTTTAAACCTATTTTAAAATAAGATTTTTTCTTTTTGCTGTGTGATTATGGTAATTTTGAAAATTTGATTGTACAAAATAAACTAGTGATGTGTAAACGATCAAAACAAATAAAATAAAACTTGTTATTTGAATACTTTTTTGATCAGCAATTAAATCATCATCTAAATTGCACTTTTACTAAATAATTTTTGAACTCTGTTTATTTTGTTAAGTAAAAGAGAAACTATCGCACAATTATTCGTATATAAAAAGCAATTTTTGTCTCACACACTGTTTTGCATCATTATGATTCAAGTGACAAATTAAAGAGATAGTGTTGCCACCTTCCAATCACAAAAAAGCGTAAAACGTTTATTAGTTAAAATGCTGATTATGAATATGAATTTAAAAAAAGCTTTTTAAGGCTTAAAATGTATTCTAACTAAAATGTATCTAAAACGTGAATTTAGATTTTTTTTATGAATACGGCTGTAAGAATTTAAGAAACCTGATATAAATTAATATGGCGACTTTTATCATACTTAATGTTATCGCAAACATTTTATGATTGAACAAGTCAACTACATGTCAATCACAAGTATGTTGTGATCTCTTAGAATCATATTTATTTTGTTGTATAAACAAAAGTAAACAATATTTAAGTTAACATATAATTGGTTATAGAGCAATTCCATATGAAAACGATCAAAATTGGCAAATTTTTGGACGACCCCTCTCCGATTTTAAAATAAATAGTCTCAATCGATTGCCCAGCTAAAAATAATGTACCTACATAATTTTTTTTTTTTATAGTGACTGGTTTAGTGGTGGTGTACACCACTGTCATGTGAAAAATTGAAGAATTCTTCATAAGGGACCTCATTGAAAACTACTAAAGCGATCGCAACGAGTGATAGCTCGTTGGAAAGGTATTGAATCAGGCTTTAATTGAAAAATAAAATTTTCCTAACTTTTCTTAGAAATTTACCTTTAAATTTTCCCATGAAAATTAAATTTTCCGATTTTCCACAGAAGCTCCTAAATTTTCCGGCTTACGGTCTGTAGTTCGTTATCTTCGTTTTTGAAATAAATGCAAAAAGGATGCACCGTGCACTGGTCGTTTGCCCAGTGATAAGCCTGAATTTCATCCCGAACGAGCAAAGTGTAATTCTCGGCAAAGTCGCTTATCACAATGAATTCATTTTGGGCTAATTTCTCCTTACTTTCCTTTAGAAATTTCGATTGCATCTCGGATACGAAATGGTGCGCCTTCAGTTCATTCAACTTGAATCCGAATTCCTCGATGAATTCCGGAATCTGCTTTACCACGGTCTCAAGGGAACATCTGCCGCTGCTAATTATCCACTGTTTGAAATGCACCTCCTGAATTAACAGCTGTTCAAACTTTCCGCCAAATATTGCTCTAGCTCGTCAATCTGCGGACAATTGTCGCATTTGGACAGATGACAATTTTCCGTGGGGTATGCGCACAACGACTTCGACAGGAGGTCCCTATATGTTTCAATTTCACCGTGAAATACTTTCAATTTCTTGCATGGAAAGAAAATTAATTTGATGTTTTGATGAAACATGCAAACGCAGACTGAATGCGTACCGTGCCTGTCTAATGCCAGCACGCATTCTTTTGGTCGTAGGATGGCAAACTTAGAAAATTCCACTTTTTCTGCTGGGTATTTCTCATTGAACTGATTGTATGCTTCGGATAGATTACATAATAATAATCTGCGCTGCTTGTGTACTTTTTCTCCATCTTCACGTGTGATAACATAGTCACGTGTACCTGGGCAGGCGCGGCTGTTGTCATCATTGCAGTAAAAATCTTGAATCAATTTCACCGTTGCTTCGCTGATGGTCCTTGAGCCAAATTTCTTGGTGGGAGTCGCCAATATGCCCTTCTGTCGAACTAATTCTTTGCTTCTTCTCGCGATGTAAAAAGATGTTTGAAACTGTTCAGAAATCTTGCGTATAGACCATGATTGAGGCAGCACAGATAAAATGAGATATTTCTCCGGAAAGGTGGTCGCTAAATTGAATTTTCCGTTTATTTATTTCAAATGAAACTGTTTGAATTCTTAAGATCAAAATTCGATGCAATCGACAAAGTAACGTTTTTCTCAGACGGCGCGGCTTCTCAGTACAAGAATAAAAAAATTTTTTACAATCTTTGCATAATTGAAGAAGAACAAAACTGCAAGGTCGAGTGGCACTTTTTCGCGACGTCCCACGGTAAGGGCCCATGCGATGCGTTAGGGGGAACCCTAAAACGCATGGCGACTAAGGCAAGTTTGCAAAGGCCATATACTGACCAGATCTTAAATGTACAACATTTGTTTTCGTGGATTCAAAGCAAGGAAATTGCCATTAACACAGTTTTATGCACTCAACAAGAACACGATGCCATGAAGCGACGAATTCAAAACAGATATAATAATGTCAAAACTATAACTGGAACGCAAAAGTTTCATTGCTTCATACCAAATATTTCTGATATGTCAATTAATGTAAAGCGGTACTCTTCGTCTGCCGACGTGCTAAATTTAAAGGTTCTTTAATTTTATAATGATGCCAAGACAATTGAAATTTTTAATAAATATTGTAATTAAGTATAAGCAGCAAAATAAGAAAGATTTTTTCTTCATAAATGTATTTTTAACTGTAAAATAATTTTTAAAATGTATTTTTAACAAGGTGGTCTCTTAAATGCTCTTCTCCTGTCCAAACAAGGAGTCGGGGCCCATTTTTTTATTGCTGATTCTTAAAAAAAAAAATTATGAGGAATCAAAAAAAAAAAAAATTAGCCGGAAAATTTAGGAGCTTCTGTGGAAAATCGGAAAATTTAATTTTCATGGGAAAATTTAAAGGTAAATTTCTAATAAAAATTAGGAAAATTTTATTTTTCAATTAAAGCCTGATTCAATACCTTTCCAACTATCACTCGTTGCGATCGCTTTAGTAGTTGTTTTTTTAAACAACTTTCAATGAGGTCCCTTATGAAGAATTCTTCAATTTTGTCACATGACAGTGGTGTACACCACCACTAAACCAGTCACTATAAAAAAAAAAAAAAAATGTAGGTACATTATTTTTTGCTGGGCAATCGATTGAGACTATTTATTTTAAAATCGGAGAGGGGTCGTCCAAAAGGTGATCGCTTTCATATGGAATTGCTCTATAATAAAGATAAACTGAGCATCACCAGCATTAATATACATTATCTTAATGTGACTGCATTCATCTCAGTTTTTGAAATATTTTTGAAAAATGTTCCTTTAAAAATTCTTTAAACTTTCAAAAAGAATTTTTCCTTAAGTTATTTTGGCGAATTGGATTAACGAGAGTACCTGTCATGCACCTCCTCTGCTAAAAGGCAAGCAGCATCTCTTAAGTTAAATAACAACAGCAAATAGAGAAGAACCCTCAGCAGGATAAACTTAAAGACGACAAATTAAGCATTCTCTACTAGCCATTTTGGATATAAATCACATTTATATCCAACATTCCTAAAGAAGCCTCACCATTAATAACCAGAATATAACTTATGTTTCCGAAGAAGGCCGACCTGACAGAATGTTGAAATTGCCAATGACTTACAAAGTGCTAGCGCATATCTTTCATAACAGATTAACCTCCTTACTGACTTCTCAAATTCGTTCTGAGCAAGCTGGTTTTAGGTCACATTACTCATGCATCGATCACGTGAATAGCCATCGTATTATTTTCGAACAATTGGTGGCTGGCAATCCCCTCTCTATTCATATTTATAGACTTTACTTAAACCTTTGATACCCTTCACCACCAGGCTATTTGGAACGCACTAGAGTGAGTGTAAAGGAATTCCATATGAATCGATTGTTCTAATCCGTACCTTATGCCGTGATACATCATGCATGGCGCTACATGAACGCATCCTGAGAAGAACCTTTAGAGTTAACGCAGGTTTACAACAAAGCTGTGTTTTATCTCCATTGCTGTTCAACATAGTACTTGACATTATAATGCTTAAGGCAACAACCAATAGTAAAGGCATCACTTGGGGCTTAACTGGACGCCTCGAAGATCTCGACTATGATGACTTATGTCTCCTAGTCCACACATTCAATGTTATGGCAGCCACACTAAGGGAAATACAATCAACGGCAATGGATGCATTTCTACAAATTAACATAGAAATACCAAGGTCTTGCGTTTAGGTACCACCAACTTCTAAATGTTCCAAAAAGACAACATAGACCTTGAAGATGTGCAATCGTTTATATATCTGGGTAATGTCATATCAGCATTAGACGGCTTCCGAGAAGATATTGCAAGTCGCATCAAAAAAGCAAAGCAAGTATTTTGGGCAATGAAAAAGGTATGGAAATCGCCCTAAATTCAGTTGAGGCCCAAACTCCAACTCATTTCATCTTACGTGCGTTCCGGCCTGTTGTATGGCTGTGAATCTTGGAACACCACAGCTAGCGACTTTATTAATTTATCGCTCGTTACAAAAACTACTCAAGATATTTTGGCCAACTGTTTTCTCATGCAGAGACCTATGGGAAAGAGTAGGTGAAGAACCAATACGTATCCAGATCATCAATCGTAAATGGAGTTGGATTGGCCATGACCTCAGACACACCAGACAACGCAGCCAAGATGGCAATTGAATGGAACCTCCAAGCCAGTGAAAGAAAAGGCAGACCCGCTTACACCTGGAGGAGTTAAATCTAATGGGAAGAAACTCAATTGGAAAATCCTAGACCGAAGTGAAACAGATAGCGAAGTATAGTCCACAGTGTAAGAACTTTGTTGTGGCCCCTTGTTCCACCCTACAACCATAGGAATACATATAAATATGTTTAACCCAGGGCTTTTGCCTAGTTCCAGTTATTGGCTGCACTTGTTTTCCCGGAGGATGTAACAGAAAGAGGGAATATATATTTACGCTGTTTCCCTACATACCATTGGGGTGTCCTTCAGGTATTTTTTTTTAAATTCCCTTAGCTAATCCCGCGAAGCTCTAGGCTTGTCTGCAGGAAAGAAACTAGAGTTTTTGGGGGGAATTGAACCCGCAACCCAAGATCTGATAGACAACCTAACTACCAGCTACCGGTAGCCCAATAAAAAAATTTATCATTTTGCGAAGCACTTATGGTACATTTAAAAAATAAGCGCACAATTATGCGCTACGCAATAAGGCATTTAGAAATGCAGTAAAGTAAGTGAAAGAACTCTCAAAAACTTTTATAAAAAAAAAGATAACATTTCAAGTGCTGCGGCATTTCCTTACTGCGAAGCAGGTTTGTAAGGGAGAATACCATTCAGTGTGTAAGGGCTTTATGTGCCAAAAATGTATTGCTTCAAAGTGGGATCTCACCATGTAACATTCATGTCTTCCGTCTGCGCAATGGTAAGCGAAACGTTTATGTTTCTCCCTTACAAACCTGCTTCGTTGGAAGCTCCATTTTTTATTGGGAGGCTTTAATAAATCTTATGTACAAAACTGGATAGCGGTGTCCTCAAAACCTCGATATCTTTCTTAAGCCCAAGATTTACATGGACACAAAACCAGCCATCCAGACATCTAGATATCGAATGCGTCAGATAAAACTGGAAAAAACGATGATTCAAAGGCATAACAATACATATGGGAAAATAAAAATATGAAGGCATCGCATTTTAAAAAACTCTTCATAGGATTCGGTTGTAGAGACTGGATTAAATAATCGACAAATTATTTTCATATTCTTTAATTAATTTTATTTTTAACTACACTAAAAATAATAACACCACATAAAGCTATCGTGATACAATCTTATGAGGACCACTTAAGGAACTGTTCTTTGAGTGTTGTTAATAAATATAAAACTTATTTGTTCGTTGTCGTAAAGAACTTCACAAAATACAATTGAAAATACTGCTAAAATATATTGGCTAACAAAAGTTGTGCTCATTAGTACTTTAGAATGGCATGGACCCACTTAAATCTAGGGTATTTTAATCATATACAATTTTATTATTTTAAACATCTGGAAAACTGATTAAAATTACAAAAGGAATTGTGTAGCTTCTGCGGTTTATAGATTTCATGCGAATAAGTGTTTACGCACAACTATAGAGTTTTTTTTTTCTTTTGCTGGGAAAGCGGGAAAAGAAAGCTTTCCCTGAATAATAATTTATTTAAGCAAAACACAAATCACAATTCTTTTAAACAAGTTAATTAATGCATTGAACGATAGTAAAATAAGAAAAAAATCTGCTCTCTATATCGTCACCTTAAATGAAAACGGACGTAACTACACAAAAACCCGATTTTGAGTTTTCAATAGATTTCAAATTGTTTCAAATGGAACTATGGTCATGCTCGTTTTTAGATTCCTAAAATGGCTACTTTAATAAAGAAATTCAAGCGCCAAAACCAGCTTGTTGTTATTGATTTTGTAAAGTTTTTTGCTTCTCCTCTAAAAAAATGTAGTTAAGTCCGTTTTGCATTTAAGCTGGCGATATGCAAAGCCAACAGCCTTGATCTAAAACTAAAAAATTTAAATTTTTTTACCAGAACATTTCTTTGAAAATAGGATTTTACAGAACCGTTTTCCAGTCTATTTCTTATTTTAATCTAGAAGAGTCTTGTCAGTGATTAAACTCGATCCGGTTCAACGGAGGTTTGCCTTTATAGTCTAAAGAACACAATCAGCCCATTTATAAATAAAAATTCCACGGGAGTTTTCTCCCTTTTCCCATTTTTACAACTAAATTTCCCGGGAATCTTCCTTTAAAAACTTGCGAATCCTTTTCTAAGAATATTATTTTCTTAACATCGAATTAGTATTTCCTTTACTTATTGTTTCCCGAAATTTTAATTTTTCACTTTTCTCATTATCTCTTACAGAAATAGTACCGGGCATTGCCGCACAAATTTGCCGGGATTTTTGTCCTGAAAACTATGCGGGATTCCGGGATTCCGGGATTTTTGTCTCAGAAAACCCCGTATGAAAAACACTACGCACAACATAAACTGGAGGTCTAACCGCATTTGCAGAGTCATTTAAAACTGCAAACGCTGACACATTCAAATGAAATTCTCCACTCATTCGCATGTTTTGAATTCAATATGTGTTTTGGCTTTATTGTGTATTGCGTTTTTATTATAACATATAAAAACAGATATCTGAACATGTATAAATATAGATGAAATTATGCCAATATGCAACAACCACAACGACAATTTCAAAAAAATAAAACGACAGACAGAAAAAAATAGGAAAACGAGCGGAAAAACAACTGCAACATTTTTGCCAATATTTCGAAATTGTCATCAATTTTGTCTTGCTATTAAATAGTTTACAAACTAACCATATGGCAAACAATTCCATAAATACAAAGTACTTTGTATTGCTTTGTCGAATATTTGCAAACATTTTTGTTGATATTGATAATACCAATTAAAAGCAGGGACCGTAAATATCTCCATGCTTTAATCATCGGATCCCTATACTCTCATAGATTCTTATTGAGGTGGTCTTTCAGATATTTCAACAACTATCTCAACTCCACAGTAAAAGGCCCAACCAGAGTATACATTACGGGGCTTAAGCAAATGTGCGAATATTTGTAAATCATATGTGTCCAACCATTTTGAAGATAAGGATTTTTTTGTTAAATTTTATAAAACTGTTATTTGCTTAAGCAAATGAGAAACTGATCGGAAATTCCGTACGGAATCAAATGTTTTCTTATTTGTTTTTTTTTCAATGCATTTGAGAGCCATGAATCAAAAAAACAAGATTGCGCACTCAGCCGTACAAAAAAAAATTTCTACTGCGCATCTACGTCATCATAGACTAAATATGAGTGTTTTTTGTAAAAAATGTAAGACACACACAAATGAACACACACAAAGTCTATTGTTTCGTCACACACAAAAATAACGGACCTGCGCAATGCGCAATCTTGTTTATTTGATTCATGTTTGAGAGCCTTTTCGGTAATTTTTTACTTAAAACTTATTTTTCAACGAAAAAATAAAAATCGGATGAAACTCTGAAAAAGAGAGCTTTATATCGTTTCAATAAAATAAAACTTTTTTGAGGACCCTGCAGGAAACTTGTGTCAATTGGTCCAACAGACTGGTCCTGGGATTTGTAAAAATAGAACAAATACAAAAAGAAAAGACTCATACCAGTGAAAGGAGAACCAATAATTTTACTGGTTTATGAAGAACAAAAATGTAGAAAAAATAATGAACAAAAAAACAGTATTCACCGCTGGTTTGAACTTTATCAAAATAATATCTCATTGTATTGAAATAATGCTACATTTTAGTAAATAACACTAAACACGTTAACTGAGAATAGATGTGTAACTGGTCAAATGGTGTCAAAAGTCTTATTCAAATAAAGTGTTAGAACTAGAACCGGTATCTACCACCAAAGACCTATCTCGGGACTACTTTTGTGTCAGTTCGCTTCCCTCTAGGGGAGTTTTATTTTTTCTGCCTAAAATAAAACTCCTTTCACCGCCAGTAAATAAAATTCTTTTAAAGAGTTTAATTTTGTTTGTCTAAAAAAAGCTCAATTTTTCATTTCATCTGTTATGATTACACTACATTACAAATTGTAATGATCTGGGGGGTTACCCTGTATTTCGATTCGAAAGAAATAATTTACGAGTTCGAACAATTTGTACTGTGTTTTACGATTTTCGTACTATTTGTTTCGAATGAACGGAAGTTGCAAGGCGAATTCATGTAAACGGTGGTGTCGATACTACAACAAGTAACAACACCAAAAAACACAACAATGTATTTTTTTGTTGCTTTCGTTGGCCGATATGTCAAAAACACAAGTAAATTTTGACACTCCTCTGCCTAATTAAGAAAAAAAAGAAGCACAGCTGTGTTCTCAACGCCTCCAATTCGCCTTGGGAAGTTGTTTATTCCTTTTCGAAAACAAAAAGTCCCTTTCGTAACGGCAACTCTCTATTACGAACAATAAAAATCCCTTTCGAAACTCTATTTCGGTATTATGAAAACAAGCGTCAGTTATGTAAAAATCGTTAGGAAATTGTTCGAAAGCTATTTTGGTAGTGAAAAAGTGCAAATGACAAAGTTCAAGATAAATTAAAGAATAAAACAAACAAATTAAAATTTTATATAAAACAAATGTTTACTAATGTTACTATTGAAAATACATTCTTAAAATTTTAAAAAAATTAAAAAAAAATTAGATTTACAAATAAAAAGACGTATAAAGTAATGGTTGGCTTTTTCTGTTGACTCTTCAAACCACAGGGAAAAACAATAATTTTTATTAAAAAAACACAATTATAACATTTTTCACACATTGACTAGTATTTATTATTTGTTTTGTTGTGGTATAATTTCGTCCATTTTGGTATTTTGATAGCAGTGCTACCAACTTTTGGTCAAATTTCCCATTTGTTTATAAATACAACTCTGCCATCGTTTCGAACGTGTTACGCAGTACTGTTTAACTTTCGAATCGGAAATTGCTTTCGAAAAATGTTGCTTTTCGAATCGAAATACGCGGTAACCCCTCTGAACAACGAAAAGCTTCGGAAGTCAATACATTAAGTGATTTTTATTAAATGACAGGAAAAAGTCAAACTTCTTAAATGAGTTTTATCTTTTGACGTCTCATTAAAACTCTATTTTTATAGATTTTGTTCGACCTTTTATTCCACAACTGAGTTTTATTTAATGAAAAAGTAAAACTCTTCAAAGGAGTTTTATTTTATGGCGGCAAAAAAAACACTTTTAAGAATTATATTCGATCTTTCTTGTTTGCGTTAAAATATAACAGTTTTAGATGGATTTATTTGGTTTTGATTAACAAAACAACTGTTATAAAAAAACTTATTTTAAAATCACTTATAACTGTTACGGTCCCTGCTTTTTACGGTTTCCTCTAGTCTTTCCCCTGCTTCTCTCTCTCGCTCGCTCTCTCTCTACTCAATGGATAATTGTTCAGTTTATTATAATTTTAACTCATTTGATTTTATTTTGGTCATTATGCCACCATAAACTTAACCGTTAACATAATGCCCAGATGCATACAACCACATTGGAATTTGTAAGAGGGCAATCGAGAAATTGATTTTGAATCTTGGTAAATATAGCTTATCTTAAAGATCTTAAAGATTTACTAAGAAATGTATCTCTAATAATATCAAACAAAAAAAATCGCAATTTTACGTTTTTTATACAAAGAGATTATTTGCTAATTATTTGCTAGAAAAGATTTTTTTAAGACTACTTTCATATAAATGCATATCGCAAAATATGGAAGCAAAGGTCAAGTTAAAAGACAAACATGTGGACCTTTAGATTGCAGGCCTGATGTTTCACTGATAGTTGCAAATATTTGAATGTTGCATCTATAAAACCTGCAAAAATATTGTTTAACAGTTGACATCTTGGCAAATTGCTTGAAGCAAAAAAAAAAAAGTAAAATAAATTTAAAAAAAAAACTACAAGGAAGAATATTTTTTTAATTGGTCGAAATTTTAAATACACTTCTTTAATATACTTTTATACCCCTGATGACAGACATATAGTACACTTACCATGGTATGTATACTACGGTCTTGTATACTATTTTATATTGGCAGACTTGTAGTACGTAGTATACCACATTTATACTAAGTACATTTTCGTAGTATTTAAGCCAGGATTTAATTGTAGTTTAGGTTGACACACATGTAGTATACCATGCTAGTATAGTATACAAATCCTATGTCTGTCAGGGGAATTAAAGACAATTTCTTAGAGTAGTATCATCAATATAAAAGGCAAATTGGTAAAAGGCAAATTGACTTTGCTACAAAGAAAGTTTCACAAAATTTATGAAGTCTAGGCTTCCAAATTACTTGCCAAGAGCAACAGTTCTACTTGTAATAATATCAAAGTTTAAACAAAACAACATCAACAATAAACAGTGCGTTCATCTCATCTTACATTCCCCGCTATAATTAGTTGAAATTCTCTCAACATTAATTGTAGTTGTAAGTAGGTTAAGAAAAACAAAATAAAAAACAACAACAACTTACAAAAGATGTTGTCAATTAAGTGTTTTTTAGGCCGTGCACCTGCCTGTTTATTATCAAAAAGTAATTTCAATTTTTGGGAATACAAGAGAATTTCAACTAATTATAGCGGGGAATGTAAGATGAGATGAACGCACTGTTTATTGTTGATGTTGTTTTGTTTAAACTTTGATATTATTACAAGTAGAGCTGTTGCTATAAGTCTTATACGTTTAACATTTGTATTTGGTTTAATATCTTTAGTTTTTCTAAAATCTTTATGGATGAAGTGTACCATATATTGCTTCTAACTCAAGTATGGTAAGATTTGGTAATTTTTCATGGCATTGTCGACCAAATCAACCCACCCATTCACTGATTGTAGACGTGAACTATATATGATTGGTCAATACTGGCCTTGTTTTGATTTTTCACGGACAAATCTCTTTGCATTGGCTCCATGCACAAAAAATTGGGCATTGCCACTGTATAATAATATTACAATAGCAATAAATTTTGAAGTATCTTATCAACATAGAATATACATACATGTAAATGATTCTTTAAATAGTATTGCATTTATCGAAACAAAAGAAAAGTTCATGACCTTTTTGAGATAACGTGCACAGCAGCTTTTGGCTAGAAAACAATTATCAACAATTATTCCGGGGAATTTTTATTCATAATTCGGCTGTTAATCTTTAGTTTAATTAATTTCTGGGTATGAGAGTTGTGCGGAATTTTTATAGCGATTATGGTCTCACCACCTCCAACATTGAATGATGCAGCACAGAAAAAAATTAGTTAAACAAAAGTCCGAAGAGTGTTTGCCAAATTTATTTTAAATCAGACTTAACAATTTTGGAATTTAAAATGGTACTGAATGTCCTTTATACTGTAGTGCTCATATGGCTAAACTAAAGGGTGCTGGGTGGTAAACGAGTTCTATGCTGGCGCTCTTATCAGGTTTTATCACCACAAAAATGTATAGATTTTTCTTTTTTTCTGGCTGTAAGAATAAATCACTTTGATTTCATGCTTCTTCCAAGAATCAAGAAATATTTCTTTCTTACCTGTGAATACAGGCACCTTAGCTTTTGCCTTTTTACTCAGTGACTCAAACAATAATTAAAAACACTAATTTTTTGAGTGATTTTCATTTAATTTTTAATGCATGTTCAATAAATTGTATGTATGGCAGTGTTGCCAAAACTTGGTGATTAAAACATGGCCAAATTAACGGAAAAAATTACTAAAAAATAGCTAAAAATGGGCTAAAAATATGGCTAAAAGCTTTTTTTTTTTAATAAAAACACATTAAAATTTAACAAGAAACTGAAATAATTTATTTTAATTTGTTTGCGATGAAATTCCAAGTTAAGTTTGTTAAATAAGAATAAACGTAAATTTATATTTTGATAGATATTTAAAAAATGAAATCATCATCTCATAGGAATCACTCGTGCCTATAAGTTCTAAATAATTTGAGGTAAATCATAATCACGACAACATTTACCTAACGTTTCGAGTCCAGATCTACAATTAAAACCAAGTAAGAAAGTGACCGAATATGTCAACCCTGACCACATTAGAACCTACCAAATTTTATCAAATAATTTACAAAATTGCGACCTGCACCGGTCAGACAGCCGGACAAACATCATCAATTCGAGTCAGAAAGTGATTCTTAGTCAATCGGTTTACTTATAGGTGGGTCTAAAACCAATATTTAAAGGTGTTACACCTTTGTGGTGGGGGTATAAATATTTTTTGTTATGGTCAAAATATTTACCTAATTGATAAAATCGAATTAACGGTTGCTATATGTAACATATTTCCCAAATAACTTTAAAGTTTAAACGATGTTTACTTGGCTAAATACACTCTCTACTACAGCATTAGTCCATGGAAGTAAGATCATTCTGAAATTTCTAAAAAAAGAAACACCGATGTTTGCGTTGTTCCATTTTAAAAATTTAATGTTGGAATACTGTCCCTTTATTTTGAAAGATGTTTCATCAACATCGTTTATAGCGATTTTCAACATTAATAAAAGTTTTGATTTAAATTAAAGGCGTTTTAATTGTTAAAAATTTTTATTTAACTTTTATAAATTTGTATAATAAAATAAAAATTAGTCTTTTAAAAGAAAAACGGCAAATATTTTTATGGCTAAACAAGTTGATAAATGGCTAATGTCTAAATTAATTTTTGAATGGCTAAACAGGGTGAAATATGGCTAAATCTAGCCACTAAATGGCTAAATTGGCAACACTGATGGAAACCGCACATTAATGTAATCTTATATATGTACAATGTTCATATGTATTAGTTTTGTTGGTATGACTACAAAACCTTTCAAATGTTCAAGCAGAATAATTTTTATTAATTATTCATTGTTTTTAATGAATGCAATTTACACAATATTAAAACCAAACAAACATTTATGAATATGTATAAGTTAATATTTAACACATACACACTCGCATACATTTATTGTTAACCATATGAAAATTTTTTATGGTTTGTATTAAATTTTCCGGTTGCAAAAAATGCAAATACATAAAGAGCGAATCATTTCACTAGAATACTGCAAACATAAAATAGACACCTTGTTAAAATGTATTTGCAAAGATTTTCTCCTTGTAAAAAAAAGAATTTTTTTTATAGATGTTAACAACACGTTTGCAATATTTTACGAGGCATTTAATTTTAAATCATACTTTCTATTTCAAAGCATAAATAAATGTATAAAATATTATGTGAAAAACCGTTAAAATATTTGTAGAAAATATTTTTATGTGAAGTTTGTTAAATATATGTAGATATTTGAGTTATATTGTGTTTCCTTTTTTAAACTGAGATGTATTGGAAGTGTGAACATGGCTTAGCTAGTGTTTGATGTAAGTTTTGCAAACGACAACTGCTCGAAAAATTGTATAAAAGGTTTATTATTCATGCCTAACCTGGCTTTTTTTGTATTCTATTGTATTGTTTTTTCTACCGTTAATTTAACTGCTGCTTGTTTCGTAAAATATAATTTTATATATTCAACTCTCCCTCTTCTGAAACTTAAATTTTTATTATCACCTCTAGTTTACTTTACGCAAATGAATTAGGGATAATCAGAGGCTGTTAGTTTTAGCTGTATTTTTGTTTGACACATACCCCATGAGTAATCGTTGTTTCTGTCCAGTGATAGCACCAATACTGTAAAGCACCATAAAGAAAAGAAATGAATAAAAAATAAGAATTAGGTGGGCCAACCGGACCATATGCAACACATTATGTACAGATAAATTGTTGAAGGTATACCATTTTTGTGACCCATATGCAATTATGGACACAAAAAACCAAATAATGTTATGAGTTTTCATCCCAAATTTTTTCGTGGGAATACAAAATTTTATTTAAATGATTTTGTTATTCGTGCTTAATTCCCAATTTGTATTTTTTGATAAAAACACTGAAATTTATTGTTGATGGGAAAAGCTATTGCTATGCATATTTCACTGGTTGCTTAGGCCAGATCGTCAGAAAACTTCATCCAAAGATTTTAGGAAAACAAAAGATATCAAAAAGTAATTTCAATTTTTGGGAATACAAAATTTAAATTTCAAAAGATTTTGTTATTCGTGCTAAATTCCCAGTTTTTATTATTGATAAAAACACTTGAAATTTATTGTTGATGGGATAAGCTATTCCTATGCGCATTTCACTGGTTGCTTAGGCCAGATCATCAGGAAGCTTCATCCAAATAAACCAAATAAAACTGTGAAGCGTAGAAGAAAAAAAATTGGGAACTAAGCACGACTTACAAAATCTTTTAAAATATGCATTTTCACCAAAATATGCAACAATATGCAAAAACAAAACGATGCAATTTTTACGCAAATTCAACGACTCGGAAAGATGATTGGTCGACATCGTTTTTAGACTATCGACAAAAAACATGCATTTGCAAGGTAATCGTATTCTTAGTCATTAAACTATCAAAGGAAATCGTATCCCTAGTCATTAAACTATGTTCAACATTGCAAGCTGCCTTTTGCGCACAAGGTTGACACAGACAGACAACTAGCCAAACGATTATTTTACTTGAAAATTTCCTTTATAGTAATTTTGCAACTTTGTCATATTCTCTTATAGAAATAGTATTTTTTTGAATTTAATGGTGTTTTCTTTTCTACAAAAAAATACCACATTTTAAAAGGTGCATGTATAAAATGTCTTGCCGAACATGAATTGATGCAGTTTTTTATTTGACGAGAACAAAACACAAAATTGGATAGCCCTGATTTTAATAGCTGACAAAAAGTTTGTTCTTCAATATATAAAAAAAATATGTACATAAATCAAAAAGTGTGTTCGTCAAAATATTAAAAAATATACATACCCTTTAGTTTGTTTCTCATAAAATATGTAAACAAGAAAATACCTTTGCCAGATTGCCGATTGATTAACACCAAGTTTTTACGATTTCTTGATTTGACGTTTTTTTTTTCAAAAATAATTTTATAACACCGAATTCATTTAAATTTTATACCTCTGACAACCTACCATTAACAATGTCAAGCTTTCTTTTGTTTTTACTATAAAATAATAGAAAAAATAACTATTAAAACTTAAAATTTTTACTGTCCTGATAAGAGGCGATTTTTTCCCAACTTCGTCTGGTAACCCCATATATTAACAGAAGCCATCTCTTTACAGGACATTGTCAACACTCTCTTTTTATACGGGGCGTAAAGTGCAATGCCCTATGACATTTAAGGGTGAGTTTTTTTAGAAAAAAACACGCTGCCCTTTTAGAGAGCAAAGCATTTTTAAGAAACGAACACCAAATTGCATTTTTTTAAATAAAGTTTGTCATTTTTTGTAGAAAAGAAAACACCATAAGAATGTAATGCAAAAAAATATTTTTTGCAACCGCCCTGCATAAAAGAATCATAAAACTATTTAAGCAAATCTTCCCAAATGAAAAACACTTTTACTTCTGATTCATTAAATGTAAACAGTCGATGCCATTCAAACTCAAAAAGCGAAAAGTTGTACACAAATTAATCCATCACTTAAGGTTAAAGTAAAGTTTAAATAATGGAATACTTTTTATAAGGCTAGTTAAAGTCTACTTTTAGCTATCGGTAAGTTGTGAAAATGGGCCTCAGAGTTATTCAAGGACCCAGAATATATACCGTATGGAGTCTGAGATCAATATTTTATAAATTTTGTAGGTAATGACAAACATATTACAACTCTTTACGACTAGAGGTGAAGTGTATACAAAAAATTGTGTTGATATATTACCTTTATAGACAACAAGTAGTTTAAGACAAAATGCCAGACGCTTAAAAGTACTCATCAAAATGTTTGATAATTGAAGTACCAAAAAGTGGAGATCTGAGGTTGTTCAGCTATGGAAGCTTTTTTCAGTGGCCCGCACAACCTCACCAAAATAATTTGAAAAAAGATTTATTTAAGTGAAATTTATTTCCAGAATTTATCCCATGGGTGGGTCCTTAAACCAAGATTAATTATGAAAATAGAGTGGTCATACTAGAAACAGTACACAACTTGTTTCCATTAGGGCATTTGCAATCTGTGAGCCCTCTTACTTTATGTTTACTCATGCATAGTTGTTCACATGTACGGATGCACGAATGAGTATCTACAGAATTTTTATTTGAATATGATATATTTATTTATGTTTTCTACCTTAACGCTGGATAATTTACGAGAACTGCTGTTTTCACTTCACAAACTGTTTGTTGGCCTAAAGCAAAACGACATGATGACATCTGTGTTTCTCTGTACATATGTGCGATGTTATGGGCAACTGTCCCATAACGAGAGTATACTGCGGCCTTGCCTTATGTTTGGAATTTTAGTGTGCTTCCTTTTACTTCTTAACCATTTTGCTTTTCTTTTGATTTCAGAAACTCATTTTTGTTGCAATAAAATCTGTGTAAAAGGGTTTGTTAAACGATAAGATTTTCAGGTTGTTGATTTTAGTTATATTTTATTTATTTACGGCCCTTTACGGCCTTTAAGGCTTTTAGATAATGGGCATGATAAAACTAAAAACAATCGTTTGTTTAGATTGTTTTTTTTTTAACTTTTATATGTGTTTGTTTTTACTTTCAACTAACTTGAATATTATTTTGTTGCTAAAATGTTTTGAGGTATGGGATGTTTAATGTTAAGACTATAAAAATAAAAAGGGAGGACAATGCTTGACAAGAGTTACATGCAGTTAAAAAAGAGTTAAAGTGTAAAAAGAAAAAATAAATTAATTAAAAACAGGTGATTTTGACCTAACCATATGTATGTAATTATTTCGGCAGCAGGTCTAATATGAGAACTTTTCCGAATTACAAGTAAACAAATATACCAATATCACCAAAAATGTATCTGTCACGTATTTTGAAATTATTGCTGGAATGAACAGAAAATACGTTATCCTCTTGTAACTGATATAATCAAGTGGCTCTTAAAAAATCTTAAAAAAAATTAAAATTATTAAATTTAACCTGGGTGTTTTAATCGAGGTTAAACTATATCTCGTATGTGTCTTAGAAAGTAAAATTTATTCATATTGTTTGTTTAATGCCCAATTTTCAGGATTGTATTTAAATATATATTAAGTTAATTTTCATAACAAACTTAAATCGTATTTAAAAACAGATTGGTTTTTTGAGTTTTATTTGAAAAGTCTTATTTAATTAAGATAAAAGTATGGTAGCACTACTAAATACAAAAAAAAAAAAAATATAAAAAAGTGTAATTATTTACAAGGTGGTCTGAAAAAACAGCTGACTGTTAATGCTTTGCCTGTTGTTGTTGTATTGTTGTGATATTGAGGCCACCTTGCTAAAATATTACAATGGAAACTTAAGTTGAAATTAAGTGTTCAACATCGGTGACTTAAGTTCCACTTAAGTTTTAAGTGAAGAAGAATATTTTGTATTTAAAACGATTTTAAACATAAATGTGTTTTAACATCTTCCCTGAAAATTGGCCATAAGTTAGACTCACAACCTTCAGTTTTTTTTTTATTTTTTTTAAATTGATAAAGTGTTGCATTCGACAGATTTGACTTAACGAAAGATATCCATTTCACTTATTTCAAACAATCCTTATAAAATTTTGTGGTTTGATTTTAAAGTTGTAATTTTTACATTTTTATAATGTTAATTATACCCACACCACAATAGTGGAGAAGGTATTATGCATTTGTGCTGATGTGTGTAGTACCTTAAAATATTGGTCTAGACCCACCTTAAAGTATACCGATCGAATCAGGATCACTTTGTGAGTCTAACGATGTCTGTCCATGTAACCTTGTGCGAAAAGTACAGATCGCAATTTTTGAGATAATTTGATTAAATTTGGCTTAAAGGTTCTTATTGGAGCAAGGATTAAGCCTATTGAAAATCGGTAGAATCGTAGGCCCACGAGGGGAGATAGGGACAATTTCTGCCTCTCACAAAGTTGCTAACTTATTTTAATGAAATTTAAATCATAGATATCTCCATATTTATATGGCTACATGGGTCCCGAATAGGGTACACTCTCGTAAATTGTTTTAAAATACTGTGGTGTAGGGTATCATATATTTGGGCTTGACCGACTGTACTTTCTTACTTGTTTTATTTAAATTTTTAAAAGAGCTCAATATATCACGTTTACTTTACTGACACTATCTGTTTTAAAACGAAAGCAGTCAGGTTTTTTTTATTTTTGTTATTTATTTACGAATTGATGCAAGAGACAAGGCTATAATTCAGCAAAGCCGAATCTATGTTACCCATCATCATTAGTTTAAATGATATGATGTAAACAAATATAAAACTAGGAGAAATTTTAAATAAATAATTGTGTAAAAGTCGAATTGGCATTTTCCTACCAACTTTCATGGATATTCTAAGTACAGGGTATCCACCGGGAAGGTATACTATTTTATTTTGGTAGAAACAACGTGCCCATAAAACGAAATATTTATCGTGTAGTAATTTATTTCGAAGAAAGAAGTTCTGTAGGTGATAGGCCCAGGCATGGACCACAACGTACTGCAAGACCGGCTGACAACATTAGACGCCGTGCTCATGAGCTTGGTCTTCAAAGAACACCTTTTGCCACAATTTTGCACAATTATTTGCAATTGTTTCCATTAAAAATTTAGTTGACACAAGAGCTTCTTACACAGCATTTGTGGGGCTAACAGAGGCGAACATTTATCTGATATTGAATTCCATACATAATTGCCGACATTAACTTAAACATTCGTCAATATAAGTTCCATTCTCTTTCATTTAAGCCGCCTTCCCGGCGGACACCCTGTATTTGTAGTGAATTTGGTTGCTTTCAATTGGTCCGTTTGACCGTTGCAATGGCAAAATTCTTATTCCGGGAGGACTTTTACAAGACAGCCATGTGAAATTATAGCCCAATTTGTCCTATTTTCAATTCAACCAGAATCCGTTAGTCAATAATAGATTTTAAAAAATGTTATCTTCACAAGTCATTAAGACCGTTACCGTTCTTTTAACAGAAGGACGGAAATGGCTAGATCAACTTTGAATTACACGAATATAAACATAAATTTTATTTGGTTTTTAGTGATTATTTCGATGTGTTACAAGCGAAATGATGAAATCATTATACCCCCCAACTTTTTGGTGATGGGCATGGAAAGCTCGTTACGACTTTATAATACATAGTGCAATATCATTAATAATGCTGTGCTACATAAAAATTTGTAAGGCGTTCTCATAAAGAAAATTTAGCTCTGCCGGAGTTTATATATAATTAAAAAAGGTCTGAACTTTATGAGCGACATGTTCTGGAACCAAGGATGATATGAAGTGAAGTTGTTTGAGTGGTAACACTGGACAAGTTTTAAAAGCTAGTGCCTGCATGTTAAATGCGGATGAAATGTTGGGCTACAGAGGAAGATAAATGTGGTTTGATTTTGATTTGGAGTGATAAAGAGGCAAGAGCTTAGTATGTAGAAAAAGTGAACTGTTTCACAGACCGATGCTCTTCGCTGAGAGTCATGGGACGATATTTTTGTGGATCACGTGATGACTGTAATATTAACCGGAAATGGAATACCTGAACTACATGAGATATTTTACCTGTTGAAGTTAGAAATCTCCAGCTCCAAAACAAGAACCGAGTGTAAATCTAAAATTGCTACCTGTGTTTGATGGTTGTGGTCAGACTCAGGGGCGTTTGGTAAACGCATAATTTTTTAACCAGCGCACAGTGGCGCCCGTAGAGCAAACGAGGTTGCAAAAATCAAAATTTTCATGAGCGCCGACGAAGTTTTGTATAAACCTGTGTTATAGAAAACTTTTCAACGATTTCAAATATGCCACTCTTAATAATATCACATTTTTAGTTTAGAAGATATAACCGTTCAAAGTTGACCGACTTTCGGTTTTCAAAAAAACACACAATTTTTAGTCAATTTGTTGCGATTTCAGGTGTAATATCACGAAAAATAGGTAACGAATCGCCTTATTTTTTGTTTGTATTGATTGATGTTTGTATTAAATGTGTAATGATAAAAAAAAATTAACTGTTTGCTTTGCGTTTCTCCTGGTAAATCACCATTTAAAAACTATCCGTTTTTTTCACTATTTTTCAACTTTGACGGAAAATAAAAAAATATATAAATTTTTTTATATTTGCCATATTTGCAAAACCTGTTCTTTGATTATTTCTTTACATAATTCAAAAGGTTTTATCTGCCCGTACGTGCCCGTTTGGCTTCTAGAGGTAAAAAAGGTTAAAAAGACATGGTTGCAGAAATTGTATGGCGTCCATCCCTTATATGTTTTGACTGACAGTAGTTTGTTCTAATAGTTTGAAAAAAACTACTCATTGAAATTAACAGGTACGTACCTCACTTAAACAATACTTTGGCGTACAAATGGTCAAGAACAATATTGACTTATGGTCCCTACAGGTAGGCACAAACCTTATTTGGACACGTGCATAATATCAAAATTGCATTATTCAGCCTAAATCCATATGTATGCAGGGAACAGGTAAATTTTTAGGCATGGTAGCATAAGCCTATTATTGCAAAATAAGCATAATGCCTGGATTAGTCTACGACTGAAAGTTGGCGCAACAATTACTAAAACCATTAATTAATAATTATAGTTTAGAAATGTTTAGCCTTTTAGATATACCTTCTCTTACGAATTGTGAAGAATATTTTACAGAAAATTGAAAAAAAATTTTTTTTTTTTTGTTGGGTAATAATTTAAAACATAAAACCCTAAAGAAAAAAAATAAAAACAATCTAAAAATGTAAAAATAATTTTTTTTAGTTACCATAAAATTGATTTTTATACTAATTATAACTTTGATAACCCATAAGTAGGCCCCTAGAAAGCGTAGCACCCTTTCCAAACGCTCATTTCATAGGCTGAACAGTTATCTATCAGTTATCTATATGCTGCTTAAACTGTTCAATTATCTTATTCGGTTCAAAAGATATGATTTTTGCAACGAAAAAACTCAAATGGCGCCACTGTGCAGCGGTTAAGATGCACCATGAGATTAGGCCAAATTGGTGGTGCTAATGTTAGTCTTTTCTATATCTGTTTGCCTAGATGTTATATTTCAAAATTGTTGATTATCGCTCTATAATATAACATCGGTCGTATATAAAGCAGTGTTCGAAAATAAACCGAACATTATTTAGCGTACGGTACTAACACCCAGAAACTATATCTGTTTTTAAGTGCTTGTGACTTAATACAAAAGCCTTACCCCAATTATCACCCTATATTTTCACGAAAGTAACACAGATTATTTTTTGTCTTGTTTTTCGCTGTAAACAAAATAAATTTTAGTGATTCTGTAGACATACATTATATTTAAGTGTTCTTTAGAATTTTTTTTTTAATTAATACATGAAAGAGCAAGAAAAAATATTTAAGTAACTCTTCTTACTAGTATTGCTGTTGTTGCTTGGCAATTTGAACGATCGCAGCACATGTTTTTTTTAAATTTTTTATTGGATGTCTTAAAAACACATATCTGTGGCATTTTGACAAAACATCTTAAAAGGAGATAAGATCGCAAAAAAGTTCAAGAAAAAACTCGATGAAAAAGTCATTTTATCAAATTATAAAAAAAAACCAATATTAAAGACAAATTTCGTTTATAATACAAAATTTTGAAAACGTTAACAAAAATGTTTTTTTAAATTTTTTTAACTTTTTTAATTTCACTTAAGACGTTTTGTCAAAATGCCTTAGATATATATATTGTTTTTGTAAAACAATTTTTGTTCTGATTTTTTTTTTAGGAAAAACCGAACGCAATGAAATATTCTAATATTTATGTTGAGTTAGATAAGTACTATTTTAAATATTGTGTACGAAAATCACAAACAGTGGAGCGTTACTACTATTAGCGTTTGTGTTTTCTATATTTCTTACGTACCGAAAACTAAAGAACAATATACATATAAAGGGGATTCACAAGGTGTGCCATTAAGTCATATCATCATAATGTCCTAAATAATATTTTACAATTGTTTAAAAAAAAAATACTGTTGTGTTTCAAACAAAGTAACAATTTTTATTCTGTGTTCATTGCTTCGTCATAACTGTACAGTAGAAATCTAATTTATAATTGGTTGGAATTATTTTAAAACATATGAGTACCTTGTGAATCCCCTAATAATGTTTGTTGTTGAACACTAATATAAAGAGAATAACTTTATCACGCTTGTGTTATTAAAGTTTTATAAGACCAAAATCTTAGAGTAAGTGCGGGTAATGTGGTATACCTATACTTTTTAGATTGCCAAATTTTTGTCCAATGATTACCGGATCTAACATGCTACACAAGCTAGGCTTCCACGAAGACATTTGCGAAAAACATTAAACCCACACTTTCAGAGATATTTAAGAAATTATTGCAAATCTCATTAGACACGACTTTAAACAATTTACGGGTAATGTGGTACACCATATGTTACTAATGTGGTATAGTGAACAACTTTACCAAATCAAAGTATTTTCTTTAAAAGTAGTTGTGCTGTATATACATTTTTACTTTATTGCAAAATAAAAAAGACATGATAACAAAAACAATTCATGTAAAAAACAGCAATTTCATTTATATTTAATTTGGCAGGGAATGTGGTACACTATAACAAATTGGCTGATATAAGTTATACCACATTAGGCGCACTTGAGGTTAATGCAAATATTTATTAATTTACAATTTTTTACTACAGCTTTAGAGTAATTGCATATATTGTTCATTAATTTCGTACTTCCCAATTACTTTGCTATTATACATAAAAACTTAAAAATGCACCTTTAAAAGAAAAACTTATTTTTTAACACACCCAAAAAATAAAGTCGACTATACAGCTAATCGAATTTTTCGGAACTGACACTAAGAATGACTTGTTAATATAAAACAGATCAAAGTTTTCTTTATTTTTTGAGAGCTCAAGCCATTTAGATTGGTTTCATTATTCATGATTTGCTAGTTTAAGAAAACAGGCACTGTACTACATTACCTGTCTATACCACATTACCCGCACTTACTTTACTTTTCTGATGTAAAGCTTTTTATGCAAATTGGTAGGGGAACAATTATTATTTAAATACCAGGCACAGCCATTTTTATCTAATATAACACATTTTTATATATTCCAAATACAAAAGGAATTTTTAACTCAGTTTATTAACAACAAGCTTATGACTTTCGGATACTGTAACTTTTCGATTATCTTTTACTTTTGTATTACCGTTAAGTTGTTTGTCTATATTGCAGACATTTTTTTATCAACTGTCATTGACGCAAAAAATCACTGTCTGAAAGATATCTTACTGTACATTTTAGCCAACATTAATCTGAAAGAAAAAAAAAATGAACAAATTCTTAAAAAAGCAGCTGAAAACAAAAAGAATAATATTAAGTGTTAACACAAACATAGAAAATCTCTTTAGTCTTGGCTTACATTAGTATTACCAACATGATACTTAAAATTACAATAAACACAAACACAGACACATACATGCTAACATTAGATATCCAAAAGAACCTAAACATAGATACATGCATAAGTCTCTGGTGAATAGATTTGCTTTTAAAACTTCAAATAGAAATTTTTAAATGTCGAAGAAGTGTGAAGTGAGAATAAACGTGCCAGAACTTATAGATATATATGCATGTATATGATATATATATACATATATATTACTAAGTATATTAAGAACATTCATTGTTTTTTTGTATTCTTACATATTCTTACATTTTTTTCAATTCGTTTGAGCTCTTTAATTCTACAAAATATTTAATAAGATACAGATATTCTAAGCAGACTGTTCGGCCGCTTGGTTTAAACGAGCCCAAATACATACATCAGCTGAATTTCAGCCTGTTTACACTGGTGCATTAAAAAGTAGGTGCACGCTTGTTTTACACTGCATACATAGTTAATATAAATTCTATGGCGTGTTGCAGAATACGTTACACGATTTAACACACCCTTTATTATACACTTCATATTTTAACAACCGGACATAAGACCGATAGCCCCAGAACAAGTCAATGCAGTAACCGCAAAATTCTAAAATTTGTTTTTGTTTTAAATTTAAGTTACAATATTGCGGACGAGTCTAAATAAAGAGCTCTTATACAAGAAATGTGGTAACCGCATTGACATACTCTGGGGCTATCGGTTTTATATCCGGTTGATAAAAAAAATTTTAGAATTTTGTTTTTGTTTTAAATATAATTTTCTATGCGAACGTTGACAGGCAGTTAAATACAATTGAGAACAAAATATAACTTCAAAACTGTTTCTCTTAAGAACAGAGCTAAAAGAACTTGCTTAATAATTGAAGGCGTGTTACAGCATATTTAAAATCCCAATACTCGATTTAAACAGAAATCAATTCAAAACTGTTCTTGTAAAGAACTAAGAACTAAAACCTAAAATGTCGTTCGAAACAATTCAGCCCGTATACAGAATATTTCGATTCAAAAGCAACAATTTACGAGTTCGTTCAATTTGTACTGTGCATTACGAGTTAGTGAAATTGAATACCGAAAAACCGAATGCATTAAACATGGTTTCAGCTTAGGAATAATTTTGCAGGAACTCACGTGACGAATATTTCTAAAGTTTCCTGGAATTTTAAGATAGGAAATTTTAGGAGTTAGTATCCAAAGACTTTGATTAAGGTTAGGTTAGGTTGAAAATGCGATGCTATCAGACATCATTATCTGAATATATATATATATATACGTAAGCTACTACCGGGCCTGTTGTGTGGTCTCTTTACATGGACACTTTGAGTAGTGAATAACCTCTAAAGAGCAAATATCTTTTGGTTCTTCAAAATTTTGCAATTATCGCTCACAAGATGTTTGGATAAAGTTTGGATTGGTGCAGTCCTGTGTGTATTGTAAGGCTACGGAGGCGACTTCTTGTTCAAATTCGAGTTTCCTGGCTACCACATGATGCAGAGTTTTCCGCTGAGAGTTTAGTTAGTCGATTACAGATTTGAGAAACTTAGTGGTTTGTATTGTTCGGGCTCCTTTCAAATAGTAATTTATCTTTACTTTTTTTTAAATTTCTGTCACCGAAAAAGCCAAATCGATATAAATGAGCACTTGTTGCTGGCGTAAGCCATGATTTGAGAGAAAAATCGTGATAAAAATATAAAAGATATAAAGTGATACTTCAAATATTATTATAAATGTTTTGGGAAACACATATAATAATGCTGGATATAGTTTTAACACTTGAACAGATTTTTTTCAAAACTTGTCTATTCTACTTTTCACAGGAGTGATTTTTTTTTTTTGGTAACATTGAAATGAAAACTCAACGAAAATAAAATTAGGCCAAAACTCTATAATTACACAAAAAAAAAGTACAAAATGTCGTTCCTAACCTAGCGTTTCCTTCCACATGCAAGTACAAGTTCGAAAAACTCAATACACTCACACTTTTTTCACTAACATTCACACAATTTGTGTACTTTCAGCCAATCGGCTGTTTTCTCGATTTTTCGTTGATTATACGTATACACTACTTGCATGTGAAAACGCCGGGTTAAAAATAATTTTTTTTTAATTGTGCAAAAGACTATAAAGTTGAATAGTCTAGTTTCGAAAAGAACCTTCTCTCTTATCAGCTTTTCTTGCTTCGGCCTAAACAGTTTTATTAAAAAATCTTAGGCCTCATTACTATCGATATTAACTCAAAATCCTTTAATTTTAATATAATATTTTCGGCGATATACATTAAACCTAATCATCAACAAGCCAGGATTTCTTAAGTCTTACAACGCATTCTTTACTTGAACCTTAAAGTTATGGATCCACTGATCTTATCCAAGAGTTCAACGTCAGGCGAAATGTATTTCCCTTAAATTTAAAAGATCTTTAAGTATAAACCGAACATCATTAAGAACTTATTACTATGATTTCAGCTTAAAAACAGTCTTCAAAGTAACTCATACGATTTTTATTAACAACGCACAGACAGGGTATTTGGCCTTAAAAGTCGCACAAAAATATTTTTTTCATTTATAATTTTATATAAGTTTTTTTATTGGATTTAAAGGTAGGTTAGGGTATTTCAGTGTAGAAAGAGGCAAAACATAATTATAGATCTTATTTACTCGTCATTTTCCACAATATCGTCTTTATTTTTAATATTAACGTTACAAATGTCATTTTCCTCAAGTAAATTTAAGACATTTATCAAAAGGAGTTTCTTCTTTTGCGGTTTGGTCTTCCTCATTCCTGTTAGAAGAGGGTCTGACGTCAAAAGCAACCTGTTTAGCACATCTTGGATGCATTCTATTCTTGAAAATTGTCTAGAATAATTCAGCCTGTATGTCCGAACATGTTTATTACGGGCTTCTGCCGCTTCTTCGGAGAGTTGTACGATTGGCAGAATCGCCTCCCTTATATCGGCTGCTCCATGATGGTAACTTCAGACTGACTTCATGTAGCTGGTGAAAGGTTCAAGCGCGCCATGATGATTCTATTGTTTGGAGGGGTTACCTGACTTTAAATAGCAGTAAAAAGAGTGTTGTGTTAAATAAAAAAAAAATAAACCATTTTGAGCGACTTTTAGGGCCAAATACCTGTCTTTGCAACGTTAGCAATCTCTTAGATTTCCGTTCTTTAATTTTCTGGTATAAATTAATTTTTTTGTAGAGTGTAACATAGGGTTGCCATATACCAAAAGTCAAATAACTAGAGAAGAATTTATTTTTCCAATAAAAAAAACATAATAAGCAAGAAAACTGTTTAAAATTTAGTCTTTGACAGTTCGAACCAGTTTATTTTGGTTTCACAATGTTTTGCTTAGAAATGGGTGACAGTTCAAGCTCTTAACAATACAATGTTTCAGTTGCTTTTGTATTGCTGTAGAAATGCTGGCACCGTATACATAAATTCGCATTGGTATATACAGGGTGGCCCAAAATAGCCGAAGGGGTTTGAATTGCTTATAACTTTTTTATTATAACTTTTTTTTTTCTTTTCTTTTCAGTATTTTGTAAAGAAGACTAGGGGAATTTAACATGGAGCAGTACTCAGTTGAACAACGTGCCAAAATTTATTTTTAAAATCAACGATACATTCTTTTGACTCAGCGTGATAGTGACTGAGTAATTTTAATTGGCCTCCGCGTTCACCGGATTTAACCGGTTATTTGAAAGGAAAAGTCTACATTAATAAGCCAGCAATTAAAAAGCAATATACGCGACGAAATAAACAACATAACACCTGAAGTTTTGCGAATGGTTAAGGAAAATGTGTTGGAAATTTGCGAAGCAGAAAATTGCCACCACTTGCGAGATATTATTTTTCATAACTAAACTAAAAATATTCCCCATTTTTATAAATTAAAAAAAATTAATTATAACTTCTTAAATAAAAAGTTATAACAAATTCAAACCCCTTCGCAAATTTTGGGCCACCCTGTATTAATTTAAATCACATAAAATAGTATTTCCAGTGAAATTTAAATCAATGGGGACTTCCCCTTATATTTTTATGAAAATTACCGTAGGTTTACCTAATTTTAGGATTTGTTATACTAAAAATAAGCTGTACTCATACCATAAAGTCATTAAAACGAAGTAATTAAATTAATTTGATAAACTGGTTCTTTTTCAAAGTTTGATCGAATTTACATTCACTCTGATTCTACTTCCAGAACATGGCTGATAACTTTTTGTGTAACCTCATAAACATATTTTGTATTTTAACATGCAGAGTTTAATAACTTTATTACTTTAGTTGTAAGCAAAAATGTTTAAAACATTTTGCAACTTTCATCATAATTTAGTCTTCATAACATTGAAGAAATTTATTAGGTCAAAGGAATGGTTTCTTGTGACTAAAGATACTATAAATACTCTAACGCTGCGTTTTGAGTTAAAGTAGGTTTAGTTAATCTGAAAACAGATTTGTGCCGCCATTATTTTGTTTGTATACAACATTTTGACGAAACAGCTTAGCTTTGCCATAAATGTTTGTTTTTATTTTAATAATAAAAAAAAATTACTTTTCGCCGGAAAAATTTGAGTTTCAGACTACGTTAAACAAAGTTTAAACTTAATGTACATCTCAAAAAATTGGCCTAAGTCCTTTCACAAAAAGTATTGCTAATCGTCATGAATAATTATTTCAAACTACTTTTAAAAAATTCAAAAACTTCAAAGCCCAAAATTTCGAAAACCCAAGCTAACTTTTCAAAACCCTTTGGCACATTTGCTAAACCAGTAGTCTAGTTTTATTTCCAGTTGCAGTATTGAGTATTTTCACTTCATAATAAGTTCATATGCAATGTTAAGAAAAGAACGTGCTTTTTAATTTTTATTTCTTAATTAAATTAACAAATCTTCTTTTTGCAAATAAAAAAAATGTTATGTTTAGCTTCGACACCTTAGAACTATATTTTTATTTGTGCAATTAACCAACTTTCATCTGAATCAATGTCTACATTATTTAAAAAAAAAATATTTCATATTTTTTCTGCACTGAATATGTAAAGAACTAAAGAAGAAAGTAAAAGTTTTGTATATTTTTTTTTTGGGAATTTTCTATGTGCTTTCTTCAATTTTTTTGTGTTGCTTTTTTACAACATCGCCAAAAAGAACTTTTCAGCTAAACCAAAGCATGAAAAAACAGGCATTCATGTCTATTTAAATTCATTGCCAAAAGCCAGAAACGCACATGCAGACACATTTTTTTCTATGCAGCACATAATACACACAATCCTTAGTTATTTAAGTAGCAACAACTAAATGGGAGTGTATACTCACATTTGTATACCCAGCATTTTCAATATATCATTACACTGTTTCCAATAAGGCAAATTTCAATCAAAATGAAAATATTTTTAAATCAAAGTGACAAAAGGATCTTAGAAAAGGGATTTTACTGCCCACGATATGTTTCTTGTTGCTGCAGTTATGTACAGCTGTAACCAAACAAATAGGAGCCGTGTTATATTACAATAGATTTATTTACTGGTTTGTAAGTTCATAAGGTCACTTATGCTAAAGAAATACCAACAAAATATTGATTTAGCAAAATTGGTTAAAAATTCATTGTTTACAATAAAGCCTACATACAGTACACGGAATGTAGAAAGCCACATGCGCATGTGGTTCTGACGTAATTTTGACGTCACTACAAAGCCACAATAGCAAGTTCGTGATGTGTGGCGACGACAAAATTAAGTCAGAACCACGTACGAATGTGGATTTTTACATTCCGTGTACTTTAGGCTTAATAGAAATATTAGCGCATGACGAAATATATATGAACACAATGTAGAGAAAATTTAGCAATTATGTAGGAAAGTGTTTAATCCTCTCAATATTTTGTTGATAATAACCATATTTAATAACTGCGGCAAATCTGCAAGGCACAGAATCCATAAGGGTTTGATCTTACTTCAATGGGATTTGCGTTCACGAATATTTTGTCGTCACATAATCACCCATATCCATTTGAATTAGCTTCAAATAACATAATTAATGGATAAAGTTGTTTATATAAAGGTAATTGACGAAGTGATACACCATATTCAGAGTGGAATATGCCACTCAAATGGACAAACCAACAATTAAATGACCCATTAAAAATAGTTAATTTTGTGTCCTTTTGGTCGTATTTGCTATAATTGATTGTTTAAAACATTTTTTCCTATTGTTCATATTAAATATTATATGACAATACAACTTTGTTACCTATGTATTTGTGTGCTATTTTTTCAGTGGCTTTTTGTTTACAATTGTCATTAATATTTTTTTCTTTAACTTTTAATTTATTCATGTGATAAAACAAAAAATAAATCGAGTCTGGGAATTTATTTCTCATGGTGAGTAAAATTTATTATATAAATAAAAAATATGAAAATTTATACAAATAATAAATTCTTATAGATTTATTGTCATAAAGTTTTGACATTTACACTAGGCTATTCACAACAGTGCCGTTTAGCCTAAAAAAGTATTTTAGTACTTTTAACATTTTAGAGCACATTGTGTTTTGGCTAATTATAAAAAAAAAAAATTATTGGTTTTTAATTCAGTAAATATTATTAAAAATACACAAAGCAGCTTTTTCCATAAAAACAGTTTTTTTTAAATTTTCAGTTTTTGTAAAAAAAATATGGCAACACTGCTAAAGATTTCCGTCATTAAACCAACCAAAATAGTAAAGCACTAATTTATAGCTTTAAATAGACTTATATGTATATATATATTTCTGCATGTTGTAACGAACTTGACCAATTGGCCCTGTCCTTGTATGGAAATTGACTATCTTGTATTACCAGCCCTGCTCAGTGGTGGGAGTGTTTCTTTTCCAACAAAGACAAGTAAAAATTCGCAACACAAAAGTAAATTATATAAGATAGCTCTTAAAAAAAAATTAAAGTAAAAGAAAATGATCAACAAAAATAAAGAAATTATTGTGAGAATACATGATAGTGATCTACTTATCTTTATCTAGATGGTTAATGATCAAATTATATGCAAATGTATACACCATCCCATTTTGACAATTGCATTTGCTGTTACTGTTATTAATTTATCCATATTTCAAACTTTTCGTGATTTAATTAAAATTTATTTAGAATTTCATCATTATAATTTTAGAGTTTTATTAATGTATATAGTTAATTAAGTTTAGAAATTATTAAATTATAAGTTATATATAAAAAAAAATTGTTTTCCTTATTTTATTAATGTTTTTCAGTGTAAAAATCAATTGAAGTTCAAATTTTTGTTTTGTTTTTGTATATCTTATTCAAATGTGTAATAATGTTTCTCATCAAAATTTAAAAGAGTATATACAAATGCAACATGAATTAAAATATGGATGCATTTATTGTTCTGTAATTCTTACAAACAACAAATTATCTTTCTTTGTTAACTAGGTATATATTTTAATGTTTTAAATGGAAATATAAATCTCAAAATGTACTTACATTTTACACCACCAAAGTCGACAAGCGCTTGATGACTGGAACTGCATCGATTGTAAGTTTTTGATTTCTTTTCTTTTTATGTTTAAAGTGTGGGGAAATTTAGTTTAGCGTATATAAATGACAATTTAAATTTAAGAAAAATTAGATAATATAAGCAAAATCAGAGATAACATATTTAAAAAAAAAATCAAAAGTATTTAAAATTATTTATACTTTATGAAGTTAATAAGATAACAAACATAATATAATAGTACAGAAGATCTAAGAATATTATATATCTTATGTTTTTGGAACCATTCTTAAAATCTTATTTGAAGTTAAATTTAAAAATATTTTGATATGTGGTTTCTATGCTTTTATGTATATTGTGATCCAAAATTTAGGTTTTCATTTAGTGATTTATTTTCCTCTGATAAAGATTTTAACGCGTATTTCTGTTTTCCTCCTCTGCAGTCTTATATTTTCTTCTTTTTTTATGTAAATGTCCCAAATTTTCCTTTTTCCTTTCCTTTTGTTTTAAAATCAAAAGAAATTTATTATTATTTTTTTTTATTTTTGGCTGATAATTAATTTTTCCTTCCTTATCTTTTCAATACAATAAAAAAAATCTATTCTATCATTTTTTTTTTAAAAATAAATCAAAGCTACTTCTTTTTATTTTTTTTTTTCCAAATTTCATTTTTAAATACATATATGGTTCGAAAATCGTCCTCATAATGTCGTGGAAGCTATTTTAGTACATCCCGCTCAGATGTTCAATATATAAACGGCAATAAAAAACATTAATGGAAATCACGATGGGTAGTGCAAAGTGTGCAAACGATGCAAATGTGTGCAAAAATACACACATTTGCACAACACAATAACTAAATGTACTTATTGGTCCCTATTATGAGTAACATTCGATCAACGATTTTCGCTGGCTATCGAACGTCGACTATCGAATGTTAATTTGGCAGCACTATCGAAAATTTCGTTGTGCATCGAATTTTTCAACGAAAACAAATTCGCTTTCGACGGTGAAAATAAATGTAAAAAACTTGTTGAAAATGTAACTATTTGTAATTTTTTTTTGTTCGTACCGCATTCTTTATCAGTTTTGTTCATTTTATGCAAGTCCAACGTCGTAAACAGCAATTGGAAACGCTCATATTTTTTATGGAACAAAATTCTTTTTTGACCACATGATTTGCAGCAAAGTTTAGGATGTAAAAAAGTGGGATGACACCGCACTGAAGCTAAATTATTTAACAAACAACCAAAATTCCGCCGTGGTCACGTTTAACTTTAATATTATTTTTTAAATTTGTAAACAAAAATTTTTTATTTTAAGTGACAGCTGATCGAAAATGTACTACTGTGAATCAACAAAGTCAGAATAGTAAATTTTTTTCGAATGCGCGCCATAATACCAAATGAAAATTCGTTCGATCAGCTAATTCGACTGCTGTCGAAAATCAAATTTAGTTCATAATAGGCCCCATTTTCTCTATTTTACTTCGTTTTCACTAAAAAAAACTATAAGCAAAATTAGTAGTGCATATTTGCTCAGTTGCAAAGTAATGTCAACAATAACAATTGACATATTGAGCTCCTTTTTGTTAAAGAAACTTAAATATTGAACGAAAATGATGTTTATAATAAAATAGAGACTTCAATTTAAATTAATTAAGAAGAAAAAAAATTATTTGAATTTGCTTGTGCATAATTTTAAACAAATGCAGATTTTTTAAGTGCTGCCAGAAATTTTTAGTGTTGCCAGAATAAATTTTTAGAAAAATTGCATATTTGCACAAAAAATAAAAGTTGTGTATGTCAAACTCAATCACTGCACTGCATATTTACAAATTGCCAATTTTCACAATGACCATCGAGAATACCGTTAAAATTTAATTGCATATTTAACGAAACTGTGCTGTCAGAAAATGGTGTAATTTTGATTTGTTTGGCATATAAACAGAAAGCAAACACAAAAAGATACTTAAGCTTAAAAATAAAATATAAAAAATAAAAATGAAAAAAACCACCACAATGTTTCCAGTGTTTTTAAGTTACAAGGTTCTTAATTTTTATAATGTTTTTTTTATATTTTCAGCTTTTTTATTTGAGTTTTTTTGTAGTTTCCGTTAGTGGAACATAAATTTTGAACGAACATTCAGCTTTAGTTTGTTTAAATCTGTAGAGTATAGAAAAAAATAAAAGAAAAATTCAAGAGGCTGTTAAAGAGTTTAATGAATCGCTTTTAATGACAGTATTAAAATTACGTAAAATTTGTTTAAATCAGCAATCAATCTAATTATAATTGTGGGTGCTTTTTTCTACGAATCATTATGATTGGAAGAGATTCGATGACTTCTTCAGATTAATAGATACAAAAACATCTATAAATTTTACATACTTTAAAACACAAAAACTGTTTACCTTCAGGTACATCATTTTCTCATGGCCAGCGTTTTCGGTAGTGGGACTTATGTTTGCATTAGTAAAAAAGTTTTTTTTTATTTTATCTCTCCGAGAAAATGCCTATAAGATGTATAGTAGTGAGAAAAGTTTCAGAGTCACAGTGTACATGGACTTTATGACACTTTTAAAAGTGTCGGCATGTCCATCAGAGCAGTCATGTTTACCAACTCGAAAGCATAAACGGCCTTCGGCCGGGCGAAAGGATATTCTCCTCTATGGTATAACAAATACCAGCCTTATAACCAGTACTTGAAAAACCATAGAAGAGAAAATGCTTGCGCTCGGCCAAAGGCTGGCTGTGCAGAAAAGCTTTAGTTTGCAAAGCAGGTACTTTTGTATCTTAAAGCCCACGGATATTATGACATTTTCAAAAATGTCACAGTGGAAATATGACATGCCACCCAACGTGCCTAACTTGATAGTTTTTACTGGTAAAGGGTTACTTTTATTTTTTTCGATTTTTGACAAAATGGGAGACAGAAAGAATACGAAAAAAAACAGAAGAAGCAACATGTGAATAAGTTGAAAATAAAAGATTGATGTTTAACTGTTGGCTGGCAGGCAACGCAGTGGTGCAGAGGTTAGAACTCAAAGAATTCTGATGAAAGAATGTGGTGATTCTTAAAACATGTAAATTCAACACTAGTTCGAGCCCCAGCTCAGCCAGGAAAATTATCAATAAATTTAAAAAAATTCCAGGTTGTACAAAAATTCCTTCCTTCAGTAAAAATAATTTAATGAAAATTAAATTTGATGAATTCAAGCCTAAATAAAAAATATTAAAATTAAAATTAACAGTTCAACTAAAAATCACAATTGTTTTTAAAAGATTTTTACTACAAAATAATTCAGAAACAATAAAGCTCTTAAACACAGTACTGTTCTCTTTAAAATGTAGAACAGATGGTCTCCGTAACTACATACATATACACTAATATTCAATTAAAAAAATACTATTTTCCTTTAACCGGATAAAGCTAAAAACAGAATAGAACTTTCATATACCAATTAAAAATTTAATCAATTTTCATAAGCAATTCTAATTTAAAATGTTTGAAATTTGACAGCTAACAACTTTAATTTGTTTGCACTTTTATATTTTCTATTTCACTTTAGCTTCCAAATAAATGTGCAACACTTTAATCCATAAATTTACTTTACACTTTATACACAGCAACACACATTTGTTGGCATGTATGTCCATATAAATATACAACTCTAACAAAATTGTATGTTTCGATTAGAAAATATTTAGGTTTATAATATTCCAAATGCTTGCAAATATCTGTATTTGTACATGTATAGAAATTTCAGAGTAATTTTAAAGCAGTTACAAATTTTCGTATTTTGTTAGTTTCTATTTTCCTTTTTTTTTGGGAAAATTATTAGAAAACAGAACAGAAAGCCATTAATTTTTGTTTTCCTATCCATGTTGTATGTCTGTATTAGTACATGAACCAAAGTATACTTTTGCTATACATATTGTAGCTTTTTAAAGATTTAATCAGTATGAATTTTTTTTTGGCAATTTCATGAATAAAACGAGTTGCTAAAGAAGACAGACAAACATTCAGACTTGTATTGATTCATTGTAGAAGTACGTAACCAATAGAGTTTACCGTGAAAATGTATGCAAATTAATTTGTATTGCGGTTTTTTAGAACTTAACCGCGATATACATTCATACAAATTAGTACAACAATAACAATGACTGCTGCAACTACTAGTTAATACAACACCGATTCTAAAGAACGAAAAGTACAAATTTATTATATTAAAATTAAATGCTGGTTAATTAAGTGGATTGTCCTAAAAGTTTTAATATCGAGAAAATACTGGGGTCTAATCACCGCATACGATATCGAGCAAAATTGATCGAAATCTTTTATTTTGGTATCATGACTCTCGATATCGAATGACATTTATTGAATTTGAAATAAGAGCATTCGATATCGAGTAACTCGACATTTCATTTCTCGAGTTTTCATTCGATACGTCAGTGTCTATCGTATGCAAACAAATTCGATAGTTTGTTCGATACGATAGCATCGAATGCGGTGATTAGACCCCTGAACTAATAAAAAATATCCCATTTTGCTCCCCCCCCCCCCCCAGCGTTTCAGCATCTGATATAGTAATTACAAAATTTGTTTAAAAGTGTATGCTAAAAAATATGTTTTATTTTAGTTAAATTTTCAGCCTTATTGTGGTTGTCGTTTTCGTAATCAAACGTGTCGTTTTTTTTAGTAGATTAAAGAGCACATGTTGTGTATTACTTTAATCTATTACACTGTCGTATACGACAACGACAACCACAATAAGGCCGATTAACTAAAAACGTCGATTACGTCTTTTAGTAGTCCGGACGAAACGGCGATACGTTTCGTGGAGTGTGGACTGAATTTAAGGGTGGATTTGAGGGCTACAGATGCAGAATACCTGCCAAGCATCCAAACACCTTGGTGGTATTCCCCGAAAGAACGCCGATTGCGTTTCCGGGTTATGGAGTGTATATAGTGATTTTGTATTTAGCACAAAAATATCAGCCAAATAAACAAACAACTTGGTGATATTATAAAAGCTAGAAGGAGAGAAAAAATGCTTTAATATTTAAACGAAAAGAAAGCACTTCTAAAAATATAAAAACACATTCCTTGTTTTCCGCAGCTTTAAAAATTTTTCATTTATTTGGTGCAAAAATACAAAATTTACTTAAAATATTAAATTTTCAAACAATTTAAAGTTAAAACGCGAGTACAAAAAAATCAGCCGTCCAATATGGCTTTTTAAAAGAACGAGTCGACCTGGAAGTTTTACAAGTTAAAAAACCTTAACTTAACGAAAAGTACATAAAAAGGTAAAATCCAATTTAAACGTACTTCTTGATCACGGTGTTGCCTCAAGCTGTCAACTCCTTCATTCACACACATTAGACATCAGGGATGGGAAAACTGATGCCTTCAGTTTAGACGTAAACAATAACGAAAATATCTTGCTCACCAAAGATTTTAGTCGATTTTATTCGAATTATGATAATGTCCAGTGGTTACAGTGAAAATAAAACTTTATAAGTATGCACATAAGAGTGCTCCAAGATTGCAGTATCCACACTCCATTTTAAAATTTTTAAAAGTTTAGTTAAACAAATTTCCGAATTTTTTGATCATTAAATTGGGATTTATTTTTATTTCGCTATAAAAACATTAAAATTTAAGTTCAGCAAACATTTTTTTACCCACACCATAATAGGGAAAAGGTTATTATGAAATATTGGTCCTAGACACACCTTTAATCATACGGATTGTCTTAGAGTCACTTTCTGACTCGAATTAACTATGTCCGAACTGCTGGCTGTCCAAGTAAGCCCTGTGCGCAATGCACAGGTAACATTTTTGGAGATAGATTTTTGAAATTTAGTACGGAGGTTCTAATTTGCACAAGGGTCAAGCCTTTAAATGGGGTTAATCGGTCCATAACTTCACATTGCCACCATCCAAGCATCTTTCCGAAATAGGATATTTGTGCCTGTGATGTTAATTAAACACATTTATTTACATATGTATGTATATAAAAATATTTCAATAAAATTAGTTTATTATTATTATTCACAAAAATAAAAATTAGAAAAAACTAAAAATTAAAAATTTAAATTATTAAATCAATGATAGTTTGATTAAATGAAAAATTTAAATTATTAAATCAATTAAAGTTTGATTAAAAATACAAAAATTTAAAAATAATTTTTTACAAGTAAATTTAAAAGTAGTGTTTCTCCACATGCCCATAAACCATCTTATTATGTTGGCATTGAGATGAAATTAGGTCCAAGCATATTTAATTATACCCTCAACCACAATTAGTTGTTTGTCATTCCGTGCGAAACTTTTTTATTATTCATCTCAGACCCCACAAAGTATAAACATTCTGGCTGCTTTAGTAATTCTCAGTCGATTTAGCCATATCCGTCTGTCTGTTCGTCTTTCCGTCTGTTAAAAACACGCTCAATTTCGCAAAACTCAAAATAAATAAAGAAACTAAAAGTCGAATTGCTTGCAGTTATCCTAAGCAGTTTGTGATTGAAATCTAGCAAAATCGGTTCAGTAGTATCAGGGCTATGAATCAAAATGTGGAACCACCATCTTAAAAAATTTATTACAAAAACTAACAAAAATGGTTAAAAAAATGCACAGAATGATATAAGATTTTGCAAAAATTCGTTTTATTTGACTGGAAATCACGCTGTTAAATTTCATTAAGATCCGTCCATAATTTACCCTTAGGCCCATCTAAATCCTACTACCGGAATACAGTTCAGTACGCCTAAAACCGCAATTAATAATGCTACCAGATGAAAATTTAATACTTCACAGTTTTATAGGACGACAAATCACACAAATAACTTTTATAATGATCGGTCTATAATTTACTATAGGCCCCATAAAACCGTAGCAGATATAAATATTGGGATAACATTTCTTCCACCTTAGCTTCATATGTCCAGAAAAAATGTCATGCAAATTTGTGGTATACGGTGAATAATTTAAATTTGATCCCATATTTAGCAGCCTTCTGTTATTCACTGTAAATTTAATATAAGAAATCACTCTGCAGAATTTTGGTATGATTGGGTCATAACTTACCATGGCTCCAATATAAATTCCCCTCCTGAAAATCATTAAATTTCAGCTAAAGCTGTTACGAATAATGATATTTTACTCAAGCTAGTTTAAATTGCTAAAAAAGAGGTCTAAAGCGCAACCAATTTTAATGCTGACGTCTGTTTTTAAAAAGTTTTCTTCTAAATTTCCTAAGATAATCCCGCGATGATCTACACTTGTCTGCAGGAAAGAAACCAGAGTCTCTGCCTAGATTCGAACCCGCAAACCCGGCGCTATTAGACTAGCTCTCTACCAGCTAGCCTACCGGGGCACTCAATAAATTAATAATAAATACATACCACATAGATATCACTCCTGAAATATTCGAATTGTCGGTGGAGGGTATTAGAGATACCAAATTTTATTGGAATTGGTTCATATCTTTCACTAGCTTCCATACAAATACTACACCCGAAAATTGCTTTTAATACCAAAACTTCCTTATAAATATTGGTGTTAACATTAAAGTTGGCGATAATAACTTTATCGATAGCTACTATGCCATGAAAACATTTTGACCTGGTAGGTACAAAATATACCATAGGACTCATATAAACCCCAATCCGAAAATCTCAAATAGATGAAGATATCTAAAAAAAATTTATCACAAGAAATTTTACATGAATCTGAACCTCATAACATAATTTGGTTTAGGCGGGACCATGATTGCCCATGGGTCACATGTAGGGTACACTAGCAAAAATTGTTTTAATTTATTGTGGTTTATGGTATGATATGGTCGGGCTTGACCGACTTTACTTTTTTACTTGCTTAACATAGATTTAAAGATTCCTAAGAATGGAAGCCATAATTTATACTGTAGTGAGACTACAACCAACAACTACAGAATAGCAACACAACACATTATAGAAGCACTTCTTCTTTTTCTACCAGCTTACAAAAAATTATACAGAGACCTCTGTAAGTACAAAATAAAATTGAAAGTATTTATTACTTTTTTTGCTTTTCAAGCAAATTTTAAGTGCCTTTTTACACTTTTCAGCTACGAGCTTTGAAAACAGATTTATTTTGTGTGAATCTAAACAAAAGAAGCTTTTAAACCAAAAATGTTTCATCAATATTGGTGAGCTATAAGACACTTTAAAGTGTACGACTTAAAATGTGCCCGTATGTATATAGAAGACTAGCTTAACCTGGTTAGCACGCTACCCCCATTCAAAAGAAAATAAAATAGCTAAATTTTTTTTAACCAATTTCATGCAAAAACTTGCATCATCCTTCTCCAGATATTTATATAATTTTTAGTTCAGCACGCTTTTTGACAAATGTTTTGTGTTGACTTTTTATACTTAGACCCCTTTCAGACTCGGCAAGTTATTTGCGCGAGTAACTTGCCGAGTACAACAAAGTCTGTACTAAATATTTTTTTTCCCTACCCCGACTTTACCGCTGACGTCTACAAACCAAGAGTTGCGCAAGAGACTTGCGCAAGTAACTTGCCGAGTGTGAAAGGGGTCTTACATAAAAACTATTTCTTCAAATATTGGATTCTTTTGCTGTACAGTGGTGTGTATAAGTGTTTTACCGCGCTGCTATCTACATGTTGGTATTGACATTGAGATGTAACGTGTCCTTGTAAAATTTCGTCTGTGATAAACACGCTCGCCTCCGAAAGTCTTAACAGAACAACATAATTTTGGGGCGAAACTATTTGTAGTTCTTCTAAGTGTTGAAACCGTCCGAAGCTTTATTCATCAAAAACTTTGTTCATATTAAAAAACAAATTTCTTTAAAATGTTTATCAAACTTCTAAAACAATTGTCGCACAAACTATAAGTAAATGAATTTTACATATTTGTATCTTTTGCCAAGTATTGGACTCAGTTCGTTTATCCATGGCACAAGTATGAATTGAGTATTTGTGGTTTTAATTTTTTCTCTACTACTTCGCGCCTTTTACTTTTGATTGTTGTGCTGCAACAGCACATACAATTTAAGGACTTCAAAAGGAAGGAAGCGGTAAAAATATATAGACACTCCAATGTACATTAATGGACTGATTTGAGCATATAGAGTAAGCAAAACTGTTCGAGTAAATATGTATGGACAATACAATATAAATATTATGTGGAATGTGGTTAGTGACTCAAAGATATACATACATACTTACATATGTATAAAAACGAAGTGAAAGCAGTTTCTGGTAAAACATTTTTATAACATACATATATGGACATGCACATATAAGTTAAGATAATCTGTGCTTGAACAGTGAATAACGAATCGTTTTATAAACAAATACTCTTTACAGAGGTTAATGGGAGCGCTTTTGCTAGAACTTGATGAACAAAAAAGGCTACATTGATGGAAAAAATGCAAAAAAACTTCTTTAAGTTTAAAACAAATGAAAATTCATTAACTAAACAAAAATAATTAATTAAATTCAATAAGAGATAAATTTGTTATTTAAAATTAACATTTTGTTATTTAAAAAATTATTCAAATCTCCAATAAGTTCGATGTCGTTATTGTTTATCCAAAAGGATCCATTTGTGCTATTTCGCTGCAGTCACACGTTCAAATTTTGCTTTCAAGATGTTTACACACACTGCTGGTCAAATGTCATCGGTTATAATAACGGCAGAAAATTTATAAAGGCAAACTAAAAATTTGCTCAATAAAATTGCAATTAGATGTTTTCTTGATTATAAATTGAAGAGAGTTTGAACGCTAATTTGCACCAAATTTTAAAAGCATAAATGCATTAAATAGTAATATATTATAAAAGGCAAAATAAACGACAAAACCAATTTGACAAAAACAGCAAAAGTTTTGAACTAACAACTCTTGTTTTAATCATCACTTCATAACATAATTTTGTACTTGCAGGTCCATTATTGCTTAAAGCCTAGTACTCTGTTCAAATTTGTGAAAAATGTTGAGCAACATTAATTATTTCACACGAAAATTTTGACATGTATCAATGTTACCTATCATGCGAGTTTGTACGATTTGACGTTTTTATTCCTGCAAAGTATGCGACATTGTTTTGCGTATGTAAACAAACCCCACATGTATTTAACTAAAAATAATTTTTTTTAATAAAAAATTTAATAAAAAAGAAGGGAAATATGGATAAAAAACTGTTATAGGTTGTGTTATTTAATTTTGTATTTCTTATTTAATAATCAGTCCATACTTTTTTGCTTTTGCTAAAAAATTCCAAGTGAAATAAATGCAGCTTGCATTATTTCGCAGTTGAAAAATGTTGCCAGAAACATTTCGGAACTTTTCCACAAAATGAACAGAGTACAACTCTATCAACATTATTTCATAGGCATCCCTCACAGGTTTTTCTAATATGCGTTTTGACAGCATTTCACGTGAAATGTTTAACAGAGCACCAGGCTTTATGGTAAAAATGAATCTGCAATTACTGTGCTGTTAGGTTTAAAATGGTCGAGCTTGATTTGGTGAACTTTCTAACTTGTTTAGAATAAACATTTAAAAATCGGATAATGAGTCAAATAAAAAAGCGAGATTTTAAAATTTTGCATTGGTCTTGGCTTTGGCCATTTCCAAAAAAAACTGCAAAAAAGGAGTTGTACAGTTATTCACATGCCACATAAAGTCGTCACAAAAAATAAATAATCAAACCGAATCTCTTTACCAAATAATCTCAAAATTGATCGGCCTATAATAGTTTATTCCTATTAGGATGACTAGTTTGCTTTTACTCGTGCCGTTCTCCAGAAAATCAATTTTTTGCCGCGCCCATTTTATCAATCCCCCACTTATTGACAATTGTTGCGCGTTAATAACCAAGCCATCTGTTCCAAAATTGGAAACTAACATATTGTCATTTTGAAGATACTAAAAAAAATTTTATTTTGTGCCACGTCCACTGTTTTGTTCCACGCCCACGATTTATCCCGCCAACATCTTGCCAGATCTCTTGCACTGAAATCGAATCTAATTGCACCAAATTTGGAAACTTTTACTGGTATGATTTTCCAGATATACAGAAATCTTTTTTGTATTTGCATCGGAGGTGCCACGCCAAGATTTTGTCCGATGTTGTGCATTGTTAACCAAGTTGCTTATACCTAATTCGGCAACTCTGGCTTTTTGAAGTCTCCAGATATACAGTAATCTATAAAACCTTGTATGAGATGTGCCATGCCCACTTTTCTGATTCCGCCTAATATTTTTGTAGAGGTTGTTTTTTGATATCCCAGCTGTGTGTACCAAATTTGATTGATATTTCACTTGCATTTTTTTAGATATGACTGAATCTATTTCCGCGCAACGCCTAATCCTCCAAACTCGACCGTGTTTTGTTGAATGTTGTATATTGATAAATAAGATGCTTTAATATTATTTGGGAACATTGACCCCTGCCATTATTAAGATATACAGAGCACATTCTGGTCCTTATATAGCCGGTGCCACGCCTACTTGTTCAATTCGGCCCCCTTTATTCGGAGTTTACCCATATTGTTTTTGTATGGTTGGTGGCACGCCCACTAGAAAATTTTCAAATATTTTAAGCCTCTATTAAGCTCCGGGTTATCAAGAAATTATATGGAAGTTACAGAAAAATCGGTTCAGTAGCTTAAGAGTCAATGGGGATCACGGAAACAAACGCATTTTAAATTTTAAATATAACGATTCAAATCTGGAACCATTCTTATTTTTTTACCAAATGTTTCTTCTCTATTTGAATCTCACTTATATTTAAAGGTTTCTAATTTTAAGCTAAAACTCGACTCCTGTTTTCCTAAAATTGGACCATAGTTTCGAATCGGGCGATTTTATTTTTTTTTTGAGCGTGCTTAAACATTTGATACTAAATGTGAAGGTTTAAAAAACTACAAACAAATTTTTAAATTCCATTTCTGTACCTCACTGTTAAATATACAGCTAAAAAGTTATTCAGTACAGCAGGTCACATTTTATTTCCTTTTTCGGTAAAACAGAAAAAAGCGTCCAAAATGAAAAAAGTAAAATGTAAATTTATCCCTTCGTGTGGTTTGTTTTCAATGGGAAATTCGTTGTGGAAATTTTAAGTTGCAGTATAATAAGCACTTTTATTTAAAAGAATAAAAATTAATTTTGTGGCAAAATTTAAGATTTTCAAATTTAAGTTCAAAATATAACAAGCAGATATCACGCTTAATAGTACAGTTAAATCCACAACATGTGACCGTCTTTTTTTTGTAGGTTTTGTAAACAAAGCAAAAAAGCTAATATTTGTTTTGTTGTTTTTCTACAATTTTTTCCCAAAAACAGCTAATGATTTTTTAACAGTTTACGACTAAAAAATTATTAAAATATGCTTCATGTTTTATTTTTACTAAATTTGCCTTTATTAGTAAAAAGTTAAACTAGCATCGAACAAATTAGTCGTAGAAAACCTTTGAGAAATAGAGTTAATTTCAGTGTTTAAAAAACTGCAGTTGAGATAAGATACTTTTTGATTTTTCATATGACAAAAATAACCCGTTGCTTTGGCTTCTGATTTATTTAATGTAAACAGTCGCAGTCAAGGCAAAAGCAAAAAACGAAAAGTTGTACACAACAAAGAAATCGACATCGACATGTTCTGAAGTGTTTGGTTTGACAGACTGAAACATTTAAAATATCACGTAGTTAACGAAGATGGGATGTTTTGTTTGTGTTTTTGTTTTCCATATTTTTTTTTAAATACTGACTGCCGTATCCATAAAAAAATAAAATGGATTTCAAATGTATTTTAAGAAAAATTTGTATGAAAATTTTGCCTTAAAATAGTTTTCAAACTTATTTTACTTTTTATGAATGCGGTAGTGCATATTTATGTAAAATTTGACAGACATGCGCAGTTGCTTATGGATTAAACATCTGAAAAAGTCACTACAAAATACTTGTTTAACAAGCTTAATGATCAATCGTTTTGTTCATTATTAATTTTTTTCATTTAGTTTTGTAGATTATGAGTAGCTCTCTTACGTTGTAATCGGTTATTTTTAACAAAACTTAGTATTTTTGCAGCCGTACAGGTAAAATAATTTTCGAAATTTGCGTGAGAGACCAATTTACTTTTTACCCCTTTAAGTGCGCACCAAGGTACCCGGGGTGTGGCATTTATGGAAATGTTGCAATTACAAGTATATTTTTTTAAGCTAAAAGTAGCTCTGCATAAGCAAATTATATATATGTTCCCGAAGATCCTATAAGGAGCATAGGGCCCCAATTATGGTCTAAATAAAAAATATAAACACAAAGAAAACGAAAATTCCAAAAATTGTAAAACCAAAAAAAATATGGTTTTAGTGCAGATCTTTCGAGCAGTTTGAACAGATTAGACGATAAATGGAATGCTTAAAAAAATAATATATGTATGTATCTGTTGTCTGATCTCGTTGTTAGAAATAGAACTGTCATTTCTGAACCTTTTACTGCCACAAAATGTCTCAGAAAACTTATCGCGCAATTTTTCAATACATTCATGAAAACAATTTAGGAACACAACACAGAAAAAATTATTTTTCCAATTCAAACAAAAAATTTGTAGAATCAAAACATTTTTTGTCTGAAATCGGTCCTATAAACCAGAGTTCAGAGAAAGTCATATGTGATCGCTCATATTCAACCATTCTTGAATTTTTTACATAAATGAAAAATGTAAAATAAGTAACTTTTTTCACAGTCATTAATGAATTGTTAATATTTCGCCAAATTCATTCATGTTTTTGAGGAAAAATCCAATTTTGCCTTTCTTCAGTCATGTAAAATGAGGAAAAAAAAAGTTTAAAAAACGATCCTCACTAGCAATGTTGTTGTTGCTCGACAGTTTGCATGACTACAGCTCGAAATGCCTGTGTGTGTATTTGTTTGTGTAAAATATTTTTGGCAAAGGCAACCAGCCAAAGTGTCTGTTGCATTTTTTGTAGGAAAAAATTATTGGAAAAAAATTAAAAGAACTGCACATATCGTCATCGTAAATGCAGAATAACATAACATTTTATAAGTTTCAATGCAAAGCAAAAAACTTTGTAAAATGTTAATTATTTGAGATTTAAAATCAATTTTAAATATTTCAGATACAAATGCGATAACCCATATATTTTTGAAGTAAAAATATAATTTTTATTATTTTTTAAGATGTGTTATTATATATTAATTTGTATTTTTTAGAAACAAAAAGACATATCGTAAAAGAAAGTATATTAGTATTAAGTGAAACAAACATATAATATATTAAATTATTAAATATTTTTGTTTAATTACCGGAAAAATGGAATATATATATATATATATATATAAATATATGATAATCACACGATTAATATGTAGCATCATAAGAATTGCGTTGACATGGTAAAATAAGTTTGCTTTTCTGATGCTTTTCTGAATGCATTTAACAATGTGGAGAACTTATATTGTTATAGATATTATGGCATACCTATTATGTATAATTTTTTTTATTGATTTTAATTACTAATAAGTAGTGGTTTAAACTAAAATATGTACTTGATTAAATTTAGCTATGAATTGATTTTAAAAATACATCTTTTTCATTCTAATCTAAACGTATTTTGATCTCCATAAAATTAATTATCTTAATGATTTATTTTTTTTACAATGAACAAATTTTGCAAATAAATATTTGACTCATATTCATTCATACCTATTTGTCTCCAGTTCACGAATTATTTCAAAATAACTCTGCATCATATACTTTCAAAGCTAATGCAACAAGTTAATTTTAATTAGGTAATTTCTGAAAAATATAAAGAAGAAGGAAAGAGTAGTCCAACTAAGAGTAGTTGTTGATAGCAGCTCCGCTATTAAATAAACGTAAATATTGGACAAAGTAGTACTTCTCCAAAGAAAGATATTATTAGAATTTAATAAATCTGAAGAATTAACAAAATATAGCTAAACAGTCTATATTCCACTACTTAATAAAAAATTAAAAAATGCGTTTATTCTAAAAATTTATAAAAATTGTCTTTTTTAAGGATATTGATGAAGGGCCACTTGGAAGAATGCAATTCTAACACAAAAAACCCCGAAAATTTTAAATAAACTAATAAAAAATATTTCTTTTGTATTATAAACTTTATATTTTATGGTCCCATAAAGATTTATTATAGGGAAGTTCGACTATATTTAAATTTATTAAAAACGAATAATATACATACATATATAAACTCAAAATTCTAAGGACTTGCAGATTTTGTCATTTATTCTTGGAAATTCTTAGCGTTTGGGAGTGCAATGGGGTAGGCTACAAAATTTCAAAATTACTAACGGTTCGGTTCTTTTAATTTTACAGCACTTTGTTATTTTTTCTTATGCTATACTGAAACTTATTATTATTAATTATTATTTGATCACAAATTTCACTAACACCGTAGTAACAGTTATAAAACAGATCACCCAATTTTGATGTTGTAAAAAAATGTGTTCTTATAAAAAGAATTAAAAACTCTACTAATTTTTTTCTTGAGTGTGACATTATGTTGTTAAGAAAAATGATATATGTAGGTATTTGATAACACTTAATTTTTCATTTTGTAAATTACTTGGTTATTTTTTTAGATAGAAGTTTAAAATTTTATAAAAATATGTTGTAACGTGAATCGTAATCAACAAAACAAATCAATTTCAAATTTTCCAATAATATCTTCATTGTTTTGCATTTAAGCTAACGATATGTGTTTTGTTTGTGAAAAATAAAAATTCTTTGATGTCTTTAAAAGGGTTACTTTTTCGTTTCGTTAAAAAGACGTACCTGAAGGCAGAAATATTAAGAGAAAAAATAGCCACAAGAACTTGTTGGTATTTTGTGCTTGTAAAAATATTTTGGTTTCTGTACCAATCGCGTCGCGACGGTGGGGTTTTTTTCTATGAAAACACTTTTCTTAAGCAAGTAAAAATATTTAAAAAAAAAAAAATGAAAAGGTCTTGTTTTGCTACAATTTATGTGTAAATAACCTATATACATAAAAGCAAATGTGACAGTAGGTAAAGTATTTGGGTAAGTAGATGTGTTTTATTGACGGATTAATGAAACTTTATTGTTTCGCACGAAATGCATTGCTTACTTTTTTATGCTACAATTATATAACAGAGCCCAAAGAGTTAACCTTACCATTTTGTGGTAATTTACTTGACGTAAATTTGAACTGTTATAATGACTTTCTACATTTTTGCAGGCAAACACAGGTGCGCATTTTTTGCATATTTTGTAAAAAGTTATGATACCATTAGGTAGAATTAAAATATATGCACAGATGTTTGAATGAATTGTCCTGTTGCCTTTTCTTATTGTACATTTTTCATTAATCCGTCAAAAAAACATCTTCTTACCCAAATACTTTACATACTGTCACATTTGCTTTTATGTATATAGGTTATTTACACATAAATTGTAGCAAAACAAGACCTTTTCATTTTTTTTTTTTAAATATTTTTACTTGCTTAAGAAAAGTGTTTTCATAGAAAAAAACCCACCGTCGCGACGCGATTGGTACAGAAACCAAAATATTTTTACAAGCACAAAATACCAACAAGTTCTTGTGGCTATTTTTTCTCTTTATATTTCTGCCTTCAGGTACGTCTTTTTAACGAAACGAAAAAGTAACCCTTTTAAAGACATCAAAGAATTTTTATTTTTCACAAACAAAACACATATCGTTAGCTTAAATGCAAAACAATGAAGATATTATTGGAAAATTTGAAATTGATTTGTTTTGTTGATTACGATTCACGTTACAACATATTTTTATAAAATTTTAAACTTCTATCTAAAAAAATAACCAAGTAATTTACAAAATGAAAAATTAAGTGTTATCAAATACCTACATATATCATTTTTCTTAACAACATAATGTATAATCACACTCAAGAAAAAAATTAGTAGAGTTTTTAATTCTTTTTATAAGAACACATTTTTTTACAACATCAAAATTGGGTGATCTGTTTTATAACTGTTACTACGGTGTTATTGAAATTTGTGATCAAATAATAATTAATAATAATAAGTTTCAGTATAGCATAAGAAAAAATAACAAAGTGCTGTAAAATTAAAAGAACCGAACCGTTAGTAATTTTGAAATTTTGTAGCCTACCCCATTGCACTCCCAAACGCTAAGAATTTCCAAGAATAAATGACAAAATCTGCAGGTCCTTAGATTTTTGAGTTTATATATGTATGTATATTATTCGTTTTTAATAAATTTAAATGTAGTCGAACTTCCCTATAATAAATCTTTATGGGACCATAAAATATAAAGTTTATAATACAAAAGAAATATTTTTTATTAGTTTATTTAAAATTTTCGGGGTTTTTTGTGTTAGAATTGCATTCTTCCAAGTGGCCCTTCATCAATATCCTTAAAAAAGACAATTTTTATAAATTTTTAGAATAAACGCATTTTTTAATTTTTTATTAAGTAGTGGAATATAGACTGTTTAGCTATATTTTGTTAATTCTTCAGATTTATTAAATTCTAATAATATCTTTCTTTGGAGAAGTACTACTTTGTCCAATATTTACGTTTATTTAATAGCGGAGCTGCTATCAACAACTACTCTTAGTTGGACTACTCTTTCCTTCTTCTTTATATTTTTCAGAAATTACCTAATTAAAATTAACTTGTTGCATTAGCTTTGAAAGTATATGATGCAGAGTTATTTTGAAATAATTCGTGAACTGGAGACAAATAGGTATGAATGAATATGAGTCAAATATTTATTTGCAAAATTTGTTCATTGTAAAAAAAATAAATCATTAAGATAATTAATTTTATGGAGATCAAAATACGTTTAGATTAGAATGAAAAAGATGTATTTTTAAAATCAATTCATAGCTAAATTTAATCAAGTACATATTTTAGTTTAAACCACTACTTATTAGTAATTAAAATCAATAAAAAAAATTATACATAATAGGTATGCCATAATATCTATAACAATATAAGTTCTCCACATTGTTAAATGCATTCAGAAAAGCATCAGAAAAGCAAACTTATTTTACCATGTCAACGCAATTCTTATGATGCTACATATTAATCGTGTGATTATCATATATTTATATATATATATATATATATATTCCATTTTTCCGGTAATTAAACAAAAATATTTAATAATTTAATATATTATATGTTTGTTTCACTTAATACTAATATACTTTCTTTTACGATATGTCTTTTTGTTTCTAAAAAATACAAATTAATATATAATAACACATCTTAAAAAATAATAAAAATTATATTTTTACTTCAAAAATATATGGGTTATCGCATTTGTATCTGAAATATTTAAAATTGATTTTAAATCTCAAATAATTAACATTTTAAAAAGTTTTTTGCTTTGCATATAAACTTATAACATGTTATGTTATTCTGCAATTACGATGACGATATGTGCAGTTTTTTTTAATTTTTTTCCAATAATTTTTGAATGCGAAAAAGCAGCACATACATTTTGGTTCAGCATGGTGCTGCAGCCAACAAATAATTTTACAAAACAAAACACACACACATGCTTTCGCGTTGCCCAGTGGGAAACATTGCCAGTGCTTTCACTTTGCAGGCCTTAAAGAAGGTTTACAACTGTATTTTTAATAAACTTTTACTTATTCCACTCTGCATTATTTTAAAAGTTCTTTTAGAATAGTTTTTATTAAATATTTTAGAAATTGAGATTTTCTTTTCTAAGATAAGGCCTGTCGAAATCGTTTTATTAGTAGCTATTTTGGAATTTGTAGCAAGTTTAATTATTAAATTACTCACTTCACATTATTAGCAACAACAATAACACTGGGATAAAGCTTTATTCTTAATTATTTTAAGAAGACATTTAAACGAGATGCAAGAAGACAAGGCTTTGGTATCCAATGACATACTGTGTAAATTAGAAATACAGTTGAAATGCGACTGGAAAACTTTATATCGCCAATAAGGCATTCTATAAGGCCTCTTTACTTCTTCATTTTCCCGCTGTTAATGGTCGGGACAATCGCGTTTTTTTTCTTTATGAGGAATTTGAATGTGAATTTTTTTAAATTTTTCATATCTGACAATTCACATATGAATTTTTTTGTTTGCTCATTTTTCATGAATGAGGAAATTCAAAATATTTTTTTTCCTCACCCTCATGAATGAGAAAAAGCAATACAATTTAAAATTTTTCACGCTCGCTCATGACTGAAAAATGAGCGAACGTTTCGGTACTCTGCTATAAACAAATTCGCATATTCAAACAATTTATTTGCATTTTGTTTACTTAAACAAAAAAACACTGATTTTTTCAAACAAATAATTTACAGAATCAAGCAAAAGTTTATCATTTATTATATCGCAATAAATAAGTTTTAAAATAATTAATTTCCATGCTGATTATAATATTTGTTTGTTAAATTACTGTTTTACTTTCGGCATATCAAATATCGTTTCCTCTTTAACTTAAAGTGACCAATTGAATTGAATATTGATAATCTCTTTTTTATGACTGATTATTTGCTATAAATATTTGTATGGCCAATTCAAGTTACTTTAATCGCATTTGCACCCACTAAAACATTAGTGAACATCCTTTTTGTTTAAGTAAGTCAATAAATGCTACATGTTGGTTTATTTTATGTACTTGATTTAGTAGGTTTCTACATATCTAAGCAAAAATACTTGTAAGTATTTTGCTACATTAACCGTACACATTCTCATGGAACCATAAACTGCATCGGTTTGCTAAAAAAGGAAAAAAACGAAAGATAATAAAACTTACTAACGAGAAAAGTTGTTAAAATTTTTATATTTGTTTCTCTATTTTCTCACTTTTATTTGAGGTCTTTCTTTTTTTCTATCCTCTTAAAATGTTGTCAGTTTTATTTCCTTCAATTTTATCAATTATTTATTTGTGGCCTAAATTTACAAATCGACTAAATAGTTTCACTTGGTTTCTTTTCTTTACCTGGTCTTCATTCATCCATTAGATAACTAAATGTGGCTGGTCAGCATAATGAATAAAGATGAATAACGTAAAATATTGTATGGAATTTTTCATTCCTCTTTTAATAGAATTTTTGCTCAAAATAAATGGTTTTATTTATGTTTGATGATTGTACTTAATGTGGACCAAAAAAACTTTTTGTGGGCTACTTTACAACGTATCCAAAAATATGAAAGGCTTCATTATTGTTAATATCTTAGCCAAACCTAAGGTTGTGCGGGCATGGTATTGCATGGCGAATGGCAAAAAACTGCTTAGAAATAAATATCAATTGCCTCCAAATATTATGATTAATATTTAAATTGATAGCGAACCCCAAAATTAATGAACACGTACATATATTTTTATAAACATATGCTGATGTTTGCTACACCAGAAAATATCGATCGAACGAATTGAAGAGTCCATCTTAGAATGCCCATCGAAATGGAAGGCTGTCATATTGCAGTTCAAGAACAGAAAGATTGATTTATGTATGGATTATTCAAGTGCGAAATACTTAACTTATCAATATTTAATACCGAATTGGTACTTGAAATAATCCGACAATGAGATTGATTTAAGTAAAACTTTGATCGAATCAACCTCAAAATGCGCTTGATTCAAGAATTATAAAGTTGATTCAATCCCGAATTCGTATTTGAAATAAAACAAAAATGAAATAAGAATTTTATTATGATTGCTTAACTTACCCGTTTTACACATAATTTAAATTATTAAACACCAGCATCATATCCGATATGGTTGTTACTTTTAAAACTTAGTGTACATATTTATATAACAGAAAATATACAGAAGGAAAAACGCATGGGATAAATCAAGTTTTTTATTTATTATTACTTTAAGTACGAGTCGTACTCAAAAATTCAAGTACGAATAACACAAAAACGTACTTGAAACAATCCTAAATGGGATGACTTTTGAAAATTAATCCTGGAATTTCTTGGAATAAGTATAAAATTCTTTAATTAAGTAAAAAGATTAAACTTTTCGTTGTGTTTAACCCTCCAGCTTACGCGTGTTTTGATTTTCTATACACATTGAAAAAAGGACTGGCCAGACTCATGTGTACCACGAGGGTACTACTGCTTCTCATTTAGTTTATATTTTTGGTTAAATATGTACATAAGATTTCTAAAGTAAAAATCCATATCGGGCATGATGTTGGTGTTTTATCATTCTGTGAGGTGTAATACGAGTAAGTAAATCAATCATAATAATTTTTTCTTTCTATTTCGGGGTAAAATCGCCTTTATAATACTTCATCCTATCTTGCCTAATAATGGAGTTATAGCAAAATGCCCACGGGAAACCCTTCGTTAAAATTGGTGTCCGCGAAAGGGTTACATCAAGCGCATTTTGAGATTGATTCAATCTTAGTTTTACTTAAATCAATCTCATTTTCGGATTATTTCAAGTACGGAATCGGGATTGAATATGGATTATTTAAGCATTTTGCGATAAAAAATACGTACTTGAATCAATCTTTCTGTACCTGATTCAAGAAAATCCGTACTCTTTGTACTATTAGTACTGCTTCGGATTGATTTGAGTACAGATGGATTGATTTTTCTTTTGAGTGTATAAACTAAATGAGAAGCAAAAGTTCTCAATTTTACTTTTAAAACATGAAACATAATGTGTTTCCGTTTTGTTCTATTGTTTTTGTTGTTTCTACACACAACAAGCGAATCGGTTTTTAACAACTTATGTGGTGTTGTAGAAGCCTACAACAAACTTTGATAAGTTAGATGAGAATAAAACGCTAACTTTGTAATTTAACTCTCAGAGTGGCACTACCAACCAAAAGTGTAATCTTTTTTTTACTTGATTTAAGAATTTTTTACTTATTTTAAGAAATTTCGGTATTGATTCCGAATCCCATTTAGAATTGTTTTAAGTATGTTTTAGTGTTATTCGTTCTTGAATTTTTGAGTACGACTCGTACTTAAAGTAACTATAAAAAAACTTAATATATTCCGATGGTTTTTCTTTCTGTGTAGGTCTCAATTATCATATAGACGAAACATACTGAAAATGGTGACAAGCGGTCAATAATTTATCATAATGCCCCATAACTTCGTTATAAATGATGGTTGTGACGAGGTCAAGTTTAAGGTGGCTCTAAAAATTATTAAAAATGACTGGCAAAATTGCGCAAAAAAAAAATATAAAAAATGGCACAAAATGGTAAAACTGGTAGAAATGAACATGTTGTTATTTAAGAAACATTTAGATTATTAAGTTTTGATTGTATAGTAAAGATTTCATCTGAATGGGAATATATCAATTATAAAAATTTCACTAAAACCCCGGATAAATTTGGAGCAGCAAAAAATGCCTCCTACCTCCACGGATGGTTTGATTTTTGAAAATGCATTGATTATGTGTTTATCCTTATAGGAATCTAACTAATTTTTTTTTTAAGTTTCATTAAAATCGGTTTGCTTCGGAGAGGCAGAAGCTTTTAACTTATCCTCACAAAACTTCGAACGAAACTGGTTTTGTGCAGATCTGTAGCATGGTTTCAGAGTTTATTTGCCTGTTTTTAAATTGCGAGCGCAAAAGTGACAAGTTTAACTTACATTTAAAACAAAAAATTATTTTGAATTTTAGTTTAGTTCGCGTAACTCAAAAACGGTTAAGTTTATTGAAATTACTAAGAAACCGAAATTTTATTAAACCGCCATATTTGTATGGTTGGAATTCTTAAATTTGGCCCCTGTAGTGCCTAGGATGCCCCTAGATGGGTCAAATCTAAACCCATCCCCACTTTATTTTGCATGTCAATCATTTATTTCTAATATACCTAGCCGCTATCTCTATTCCCTAAGGGGGCTCCAAAACAATATGTTCAATCCAGACTAGAAATATATTGAAGAAAAAGCCCCATTAATAAACAGGAGTCGCCCCTACTGGAATATAATGTATGACGACCCCAATTAATTTTTTGCCCTTAACATCTTCTCTAAAAAAGTGTAAATTTCGAGCAACAGTATTATTGATCGAGTCAGTTTAGAGCTCGCATACAAAAAAACAGCAGTATAATGCCAGCGGCCAGTAACGTAATTCTGCAATGTTTTGAATTTAACTAACGATATCGTTTATTGATTCGTTATAACTGTACAGTAGAAATCTTAATTATAAGCGGTAGCCCACAGCAGTCCTATATATTTCTTGTAATTATTTTAGGACATATCACTTTATAACTTTTTGATTACCTTGTGAATCCCCCAATTGAGTAAAGATAAAATGCGAACCTGTCACAAGTGTGTTTAGCGAGCAAAAAACAACTTACTAAACAAAGTGTTTTGACGTTTCGTCGTTCGCAAGTTATTGTGTTCTATATGACAAAAATGTTTTTTTATGTAAATCGCTGTTAAAGTTTAGTTGTTAATTACAAAAAACTGAACCGAAAAAGTTGTCGCAACCATCTTACCAAGGAAACTTCTAGAGTTTCTGGTCTTTTTTGGCAAACAAAATTTTAGTTCTTGGAAAAGCTTCTAAGAGTAATAAGCGTTTAAAGAAAAACAGGTTTGTTCTATATGCATTTATTTATGAAACTCTTATTTTTTATAGCATATAGAACAAAATGTAAAAAATTATTGTGAGAACTGAAAAGCAATGTCTTTTCACAAAACAAAAACTTTAATATACCCTCCACCACAATTAGTTGTGAAGAAGGTATATTAAGTTTGTCATTCCATGTGAAACTTTTTTATTATTCATCTCAGGCCCCAAAAAGTATATATATTCTTGGTTATTGGGTGATTCTAAGTCAATTTTGCCATGTCTGTCTGTCCGTCTGTCCGTCTGTTGAAAACACGCTCATTTTCGAACAACTCAAAAGAAATGAACAAACTTGGTGCCAAATTGCTTGTAGTTATCCTAAGCAGTTTGAGATTGAAATTCAGCAAACTCGGTGTAGTAGGACCAGAGCTATGAATCAAAATGTGGAACCACCACCTAAAAAAAATGATAATTTTGTTAAAAAAAATAACATAAATGGTGGAACAAGGCACGGAATGAGGTAAGGTTTTGCAAAAATTTGTTTTATTCGACTGGAAATCACGCTGTAAAATTTCGTGCAGATCGGTCTATAATTTACCTTAGGCCCCATTTAAACCCTACTACAGGAAAACAGTTTAGTACGCCTAAAAACGTAAAAAATAATGCTATCATAACAAAATTTGAATTGAAACTGTTACTCAAACTAGTTTAAATTGCTAAATAATTTAATATAGATCTAAACCTCAAACCAACCAATTTTAATGCTGATGTCTGTTTTTATAAAGATGAATTAATAATAAATAGACATCATATAGATATCCCTCCTGAAATATTCGAACAGTCGGTGGAGGGTATTTAAGATTCGGCACAGCCGAATATAGCACTCTAACTTGTTTTTTTTTTTCATTTCATTTGCCAACTGCAATGTAAAGTCACAAAAAGGAAATAAAACAAAAACAGACAATGCAAAGAGTTCCAAAGTACTACAAACTTTATTTACATTTTCATATAGAACAAAATAAAAAATTAATTTTTTTATTTAGTATTTTTACTCCGTTTTTGTTCTATATGCGCGGTTTTTTGCATATAGAACACAATAGGTTACGAAGCTTGTCACTGAAGTGTTGTATAGCACAAAGTCAATGTCTCATATTTCGAAAACTATAAATGATACAGCAGACTGATGGCACAGATCGACAGATCTCTAAAAGTTTACCTAAAAATGCAGCTTATCTCAATTTGTTATATTTTGCGGTATAGAACACAATAACTTGCGAACGACGATTTGGCAACTGAAATTACAACAAAACAAAGGGCCATGCATTAGGTCTGCGTAGAAACCAGATGTTTATTCCTTGAAGATGTCAAAACTTGTTTACATTTTGCTTATACATGCACATTTTTGTGGATGTTGTAGTTGTAAAAAGTTGTAATGGAATATAGTAGTAATATAAATCATGTTAATATACCTCTTTATATTCTGTTCATACCTTTTTTTTGAGCCAATCTACTTTACGGATGTTGTTGTAATGCAACAAATTATTCTATTTCGTAAATGCTACAAAGTCACGCAACTGAAATTACGATCATTTAATGTTCATGTGATGATTAATGTTTATAGCAGAGATATAAAGTTAATCTTCCAAATTTAATTATAAGTAGTCAGAACATTGTAATGGTGACTGTGTGATACAACTTGAAATACCAACGACTTATTATTAAAAAAGCTTTAAATACAAAAAAGAAAATAACGATTTAAAATTTGCTATAATTACACTGGTCAGCATAAAATCATTTTAAATAAAAATAAATGGAACATAAAGATTTAAAGGCGCTAAAATAGAACTGTTTTCAGTTTTTTCTATCGAGTCTAGTTATTTTAAGAGCTGGACTAGTACTTCCCGAAAAAGTAGGTGTAACCAATTTATTTTATCATAACTTGAAAACGATTTGAACACTTACAAATGATTTTAAAAAATGGGGGATTTCGTGTCAAGTGACCTTACTTTTTAATCGATGTCTTCCGATTTGGATTCGCACCAAGGTTAGTCCTATTGGATAGTAGTTTAGACACAAATTTTTAACCAGATCGATCAAAAAGTTTCTGAGTTAGAGGGGGTCAAAGTTTGACATTTTGGCCATACAGGTGTTCTTTCTCATTCATGTTACTTATTACCTGTTGGTGTTAGAAAAATTTATCCCAAGGGGCTTGATAGCTATTTGATCAATCGTTTTTTAAAAACAAAAAAAAATTTTAAAATATTTTTTTTTTAAATTTAAAACTTTTTTTTTATTTAATTTTTAGCGGGAATGTTTTTGGTTTTTTTTTTTTTTTTTGCTCAAAAGAAAGCTTATTTCATATTTCAGTCCCTATGTAAACATATACAAATTTCGATATAAAGGCCTTTAATTAGCAGTAAAAAATCACAGCTAAGCAATCCATAAATCCGTCATTCTTGTTGTTTGTATTCATTGCTGTAATTCAGCGCGAATTAATAATAGCAAGTAAAAACTTGCGTCAAAAAACTGTGTGTGTACAATATTGATATTGATATTTTTCCTATCGATATTTTCTACAGTTAATACATATACTTATTTTATTTTCTATGAAAAAATCAATAAAATATACCTAGAAATTCATATAAAAAAAATATGTAAAAGTTTAAAACAAAAATTTTTATTAATAATTAAATATAACTGATCGTGCTGGAAATGGAAAACGCAAAGCGCAAGAATTAAAAAAGTCGTTTTTAATAAGTTTTCTGTTATAAAAGAATTTTATTGAAAATATTATACAAATATTTCCCTATTAATTATAATTTTATAACAAAACTTATAAAAATTAGAATAAAAGTGTATTGAAGACAACTTCCAAATTCTTACGAGTTACGTTTTCGAATTCCAGCACACCTCTGGATATATTTCCGTAGAAGTGTTTTTTTAATATGACTGTTTTTACATAAAACTAATTTAAATTCTGCACAGCCCATTTGAAATTTGCACATTGTTATTAAAAGTGATTCTTAAGTTACCATTTTTAATTGGAACTTTTTCATAATCCAAAAATTTTTGGCAATTGAAAGTAAAATTTAAGTTGGCGCCCAGCAGATTTAAACAAAATGCTACAAGCTTTAATATATTTTTATCTCTAATATCTTTTTCATTGAAATAGCCATAATGTTCCTTCTATATTTGATCTACTAATGTACCATCTTTTCTCCTCTTCTCAGCCAATCAAAATGTAAAATTTTTGTAAACACAGCAGCCCATTGATTTAAAAATGGTCTTAATAACCAATGGTAAAACACATTTTCATTGCGTGCGATTTATTTTAATTTAAAATCCTTTAAAGGAAGAGCAGCCACAGGCAATGAAATATGTTGTGACTCTAGACGACAAATATATGTATTTATTGAATATAAACCCTGCAAATAATAGGACTAGTCCAAACACGCGTGTAAAATGTAGCCCACAAGGGACTAGGACTACTCCAAAAGTAGCCCAAACGTATGGAAAAAACATGGTCTATTTAACATTACGATGTCCTAGGGCAGGACCATATAACCCAGCTTTGGATTACAGAGGAGTAGTTTACAAGCTACTCCTTTGTCTACACAAGAGGATTAGTTTAAACTTCGTTTAAAAACGAAAACATGTCGTTAAAAAACGAAGACATGTCGTCTCACTACAAACACTTTTTATCAAAGACATGGTCCATGCTTGCATTACATCGGAGTAGTCCATTTAATCAAATTGGATCAGGTGGTCCAATATTATTTGCAGGGAAGGCATGGATATGTGCCAAAGGTAACTACAATCCAGCCCATGGATCCTCAAAATAATTTTTCCACTGTCACCGGGCTCCTTTGTTGTGAGAGAAAATATTCTTTCAATGGAACAAACAATTTTAGAATTCGCTCTAACGTTGGCATTTATGTTAACCAGCGTGTTTTGTCTGTATTAATGTTGAAATTTTGGGGTTTTGGGAAAATAAAACTTATAGTTTTTGAGTTTAAAGAAAAAGTCATAACCAAACAATAGGACAATTTACAAAAAAGTTGACCAAATACTGTCTTTTTTTTTTTTTAAATACAATTTTGAAAGACATTGTATCAAAAAAAAAAAGGACTGCCTTCTTAAAACAAGGACGAATGGTCACCATAAGTATATTTTAAAAGTGATACAACTACAGCAACGAGTGTTGAATAAAGACATACAGAGTTTGCAATTTTTAAAACAAAATATTGAATGACATCGTATCAAAAAAAAAGGACTGCTTTCTTAAAAAAAGGACGAATGGTCACCATAAGTATATCTTAAAAGTGATACAACTACTGCAACGAGTGTTGAATAAAGGCATATAAAGTTTGCCATTCCGCGTTAAAATACGAAACCTTTTCATATGTAACCTACGCAATGATTGCTTTCTATGGAAAAAGTCTGAATAAAATAATGTTCTTTAAGGTGGAAGAATGTTATTTATTATATTTCAATAATAGATTAATAAGTCTACGTGTGAGTTCGCTTGATTATGAATTTTGTCCAATTAATCGAATACCTTCATCTAATTAATAAAGTTATGAGTGGTATGTAGTACAAAGTTGTATAACAATTTTGATTTTGTAATTTTAAGTTAAAATTAAAAAAAAATGTTTTTCTAAAAACTAAACAAATTTTTAAGTACAACAAAAATGTGTGCTTCATTGTCTATTTCATTTCGTTAGAATTTTATGTCATATAACTTAAATAAATTGCACAAATATTTTTTAATATGAACTTTAACTAAAAACTTTTGCATTCACTTAGTTCAATTAGTCAGTGACGTGAAACTAAAAAAAATTTCTTGAAGTTTTCCTATAAAACAAATTCTATAAACAAGGAGATTTTAATTAAATTTATTTTCGTGCTTGTTTATTTCCTTTCTTGTTTTAAAGTTTTAGATTTTGTTTTAAATAGAAAATATTTATAAGGTTGCCATATGACAAAAAGATGACTAAGTTAAAAGAAAATTATTCTGCAGACGATCCAAATACAACTCGTGGACAAATTTACAATCACAAATTAAAAAATCAGGGGTAAATCATAAAAGCTAATGGTGTTTTCTTTTCTTCAAAAAATTTCACATTTTACTTAAAAAAATGCAATTTGGTGTTCGTTTCTTAAAAATGCTTTGCTCTCTAAAAGGGCAGCGTGTTTTACTCTAAACAAAATCACCCTTAAATCTCATAAGGCATTGCACTTTACGCCCCATATAAAAAGAGAGTGTTGATAATGCCATGTAAAGAGATGGCTTCTGTTTATATATGGGGTTACCAGACGAAGTTGGGGAAAACCCGCCTCTTATTACGACAGTAAAACTTTCAAGTTTTAATAGTTATTTTTTCTATTATTTTATAGTAAAAACAAAAGAAAGCATTGCATTGTTAATGGTAGATTGTCAGTGGTATAAAATTTAAATGAATTCGGTGTTATAAAATTATTTTTGAAAAAAAAACGTCAAATCAAGAAATCGTAAAAACTTGGTGTTAATCAATCGGCAATCTGGCAAAGGTGTTATCTTGTTTACATATTTTATGAGAAACAAACTAAAGAAATTGGAATTTCGTCATTCATTTTGTTCATTTATTTATTTATTTAATATCAATCTATTAACAACTTAAGGTTTATGTATATTTTTTTTATTTATTGAAGAACAAACTTTTTGTATGCTGTTAAAAACAGGGCTATCCAATTTTGTGTTTTGTTCTCGTCAAATAAAAAATTGCAGTATTACATGTTCGGCAAGACATTTTATACATGCACCTTTTAAAATGTGGTATTTTTTTTTTGTAGAAAAGAAAACACCATAAGTCTGCGTGCTAAATTACGTACGATAAACTTTAAAGCTTTGTTATTTTTAGAATGATATTTTAATTGCATGAATTAATACATATTATGATGCATGACTTAAAGCACATTAATTTATGTAACTTTAAGGTGTAATAAAATCTACTTATGTATAAGTATGTGTGCATTTACAACTAAGTACGTCCGTGGATACAAGTGACGTATTCATACATACATACATATGTACAAAGAATTATCTTTATGTGTGTTGGTACTTACTTATTTGAATGCATTTAGTACCATGTTGATAATTTAATGTAATTAAGTATTAGTGGTTGTTTAAGAAAACTTGTTTGGTTGCTTTGTTGGTTAGATTATGTTGCTCACTACAAAGTTAAGCTGAGAAGTCTTTTGAGAACATTAAAAATTATATTTCATACCAACCACTTCGTAAGATGCATACATACATATGTTTAGGAACATAATTTAAAAAAATTAATTTACATATGTACATTTTTAACGTCGAAAGAGTTCGTTAAATCATGTTTCAGGACCTCAGGTTCTAGGTTTAAGATATATGAATGTAGGTTTTGAACCGATATCTTAGTTATATGGGGACTGACTTCTTCCTGAGTCATGCTAAATTATTTAAGTGTGATTAGTGAGTTTCGATCTTTCACAGTGTAATTTCTTAATTCGTAAGGTACTGAAAAAGTCGATTTTTTTAATTAGTAACAAAAAAAAAAAATTTTTTTTGGTTATGGTTATTTTCGACCAAAAAATTTTTTGGTTGATATAACGATTATTTATAACCAAAAAAAAAAACATTTCTCATTTCAATTGGTTAAAATAACCAAAATATTTTAACCATTATGTAAATGTATCAGTAATAATTGTTTAATCAGATTTTGTATCGTTTATCTTATAACTGTTACGTCCCTGGTTCATATACTAGAAATATATGCAGTCTTATTTTTTTGTCGATTTATTCCCTTCATTACAATTTTCGTTTCCTTCTCTCTTGTTTGTTTTGATTTCTGGTTTACAAGTAATAACTAAATTTGCAACAATACCTTTTCTTTTCTTATTAATGAAATGTCGTAGTGATAAAAGTACACCTAGTCCTTATATTACGCAATTTATTTTTTTAATATCTTGAATATTTTATTTGAGTTACTATTTGTTGTTACATTTTGTTTTAATTTTTTGAACACATTAAATATTTTAAGATGCATAGAAAAAATTGTTAGTAGTTTTTTATCAATTAAAAAAATTATTTAAAAAGTGTTTAAATTTAATTAATGTGATCATTTAATCAATTATTTTTTTTGGTTAAACGAAAATTAAAAATATAGTTTTGATTTAATTAACATTTTAGTTGTTTTGAAATAAATTTTGAATTAAAACAATAATCAAATAAAAAAAATTTTTTTCGTTTAAAATAAAATAATTTAAGCTTGTGAAATTGTTGTTGGAAATTGTCAAAATCAATCAACACATTGTTTGAAACGGCAAAGTTTTTTGATAATTTTTTTAATTGAAATTAAAAATATTATTTATTGAAAAAAAAATATTCAAAATATTACATTTTTACAATTTTTAGTAATCAATATAATCATTTTGGTAATAGGTGCAAAATCAACAAATGGGTTGCTTGATTCTATGAATTTGGTATAAAATTGGTGATTAGAGAAAATTTTTAATTTTTTCTGTGTGTTAGAGTAAATAAACAAAATTCTGTTCGAAATTATTTAAAAACACCTCTGAGGACATGGTAAGGGTAGGGTTCAGAACAGGCGGAAAATTTGTACTGCTGACCAACATTTCACCAGAAAGTTCCCTCATTTGAATCCATGTTAGGTTGTGAAATCCTTGTGCAAGTGTGTACTTATTATTTTCTTGTTATACCTGGCATATGGGATAGGCCAAACGTGAACTTTCCGAACCCTCGAAGGCTGAAGCAGCTGGTAGTCATTTAAGTGCACACATTAGCGTGAAGTCGAAATACTACACCATATCCCTTCACTCAGAAAAAAGCCAGGATCATAACAAGTGTTATGAATAACTATACAATTGAACAACAAACAAAAATATTATTAAAATTACTTGGGGTATAATTTTTCAAAGCTAATTGAAAAAAAAATCACTGTATAAAAAAAATTAATATTCGCAATAAATAAAAAAGTTATAAACCATTTTAACTACGGATATACCCCATTCTGCGCCGCCCTGTACAAATTAATTCTTATTTTATTGTTTATGGTTTAACTTAATATTTATTTTATGGTTGTTTTTCCCTTTTGTTAATTCATAAATTAACCAAATCAAATAGACATGTATGTTAGTTTAATTAGATAAAATAATTTTAATGAATCAAGTAATTTGATTAAATTAAAAACCTAACACGATTATTCGAGCAATATTAAAATATAAAAATCGATTATATCCGAACAAAACTTTAAGTCAACTAATTAGATACTCTACTACAAATTTCCTTATTCAAGTCTATGTATATGAATACGTGTGTATGATAATACATTTGACCCTGCACAAATTAATAACATTGATAAGCTGATTAGGCGATAAGACGATTGCTCACAAAAACTAAACTTCTTTTCCATTAGACTCATATAAGTAATAACACTTTAACATGCATACAAACCACTCACCATTACGTCGACCATGACTTCTACATATAAATCCCTCAAATACCCAGCGGGAAACTCAGAAGACCTTCATGGTTCAGGCCTTTTTTGACTCAATTACTAAGTTTATCTAACTGCTAAAGAATGCCTTAAAGAAGGCCTCAGCTCTTTCGCATAAACGATAATGAACATATTCCACATTCGCTTCTCTGAGAAGGGAGATGAGAAGATTAACATGTTTGCAAAAGTAAAAGCAAAGTAATTATTTGTTTTTAATCATGTTACGAATGACAACGTGTGTAAAAAAGACATGAGTATGTGGTAGAGGAGCAGTCCTAATATATCCAGAAGAGTACAGAGGCCTTCTAGAAGGCATCCTTTTTCCCGCTGGGTTGTTATTTGTATACGTTTTTCATAGCAATGAATAACATTTGAAAGCATCAGCAAGAAATACTTATCGTAACCTAAAACGCAAAAGGAACAAAAATTTTAAATAATTAATTGCGAAATTATTTAACTTCAAGGAGTTACATGGTTGATTATGAAAAATTTGGTATCTTTGTTGATAACAATCGATTGAATATACGTTTTGATGGCAATTCAACTATCATCTGTGAGAAGTTAATAAGTACTTTATCGGAAGCTGCGTTAAATAGCATAACAATATCAAACGAGCAGATCTGTGGGCGTAGAAAACTAACTCCTTGGGTGATGGATAATCTTCTTTCACTAATTTGTTACAAGGACACTCTACTTAGAGCTCGAAGAAAATATCGTGAAAATAAGCTTGTATCGGAGCGGCTTAGAAGAATAAGTAAAGTAATTAAAAATGTAACAACTATTTAAAAAATGAATATTTTATGAACAAATTGAAAAGTTTTTGTGGGGATTCTAAGAATTTTTTAACAATGAGCTGGATCGTAATAGGAGTGGCATGAAAAATATCGTAACTAAAGATGGAACTGTTTTAACTAAAGATGCGGATAAAGCTTCAGAACTTATTAGTTTCTTTTCTGAAGTAGTTCAAAATATTTAACGCGGCAATACAAATAATTTCAATGGGGACATCAATATTTTTGGCACCTTAATACCAGAGAGAACCACTTTTAGTTTGCAAAAAGTCAACAGAAATAAGGTAGAAAATATATTGGATAATCTAAAGTTTAAAAAATCTCCTGGTTTTGATAACATTTCACCAAGAATGTTACAAATAAGGAGGAATGTTATTGCGGACATATTAGGTATTGTTTTTAATAAAATGATTGAAGAAGGAAACTATCCAGATGTTGTTAAAAAACATAAGATTATTGCGATACCTAAAGTTATTGGGTCTAACAAATTACACAGTTTTCGACCAATATCTCTTTTATCAATTGTAGATAAAGTTTTTGAAAAACTATTTAGTCAATATTCTTCGACCTTTTAATTTTATTTCTTCTTATTTTTAAATCAAGCTCAAGGTCAGGTTCTGCAAAATATATTTATTTAGAGTTTATCCAATATTTCACTGCCACAATGGACAGCTTCTTCAGGGATCTTTGGTTTATAAATTTCAAAAAAATTTTTTAAAAAACAAAATTTAAATTAAACAACAATATTTGACAACATGAAAAAATAATACACAGGAAACAAAATTATTCTATTAAATTTTTCAAAACTTATTCAATTTCCTATCTTATTCTTATAAATTAACAGCCGTATTCATAAAAATTTATTTATGGTTAATTAACCATACATAAGGAAAAATTGCTAAAGTTATATTCATAAACGAAAAATAGTCTATTAAACCTTTAATAAACCATTCATAAAGTAAGAAAATTTATTGTTCGATTTACCCATCTTTAAACAAAAAATAAAATGACATTTTGATAAGCGTTTGCATTTTTTGATTTTATTTTTGTGAAATATGTTGAAAAATAACGAAAAAAATGTTTAATTTATTAATATGGACATGTTAAATACATTTAACTAAACTTTTTTTTTATTTTAGACAAGCAATTTAAAGTTATATGGTTAAATATTTAAAACATTTTTATATGATTTAAAAGAATATGTTCAGGGGCAAATGCAGATATTATCATTAATAACTTATTAAATTACTGAAACTTGTTGTTTTTTTTGTTTAAACTAACGAATTATTGTTCAAAAATATTAAAAAATATAGAATAAACAAATTATAATAATAGTGATGTTAATAAAAAGTAAGCAAACTTTTTATTCGAATAAGAAAGTATCGTATATTTGAAAAAGGTTCAAACATGATGATACCTTTCGGCAAGATTTTGTTCAGAAACTAAAATAAAATGTAGTTTTATTTGATAAGAATAATTTTTAAGTTCTACAATTAAAAAAAAAACTATAAAAAAATTAAATATTGAATATCATGTGCACCGAATAGAAGTTTCATGCATCACTAGCAATAAAATGGCAGCAAAATGTAAAAAAAGTTGCCCTACTAAAACACAAAATCGCCACAAAGAGTTAATTGTAATAAAACTGTAATGTACGTTTATGAATACAAATTTTTATAGGAGGCTTATTAGACAAAAAACATTTGATTGTTAATTCATGCTATAAGCTTAAAATAAGAACATTTAATGAATATGGCTGTAAATGTCTGTAATTTTGAGCCACATTATCTGTATCGGTTTTAAAATTAATTCGTTGTTCTATTGGTGTATTGATTATTTGTAACATTTCTAACATGAAGCGTCGTTTGTAGTTTGTTTCTGTATTTGAAACTGTTGTATTTTCGAAATCTGGTGTATGATTAAAATTGGCACAATGTGAAGACAATGCAGTTTTTTGAGTATATATATTTTTGTATTTTTGATCAGGTCTATGTCCTGCTGGTCTAGTTTTTAATTTGTTGTTCGTAGTGCCTATATATACCTTACTACATATTTCATTATCCTTACCCTTGCAAGGAATTTTGTAAATAATATTAAATCTATCTAATTTCCCTGTTCTATCTTTCATTTTACTAAATAATCTATCTAATTTATTATATGTCTTATGAGCCATCCTATAATTATTGATGTCATAAATATGAGAGTTTTCCAGTCGTTCAGAAATAACTGGTACATAAGTTAAAGACTTATAAATCTTAGGTTCAGTTACCGTATTCCCTACAATGGACCTGTTTCAGATGTATGCAACAAACATATTGCCTATACGAGGATTGTATACACAAAAGGTTATAATCTATGTTCTTAAGACACTGAAAGAAAATGAACAGCGATCTGTGCAATTTGCTCAAAATTTTAGTCGTACGCAACAATATACTAGACAAGCACATAACTTAAGTTTCCCTAGATGCCGTCTCGATTTAACTAAGCAAAGAATTTCATATGCTGGGCCTATTGAATATAATCAATTGCCTGAAAGTTTAAGTCAATGTATGCGTGCGGGTTTTCTGTGCCACAAATGCGACAATTTTGCTTGTTTACATACTAAAGACCTGCACGAGTGTATCAGTAAGTATTGTTGAAACAGATACACCAGATATTTATCTGTTACTACTGATATAAATGAGAGAATGAGTGTAACTGATATTGTATGGTTTTGCTTTTGCCCACTCACCATATCTTAAAAACCAAAACAGTTGCTTATGGTTTTGGATTGAGTATGACATAACATTTTTTTTTTACTTAAAAATATCTGTTGTCACCATAAGTATTTCTACAATATCTGTGGTTATCTGTTGTATTTTAAAATATTGTTGGCGAGTTGTTGAAAATAAGAAAGTTTATAAAAACTTGTATACGATCACAACCAGGGGTGCCAGATGGTTTTGGTAAGAAATCGGCATATTTTCAAAAACAAATCAGAAATTAAATTAAATAAAAAAATCGGCAAATTACTATTACGATTTTAAACACATTGACAACATTGACAAAAATAAAAAAGCAAAACAATTAACCATTACCTAATGCTTTAAAAAATTAATAAAATTAAACTTTCTAGAAATAAATTTTAGTTAATTAAAAAATCGCAAGGACCGTAAATAAGAGTTATCTATAAAATTTTAGCTTAAAAACGGAGTCAACCAATAGGTTTGTTCTAAAGTTCTCTTTAAGAACCTATGGTGATCTAGAAAAAAAAATCTCAAATCCTCAGTTAAAAATCATTTTTCAACGAAAAAATAAAAGTTTGGATGAACTCTTAAAAAGAGAGTTTTATTTCGCAATCATAAAATATTCGACCTAAAATAGAAATCACACCATCAACAAATACAACTCTTTTAAGGATTTTAATTTTTACGTCTAAACACTCATTATGTTTTTCTTCTTTTTTTTATTTTTACGTTGAAATTGTAGTGATCTGACCAGCGCTTTGGTTGTTAATGTACAAAAAATTAGTTTAATAAAATGCTGGTTAAAATCAAACTCCTGAAATGAGTTTTATTTTTTGACGGCTGAATAAAATTCTCGTTTTAACAGTTTTATTCGATGTTTTATTCCTCAACTGAGTTTTAATTTATGACGGCTTAATAAAACTCTCTTTTTAATAGTTAAATTTTACCTTTTATTTTTACGTTGAAAAATAACTGTTTTATATGGCCTTGTTTGTTTTTAAATCAAAAAATAACTTAGGGACTGAAAATAATTACTGCATATTATTATTTTTTGTAAAAGTAACGAGAAATATTCCTTTATTTTCAATTGGGAATATTTAACCATTATCGTTATATATATTTAATTTTGTTTGTGGTAACCAATGAAAGTAAAATTTTTTTTTTTTTGGTTAATGATAACCAAATTGGTTACAAATATCTATTGGAAAAAATATATATTTTTCTGGTTATATTTTTTTATTTTTTGGATACAAATATCCAACCTCCTCCATTTTCGAAATAACGGTATATCTCTAAAACCAGAGCCAATCTAAAAAAACGGCGAGTACCACTGGATTCAGTGTAGCCGAATTATTATTTTAAAACGCCATGTGCCCGGCTTGTCTTTTTTTCCAACTAGCGTAGTGTAATTTATATAAAACAAACCAAAAATTACCGTGTTGTAAGTATTTCTCACAAAATATGGACTTTGATAATTTAGAGGAAAATATCGCCAAAATGCCTAAAAATCGTGAAATATGGCCTGATAACAACGATTCTCGCTTGTGTTGCTGTTGTTGCTCGGAAATTTGTACTGCCACAGCACAGCACAACACACAGTGCGTGTGTGTGCGACATGTCTGGTTTTTTGTTATGTATACCCTCCGCCACAACTAGCTGGGTATACTTAGTTTGTCATTCCGTGTGAAACATTTTTATTATTCGAGCCTTAACCGCGCATTTCACTGGTTGCTTAGGCCAGATCATCAGGAAACTTCATCCATAAAGATTTTAGAAAAACTTAAGATATTAAACCAAATAAAACTGTTAAACGTATAAGAATTATAGCAACAGTTCTACTTGTAATAATATCAAAGCTTTAACAAAACAATATCAACAATAAACAGTGGCTTCATCTCATCTTACATTCCCCACTACAATTAGATGAAATTCTCTCAACATTAATTGTAGTTGTAAGTAGGTTAAGAAAAACAAAATAAAAACAACAACAACTTACAAAAGATGTTGTCAATTAAGTGTTTTTAGTTTGTAACCAAAAAAAATTTTTAGGTGAATTAATGGTTATTTATGAAGGTATAACCAAAAAAAATATATTTTTCTTTAATTGGTTACGATAACCAGAATAAAATATATATATTAAATGATAATTGTAATTTTTAACCTTTACCTATAATTAATCAATTTTAATGGTTATATTTATATGATTTTTTGTCGTTTCCTTTAAAGGGTCCCTGGATAAAATTGTTTTTGCTATAAAATCGTTAAGTCATTTATTTAGAAAAAAACAAAAATCTAAAATGATGCCGCTTACGTTATTTTCGCGGTTAGGGCTCAAATTCAACTGTTAGTCAAACAATTCTTTATGAAATTTCTATTTTTTTCTACATAATACGGTTATATTAAATAAAAAACCTAAAGTATAACTTATTAAATTTTCGAGCTTAAGGGTTGTTTTTGATATAAAATTTATTTAAATCAATATTTCATAATATTTGAGTGTCTTTTTCAGGGTTTTTTTCTTGATTGTTTGCTATTTTTTTTAAATTTCGGTGCGTTTTTTAATTGTTCTAACCTAACAATTATACTTACTGTAACATTTGCATTTATGTATGTAGGTTATTTCCACATAAAATGTAGCATACTTCTTTTTTAATGTTTTCAAATGTGTTTACCTACATATTTAAGAAAAGTGCTTTAAACGAAAAAAATAGTTTTGGTTGGTAAAAACCCAAGTTTTTTTACAAAAACAAATTACATGTGTTCAGTTCTTTCAGTAATTTTTTTTTACAATAATTTTTGTCTACATGTCTTTTTAACAAAAACAACCATAGGCATCAAAGAATTTAAGAAAAAAAATATTACCGTTGCTAAAATCTTCAAAAATGTTTGCTTTAAAAACAGCATACACATTTTTACAAGAACAAATCATGTACGCAGCAGACACAAAGGCTAATCGTGCTGCTCATCAAGAAAAATTGCAAGCGCTTCCACTTGTATTTTCGTCGTAGGTATAATACGTAACTAGTAGTGTTGTTGTTGCTTGGCAATTTGTACGACCATAGTACAAGCAGCCTGTGTATTTTGTTTTTATAAAATTTTTTGTTTGGCTTTTTTTTTCGCTCGTAATACATTCACGCTCTTTTTCGTTGAAAAATAATTGAAAATAACGGCATCGTACAATAAGTAACTTATTGTATTCCATCAGTATCCACTAGTATCTGCTTTTGCGAAACAGATATTAACAGATATGATACTCTCTTTCGCTTTTGTATCAACTTACATCCACTCTTTTACAAATCATATCAATATCAACTCATATCAGAAACACAAGAGCACTCATCCATACGCATCCACTTTAGAAAAAACACAGAAACAGATATAAACAGATACATCTGTGCAGGTCTTTATTACATACCCGCCAAGATCAAAATGAGCTTCATCTGAAAAGATGATTTTTTTGGAAAAATCGGCATCTTCTGTAAGTCGTTTGCAGGCCCACTTAGCGAAGCGAAAACGCATTGGATGGTCAGTTGGCTTCAACTCCTGAACCAATTGGACTTTGTATGGCGTCATACCAAAGTCTTTATGCAAAATTCATCTCAATGATGTCTCCAAAATGTTCAATTATTGAGAACGACGCCGAATTGATGTTGATGGCGCTTCACGCACAATTTCTGCCACAGCAACAATATTCTCGGGTGTATGCACTGTTTTTGGCTTTTCACGCTTTGGTTTATCGATAAGGATGCCAGTTTCTTTCACTTTTTCCACAAGATAACGATCATACGGAGCTGATGGTGCTTCTGTTCTTCTAAAATCCGTACGCAATTTTCGCACACATTCTGTAACATTACCATGATTTTCAAAGTAATGTCACAATATTTCCCAGCGTTGTTCAAGTATATACACAACCATATTCGTTCAGCGGAAGAATAAAACTAATCCTCTGTCCAGTCAGACATGAGCTAAGTGTTACCATTCACGAAATAAGCACTAGTTGAAAAAAAACGTAGGAAGGCGGACCAGTTACTATCGTTTTTTTTAGTTTATTTCGTATTTTTAATTTTATGTTCTTAAAGTAGCAAACAGGTTGCATTAAGCCCCTATAAAGCCTTTGAGGCGTTGGGGCATCAATTAATAAATCTGTAAAATTATCAATGAATAAAGGAATTATACATAAAAAAAAATCTGCTTAAATTTATTTATTCTTCTATTTATCTTGTAAATATTGACAGTTTGCAAACTGTTAGTTAGGTCTTTTAGCGTTATCATACACACAGAAAAAAATCAATTTAAAAACGTAGAAAACAAGGTTGATTTCAAATTTTTCGGTGTTGATTTTGCTTCATACATGTTTCATGTTAATTCAACCTGATTTTACAATTACTTCCTAGCTGCCTTCTTATAAATTGTGCGCATAATTTATCTATACCTTTAACAATTTTATTCAATATGTCCATAAAGCATGGCTACTTCCCGAAATTATGGAAAAAATCTTTTATTATTCCACTATTTAAATCAGGGAATAAATCGAACATAGTGAACTACAGAGGTATTGCCAAATTAAGTGTCATTCCCAAACTTTTTGAACAATATCTTACTGAATATTTAAGTAAACAAGTCTCTTCCATACTTACACCTTTCCAACATGGTTTTCGTAAAGGATGTTCAACTACGACTAATTTATTAGAATTGACAACAATAATTAATAATGGCTTTAAAAACGGATGCTATACCGATGTTATATACACTGATTTTAGTAAGGCTTTTGACAGAGTTAACCATAAACTTCTATTGCATAAGCTGTATTTAATGGGATTTACGAATTGCTGTTTGAATTGGTTAAAATCTTATCTTTTACGTCGTGAACAGCGTGTGTGTTTTAATAATACATTATCTAAACATATTATAGTCAACTCTGGTGTTCCACAAGGTAGTCATCTCGGACCAATACTTTTCTTATTATATATCAACGATCTACCTACCACAATAAAATTTTCCAATATACTTATGTATGCTGACGATGTAAAAATTTTTTCAAGTTGTGCTGACTCCATTGTTCAACCCTACTTACAACAGGATTTAAATTTATTCTTCAACTGGTGCCAAATAAACTTATTGGATATAAATTTAAAAAAATGCAAACATATACGTTTTTCCAGAAAAACTAGACCTATTGGCTGCTATTTTATTGGTGATCACAAATTGGAAGTTGTTAATGCTTTCTTGGATCTCGGTGTATTATTTGACACTAAGTTATCTTTTTTAGAACATATTAACATGTGTACTAATAAAGCTCGTGGTGTATTTGGATTTATTAAACGTTGGTCAAAGGAATTCTCTGACAGATCTATAACAAAACAGTTGTATATAGCACTTGTCAGACCTATAATCGAATATGGCTCAATAATTTGGGATCCATATTACAACGTTCATAGTGATCGCATTGAGTCTGTCCAAAAACAATTTCTGCTATTCATATTACGGAGCACTTACCCAAATCCATCTATATATCTTCCTCCATATAGAACCAGGTTATTGGAGATTCATTTACCAACTTTAAAAAGCCGCCGAACAATGCTGAATGTCATATTTGTTATCAATCTAATTAAAGGCAATATTTGCTCGGAGTTCCTGTTAAACAGTTTATTTTTTAATGTTCCCCAACGCCCTACACGTTATTACCAGCCGTTATCAATTGAATACTTTCAACAAAATTATGCAAATGCTGACCCTTTTCGTCGAATATGTGTAAACTTTAATGATCTGTACAGTATTATTGATATGAATTTGAATATTAATACTATCAAACTGAATTTAATTTTATATTTAAATAGATGATGTTAAATTTTGTAATTTTTGTCTGAAAGGAGGTAATCCATAGACTAAATAAATAAATAAATAAATAAATAAATAAACATTTTTTTCTTTTAAAATAACTATAATTCATGTTAATTTAACAGTAAAGTTAGAGCAAAATGTCATTTATATTGAAATAACAATCCGAACCACGTTGAATGAAAGTTATTTCAAGTTGAGGCAACGTGAGTTTCATGTAGAATCAAATTGGTTTGAGTGTGTTATAAGAGTGTGAAGAAGCTTCAGAGAGAACATATTATTTAAGAATAATTCAATACACTTACCCCTGTAACACATGCTTCACTTATTTTGTATTTTCCTTTGTCGAAAGAAGCATCAGCACAATCGCCCGATATGGTTTTCGTCATCATTCTACTTTGAAAACTTGATGTACTATTTAACTAAATAATTTTAATTAAAAGAATACGGGAATTGTCTTCTTTTTATAACATATTTTAAGAATGAAAATAAATAAATTAACATACTTAACTATGTATACATGTTAATTTAATAAGATAAACTTTTGATTTTAATATAAAACAGGTTTTTTAATGGATTCAATATTGAATCCATATTTATTTATATTTTATTATTTTTTTTATTTATTTTAACAGTGAATAATATTAAATAAGCGTGAATTAAAATTTTTTTTAATATTTTTCATTTAAAATTAATATGAAATAATGATAAATTTAAATAATGGGCATACTTTTGCAAAAATTTACTATGATTCTCAATCAAAATTTTTCCATGTTAATTTTACATTGGTATTTTTTTCTGTGTGTATTATCTTTTGTAAAAAGGGCCGTTTGTTTTTTAGTTGATAAGATCAAAAATTTCGGTCGAAACATTCTTACATTTCTTGTGCACATTTGTGTTTATGCAAAACATCAGTTTCAATGAAAAAGATGATTTTTAGGGGCCTTTTGTGTTTTGGGTAACGATATACACAAAACTTACGTACATAAAATCATATTTAAATAGCTACAACCTAAAAGTATTCTATAGATTTTGTATACAATCCATTTGTTTATGGGAGAGTTAAACACATCTACATACATAAAGCCACAAATTGTATTCAAACAAAAGTATGTTTGCTCTCATTCCCAGTTCATGTCCGACATTAATTGGTATAAATATTTGCAAAGAAAATTTCAACTTTTCAACCTTAAGCGTCCACAATATGGAATATTTTCGATAAAATGATCAGAATATGTTTTCTTCGGTAGTTAAAACAGTTTACAGTTTCAATTAAATGAAAATTATGTGTATCTGCTTTAAGGTTAATGAACGCTTTTATGGGGAAATTGAATGTTAATTAGTTTAACACGAAATTTTGTAATAGAAATATAAAAAAAAAAAATGTTAAAAGCACTTTCAAGTTGTAAATAATGTTTCAGGAGTTCTTAAAATGCAGTATATAGTGAATGTGTATTTTAATGATCAAGACTTTGAAAGTACCTTGAATGTAACCTAAAAGTAAAACAATAAAATACTTTGTACCGTGTAATGCCTGTCATCTAGTCTACATCATATTAAGGTATTTAAACATCATTAAAAACGATTACCTTAATTTTTTTCAAAGTTTTAAAAGAGGTTTAGTAATCAAATGTTCCTGTAAATTTCTTTTAGTGAATCTTTACAAAACTTAAATTATTTTTATGAATAAGCCTTCAGCTTAATGACTTTCTAAAGTTTTCTTAAAATTACGAGCACTATTTTGTAACTCAGCAGGTTTTTTTTTAGAAAGATGGTCCAACCATAATGAAAAGCCTATGAATCCACAAAGAGTTGCTGTTTGATGCAACTTAAGTACTTCTACGAAAATGAGGCCGGCCAAGCAGTTACCGTGAATGGTGTTCGCTATCGCGAAATTAAGGATATGGACCTGAACGATATGTGGTTCCAATAGGATGGCTAAACCTCAATTAGGTCTCAGAGTCATCGAATGCAGGTATGCCACCGAAGCCGTGGCGAGGATTTGACCGTTATTTTCTTTCACAGGCTTAACTTTCCCACAAGGGTGAAAAATCAGCCTTTCATGTGGACGTTTCCCCTCCAGCGATTTTTGGTGTAAAAAAACAGCCAACACATGCTCCCAGCAAGTATACCCCAAGAAAGTTTACTAACAGCGACCTCGCCAATAGTCAGACTGGTGTCTATGTTAACCCTGGCACGAGAAAAGAAAGAACCCTGAAGGAAATTTGTGTCAATTGGTCCAACAGCCTGGTCCTGGCATTTGTGAAAATAAAACAGGTACAAAAAAGAAAAAAAGAACTCATGACCAGTGAAAGGAGAACCATTAATTTAACTGGTTTATAAAGAACAAAAATGTAGAATAAGTCAGTACAGTCTTCAACGGTGGTATGACACATTTTTGGGACTTTCTAAAATTTGGTTTTTGAATTTAATTTTAGGACTTGTTTTATTGCAATAATACTACATTGTATTGAAATAAAAATATATTGTAGTAATTGATACTAAATACGTTCATTGAGCATAGATGTGTGACTGGTCAAATGGTGTCAATTGACCCCCTGAAATGACAACCCCATGTAAAAGTGATAGGTCTTATTCATATAAAGTGTTGGAACTAGAACTGGTCTCTATCACCAAAGACCTATCACGGGACTACTTGGGTGTCAGCTCGCTTCTGTCTAGGGAAATCCACCAAAATGCCCTGTCATTTAGATGTTTGACGAAGTCCAGGTTGTATATCCCCCGTGGGGAGTATTGAAAAACCATGTCATTTCCAAAGGCCCTGTACATTCATACACAATATTTAACAGAAATTTACACAACATTACGCTAATCAACCCTCATAAAACCCTCAAAATAACCAACGTTAGTTACCCTCGTGTGTGGTTTTATGTCACATATGCAATGTATGTCTACTTTGCTGTGGCGCCATAGTTCGTTTGTAATCAAAGTCATGATTTACGTAACATTAATGATGTGCTTATACAGTTGGTGATCAACAACAAACCATGCAAAGCTTGTGTGAATTTCATACAACATACATACACTGCATGCAGTTTGCAAGAATAGCAAAAATATTTACACTTGCCGAAAGCAAATTTTGTCTCTAGTGCTAATTACATAGAAACTACAAATGTATGGAAAACCACACACGAGGGTAGCTTACGTAAGTTCTAACATATTTCGTTTCTCAACCATATTTTTAAAACAAAAATGTATTCAGTACTTAATTGGTATTGCTAACAAAGTCAAGAAGTTTCTTTAGTATACCTCAACAATTATTTTTGATGATCGTGCTAAAATTATTCCTTTTGTGTGGTTTTTCACACAAGGATGATATAAAGGTTAAACAAGGTGGTATGAGATATTTTAAAATTTTAAAATTGTTTTTCTTAACTAATGGAGCAAAGAAAAAAGCAGTTTTGTTAATGGTTTTTTTTTTGAGTTTTTATGTTGAATTTTAATTTCGATAGTTAAAGTAAATTTTAATAAGTAAAAAATTAAAAGTAAATTTTAACTTTGAATTTTCTAGAAGTGAATTAAATTATTTTTTTTGTTTGGTTTGTAAATTTTATTCAAATTGCCCGCATAAATGAATTTTTGAGAAAGATTTGATGTTAATTGTTTGGCGCAATTTTTTTATTAGTTTTAATAAAACAACATGAATTATAACGTTGTAAAATGAATATTACCTGGTTTTTAATGATGAATTGGTAAATTTGACTTAAGGCGGGTAAGTAGAGGAATGTTATCGTTTGCAGGTGAATTTTTGGGACATCCGGAAATTAAGGGATGTCATGGTGAGACTTCTTCTCTAGTGGGAGGGCCAATCCCGGCACGTCATCAGCCGGAGATGTGTGGAAATGGTGAGGAAGGAGGTATTTTTGATTGTTTTTATTTTTTTCAGCTACTTCGAGCCCCAACATTTTCTTTTCTTCAATTTCATAGCTGGTATGAAGTTTTTTTGTACCCGGGTTTACGTCAGCTGGTCGGCAAGAACCACCCCCATCCGGCGAGCTTCAGCCGCGCAAACCGCCAGCATACCAGCGCCGCCGACAGTCTGGCCACACTCACTGGTTGTTGTTGAACAGCAACCAGCTGGTAATTTTTCCCCGTCCCGTACAGTACATTTATTTATTTTATAAATAAATAAAATAAATAAATAAATAATGGTGTTTTCTTTTCTACAAAAATATGTGCATTTTTTTAAAAAAAAAATTCAATTTGTTGTCTTTTTCTTAAAAATTTTGCTCCCGAAAAGGGTGGCTTGTTTTATTCTAAAAAACTCATGCTTTTCGGGAACAAAATTTTTAAGAAACAGACACCAAATTGTATTTTTTTAAAAAAAAGGCACATTTTTTTGTAGAAAAGAAAAAACCATAAGCTATTGCATTTTTTAATTATTGCGGCATATGTATTTTGACCCAGTTAAATAATGTTCGGTCTCTGCTACTCCATATATCGTTTAAGATTATAAACGAATCCCTCCTGAATACAAACATCATAACATGATATACAAATTAAAATACGCAGTTATACAGATCGCTTAATTCACTTGTACGACAAATAACCATAACTTTAATTTATTTCTGATTTTTGTTTAAAAATTCTCAAGAGAGATTAAAACACAACGTTGTCCAACTGATTAAATCGAATGCAATGAACTTGATTAATTTAGAAAGATGCTCTGGAACTGATTTGACATAAGAGAATTCAAATTAAGTTCATTTTTAAATTCAAGTATTATTGATATTTTTTGTATGATAAAGTCAAATGCGGATATAAATCCCAACTGAATTGAATCTGTCACAGAATAAAAAGAGAATAATTCATGTTTAATTTAAAATTCTTAAATTTTTCTTAAATTCCTTTCAGACTGTTGGTTGGTTGCATACAAAATTTTCTAGTGTGTTGAAAATATTCTGAGAGCCAAAATACAAAGCAGAAATGTTGCATTTAACTCAATTGTTACTGTCAAAAAAAAAAAAAAAAAGTGAAGATAAATGTAAATTTGTGCTTGCCAAAAGATATTTTCCACTTTTTGCCATAAATTTAACTTGTACAAAAGAAAACACTTCGGTATTTGTATTTTGGATCAGGAAGAAGAAATATATTTGGACAAAACTATGAAATATAAATATTTCCGAATTATTTTATGGTTTTAATCGTCAGTGGTGCGCAATCTGAATCTACAATGAATTTAAAATGTTTGAGAAAAATTCTAAAGGTTTTTTGGTAAAACACTTGTTAGATCTTACATAACACTTTCTAGATATCATCACCCAACTTTTTTTTTATTCTATTCTACTACGAATTTACTTTTTAAAATTAAGTTTAGTAAATCAATAAAAATATTGATGTTCGGATTTTTCGTCAAAAATAGTTGTTATGTGTGAAAGTACCTTAGGTTCTCTGCAAAGTTGACCAAATAACTATTTGACAGTCAAGAGAACTGACAAAGTTGTTCTAAGTAGGTGGTCCTTTCTATAATATATTCTTCTGTGTAACCAGTACCACGTTAAAATCTTTTTTATAAGTGTTAAAAATAATAGTTCGGTAGATGTTAAATACTATGTCAATTAACTATCTTTCCAAGGAGCCATTTGAAAGGCGTTCTACTGCTATTTGTGCCTGAAGGCCTTCTGTTGCAATACATGTTTGCGCATAAGAAGTGTTGTAGTTTTATTAGTGAAGAAGTTTTGTTCCATTACTACTTTTGAATGAGAGTATACAGTATATGATATATAGGGTTTAAAAAACTGCAGTCAAAACCAAAAACTGTCTAACGAAAATAATTTGTTTTAATTTTTTTCTTACTGAGTTGGTTAAACAGCAACTGTTTACATTTCATAAATCAGAAGTAAAAGTAAATTTTTTTTGCCAATGCCATTCGAAGAAGTTGAAGAAATTGCAGTTTTTCTACTTTGAGTGCAATTTTTTAAACCCTGGGTATACTACAATTTGAATTGAGAGAAAAAATATGGCTGGGCATATTATTGGCAAATACACTGTAACAAAAATACTGTAACAAAATATTGTTGGCGTACACAAACAATTTTCATTTTTATAAAGTACAAGATATATTATAGTAACTGTAAACATATCAATGTTTATCGAAGTTATAAATTTCAGTATTGTAGACTGAAAAATAATTATTTTTCTTGCAACTAAATAATGATCAATTTTAAAACATATTATATTACTAACAACCATTTAATGATATTCAAAAGCACCAACATGATAACTTTCTATACTTTTATCATAAAATGTTTAAGATGCAAAGATGAGTTTACGAATACCACCCAGGAAGAAGTCCTGAAGTCCATTTTTGATGTAAAGTCGGATTCGGTTGGCCATGATGGTATTCATCCTAAATTTATTAAACTAATAACTCCATATATACTCCAACAATTAACACACTTGATGAATACAATAATAACAACGTCAACTTTCCCATTATTGTGGAAGCAGGCAAAAATTAAACCTATCCAAAAGGCCGATAAAAGTTATAGACCTATCGCAATACTACCGTATTTGTCAAAAGTTTTTGAAAGATTAGTCAATGGGCAAATGACAAAACACTTATATAATAAATCAATACTATCTGATAGGCAATCTGGTTTCAGACCCAAACATAGCTGTATATCAACATTAATCGACGTTTGTGAGGAACTACGATCAAAGATGGATGAGAACATGATATCATTTCTAATCTTACTTGATCACTCAAAGGCATTTGATACTGTCGAACACACTTTACTCTGCCAAAAATTAAAACACATGTGCCATTTCTCAAACACTGCTGTTAAATTAATTTCGTCATATCTTTATAACAGAACTCAATTTGTATGCTCAGGTTCTGAAAAATCTGACATTTGTTTGACATCAAGAGGTGTACCGCAAGGCTCAATTCTGGGTCCTCTTCTATATTCAATTTATTCCAACGATTTACCGTCTAGAGTCAGCTATTGTGGAATTCACATGTACGCTGATGATGTACAACTTTACATTAGCTGTTCGCCATCTTGTATCAATGAATGCATCGAAAAGTTAAACCATGATCTTGATAAAGTTCATAGATGGGCCTTAATAAATGGTCTTTGCTTAAACGCAAAAAAATCCAAGGCAATACTGATAAGCAAAAGCAGCTATGTACACTCAAATCTACCACCAATACTCGTTGGGCAATCCGTAATTGACATAGTTGATACTGCAAAAAACCTTGGAATTATAATTAATAATAAACTAACCTGGTCAAGTCACGTAAACTTCGTTTGTGGAAAAACTTACTCCATGCTAAGAAATCTTTGGACCACGCAATATTTCACTCCATTTAATATACGCATGCTTCTTGCCAGGACATTTTTACTGCCGACACTTCTTTATGGTTGCGAAATTTTTTCTAGCTGCAATTCACTATGCCAGACTAAGCTCAAAGTTACATTTAATAATGTTGCAAGATATATTTATGGTAAAACTAGATACAGTAGAATATCACAGTTTTCTTACCAAATCTTTAATGTACCTTTTGAAAACCTACTAAAATGCCGCACTCTACTATTTTTGCACAAAATTATTTATAGTAAACAACCTGACTATCTTTACAAAAGAATAACGTTTTCAAGATCCAATAGAGGATACAAAATAAACTCCATTCGATACCGTAAACTAATATCAGAAAGACACTTCTTCGTTAATGCCATCCGTCTCTGGAATGAACTCCCATCTAATATACAAGTCCTAGGCAATGCTAAGCACTTTAACATTGCAATATTTTCTCATTTTGCTTAAAATTTTGTAACTTATATTTTACTTATTATTAATATAAATAATTTCTCTAATCTATAAGTAACTTCAAATAAATCTGCCACTGTATCAGCAGTACTATTATATAAGATTGAAAGTCTTGTTGTACTGTAATTTTTCTAATTAAATAAATAAATAAATAAATAAAATAAATAAAAAAAATCTTTACCCTAATCACATTTTATTAGCGCCATTTGTAAAATAATTTTACAGCAGTGGCCGTATTCTGTAATTCGCTAAAGCTTAATCTCTATCGCTAATAATCTAAAAAGTTGATTTAGCGATTTTTGGCTACGAATGCAATACTGTAAAGTGCATTGCTAAATTTGGAATTGCCATACAAATTTTATTCGCCGCAATTTTAGCTTTTAATTTTATCGCTTTAATTTTTTAATTTTGTATTCTCTAAGGCTAAGCGAATTACAGAATACGGCTGCAGATGTGTCGTTTGTTTTACACATGACTATCGAATTATTTGTGAGTGAGTGGTTAAACAATAAAAAATACGCATTAAAAAACAAGTTTAAAGAAATTAAAAAAATAAAGAAATTGTATTTATATTAAAAAAAAATATTAAAGTGACACAAAATAAGAAATCGATGCAAAAAAAAATTAAATTTATTTTTTATTGTTGTGAAAGTGGTGCTGTATCATAATATGGTTCGGTACTTCTAAATTTATTATGATTAACATGACAATACTATATTTACTTCTTAACTTATTATGATTTACATGATTACTGCTTAACTTATTATGATTAACTTGACAATAATATGATTAAGGGAAAAATATTATGATGTAATATTACGAATATATTTGGTTATAATATGATTCACTAATAATCGTAGTATGGCGACTACAATCATGAATCTTTTCATAATATGTTGTTCTTAGAATATGTTTACTACAACCATGATATTTCTTTGCGTGTACACAAGTGTTTTTAAAATTCATTGGTTCTTTCAGTTGAATTGGAAGTAGTATTTTTACTTTTTCCTGATTACTTAACACATTATTTTTACTAATATAAATATAAATGTAAACATGAGTCATTATTTTTTTACCCACATACATCCAGAAAGAAGTAGCTATAGAAGTAGTTGTAAAAGAAAGCTCCTAAAAAATGAGTGAAGGAAGCTATTCATTTTGAAAAAGCAAGTGAAGTTTTTCCTGGGTAACGAAAAGGTTGCCCCGGTAAGCTATTTGGTAGTAAGATCCTAGCAAAAACTTGGTAATGAATTGCGATTACTGAACAACTTACTTTTCAATGACTACTTCATACCATCTGCATTACATAGAAGTAGTTTAGTAATGGGTGACATATAATCTGATACATAAGTAATTGTGTATGAGTTGATTAACAAAATTTATAATTAAGTCAGTCCTAATAAAATGCTTTCAAATCTAATACAACTTGATTTTAAATATTTGTTCTTACAATTTGTTTTTTTTTTTTTTGTTTTGTTTTTCGATTTCCAGACTTTGAATTCATATCGTTCTCTAGGTTATTGGCTATGAAATCTGACTTCATAAACGCAGCATTGCAATGCAACACCAAATGGAATATTTAACTCCCTATTTGTAAGAGAATGTGGTAATGACTTATTTAACTCCCTATTTGTAAGCGAGGGTGGTAAGTACTTGTCTCCAATGACATCACCGTGTTAAAATAATGAGTTAAAATGCCAATGTATAAGTAGTGTAGCCGTTATATTAACTTTTTAACTCATTACTTTGCAATGTAAGTTTTTGCTGGGATAGTCTATCAGTGCGGGGCTTGCCGGTTCGATTCCCGCAAGAGACTCTGGTCTATTTCACTTCAACCGGCTGAAGGTCTACGTTACTATTGCTTGGTGTATTAAGTTAGAATATAATTGGTAATTGTATTTGTAACTCATATAAAATAAAATAAAAGATAATTTAAAAAAAAACAAATATGAAAAGCGGAAGTAAATGTATATGTTTATTGTGGGTACTTGTTGTCATTCTCTTGGGCCCAAAGATATTAGAGGAAACCCAAAATCGTTTACTTGTTGTCGTTCCCAGCAGCTGTATTTAATAAAACATTCAATTGGTCCACGAGCTAAACCCAAACGATACACAAATACGCCTTAAATATACTCATCGTTTTTAAGAATTATGCCTAGAAAACAAAATTTTATCCACAAACTCACAATGAGTAATGAAGTCAATAGGTCCTTTATATAACCGATTTCCGAAAATAGCGTTAAAACAAAAAATCGTTTAAGAATTTTATTATCTTTACTATATATCAAGAAGAAATCGAATGTAACAATAAATGAATGCAACAATTGTCTTTAAGATCCGTTGTTGAAAATCGTCTTAATGTGTTATGATTGGGACAAGCTGCTTTCTAATCGTATCTCCATCAAAAATGCTCTAGACTTTATATCATTTTAATCTTCTATATATATAAAAAAAAGTGTACATTTTGATGTCACCACTAACTGCGAACACGGGTAGACCGATTGAAATCAAAATTTATGGGTACTTTTGGGACAGTCTGTAGATGGTTTACGTGAAGTTTGCACGAAATCGGCCCAGTGTTTACGGAGATATGGCCTTTCAAAATGCCTTTCATTCTCCATATTATAAGTTTTTATTGTCGCTTGAAAAGATAACAAACCATATCTCGTAATGTCTTCGGAATAGATCTAAATGTATATTTCACATAGCTAGGCAGTAAAATAGGGCAAAACGGGTAAAACTTCCCCCTTCAAATATCTTCTTAACTAAAGAACCGATTTTCTTGAAATTTGGCAGGCAAATAGTGTTACATCTGAAATAAACTAAAGGCTTTAATTTTTATTATTTAGAGCGTGAAATAGGGCAAGATCGGTAAACGCTCCCCCCTTCTATATCTTCTTAACTAATCGAACGGGTTTCTTTAAACTTGGCATGCAGACGCTGTAATATTTAAAGGAACTTTAGGATATACATTTTTTGGAAATTCCAACAATTAGGGAGTAAAATAGGGCAAAAGGGGTATAAGCTCCCTCTACCCATGGCTTCTTAATTAATTATCCGATGATAGTTTCAAGTCCTGCGTAAAATAAAGCAAAAAATGAAAAAGCACCCCTTCCTATACCTTCTTTATTGTTGACAGATTTTTCCTCCGGTTATTATTCCTTGGCTATGCAATTTTACACGATTGGTCGTTAAACGTTATCGAAGCTGCCATTTTGATTGGTATATTTCGAGACGAAGATGCTTTGCTGCTACGAACTCCGATGATTGCCACAGACGTCCCAATTGAATTCAAACGCGTTTAATTTCCTATTAAATTGGCATTTTCAATTACAACCAATAGTCGCAAGGCCAAACGATGTATGTTTGCGGCTTTGATATAGGCACACCATGTTTTCACATAGACAATTATACTTGGCATGTTCTCGCGTCGGCAAGCCATTGAGCGTTTGTGTGAAAATATCGACAGAAAATATCGTTCACGCAATTTCTCTTCGTACTAAAAATTTATTATCTCTGTTTTGATTTCATACATTAGTATGAAAAATACATCACTGTTTTATGTTTAACTTTTGAAATTGTAACGAATAGAAATAAAGAAATAAATAGCTATTGTTTTTTTTCCATCGCCGATTATGGCTTTATTCCTCTTTCTTTAACTAAAAATAAGTTTATGGCAAAACAACGTTTGCCGGGACTGCTAGTTTTGTATATAAACTACCGATTTTTTTGGCTAATACTTTAATATCAAACATATTTTTACTTTACGGTTTAAAGTAGTATGGGGTATAATATGATCGGCCAACTTTACATACACGCTTGTTAAAATTGGACTTTGATTGTTGACTGCTAAGGCATTTTTATTTTCTTAATCTTTCCCACTCAAACTGTTTGTGACTTGCTGTTCAGCTATTGGCTACACCAAAACAGAGCACACCCTTTTAATTTTCGTTTGACCCATGTCCAAACGAAAAAGTGTAAATTCATGGCTTTTAAAATGTTGGCTTAAATCTAGATTTTTTAAATTCTGCATGTTTTGTAATTCTTTTTTAGTACAAACAATTGTTTAAAGTTTTATATAATTTTACACATCTGGTGTCTGTCTGCAATTTGAAATGTAAACAAAAAAAAAAAAAAATAAATGCTTTTCCATATGAACAAAAAGTACAAAAAAAAAATTGAACATACGTTTTCAGTTGTTGTGCATTTTAAGAATTTACTAATCACAAGCCAAGAACTCTATTTAATGTTTTTTTTTTGCTGCCTTTTACCAATTGTGCCACGTTTAACATACTGTAACAGCATTTACTCATTTACTATTGAAATAGTGTAACGTTTATGAGATGGTGTGTAGAGTAAGTGTTGTTTAGCAGACGTATTCTTATAAGTTTATGTATTTAGTTGGAGAAAAAATTACTACGAAAACCACCTTTAAATGATATTTCAACTTTAAAAAATTTTTTGTTTCTTTTTTTTTTTGAATTATCAGCGTGTGTGCATTATTGGCGATTTTTGTTTTGTAATATAAAATATTTTTTACGCAAATACATTTTTTAAAAATTTGTTACCCAAACTTTTGCCTTTGATAAAATAATATCGATTTTTTACTAAAAATAAATTTGCTGTTTCAAACAACTTCAACTTCAAAGATATTTTGTTTTGTTTGGTCTTTCAGAAAAGTTTTAATTTAAATCTGGATTGTTTTTTTTCAAATAATTATTTTATTTACTTTTTCCAAAAATAATTTTTTAAAAATAACTAGTTTCATTTTAAGAGGGTGACAAATAACTTTTTTATTTAAATGGAAGTCTTATTTTTTATGGATAAAACTTTGTTGAACGAAAAATAAAACAAAAAAAACCTAATTTAAATATAAGCCCGAACTTATATCGTTAAATAAGAAAGCACTAAAAAAATTAGATAATCGACCGGTGCACATTACACCGCAATTTGTGAAAAGTGTTTAAGAAATTTAGGAAATATCCCAAGTCTTGAAAGGCTTGGTAGAAAGAACATCATATTGTAAAATAAAACATAAACAATTTAGTTGTATTCTTCGAAAGAAAAATACGTAAAAATTTGAAAATGATTTCGGGCATATGGGCACGTAGCGAATTTTGGACGTACAATTTTAGGAAACTTGTTCGAGCACAATCCACCAAATTAAAGTCTTAAGTCTTAGTAAAATACTATTGGCAGATTTTTCCATTAAAATATGAGTGCCGTTTTAAGCTTAATTGCGCAGCTGGCGTTATTTAATAATTAATAGCCACAGTAACGTCGCAATATCTGTTCCCATAACGGTTGACTGCAAACATAGTCTGTACTCCATTGGAGACGGAAATATTTTTGCCCTTTAGAAGGAAATAAGAAACCACTAAAGTCAACTCCCTTGAAAATTGTACAATTTGAGACTAGTACTATACTTAACTTCAAAGCTTAACAAAACCATCCGTAAAATTAACTGCCTTCAAGTAGACATTTATGGTATCAGCGAAACATGGTGGAAGGAATACGGCGGGTTTATATCAAAAAACGTTACAGTGTACCCCTCAGTGAATAAGAGCGGAATCCACAAGGAAAAAAGGAGTAGTTAGCATTGTTGAAAATCATATAGTCTCATGTGGCACTTGATATGTATATCTCAATGTAAGAGAGAACCACACTAATAGAACTAATAGGAAAACCACATAATATTAACATTATTTTAGTTAACGATCCCATATGTGATACAAATTAGATCAAATTGTAATAATTTTATAACGAAGTTGAACAGCTGTATTAACAATTTAACAAAGTAATTTCAGTGCAAAGATCAGATGGACTGAAGTAATGTGGCAGTAGCTTGGACAATAAAACCCTTGGAGGAGAAAAAATTGGAGGCTTTCGAATTATGTTAATATTTCGCCGAGTACTGAAAATACCATGTGACAGTCCACAATCTTCAATAACGAAGAACTAAGAAATGTGACATATTTATTATTTAAACTTTTTTGAAGGGCTTCTTCATTAGGGTTATAACTTTTTTGAGTGCAAAATACCACTCCACTACCATATGGGGAATGTTGTTCTGATAATAAAAAAAACTGTTTCTTACGTTGTTTTGTTGAAAAAGTTTCTGCACCGTAAGCGAATTCTAAAGCTCCATATTATGTCTGCATTTTGTTTTTGGAAATTGAAAACCTATTTGAGTTTGCATTAGACTTATGAAAAATGGCTTTTTGTTGAAGATTATATAGGAATTTAAATAAAAACGAACTTATTTAAGACAACAGTAACTGATTTCATGATGAAAATATATAAATAAAAACAAAACTTCAACGCTTTCGGTGCTTAAAGTTTTTTCACGATAGAAAAAAAGTGACACCATATTTTTTTTGCCCCACACGGCTATGAGGTGGCATTCTTCATTTTTGGGGCGATTCATCGTGAGGTTTGATTAATAATGAAAAACAAAACACATAAATTTGAAAGTGAACTTAAAAATTTTATTATCGTTCAATAGAACAATTTATGGCATTTACTGTTTGAAAATGATTTTATGTAAATGTTGGCCATGACTTTGTCTGAGGAGGTTCATTCGAGCGGTCCAATTCTGGGCGACTCTTTCGAGTTTGTATGACCCAAAATGTTTATAACAATTGTGCAATAGAATACTTTTTGGTAATTTTCGGCTGTTTTTGGGAATTGTGGGATTCGTTCTGTAAGTTTAAAAATTTGTTTAAGCATAAACAAATGTATTTACTTGTAAAATTTCATTAAAAAATATAAGCTATTTTTATTGCATAAATTAAAATTTATATTGTTGGCAAAAAAATACGTGTGTGTTAGATAGCATAATACAAAATTTATAAAGAAAAAACGTTTTGGGAAATTTTTTTTGCCTGTTTTTATAAAGTGAGCAATTGTGTACATTGAAAACAAAAACAAATTTTTCTTTTTTATTGTTGTGTTCAATATAATTTCTCACTCACTTGTTTTCATTTTCGAAAACAGGCAGTAAATTTAAATATAATTTTTATGAACAATTTTGATTTAAGTTGAACTGTTAATTTTTAATTTCTTGATATTCTTTAATTATGCTTAAGTTCATCAAATTTAACTTTCATTAAATTATTTTCACTTAGGAAGGATTTCAAGAAATTAAAAATTAAAAGTTCAACTAAAATCAAAATTGTTCATAAAAATGTTAACATTTGTACTTTAATTTGTACAAATAAAAATGTCGACGAAAGTGGAAAAAAACAAACATAATAAACGAATGTATTAAGGTTTTCAAGCAAAGTCTCGACAGATAGAATACGAAAAAAACAGAGGAAAAGAGGTGACATGATAAAAACAGCAAATTTCGAACCACCAGTACCACTGGTTATAAGATTGATATTAGACTGTTGGCTGGCGGGCACCGCAGTGGTGCAATGGATAGAACTCTAAGATTTTCTGAAGATAGAATATGGTGATTTTTGAAACATGTAAAAATCAACCCGGGGTCAACTCTCAGCTCAGCCAAGAGAAATTATCAATAAATTTTAATAAAAAATTCCAAGTTGTAAAAAAAAACTCCTTCCTCAATGAAAATAATTAAATGGAAATTAAATTTGATGAATACAAGCCTAATTAAAGAATATCAAGAAATTATAATTTTTATTATTTACAATAAAATTCAATTAAACGCGTAAATAATATTTGCCCGTTGTATCCTATTGCAACACAGTAGTTTTCTGCGAACATCGCATTTAACGAACACACAAGTTTGCTCCATTGAGTACCTTATATAGCGAACAAAACATATTTGTTTGTGCTCAATTTAGCGTACAAATAAGATTCATAATTTTTTTTTAAAAAAGCTTAATGTGAAGTAATTTCTAACTAAAAACAAAGTGAGTATAAAAAGTACCGGTATTTTAGGTTTTGTTTATGTAGCATTTTTGTTTGATTGTGCTGCAATGATGAGTTGCGCATATTCTTTCGATTATAAAAAACATTTGGAGCAACAAATAAAACACATAGATCTAACAAAAACTTCGAAATTTGTATTCAAAAGGCTCAACAAAATAAGGTTAATTTTTGAACTTCATTTCTTTTAAGAGAACTTCAGGAAGATGCCATAAAACCAGATTTTTTTGTTCCAAAAAACAAACATTACTCGGCAAGTTTTTTTTTAATTTTTCATTAAAATTATTTAAGGTTTTATGAATGAATTGTACCTTTTTAATTATTTTTATATAATAAACAGACCTTAAAACATATATAAAATAAACGACAAATAATGCAGTTCTAGTTATTTATTTATTCATAACATGGGTACTAGTATGGCATATAACGAACTTTCGAACAGGCCTGATAAAGTACTGGTTCGTTAAACCGGAAAACTACTGTACTTATTATTATAATTAATATTAAGTAAACGCCCCATTGTACTTCAGTTATTATAAATTAAATTAATCATGCATAAAATAGAAGCATACATTTCAGCGTATTCACACAATAAATGAACGTATGATTGATGTTTAATTTTGGTATTAAGTATATGTCATTTTTAATGCACAACGTATTACATAAAAAAAACTTAGCATATTTTAAGGGTCCCATTTTATTATAACATGAGGCGTATAAGTAATATTTGTTTTTAATCAATTTTAAATAGCACGTATTTAAAAATATTAAAAATGTAATAAAAATAAAATCTTTATTATATAAATTTTCATATTATTCGAAAAAGACTATTAAAGTATAAGAATACACATTCGATTAATACGAAAATGTATATAAATAAACTATATTATTATATCTTTTTTACATTTATAGCACATATTACAATAAAAAGAAAAAACAAAATTTTCTCTGGAAATATCCTAAGTGCCGGGTCAATGCAGATGAGCCTGGAATAGTCGAACAATTGGAATCGAATATTTAATGCGTTATTGCCGGAATATTGCTTGATTAATTGCAAATGAAGTTTTTCAAATTAAACAACAACATTAAATTTTTATATTTTTTTGCCATAAAATGTTTTATTACATTAATTATTGAATTGAATGGAGCGTTCTTCTCTGTTTAATTTCAATATTGAATTTTTTTTTCATAATAAAATCAGTTACGATTATATGTAAATAAATGAAACAAAATTAAATAAAATAAATAAATCGGCAGTTTCTAGATAAGCCAGAATCTACTTCGTTGTCCAAACATTTACAAAAATTGCCTTAGTTAGTAATAATAGCTATAAAGCTGCATTTCGCATCTTAAAGTTGTTTAAAGAGTTTTCAAATGTTTTAAGGTTCCAAAGCTTTTGGGCATCTGCTAATTATTTTACTGTTTATCAAGTAGAGCCAGAAAATAATGTTTTTATATTTCTGACTCTGGCTTTCTTTATTTTTGACGTAATAACGTATGTAGTTGCCCGAATGCTTACCATTACACTTTTTCTTCGTCATATTTTATAAAATGAGATCATTAAGGTTTTTTGTTCAAATTAAGATTTCTTTATACATACATGAAACTGCCAAAAATATTTTCCAAAGTGTGAACATCTGTATTTAATATCATTACGATGAGATTTGACTACTTTTTAAATATTGTTTGGTAAAGAGCTTTGGCAGGATGTCCCACATCTGTAGCAACATAAAGGCCTTCCGTTCAGAAGCACTTTCATTACAGCCACGAATATTCACTTTGTTATTTGTTTTTTTTTATGTTTTTGAATTTCTAAAGAATATGCATACTTTAATATTATTAGGGTTCCTATTTGGATAAAAAATTCCTTGAATTTTGGCATAAAAGTACCACAAATTCTTGACAACACACTATTCCATATTTTTATAACATTCACCACAAGTGTATGTATAAGATTGCCATGCCGTTTTAATAATAACTAATATGTGTGCCAAATATGTTTTTGGTATTATGTTTAATTGTCGAGTTATGGGGCTTTATGTTGCCATTTTCTCCACAATCAGAGTAACAATTCCGTTTTTTCTTCTGTCTTATTTCTTCCCAAAGTGTTTCAAATATTTTACTTTCATTTTATAAATAAAAATGTAACTAAAGTTTTTTTTTAAAGTTAAGTCAACTAGAACTTCAGCAAAAATTTGCATGAAATTGTTTCTGACGTTTGAAATAATTTAATTTAGTTTTGAATGAAAATTTTAATAAAATGTTGTAAAAAATAATAATAAATGCATAATATTGTTGAGGGTTAAATTGCAAACGGTTTCCTAATGCAAAATGTGTGTGGCTGCAAAATAAAATTGTTGCTTTATAATGAACACCAAGTGAAAATGTTTCTGGGATTGTGAACGAAGCTTTATTGTTTTGAATTAGAACAAATAAAATCCAAAATTATAGAAAATTATTTTGGTCTTTTCAAAAAGAAATAAAATATTTAAAAAAAAATTTTTTGTCTGCAAATCCAGAAATGACCAATTTAAATTAAATTTTCTAACATAGGCCTATTTTTTTACCAAAATTAGTCGAGGATGACCTCATTAAACTGTTAAAAGTTGAGAATAGAATCTTCTTTAACGGTCATGCAAATTTCTTGACACGCGTAACGAATCCCAAAACCTAACACCCAATTTTTTTTATTTTTTTTAAATGCGCAATAACCCTAGATATTTTTTGAAAATAGCAAACGTTTTTCTATAAGAATTACATATGGCTATTTCCAAAAAATGTCAACCACAAAAAATGGAAAAAAAAATTTTTCTTTTCAAGATTTATTTAGAGAATTGATTATATTTTCTTATTATATGCGTGTAAATTAATTGATTCGAAAAAAAGATAAATGGTAAACGAAGTACACAACTTTCAGCACATACTTGTGTATATTAGAAAATATGCATTTGGAACAACAATACTCTAATCTAAGGCATATTTATGATCTGAAAAACATTTTTTTATTAAGTTTCTTATATAAAGGATTATAAATAGCAACATAAAAAAATTTTAAATCATGGTGGAAAAATTGTCCCGTTTACAATGTCCCGTTTACAATTTCTTTCGGAAACCACGACAGTAAGCGAAAAATTTCATTTGCGGAAATTAAGGAGCTAATTGACAGTTAAAAGAATCATTAATTTAAAAAATGAAAATCAGGTTGTTTTTACAGTTTTGTCAATATAAACGTGTGCGTTTACAATCTTGGAAGTGCCCATATCTTAATATTTTTGTTATTATATCGAAGAAAATATTTGAAAAAACAATTCTTCAAAAACGGCGACAATTTAGCGTCCCATAATTTGACAAGTAAACATCATATAAAAAATATTTGGCACATAATCTAATTTTTATCTACTAGATTTATATATTCTGGGTCCTAATGAGTAGGAAAGTTAATTTAACAATTTCTGTCTGGCCGTCTGACCGACTGTACGCATGCCTGTTGAACTGGGGAGTATATTTGAGAATGCAACAATTGCACATTTTATGATTTTAGTATTCTCAATAAATGCCAGTATAGTTAACGCTTTAGTAGACACCTAATTTGTGTGGCAGAGTTTTTTGTTACTCACACTATCGAACTGCTGGGCCTGGATGAGACAACTTTTATTTGTATTGAGTTTTATGGCTTTAGCAAGAATATTTCGTTGTCAACTAGAATAATTCTTCGAAATAAAAGTAAAGAAAGTGTACAAATATAAAAAGGTCAGGGCTGGGCTGGCCTGGCCCAGGGGATACAATATGCACAGCATTTATATTTAGCCTATTGCCACGTTCACGGTGTTTAAATTTACATTTTTTCTCGTTTTCTTGTAAAAACACTTTGATTGAGGACTACATAAGTTTTTGTTTTAATATATTTGAGGAGCTCCATAACAAAACGGAACAATTTTTGGATAAATTAACAAAAAAAAATTAATTTAAGCCAGTACGATTTATTTAATCCGAGTCAAAGTAAACAAATTCGTCACAACAAATAAAACAATTTCTAATGGAACTCCGAATTTAAAAATTATATGAAAAAAAATGGAAATAGGTATACATTTAATGGTTAAGTAAATTATGCCGGGTTTCATTCATCGTAATGTTTAAACATAAGTTTGTCATCTCCATATTTGCTGTGCAACCTGAAGACGCAGGCGATATCTCGGAAGTCGCTGATTATACCTTGGAAAGTGGATTTCGTATACCTGGTTTGTACTCATGTTTGCTCGACATCATTTGGTCTTGGTCAATGACAGTCAAAGATTGTTGTTCGCTGAGCAACCATGGCTACCACTGAGCAGTGAGCTATTCAACATTGGAACGATTTAGAGAAGATTAGCATGGCCCTGTGTAAGGATTGGGAACCGTTCCACTTTTTTTGGGAATTACTTTATTTATAATATTCTTTACAAAAACTTGCAATAATAAAAAAAAAAGTTTTGTGTTCTCTTGGGAATGAAGATTCGGCTGGGAACCCTAGTCTCTTTACAAGTGTCTAGAGGGATAAACAGAGGTTTTAGCGCAATATTAATATTTTATAATACATTCTATTATTTATTAGTTTTTTTTTTGCCCTTCTTAGGCTGTTATTATAATTTATCTATGGTTATTATGGATTCTTTGAATGTATTTGGGATAAAGGGTTTAAATTGCTTTATGACAAAATTGAATATTGTTTTGCTTTAGTCGTCGAAGGTTTAGGGACCGCCTGTTTAAGAAACAATAAAATGTTGCGGTAATAAATTCTATGCACATGTTTAACAAATATAAGAAGGTTTTTAATGGAAATAAAAGATACATATATTTTTTTTTTAGAAATTGATTTTAAATGGTTATTGTTAAATATAGAACACACATTTTAGTTTTTAAAGAAATATTTTTTTTTGTTGTATTATATTTTCTTTACTCTTAACTCATAACAATTTTACAAAAAAAAAAAATATTGATTATTTTACAAAGTAGATTTCATCGTGTTACACATTCTTCCACTTGTTGCAATAAAACAATTTTTTAAATTGATTTGCTTTCTTTTTTTCTGTTTACAGAGTTGTCTACTAAGAGTATTAGTAAAAGTGTTGTATCAAAAAAGGAATTCTAAGTATAACTAATTCAGATTAACTTAAATATATTATTGTTACCAATAAATACTCTTTAGTCACCATCGAGATTAAAGAGTGAGTCAGACAAAACTTATACACACTATTCCAGCCAAAACGTATCCTTGGTCCAACAAATTATTATTTTTTTGAATACGTTAGCTCTTGAAAATGTGTCTAATATTATTATTTGTAAATCACTCAATTTCAACTGTTATTTCGGCCAAAATGAGAACAAAAATACGTGAAAAAATAATTAAAATCTAAAAAATCATATATCAACTTTAAAAAAATAGCAAAAGATCTAACGGTTAATCGTCAAACCGTTTCATAAGACATTAAACAGTTTAAGGAAGATTTGAACATTATTTCCGGAATACAGTTTTTATGCCCATTAACTTTGTTATTTAATTGGTATTTCTATTAAGTATGGTCCAAATTCAAACTAACTAATTTTGCTTATTTCTGCAGATTCAACACAAATACTACTCCCAGCTTTAAGTAGCTTGAAATGCCAGAACTTTTTATAAATGTTAATACTGATAGAAAGTTTGGACACAATAACTTTTATAATAGCTGCAAAGTCATGGCAGGTCCAAAACTCACCATATTTCCCATATCAGCCTTCCTTTCTAAGATCGCTTTAAAACGAACAAATCTTATGTAGATGTTGACGATTATTGCAATTTTGTCAGCAAACTCAATTGTTTATAGAATTTGAAAATTCAACGTCATTTTCAAATTGCCTTCGTACCTCCAATTTACTTATGAAAAAAATGTGGCGTTACTACATTTATGTACGTAGGACAGTAAATTTGTATATTTATTCGTACTCTTTGTAGTGCACATTTTTCACTGTATGGGCTTTTTAAATTTTTTGTTTGTTTCAAACACTTGTAAAAACTACGAAAAATGTAATTCAATTTTGATCATATTTCATTAACAGCGAGTACACATACAACGTACATTTTTTATATTGAATGAATGCAGCGTACCCAGCAAACAAACCTTTCTGACTGATCACAAATTTTTTATAATTTTAAATGAAAACAGTTCCAACTATGAAAAACTTATTAAATACAAATGTTTGATACGTATTTAATTACTTATGTTGGCATACCCAGCTAGCATTTTCTGTTATAATATAATGATTTAGGAATCATTTTTCAATAATAAATGATACTCTTGTTGTGACAAAATTGTAAGCTCGCGATGAATCACCTAAAAGAATCATTTGTGATACAATTTTCTGATTCCTTTTCGACCATTTTAATGATAGTTTTCGTCTAATTTTTCGATCGTAAATTGTATAGTTTTTGATTATATTTCATATATTTTTTTAATCGTCATGTTTTTTATTTTTATCTCTTATGATTATTAGATTATTTAAACCAAATAAAAGTTATCGGTTTTTCGCACAACAAAGAAGAAAGAAGAGCATCTTTATTCATAAATTGCCAATAATTCTTGGGCTTATTTTTTAGCCAAGCTTCTTATTCGCTTAAATTTTTATTTTTTTATTTGGCAAAAACTAAAAATCAAAATATTTAAAAATCACTATTTAAACATGTAAATGAATCAAGTTATAAATTTGTTTTTAATTAATTAGTTTTTAATCTGAAAAGAATTATTTGGAGCATTTTTACAAAAAATAATCAGTCAAATGCTAACTGGGTAACTATAATTTTTGTTTGTTGGGTATGTTTGTGTGTACATCTGTTTTTAAGCGTGTATGCATATCGTAACAAGCTTTATTAAAGTGGTGTGAATACCATAACAAAATGCTTATTAAAAATTGTTTAATAATGAAAACTGAACCCTTAAGATAATATTGCTTGTCCGTAATGATTTATAAAAAACAATATTTTTTTTTTATTATATTAAACATTTTTTCGGGTGTGATTTTATGAGTCAAATTTCAACTGAGAAAGCTTTTTTACAATAGTCCTATTTCCTCAATATTTCACATATATTTTGCATAAGCAAAGCTTTGGTTAATATAAAAGCTATAAATATGAAAATTTCCTTAGGAATGATTCTATTCACTACCAGAATTTCTTGTATCTTCCACATTCGAAAAAATTTTTAATTAGGGGTACGCCAAAATTAACGCAAGAATTGAATTAAATATAAATTAAACTGTCAGCTATCGATTGTTTTTAAGGGTTAAAATTATTTTACTGCACAAACTGAAAACCTTGCGTTCATTTATGAAAGAGAAATAATTCCCACATTCGTTTTTTTTTGTTGAACTGGGTGATTATTGAATTTTTTACAAATTTGTCCTCTCCCATTCGAATCAAAGTTTCAGCATCCGTAAAATTTAAAAAGTCAATAAATGTAAATTAACTTTAAACTTAAAAATAGTAAACAAAAAACATAAAATTAAAAAAAACTAGTTAATTTTAATAAAAAAAAATATAAAATATTTTGGTTAAGAAACTAAAAATAATTTCAAAGTTTTTTTTGGGATTCAAAAAATTAATTAACAAGGTTTTGTTTAAATGTTCTAAAATCCCATTTCATACAATTGATAAACTGAAATTTATTGTTGATGGGATAAGCTATTCCTATGGAAATTTCACTTTTTTGGCCTTGCAGATACAGAAAACTCCCATTCCGTTCATGAAAACAAAAATTCTTAATTTTCAAGATTTTGTTTGTCGTGCTTTTATTCCCAATTTTTATTCTTGATAAAAACAATGCGCATTTTGCTGGTTGCTTAGGCCAGTCCACCAGGAAATTTCATTCAAAGATTTTACAAAATTAAAATTATTATACAAATAAAACTGTAAAGCGAATAAGAATTATAAACCCCAGTTTAACTTGTAACAATAGCAAAGCTTAAACAAAAACAACAACAATAAACAGTGAGTGTATCTTTTCTTACAGTTTCGACTACATTTGGTTGATTTTTTTCAACTCCAAATGTTCATAGTTGTAATTGGGTACAGAAAAAGCAAAAACAAAATTCTTTATTTTATTTTGCCAGTTCAGTTTATTTACACTGCCACATGCATATTAGTTATCAAAGTTTTTCTTGGTTTTCAAAAAATTAATAAACAAGATTTCGTATAAATGTGCCAAATTCCCATTTCATAATATTATTATTATCATGTTATTTTCATGTTTAAGAAATAAAATTTTAAACTCTTTCTTCTCATTTAGTTTATATATTCATAGATATCGGGAATGATGCTGGTGTATTATAATTGCAACTATTTAAGGTGATATACGGGTAAGTAAATCAATCATAATAGAATTCTCCTTCTAATTTTACTTTTGGTTTATTTCAAGAACGAATTCGGGATAGAGTCAACTTTATAATATGTACTTGAATCGAGCGTATTTTGAGATTGGTTCAATCTTAGGTTTACTAAAATCAATCTCATTTTCGGGTTATTGTAAGTATAAATTGAAGATTGAATATGGATAAGTTACTTGCGATTGAAAATACGTACTGGAAGCAATCTTTCTGTACTTGATTCAAGATACTCACAGTACTATTAATACCGCTTCGGATTGATTTGAGTTCGGGTGGATTGATTTTTCTTTTGATTGTAAATAGTATTGTCATGTGAAGCATTTTTAAAACACTTTTTGTACTTTAATAAGCTTTTAATAAGTATGCTTATAAAAAGCTATGGGAAATCGCTTATGATAAGCTTATTTTTACAAAAATTATATTTTGCTTATGAAATGGTCTGTGGGATATTCTATGTAGTGACTTGTAGTGTATTGGTGTACATCCTTAATTTGTCAATGTTGTTAGTTTTCATTCTTTTTTTTAGTTTTCGATTTCTATTTTAATGTTGTATTTGTTTGTACTATTTGTGTTGTTACATGTGCTGTATCTCTTTTTGCGCCACAAAGTTCAACGATTAGATTTTCTTTTGGTTTTTTTGTGTACCCTGCATTTTCAGTAAATAGTGGTACAAGTGTTAATTTGTTGGGAATGAACCAACTTTGGGATGATTCAGTCTTATAAGTTAATTGATTTAATCATATTTGAATAATAATTATTAATGTGGTTAACTTATTGAACTGTTTATGGTGTTTAATCTAAATTTTTGATATTTTAATCAGGCTAAAGTTCATTGAATTTCATTTTTAATAAATTTTTTTTATAAGAATGGCATTTTTCAACATGAAATGAATTAAAATTTATTGATAATATCAAAAAGTAATTTCAATTTTTGGGAATACAAAATTTAAATTGTCAAAAGATTTTGTTATTCGTGCTCAATTCCCAGTTTTTATTATTGATAAAAACACTTGAAATTTATTGTTGATGGGATAAGCTATTCCTATGCGCATTTCACTGGTTGCTTAGGCCAGATCATCAGGAAACTTCACCCATAAAGATTTCATTGTAATTGTAGTGGGGAATGTAAGATGAGATGAAGCCACTGTTTATTGTTGATGTTGTTTTGTTTAAGCTTTGATATTATTACAAGTAGAACTGTTGCTATAATTCTTATACGTTTAACAGTTTTATTTGGTTTAATATCTTTAGTTTTTCTGAAATCTTTATGGATGAAGTTTCCAGATGATCTGGCCTAAGCAACCAGTGAAATGCGCATAGGAATAGCTTATCCCATCAACAATAAATTTCAAGTGTTTTTATCAATAATAAAAACTGGGAATTGAGCACGAATAACAAAATCTTTTGACAATTTATTGATAATTTTTTATTCTTGACTGAACTGGGAACCGAACCCAGGTTTTTCCGATCAGGTTGCCCTAACGTTTCGATTGTAACCACCCAATCTTTTTAATGTGGTTGGCCGGTTGAATAAGCGAAAAAGATTTAAGAAACGCACAATATGTTTTTTGGGTTCTAATTTTGAATGACTTTGTTTTATTCTGGACTAGTCCGCGTTGCTGTCCCTAAGCAAACATTAGTGTTGTATTACCAGACGATTAATATTGAGCCCTAATAGCAAAAATGATGTAACCAACAAAAAATTAGTCAAATCGATAGAGCCGTTTTCTGATTTTAAGTAAATCGAAAAAAGCGGGTGGGGCAAAATTTTCTTTCCGTAAAAACCTAAGTTGGACCATGGCGATCATTTTAAAGAAAAAATCGTCCAAATCGGTCAAGCCGTTCTCAAATTATGCGCTTAATAGAAAAAGTGGGCGTGGTAATTTTTTCTTTCGATGAAAACGTAAAATGGATTATTACGAACAGTTAAAAGAAAAATTTGTCATATCGATGAAGCAGGTTTTTGATTTTAGGTAAATCGAAAAAAGTGGGCGTAAAAGTGGGCGGGGCAAAATTTTCTTTCCTTAAAAACCTAAGTTGGATCATGGCGATCATTTTAATGAAAAAATCGGTCAAGCCGTTCTCAAGTTATGGATTTTGCCACGCCCCTCCAGACTTAAAATCAAAAATCAGACTTCACAGTGTCACCCGCCTGAATATTCTGAAGATTCCCTGAAAATTTCATCAAAATCGGCCCAGCCGTTTTGGAGTACATACGTTACATGCACACATACACACATCCTATTTTATATATATAGAAGATTGATTTTTGGTTGCTTAACAAGCACTCCAATTTAGAGCTAATAGCAATACGAAGCAGAAATACTCACATTCATTAACTTTAGGTGTTCACTTTATGTGTCCGTGTATTTATCGAAATGGATTTTCGACTTCTTGATTTTATATCTATAACGCGGAAAATTTACTATTACCAGATCCACAAAAAGGCTCCTAATAATCTATGAGGTTATGTTTGTTGTTTTCACATAAAACAAGTTCAGTAGGATACTTTAGTGGTATCCGGCACAATTCAGCTTTCACTTTCAAATTTGTTTTTCCAATGTGTCATTTATTCGCCTTCGTTTTGAAACCATTGTCTGTAGTGGCCGCCGTTCTGTTCCGAAGTTGCTTGCACAAAATAATGCTTAGAGATTTTAGCAAGTAACAAAAATTGATCCCAATGGTTGTGCATTTCTGGTTGTAGTCTACAGACATGTATCTCTTTGTACGCTACAACCGATTTCTGCCAATTGTATTTTCTAGTTTTAAACGTAAAATTAGTTAAAGCCTGGAAAATTGAAAAAAAAATAATTTGGTATCAATTTACACAAATTGTTCACAACGCAATTTTTCACATTTTCAATTTTAGTAGAACTCGTTTCGAATTGCACAACGTTTTTGGTATCACTGGTTCGATTGCTTTCATGTATGATCTCATACAAGCAGATTTATTTGTTTGCATAAATAAAGCATGTATTTGTATATTCCTGCATGTTTTAGTGGGTGTAAATGTTTTTGCAAACCCAGCAAAATATATTGAGGTGATTTAAATAATTTTTTTTTTTTGCGAATAAAATTTAGGCTGAATTTCTAATTACCGCACAAACTGGTCACTCCATCTAGTTATCAATTTGGAAAACAAACCAATAAACACACTAACTAGGAACCCAAGTAACTCGCGGTCAGTTTTTAAGTACAAATAGCATAGGCTTATGGCTTTTAATATGAGAAAACTGCTGAGGAAGGTTATGAAATTCAACCGTTCGCAGCTGAACAGAATTGTAATATTGTAGTGTATTACGTTTCAAATAAGAACGATTTATTCGATACTAAAAATAATTTGGTCATAAAACCAAATGAATCGTGTGATTCGCAGGATGATAAAGAAAAACTGCGTACACAAAATAGACAACAAAACTCTGTCGATTATTATTTCTATTGAAAAGATGGAACAAAATCGAATAAGCAGTACGAAGATGTTGATATATGCTGCGTCATAATAATATGCGTTTTGAATTTTGGTCAATTGTACTTGCCCCATTCCCAATGAGGTATTTAGGAGATTTTTTCACACCAAATACAGAATTTACAATGAAATGATAAAATGAAACCACAAAACCAAGACTTAAGGAAGACTTGATCTCGAGTAAATTAGATGCATTTATCCCAATTATGCTGACAGCTGGTATTTCCCACAGCCGTACTCTCGAGATTTTGTAGCGCGTTCAGAATACTTACAGAGGAGTTATGTTATAGCACCGCTTTAATGCACTGAGACTTTGAGGAATGAAGAATACGCGAACGTCGACTTCCTGATGGTAAGGCTGCACTAAATTGTCATATGGAATTTTTGAATGAAAATCATTCAAGGCGAAAATGTAGTCGCACAGTTGTTTCAGTTATTTGTTCATATTTGAAGGCTCCTAATTTCTTTTTTCATCATTGTTTGTATTCCTTGGAGATTTTTTTAAATTTTCAGCATCATTTGTGCCAAAAGAATAATAAATGAGTCAATTTACTTTCGACTGTCCATTACTGAAAACACTGTGAAAACGAGGCGATTAAAACTGAATCCTGAAAAGAGTTTAGAATGCTTTGTTGGTAAACAAAATGTCAATTTTAAAATATTAATTATTTATTTCTTACGCTGTTATTTTTAAAATATATTTTTCTTGATTTTATCATGAATACAAATTTAATTCTTTGTTTTTTAAATCTTATTAACTTTTAAATAGTAATTATCACTTAATCTAGTTGAGTTTTGTTAATTTTCAACTGATTTCAAATTCAATGTGAGTATCAGTATCATATCGACAAAAAGGCCCTTATATACATAAATAATTAATACGAAATATTTTACCGGGTTGTGATTTAAAGAATTGTATGTATGTGTATGACTGTAATATTCATCATTTCTTTATGGATGTTCGTCCTCATCTCTACAATAGGAAAGCACATTGCAAAATTGCTGGTTAAACATTACAAAACATGAAAGTAATCTATCTCACATTGCACAGTAAAAGTTTTTAAAGTAAAAAAAAACTTTTGAGTTTCTCTAACGTTTCCAAACACCCAATACCAAATGAATGCAGTTTTTGTTATACCCTCCACGACATCGAGCAGTAAATGACGGTATAGTTAGTTTGTTATTCGTTGTGTAAAACCAAGAAATATTTATTTAAAATGTTATTAAGTATCAATTTTCTAGAATCTTGGGGAGCGATACTCTGATAACATATATATCGTCACCTTAAATGTAAACGGACTTAACTACAGCTAAATTTTTTTTACAGGAGAAACAAAATCATTATAAAGTCAATAATAATAAATTATTTCTTAAATCATTGCGTTGCAACAATTTACCTCTTGGTGATCTTGCAAATCGCAAGCGATCAAAGAGATACTTTGGCTCCTTTGTCATTATAATTTTATAAAGAAATATTAAGTTTTTGAAAATTAGGAAGTTATCAAATGTAATATTGAATATACGAATGGAGAATAGTGACTCATGATTAAATTTTCGCAGTACACAGAAAAAAATAACAAAAGCTATTAAAGAAAATTTGTAAAATTTTTGTAATATTTTTAACAATTTTTTTAATTAACATGTTTGTAAATTGTCATATTAATAATTTGTTTTATTTGTAGAAAAATAATATGTACATATGTATGTAAATCATAGAAAAAATTTTTAGTGTAAAAAAATTCAAAACTGAAATAAAAAATCTTAATTTTCAATTAAAAATCTTTATTTTCAATTAAAAATCTTTTAAAGAATAAACGATGCGATAAGTGTTTTGGAATTAAGTCAATCTATACGGTAAGTTAATTATTATACGATTTATAAAGAAATTTTAATGCATCTGTTATATATTCTAGTTTTACAAATAAAACTGTTAAAGATGCCAAGATTCCATGTTGTGTTGATGTCAGAAGCTTAAATAATGTTAAATGCTGTTTGTGATGTGATGTTAAATAAATTTTACCAAGAAAAACTAATAAAATCCATTTTTAACTGCATCTTTTATTTCAATTTAGTAAGCAACCAAATATTTTGTTAATGTGACAATTTCGTAACAAAAATTTATGTTTAATGGTTAACAAATATTTTAATTAATATCACATACTCATTGTTAAAAATATTTGTTAGGTTTTAACAATTGTTATTAACAAAATGATTGTTTGTATTTACAATTTCGTTGTTGGTGCCTTTTCAATTAAAAAGTTAATTGTATTGACGAATTTGGTATTCAATATGACAGTTGATTCGTCGTAATTTTTTTCTGTGTACGAAAACGTATCTTACGATGTTGTTAAAAGTTGTTTTAAGTTTCCTCGTATCCCCTGAGTTACAACCAGCAAATATTTCGGATGAATATAAAAGCGTTAGTAATAAATATGTTTTCGCAAGTAATAATCTAACTTTCGGCGGAGTAAAGTATTGGGCTACCCATAAGCTCCGTAGCATGGCGTAGGTTCTACCACAGGCTTGTGTAATATAATCTGACCAAGTTAAACGCTTATTAAATGTAACACCTAAATTCCTAGCCTTAGTAACAATGTCAATTATTGACCCTCCCAAGAAAATATTCACCTCATCCTCTATCACCAATATGTTCTTGCTTATGACTAAGCATTTAGATTTCCCTGGATTAAGTCTTAAGCCATTTGCTGAAGCCCAAACGAAAATATTATTTAGATCATAATTCAACTCACGCACCTTAGACAAAAATAGCTCCTTGGAACTACTTAGATACAGCTGAACGTCGTCAGCATACATCTGAACATTGCAAAATCGGATTTGTTGGGGAAGATCATTTGAATATAACGAATAAAGTAGGGGTCCGAGTATTGAACCCTGTGGAACACCTCTTGTGACCCGTACCGGATTTGAAATAGATTCACCATTGGTGACGGATTGAGATCTGTTTATAAGATACGACAACATCAGCCTCACAGAAAGTATGGAAAAAGCAGGTGGCATCGTAACGGCAGCAAATACAACATAACAACAAAAATGGAAATTATATCACCGTTTACGTCAAAAAATACTTTAAACATAAATCAATTCGTGCCGCTGAACGTGATGAAATAAATACATTTTTAGCCAATTTTTTTTTAATTATGGTCAATTCTTATTTATATTAATTTAAAGTTATCAAAAACTTTAATAAAATACAATAATTACAGCACAAAACTTGGACTTTTTGTAAACATAAACAAAACTTTGACATAAATCGTCACCTGGCGTAGTGCTGCCATCTTTATTATTTCGCCATGAGACTTATGAAATTTTATCTGCAAATGACGATGGTGGCATCATTAGCAAAGCACAAAATTGACCATTGGGCCTTTGTAATGACTTGAAAATTACGTCAGACCAACATTCCCAAGTGAATTTCAGCATTCCGTATACTCTAGGCTTAACGAATACTAATACTGACAAGATATTTTTAGTTCAAGATTCCTTACTGCCGAATATAGCATTCTTACTTGTTTTTTTTGTTGTCCCTTTTACTATCCTTGTATGGATTTGTTTCAGCGTGACTGTGACAACCTAGAGTGTACTTGTATCGAATTTGGAATTGAATAAAAAATACTTGCAAAGTAAAAAAATTATATCGGGTCTATTTTTATTTTTGAATGTAAAAAAGACACATTTTGATCAAATGATTTACCGCAAATAACAGCTTAAAAATTCTGTGAAATATAGCGTGTACTTGTGATTTCATTTGGCAAATTTTAAGTGAATTGTACATATCACATTTATTTCAACAAAACTTTTTTTACAGAACTTTGAACATATTTGTTTGTATATTTTATTATTTCGTTAAAAAGTTTGATACAAATCGGAGACTGTTATTTACCATGCAGATATTGTAACAAGAAGCAAATTATATTTCTACTTATTGAACAAATTAAACAACAAAACGATTGAACAATATTTGTGGCCAAAGTGAAAACAATAAGAAGATAAATATAAATAAAGAGGGTACATAAAGATATTTTAGTATGTATATTATTGATATACAAATAATGCAATTAAGACTTTTGCAACGCTTAAAAAATACACAGTATAATCCTAATTTTCTTGTTGGTCAGTGGAATTGAGTCGAAAAATTAAAAAAAAAATGATTTAAACAAACAAATTAGGTGATGAAATGAAATTTCATTGAATTGAAAAAATGATTTAAACAAACAAATTAGCTGATGAAATAAATCTAAGAATCGCTCTTAATCTTGGTAAACTAAGAAAGCATTTTCACAAAATAGATATTTTCGTGGCTGTTTATGTTAAATTGCAAAAAAAAAAAAGAAAAACATTATTTCTTCTTTAACTGCTTCGTAACTGTCACATAATGGCCACCAAAAAAAAAATTAGATACGGAAAATTCTAATACAAACCTTGAACTTTTTTTGAAATTTTGTGACGACATAAAAATTAATGAGGCCAATTTCATATGCTCTACTAAAAAATTGACCCATATTGCCAATTAGGTATAGTTTTGTTTGTACAAATACATTTTTAGTAACAATAAACCTCACATAGGAAAACTCTTCGACTAACGAAAAGCTCTAACTTGCTATCGATAACATTTTTTTCTTTGCAACACAATAAAAAAAAATATTATAAAATTTTTGGCTTAAAAATGTTAAAAGCTTGAAGAAAATTTGGCTTGGCAAACGAGATAAAAATGGCCAAATCTAGCCACTAAATGGCTAAATTGTCACAACTGATCCTAGGTGATAATGCTGTAGGGTGGCACATAAGTAATATGACGATCATAAGTCAAAAAAAAAGAGAAAGTTCGATGAGCTGTGGCTCTATCTTGTTGAAACAACAATTCTGGATTGTTCTCTACATCGGGCCTTAAAAATTGACTCTAACCGCAACTTTTTCATCATTTTCGAAAAACGCTAGAACTAAGAACTTTCCGTTAGTACATTAACAGTTTGGTAAATACATACATACACTCGAAAGTAAAAAATTTAGTTAGAACGCAAAATAACAAATTGCCAAACGGAAAAATATCGACACGAATCGAAAAGCAACAAAAGGGTGAATAGTTTCTTATGGTCTTAGTGTAATTCCACACAACCATTTAATTATTTTAACTTACACTCAAAATATTATGTAGTTAAATTCAAACGAAAATTCATTTTATATATTTTTTGATTCAAATTTTGATATTTAATTAGCTAAAGTTCATCAAATTTAATTTAAATTAATTAAGTTCATGTTGTAAAATTCCTTTCTTCATATATAATTTAATGAAAATTAAATTTGATGAACTTTAGCCTAATTAAATTTATAAAAATTTGGATTGAAAACCATAGAACAGTTCAACAAAAATAACCACAATACTAATCATTTTATATAATTTAAAATTTATTTAAAACACGGATTATTTACATTTCATTTAAAACTAATGATTTTTAAATTTTTTATTTATTAAACAGCATATTCCTTAAAATTGAATTATATTTTAACTGACAAAAATCAAACTACATACACAGAAAAAATTGTCTCTAATCACCAATTTTATACTGAATTCATAAAATCAAACAAACCATTTGTTGACTTTGCACTTAATACCAAAATGGTTATATTGATTACTAAAAATTGTAAAAATTTTATATTTTGAATAATTTTTTTTTTTTTCAATAAATTATATTTTGAATTTTAATTAAAAAAATTATCAAAATACTATGACATTTCAAACAATGTGTTGATTGATTTTGACAATTTCCAACAACAATTTCACAAGTTTAAATTATTTTATTTTAGACGAAATAATTTTTTGTTATTTGATTATTATTTTAGTTCAAATTTTATTTGAAAACAACTAAAATGTTAATTAAATCAAAATTATAATTTTCGTTCAACAAAAAAAATAATTGATTTAATTATTACATTAATTTAGTTTAATTACTTTTTAAGTCATTTTCTTAATTGATAAAAAACTACTAATAATTTTTTCTGTATAACAAAATAAATACGGAATAATATTATATTTTTGGTAGTTTGTTTTTTGAATAACAAACATAAAAATTGAAAAATAAAATTGTTCGTAAAATAACTATATTTTTATTCAATTTTAACAGTACGGACAACTTATTCAATAACCCACAATCAGTTACTGTAATAATTTTATGAGTGTATATATTATTAATGAAATCCCACATAAAAACCATGTAATGATTATTTATTTCGGACGTAAAAATGGTGAAAATTTAATAAGCCCCCATACAAACTTTTTCAGGAATAGATGTTTTAGGTTTCCTTGAAATCACTTTAAGCCGGAAAAATGTTCTATGGATGTTAATTATGTCTGCAGTTAGTGCTTGCTTAACAACTTTTTTTTTCATTAAAGAAATTTTTATTAACAAGTAGGAGTGCTATAGTCAGCTGTATGTAACCTACCCTCAACCGAGAGTTCGAATATGTCAGGAATGGGCTTCATATCGTATCCATAAAATATAAGCCAATCTTTATAAAAGCTGAGCTCACAGTTACATAATTTAAATTAAATATTATCACCCCTATCGCCGATGTTATGGGAATATGTTATATGGGAGCAAACCTATTTTCCCATCCCAACAAATCGGTATCGCAAAAATTTTGGGAGTAGAACTTTCTATTGTGAATTATTTGTTAGTGCTTTATAAACAAAAGTCTCTATGGTGAATAACTTGTCAGTGATTGTATTGTTAAAAAAAAATATACAAAGTAAAATACTAATAAAAATATAAAAAAATAAATAATGAATAGTGTTTATCTTCATTTTTTTATTAAAACTGCTTCAATAAAAGGACCAAGCAATTTAATTTAGTCCAACCTTAGAATGCAAATTAAAATTTACATGTTCCACACTCGTTCACATTAACAATTGTTGGGAATGCCAAATTTTTTATGTTTAGGAATTAATTCCCAAAAAATTTGTTGTGGGAATCATTCACAATACGAAATAAAAAAAATGGGAATATTTTCATGGAAGTAGTTGTTTGCGATAGGGGTGAATAATTTGTTTCAAAAATATTGTTAAGCGTATTAAGTGATTTTTAGGAGGGGATTTTATATTCTAGCTACCGTCAACTATGCGGTAATACATTTTTTTAAATTTATTGCGTATAAAATTGCTTTACAGTAGGCAGGTAATAATATTAATAAACCTTGTTTGAGATCGGACAGATTTTTGATCATATTTTTAACCAAATTTTAAAATATCATTTATTGAAAAAAGAAAATAACGATTTTAAATTTTTACAACTTTAGATAGTAAAAATAATCATTTGATGTTTGATTGATTCTACGAATTTCGTGATTAAAATAAATTTAAATTTTATTTTTCTGTGAAGTTCTTTTAAACAATATTCTAATATTTTAAAATATTTTATTGAAAAAATAAAAGCATAAATAATAATAATTTAATCCTTATTTACCCCTTGTTTTTAGAGGGTATAAAAAACTTTATTTGCACATCATAAATTGGCCGTGAACGAAAATAAATTCATACTCTTCAAATCTTTGACTTCAGAGATTTGTTAACAACACTGCAATAATAGAATTTCAAAGATAAATATTTTACAAAAAATTTGAAGTTGTGTTTTGTTGTATACTTTTGTTTTCTATCTTCAAAATAATATAATAGAAAATTTTGTTTGTACACATGTAAAATGTTACGCAAACAAGTAACCATGCATACTTGTTTGCATAACGTACCGTATACCGTATTTTGTTTTTTTCAGCATTTTCTTCTAATATTTTTACGCCGTTTTAAAACCATAAACAAATATTTCAACAAAATATGTGCACGGTAAAGTGAAGACGACAAGGAAAGATTGCTAAGAATATTTATCTTTGTACCTGCACCATGCAAGAGAAGCGATGTTTAGCTAAAAGGAATGTTAAAGTAGGAATTTTCTTTTTATATCTTGTTAAGTTCATAGTAAAATAAAAATAAATAAATAAGCCAAATGATAAATGTTGGAAGTATCTTCCACATTCTATGTACTTGCACGAAGGTGTTCTGTAAATAAAGTTCAAGAATTAAACCTTTTTTTGTTATTCAGGTTGTTAAATTTTTCACTTAAGTTTGTATGATTAAGTTTGGTTTGGATTTAAAAAAAAATGCACTTCAATAAATATATGTATGTATATCGTTACCTAAAAGACTAACGGCCCTTTATAAAATTTTGAAAATTTTACAGGAGAAGCAAACAACTTTTTAAAATTTAAATTGCCTTTGGCAGTTAATACCCTGTAAAAACTTCGCTTACTTTTTCAAAATGAACAATTTCTCTCACTCATTATTTAGTTGCTTTCTTCTATACCTGTTGTGGTATTCTGTAACTTTTAACAATAACAACAGTTGTTATTATTGTCAACCTGTTTTGTTGTTTGCACTAACGATTATGTGATTCTGTAGATTGTTGTTAACAACATAGATACAAATTAACGTCAAGTGGCATCACAGTCAAAAAAAATGGCAAAATAACGAAAAACACAAAGAGGAATTAAAAAAAAACAAATGAAATTATTAAAATTTAACAGAATTTTTTTTGTTTCTTTAAGGAGATAAGCCAAACATTTTACTATTAAATTAAATGCAAATTATTTAATTGCCATTTACAAGTTATATTATTTCTTTAAACTAAATTTTTTTATTTTTTCGACATTCAACAATAAATAAACAACACTAAAAAAGTTGTCGTTTACTTAACACAAACAGCTGACTTAACGATAACAAGTGTTGTTTAAAATGTTACAGAATAGCAATATCGTTAATTTGCTTGTTAAATTTTGTAACAATGACAACTATTGTTAAAATTAATTACAGAATCGCACCACTGTTCTATAACTACTTAACAAATTTGCAACCTTTGGCTAGGAATTTGTTGTTGCTGAATTTTTAATAGGGTTGAAAAGCAAAAACCAAATCGTAAAGAATTTAAATTTGGTAAGAGATAAAAAATACTCATGGTTCAACGAAGCTTGTAATTAAGAAAACTCGGTGTAATTAAAAGTAATACACTTTATTTTATTAAAGAAAAACAGCAAGTGCACTGGTATGATTTTCCAAAACAACTATAATGGCGCTTAGAAACCTTTCTGCTGAACATAAAGCGAATTCCCTTTGTCAACCTCTCATACCAGAATTCACAATAGAAAAAACCATACAGCAGGTGCTCGATGTCCAGATCAAGAAAATCGTTCTCCTGATCTAAAATCATGTCCTCAGAGAGCGCCTCAACAACTACAGTGTAACCTCGGTGAACGCAACCAATAGAAATTTTGGGCTGTTACGATAACTGAGTTGTTGCAAAACCAAGTCACAAATTTCTACTACTTTCTTATTTATTTAAAAGCTCATTTAAACCAATCAAGAATTTTATAAAAAATAAATTAACGTTAGCTTTTAATAATCGTATTAATTTAATTGAAATAGAGAATAAAAACAGAAAAACAAAATATACATCTAATAAAAAATTTATAAAATACACATTCAAATGTATGTTAACTTGTACTGATGGTTGTTACCGAGTTATAATGCTCAGTGGCAGTTCGTCTTCTTCAGTCCATCCATGATTTGGGCGCGGTACTACGTTCCAGTATTTCGCAATGGTGCAGGGCGTTATTTTATACCAAGCGTTTGCCAAGAGACAAACAGCATTACGCAAATGTGGACCAAAAGACTTTTCTTATACAGAAGATTTGTTATTTCTTCACGTTTTAGTCCATAGGCTGAGAATTGCAGTACAGTTTGCAGGAAAACACATAACAGTTATCATTCCATCATTACTTCTCAGCTCTCCCTTTTTGGGTTGACGCATTGCCCAAAAGTAACAAAGCCTTTAACGGAAGAGTTTAACGGAAGAGTTTACCTAAAACAACATTTTTAAACTACAGAATTAAAAAAAAACGAAAGCAATAATTTTACCTCTGGTACAAAAGTTTCTTGAAACCATTTCTCGAAAAATTCTAAAGTCATCCAAGGGTTTCTGTTGGCTTTGTAAACAATTGGCATATTGACAAATCCTTTAAATGCTCTAGGGTTTTGGGCTTTGCCAATTACAAAAGGCCTAACTTTATGTGTTCCTGTTGCATTAGTGCAAGCGAGAAATGTAATTCGTTTATGCTTATCATTCTTAGAATAACGGTAAATCAGAAAGACTATTGCACTTAAGCATAAGATTTTACATGCACACGTTTTAGTTTTGAATTTATTTATCAAAAACCAAACTTAAAAAAAAAACAAATAAAGCCTTACTTGTTTTGCTTTTGCAAAGTTGCGTTGATTGAGGCTTTGTTTTTGAAAAGTTGCGTTTACAGAGTCACCAATGTTACGAAATTGGGTGTTGCGTTAAGCGAGGAGTTGCGCATATCGAGGCTACACTGTATTTATTTCTGGATTTATGTAGGTAAAAAATAATGACTTACTTTTGGGAGATCCCTTGTAAAATTGGTTCTTTCAGTAGAATTGTAAGTAGTGTTTTTAAGTTTTAATTTATTTATCTTTAATATATAAATTGTTAAAGAGTAAAACTTTCCAATGGTTTTTGCATTTAACGGTGTTGCATATTAAGCAAACGTCTAGTTAGATATTAATTATGTTATCGTTTTTCTAGAAGATTTTTTGTGCATATTAGGGTCCACGTAATACATAAGAATTAATCAAAAAGGCGACTTACAATTTTTGGTAAGTAAGGACCGTTCGCGTGTTAATTAAAATATGGTCAAACAGGTATTTTTTCTAATTCATGCAACTTATTTAATTATTGTTCTTAGCTAAATTTGCCTTTAATAATTCATGTAGCTATTTCTTCAATATTTGGAAAAAAAAAATTTTTTTTCTAAATTCTTTGAAAAAATCGTGACTAATATTAATTTGCATCAAGTCCTTCCTTGTTATCACCATTCCAAAGTTGAAACAAAGAACTCCACTAAAACTCGCATTCGAAGTAGAATGCAATTAGAACTTCTTGAATGGTAATACCCAAAGTGTATTAACAAAGTGACCTCAGTACTACAACAATGCAACAATAGAAAAAACAACAGGCATTTTGTTGCTAGAATTGAGACGGCAAATGTCAAAATACATTTATAAAAAATGTAAATAAACAAAAAAAACGACGACAAACGTCACACACGAACAAAATCACTGCAAACAGCTGCGCTTGTGAGGTCACTTTATTAGTACATTCTGGTAATACCCTCACAATGTATTCAAAAAGAAAGACAAAAAAGTAAAATTCTAAAAAATACGAATAATTGTTACGAACAGAAACAATTCATTCGTTGTTCCATAAACATGGAAATATTCGTGGTAATCAATGCATAATTTTTGTGTCAATTATATCACTTTCTCGCTTCCAATGAATGCCTTATTAATCTTTTGGAAATAATACATTAATTTTTAGTTATTTATGTAATCAATTCCTTATTTTTCCGCTGGATTAATACTAACAGAAAATTTTTTTTTTACTTTAAGAAGACTCCTGTAAACTTTTATAGTAAACAGTGTACCATTTTTGTTTCTAAATAAAAATCGAACAAAATATATATCATGGCGACTTTTCTAGAATTTTTGGCGTATTTTAGCAATACGGAAGTAATTTGTTTTTTTAGGCCTCAAAAAATTATTTTAAATAATTTAAAAAATATGTATTTTATTGTCAAAAACTACAAATTAGGCTTTGGTGATTTTGGCGATTTTTGATTTTGAATTTGGCAAAAAAGGTCAAAATCTATCTGACAACCCTGATTCCAACATGGATTTAGGAAAGGACGTTCAACGTCTACTGATCTTAATTTGGAATTTACAACAGCCGCTTATGCGACTGTCCGCTTTAAGTTTACTATTATGATTGTTTTTTCTATTATAACTTAAACACTCTAGACTTATTCTACTGATACAATTTTTCTTACTCTACATAATTTTATTTTTGTTAAATCAGTGAGAATATGCATCGTTGCAAATTCTCACTGATGGGTTTGATGTGTGTGGACATTTTTGCTTACACAAAGTGTGAAGCTCGTGTTACATACGGAAGGTATGGTAACGACGACTAGTCAAACACACTACACAACTCTTGTCCATTTTTTAATAGCTTTGATTTCGTTGCAAGTAAGACTTTAGTGTTTGTAATTCTCATTCGCTTTACAGTTTTATCTGAATAATATCTTTAGTTTTTCTAAAATATTTGGATGAAGTTTTCTGATGATCTGGCCTAAGCCACCAGTGAAATGCGCATAGGAATAGCAAAAAATTTTAGTGTATTTGTCAAAGAATGTATATTGGTAATTTGGAACATTATAGATAATTCATGCATAAAGAAATAAAGATTCGATAAACATTTTGTTTGATTTATTCAAAATTTTGAACAATTTATTTTAACAAATCACGTTAACATTTTGTTGAAAAAAATTTTTTGGGCAACAACTTTTTTTATTGACTCAATAAACTTTGTTGTTGACTAAAAAACCAATAACTATACCCACAAACTTTTTTATCAATACTGCAAAAATTCAAAAATTTTTTTTAATTAAATATGTAATTTTCGTATACAAATATGATTTTTTTTGTGTAATGGTGTAACATCACAAATAGTAGACTTTTCTGTGGAAATGCCGTGGTTTTTACATTTTTTTCCTTACTTTTTTAAAGAACAGTTTTTCCCATTAAAAAAAATTTTTTTTTTAATATTTTTTTTTAATATGGCAGCACAAACATACCACAATAGTATAGTTTGATAACTTTATATCCGACCTCCAGATAAATGGTTAGATTTCATGATTTATATAGTTAAGAGACAACTTGTTTACCATAACCTATATTTTCAAAAATTATGTATCTTGCAGGATCTAAATATGTGACCTTCTCCGAGAAAAGGCTAGGCTCCTTTGTGTCAAAAAACGGGTTTGGACTTAATAGTAGATTCTGGTACCTAAAAGTGTAGAATAAGATGAAATGAGTTTTTCTCAAAACTTAATTTTCACACACTAGGTCCCTTTTCTCGGAGAAGATCACACATATTGATTTATCCGAAAAACACCGTTTTTTATAGAAGTCCTCATATGCAAACTGTTTACATTATATTATATACAAATTATGTTCGTCCATTGTTATTTAATATTATACTTTCCTAAACCTACGTTAACTGTCCATTGAAGATGTGAAAAGGAGGGTAACTATGCTCGAGGTACTATACTAAATAGTGCAAGCAAGAATTTTGCACTCAGTCATGTGAGCCGTTGATATTTTTAGATCTACGTTTGTTAAAACGATAAACAACAATAAAATGAAATACTAAAGTACAAATACGGTACATGTACTTATTTGCATGTATTTTCGTAATTATTGTGTAAACCAAAAACAATTTATAGTGCACAATTCCTTTGAGACTTTTATAAATAAAAGAATCTTAAATAGAGATAAAAACTAGCGTAAGTAAAAAAGTCAACACTGGGACTGCCTGAAGGCATTTGATGCTTTAAAGAAATGTTGTTTCTATTAAAATACACACATGTCAATACACTTACATATTTTAATTTAATGTTTTGATACTTTACTTAAAGACGAACAAATCCCATCTTTATGACAGGGGTTTTTGTTAAGAACTTTGTTTTCCTACAGGGACTTTTGAAGCAATATGACAGTTACGACATTAACTTTTATAATTCAATTATTGAATTTCCCGCGCAAATGTGTTATTGTTTTGTTGGCTGAATCACAAGTGGCAATATACTGCTGGAACTACATATCATCAAGGTCCATATCCTTGATGTCGCGATAACGAACACCATTCACAGTAACTGCTAAACCTCATTATCGAAGAAGTACATAGTTCGCACCAAGCAGTCAATTTTCAATTCTTAAGAGTATATTTGTGTATCGTTTTTTTATTTTTTTTCCTTAAAAGTCAGATCAAATATTGTTGTCTTCTTTATTGGTTTTTTATTGTAATTTTTTCTAAGAATATTTTTGTTGTAAATACTTATATATCCAATTATGGAAGATTTTAACGAATTCTTACTAAATGATTTTTTATTACAATAAATACTGCAATAATGGCACAAAATAACAGGTTGGAAAAAAATTTTAAATGTAAGTTTATTTTTCAGGGCAAAACCATTGTGCTTTGTTCTTCTGTATCTTTTTTATTTAAAATCCCATATAAATTACAAAAAACAAGTTGTTTTTAACTCATTACCATTTTTAAAAAAAGCATAGAGACCGAAGGATATAACGGGTGTATAAACCAACATGGATTGCAGTTTACACAGAGACAGATCGAAGGGTGTCCTTAAATTATTGCAAGATTTAAATTAGCCGCTATTTTTTATTATAATTTTGTTCGTCCTTATTTGTGCTTTTTTTGTTTGTAGCATGAATATAATAAAAACTATATACACACAATTAAATTTTATCAGTTAAAAATTTAATATTATCAATTTCATTTTGGAATTTTCTCAATTTCAAATTAAAAGTTCTTTATTTTACATGGAATTTTTTACATTTCAAATTAAAATTTCCCAATTTCATATGGAATTTCTCAATTTCAAATTAAAATTTCTCAATTTTAAATGATTTTGTTATTCGTGCTTTATGCCCAATTTTTGTTGTTTGATAAAAACACTGAAATTTATTGTTGATGGGATAAGCTATTCCTATGCGCATTTCACTGGTTGCTTAGGCCAGGTCATCAGAAAGCTTCTACTAACTACAATTAATGTTGGAAGAATTCCAATCAATTGTAGTGGGGAATGTAAGGAGAGATAAACGCACTTTTTATTGTTGATGATTTTGTTTAAACTTTTATATTGTTACAAATAGAACTGTTTCTGTAATTTTTATACGCTTAACAGTTTTATTTGGTTTAATAGCTTTAGTTTTTCTAACATCTTTATGGATGAAGTTTCCTGATGATCTGGCCTAAGCAACCAGTGAAATGCGCATAGGAATAGCTTATCCCATCAACAATAAATTTCTGTGTTTTTATCAAGTAATAAAAATTTGGAATTAAGCACGAATAACAAAATCATTTAAATTAAATTTTGTATTCCCACGAAAATTATTTTGATAATTTCTCAATTTTATTTGGAATTTTTTCAATTTCAACGAAAAATGGTGTAGTAATAATTTTAAACTAAAATAATTTTCTTTCTGTCGTCGTTCGGAATTAAGAGTGTTTTCAACAGGAGACAGACGGTGATGCATATGGAAACGGCCAAGTCGACTTCAAATTACTAAAGGACTAAGGTTATACTTATATAAATATATCTATTCTTTAAAGGGTCTTAAATTAATATAACCTATTATAAGAGATTCCAATAGACAATAACAAAATATAACATATACATTTGTATGTTTTTATAAACATGTTGTATCCGTTAATAAAGTAATATATGTTAAATGCATTGTCAAGTGTCTTATTACGAAAAGTCATAAGCTCGACAGATTTCATATCAAGATGACAGCGACTGCATTTTATGGTTGTATCGAAATATCATTCTTGGCATCATACCAAGATTCATTAGCTTTGTGTCACACATTGACGCGCTACAAATAAAATGTTATTGTACAGTTGAACTACTCTCTTCATTTTATAGGAGAGTTAGCATTGCCATTAATACTTTGTGGGTGTCTTTACAGTATTGTGGGAGTAAACTTGCTAAAAGTGTAAATATTTTTCATTTATTTTTTGTTTTTTGATACAAATCGTACTTTATAAAAAGTGTTATATTTATATATGTATGTAGTTCTCAACATATTGTTGTCTCTGAAAAAAGTTATTCGGCTTTTGTTAATTTTTTTTTAATTTATTAATAAATATTTATATGTAGACATTACCGTTGAACTAAAAATGCAGAAAATACGTCCTCTGTTTTTATTTTACCCTACATCACCATAGCCGGAGAGGTTACTTTAAGATAGTGCTAAAGTTTATAATGCAAAAAAATATACTAAATCTATCCGAGGGGATCTTAGCATTTGCATCCGTCCGTAAAGTTAGCTGGTTCGCTTTCTGTGTGTCTGTTAAAGTATTTGTAAACCCAATGAAGAAGTCTATTTCAAATGATAGGACTAGGTGCCTTCCCCTTTGCAAACCACGAAAAACTACGGTAATTTTGTAAATAGTTTAATTTAAGTTTTCATTCGATTTCAATTTCACTTCATTTTGATTTCTAGCACATACCCGATAAATTAATACAAATCTTTTCCTTATGCCCGTAATTTCTACAAAAATAAATCTAGTCGTGTTCGTACCTAAAAGTTATATTTACCTATTTCAAAGTTTATTTGTCCTACGTGTTTTAATCTTCAGTTTTCTTTACAAATATGGCAGCTTAAACACCATAAATTTCTATACACAGCTAGATTTCCCTAAATTACTCATTAAACATGACGGTTTTTCTTTTAAATTCCAACGGACACATACACTTGGTTTGTTTATTCGACTTAAAACTTTAAAAAAATTATTAATTTGAGAGGAATACTAAATATTATTATTTTTCGATTAATCGGTATAAATTCTTAGATTAGTCGCTTAATCAAAATTAGCAATTTTAAATTATTCGAACAATTAATCGTCTTAAATTGATCGATAAATCGAACAAGAATTAATCGCCTGAGCACCCTAATTATTAATTTTATTCAATCCCGAATTCGGATTTGAAATAAGCAAAAGTGTAAGGAGAAGAAGAGTTTTATTATGATTGATTTCAATTATAAAATACAAGCATCATTCCCGAAATGGTTTTTACTTTCAGAACTTAATAAACATATGGGTAATTCCATGGCAAATCGACCAAGAGTGGGACCCGACCCTTTCGATTTTAATGAAATTTGGTGAGAAGGTTCTGTTTATCCTATAAGGAACATATAAGAACAAACTAATTTTTTTAAATTTTTTTTCAAAAGTTATGTCATATGGGCATTTCCGTCAAAAGGTCCACCGTGACCGAAAATTTAAAAGTTATTAAAAGCTGATTGTTTTACGATATTGTTATAGAGAAATATTTAGATTTTACTAATTTTATTAATTTACCCATAAATTTGTTCATTAGATGAACAATCAGACTGCAAAGTTGTGCAAACGTAATTTCTTATTTGTGAGCATGTTTTATTGTATGTTTTATTTAATATTATCTTCCTTAAAAGAGGTTATATTTGATTAAAATTATTCCAAAAAAATTCTTAGAAGAGTTCGAAGAGAAAAATGTTATTCGGATAACCGTTAAATTTTTATTTTGTTCAGTTTAATTATTATGGAAAAAATTTCACGTTCGAAATGTTACGTACCGACCCAGATTTTGGTTAAAAAAAAAAAAATACAGAAGATTTTGGAATCAAACCAAAGACATTTTAATGTTACATTGCTACGTAAATATCTGAAAGTAGTTTGACTAAGAAATTGTTTCAGGTTTCGCTGAATAACGTACGGCTTTATATACATGGTCACAAAAACTTCTTCTATTTTTTTCACGTTCGAACCGCTACTTCTTTTGCCAATATCTTTGACCTAGAATCGCGCCATCCATAAACTTTAGCATAGATAACAATGCCCTCTTAGTGCTATAATTTAAGGGTTAAAAGAACGGAAAAATATTTGTTGCTTAAAATGTTATTGCATTTTCGATCCGTACGACTGTCACGTTCAACACTTTGGAATTACCCATATTCAAAATGTTATTGTTTCACCGAATAAGCCGAATGTGTTGCGATTATTTCTTCAATATCTCTAAAACTACTTTTCATACGAAGATGATTTTGATGTCATTTTAAAGAGAATACTTGCGGCTACAAACCATATATTAAAAATAAATTTTTTTTAAAAACGTAAATTTTGCAAAATATAAAATTTTTACCTAATTGGGGCACGCTGAATCCAGTAGTGCTAACTGTTTATTAGGTTAGCTCTTGTTTTTAAGAAAAACCTTTATTTTAAAAATGTAGGTGGTTGCGCTGTATATATTTGCGTAACTCAAAAACTGTTTAGTTTATTGAAATTACTTGAAACCCCGCAATAAATAATAAAGTGGATTTAGTGATACATTTGACACAAAAAGGATCATCCTAAAATTGTTTATTCCCAAAAATTCCTTTGATAAATAGTTTAAAAGTTGGAATAGTTTAATAGTTCAAATCTATATTGTTTTACCCACACCTCAATTGGTGGAGAATATGTTAATCGATTATGCTTATGACATAAAACATGTAATAGTGGGGAATGTAAGGAGAGATAAACTCACTGTTTATTGTTGATGATTTTGTTTAAACTTTGAAAATTGTAACAAATAGAACTGTTTCTGTAATTCTTATACGCTTAACAGTTTGACTTGGTTAAATATCTTTAGTTTTTCTAAAATCTTTATGGATGAAGTTTCCTGATGATCTGGCCTAAGCAACCAGTGAAATGCGCATAGGAATAGCTTATCCCATCAACAATAAATTTCAGTATTAATACGATTTCCGTATGACGTGCTAAATTCCCAGTTTTTCATATTTGATAAATACACTGAAATTTATTGTTGAGGGAAAGCTAGCTTCTATACGCATTTCACTGGTTGCTTAGGCCAGCTCATCAGTGTTTTTATCAAATAATAAGAATTGGGAATTTAGCACGAATAACAAAATCATTTAAATTACATAAAAATATTGGTTTAAGACGAACCTTATTGTATGCCGGACGACTCAGAATCACTTTACACATCGATCTAACGATGTCTGTTTGCCCTGCTCGATGCTCTAGTTCTTAAAGAACAGGTCACAATTTTGTTAATAATATTCTTTCCAGAATAAAGTCTTTGTGTTCACAAACCACCCTACTATATAGAATAAATTGATCCCAAAATAATGTATTCGCTAATACATCATCCAACCAAATATTCAATGGACTCGGCCCCCAATTGACCATTGCTGCCATACAAAAAGTGATCCCAAAAATAGCTTGTAAAAGTTGGTCTTAATGTATGGTGAAAGGTTTTTAAAATTCGGCAAAACTCGATTAAGAACTCTTACCTGTTTTGCTTTTAATACTGAAAAGATCATAAGCTTATAACAAAAATGGACAAAATGGCTCAAGTAATTACCGCGTAATTTCTGCTTAAAATCACAAGTAACTCACGAATTTTATTGGTATCTGTCGTAGCAATTACAATGCAGATACTTTATTTCATTCACTTAAACCATTAATGAACTAAAACAGTTAAATCCCTTTCGTTTCATATATATTTTTCTACAACTAATTCCTGAGAAATCCGTTGACTTGCATCAATTAACCAAAGAAAAAAAATTTTGTTAAAAAACAAATAAAATAAAATATTAAGTCAGAAGTAGATCTGCCGTGGGTCAAAATAAATTGGCGTGTTTCCTCAGCAATAACGAAAAGAAAATCCAAAAACATAAAAAGAAGAAAAATCAGTAGAAGCATAAAAAAATAAAAAAAGATTAGCAGGCTGAAACCATCAATCTAACACCAAAAATTTTGTTTGCAACTTGTTTTATACAAAAGTACATTTTCTGTATATCCCTGGCAGCGAATTTAAAAAAAAAAAGGAAAAAATACTTAAAGAAAAAGGGAAACTAAACAGCAGTTGCCTTGCAACATCAGGTTTCTGCTGTTTTTTTTCATTTGTTCAAAAATTGCTTGCATACCTGCAGGTTTATTTTTCGCCTTAGAATTCTAGTATTCAGCCACTGAGTCAGTCATGCACTCATTCATTTGGTTATTCCAGTAGCCTTCGAAACTTGACGTAGTTTATGTTTTCCAGTTACTTTTTTTCTTTGCTGCTAAACTGATTAATTGCCACTTAAGCCGAAAATTCATAGAAAACAAGACAATTTTTTCAGTTTCAAGTTTCACTATTCTGCTGTCCTCGTTTCTATTAAATTTTAAATAAAAAATAAATATAAAAGTTTTTTTTCCTTCTTTTTTGAAAAGGGTGGTTCAACAATAATGCACGATGTTAATTCTGAGTCACAACTTAACGTCAAGTTTTTTGTGCAACTTAATTTGATAATTCTTTGTTTCAGTATTTGACAAATTCAACCATGGAGAGGTATAGAATTGAGCAGCGCGTTTAGATTGTTGAAGCCTTTTACAAAAATGGCCGTGCAAATCAAAATGCATTTTGTGCACGACGAGGCACACTTTTACATCAGTGGATTCGAATTACTGCATTTAGATAACTGAGAATCCACGAGTTATTGTTGAATTGTCGATGTCTTCAGAAAGAGTGACTGTATGGTGCGGCTTATGGTCTAACGGCGTTATCGGGCATTACGTTTTCAAAAATGAGATAATAACAGACTTCTTGTTACCAGAAATTGTGGATATGGACATGGACGATATCTGGACCCAAAAGCATATAGGTCCCTTGCCACACAGCCAACGAAACAATGGCTCTTCTGCCCGAGAAATTTAATGGCCGTGTCATCCCACGTCGTGGTGATGTTAATTATCCACCATGTGATCATGTAATTCGAATTCTTTCTTTGGGGATTAAAAGAAGAAGTGTACGTCAATAAGCCAAGAACAATTTAAGAGCTTAGGGATGAAATAATTCGTCATATTAACGAAATGAGCTTTCTTTATGTCTAAGAGTCATTGAAAATATGGACAATCGGATAGAGGTATGCCACCGAAGCCATGACGAGCATTTGGTCGATATTTTGCTTTACACATAATTGTCATAGATCCTTCTATCATGATAAATAAAAAAAGATAATTAACATCGTATGATTTGGTTGTACCACCCTTTATATATGCATGTATACATAAATATTTTTTTTAATAATTTATTAGATGCGAAATGCAAACATGGATACAGTTTTAGTGTGGCTTGACGCAACTGTTACTATTGCGAATTTTATTAACGTGCATTAATTGGTTACATAACGGCTTGTGCCTACAGTAAAAAATTGCAGTTATACGCTAGAAAGTCTCGTTTAAATCAGACACTTATAGCAAGTGTCAAAGCCACAATCAAACATGTCAAATTCATAATAATGAGACCACAATTCTATAAAAAAAGGAACTAAGTGTTTAAATCTTTGTGGTATTAGGGGCACCAATAAAGTCAATATTTTAAGTATTACAGACCAGAATTATATCTATAATAATCGGTCTAAAATTCTAGAAATACACGCAGAGAAAAAATATGGTTGGGCATGGTTAGGGAAACAACACTATGTTTAATATAACAATTTATTGTTGTCGTACACAAATAATTGTTACTTTTCTTTAATATCAAAAATATTATAGTTACTGTAAACATATGAAACGTTTATCGCAATTATAAATTTGAGTATTGCTGAACGAAAAATAATTATTTTTCTAACAACTAAATTATGATTACTTTAAAAACATATTATATTACTCACATCCATATAATGTTATTTAATAGCCATAACATGATAACTTTCTATACATTTGTCATATTATGTTTAAGATGCAATCAAACCATTTTCACTCTAATTATATTATGTTAGCGCCATTTGTAAAACAATTTTGTATCAGTTGTGTCGTTAATTTTATATGTGAGCGGTTAAACAATTTAAAGATAAATTCCCATAAAAAAATATGTTTAAAGAAATTAAAAAAATTAAAATATTAGCGGAGTTCATTCCGTATTAGTGATTTAATAGATTTAATATAAGTTTAAGCTACAGAGTTGCAATAAAATAGAGAAGATAAGCTGTGATATTAATTTAAGTTGTGTGTTTAATTTAATTATATGTTAAATGTTTTATGTTTTATGTAAGCTGTGTAACATTTAATGAATAATTTAATGTGATAAACTACTACTTAGTAATTACAACCCCTGAAGATGTCAACAAATAATTGACGAAACGTTGGGAGAAACATGTAAAAAAAAAAAAAAAAAAAAAGGTTTTTTATTTACATTAATACATTAGGCCCAATTAGCTTAACGGGAACTTATATATAATGTCTAAACGACTTGGCCAAAAAAATAACAAACATACTTTAGCAAAATATCGTAGTTTTTTTGTAGAATCCAAAAACAAAACACACAGAGATTTCGTTATATTTTATAAAAGTTACGATATTTCTGTGGTTTTCATGGGCAACCGCATGTGTCTAAAAACAAATTTTTCAGGAGAGCCGAAAAACAATTCTTTATCCTACTATGGGCAAGGTATTGCAGATTTTGAATTTGCTCTTTTGCAAGCCTTATATTGAACTCCGCTGTTTGATTCACATTAAGAAAAATTGTAAAAAGCCACAAAATACAAAATCGATTCAAAAAAGTTTAAACTTATTTTATATTTTTATGACAGTTATGAAAGCGGCTGTATCATAATACGATTGCTTCTACATTAATTAAGATTAACATGATGATAATATGATTACTTCTTAGCTTATTATGTTTAACATGACAATAATATGATTAGTTCTTAAATTATTATGATTTACATGACAATAATTTGATAACTTCTTAACTTAGTATAATTAACACAATAATAATAATATGATTATGGCAAAAATATTATGATGTAATATTACGAGTATTTTTAGTCATAATATGATTCAATAATAATCTTAATATGGTGACTACAATCATAAATTTTTTCATAATAAGATGCTCTTAGAATATGTTTACCACAACCATGTTTTTTCTTTGCGTTTGCAGGGGTACTAAGAAAGTCAATTCCCATAGTATTTCAGGAAGGGATCATTAATTGACTTTCGCCTTGAAGATCTGTATGGTGCCGAATTAGGTAACTACTTACAGTGACCTTCTAAATTCTACTGACGACGAAGCTGAAAGTTTTAAGAAGGAGATAACCGTTGCAGCAGCTAATGAATCTGCACCAAACCAGTATTCATCAGGCTTTAGCTGTTCTACAAATTCGCCTGCCAAAAGGCGGGATAGATATCGATCTCATCCAAGAACAGTAAGTGTTTGCTAGAAAAGTTTTAGGGGCGGACAGAAAATGGGCCTTTTCAACTTATCAATGAAGATGAAGTTAGACCTAGAACCTGCATTCTGGTAAGAAACCACTGTTACATTTGGAGTGTGCCTTTTTTTAGCGGCAGATACGTGGCCGCGGCTTGCATTTCTTCTAGCATGTCTTAACTATCGATATAAGGAAATATTGTATTAATTTTCGTACCTATAATCCGTGCAAATTTTCGTGTAGACATCCATAGGAACTATCAGCTAGACATTTTGATTAATACCGCAGCTGCGATAATGGTAGAATAGTGTGAGATACCTCCTCTGCCACTGTCCTGCAATCGCTCGAAGGTGACTGGTCAATTTAGGATCTGACGCGTTCGATGAATTTTATAATATGTCTGCCACTATGAGTTTGGGTTGGTTTAAAGTTGAAAATTCAGTAAAGGAGAATTAAAGCCTATAGGGTGTTTTTCTTAGCTACACGCAGAGAAAAAATATGGTTGGGCTTGGTTAGGGAAACAACACTATGTTTAATATAACAATATATTGTTGTCGTACACAAATAATTTTTACTTTTCTTTAATATCAACAATATTATAGTTACTGTTAACATATTAAACGTTTATCGCAATTATAAATTTGAGTATTGCTGAACGAAAAATAATTATTTATCTAACAACTAAATTATGATTACTTTAAAAACATATTATATTACTCACATCCATATAATGTTATTACATAGCCATAACATGATAACTTTCTATACATTTGTCATATTATGTTTAAGATGCAATCAAACCATTTTCACTCTAATTATATTATGTTAGCGCCATTTGTAAAACAATTTTGTATCAGTTGTGTCGTTAATTTTATATGTGAGCGGTTAAACAATTTAAAGATAAATTCCCATAAAAATATATGTTTAAAGAATTTAAAAAAATTAAAATATTAGCGGAGTTTATTCAGTTTAGTGATTTAATAGTGAAAATGGAAATTATCGTAGTTTTTTTGTAATATCCAACAACAAAACACATAGAGATTTCGTTATATTTTATAAAAGTGTTCTGTTGTTTTCTTGGGCAACTGCGTATGTCTTAAAACAAAATTTTCAGGACAGCCGAAAAACCATTCTAGATTAAACTATGGGATCGGTATTGTGCACCACGTTAAAAAATCGGAATTAATACATCTTATTTCAAAAGTTTTTAGAAACATGTAAAGAGCAATTAAAATTAGGCAATATGGCATCAACATCTCAAAATCGGAAAAGAAAAATAAGAAAAAATGGACAAACGCGGTTGCCCATGAAAACCACAGATTTTGGATTTTCTCTTTTGCAAGCCTTATATTGAACTCCGCTATTTGATTTACATTAAGAAAAATTGTAAAAAGCCACAACATAAAAATCGATGCAAGAAAATTTTAATTTATTTTATATTTTTATGACAGTTATGAAAGGTGCTGCATTATGATTGCTTTTAAATTTATTATGATTAGCATGATAATAATATGATTACTTCTTAGCTTATTATGATTAACATGACAATAATATGAATAATTTCTTAGCTTGTTATCATTAACATGATAATAATATGATTGCTTCCTAACTTATTATGATTAACATGACAATAATATGATTGGTTCTTAACTTAGTATGATTAACAGAATAATAATATGATTCAGGGAAAAATATTATGATGTAATATTACGAGTATATTTAGTCATAATAGGTTTCAATAATAATCATAATATGGTGACTACAATCATTAATCTTATCATAATATGTTGCTCTTAGAATATGTTTACCACAACCATGTTTTTTCTCTGCGTGTACATTAGAACTTTCTATATTGATAGCTTTCGCTTGATAACTAAGAATGTCAAACTGTGTTGACAAATAAAAGAAGAGAAGTTCTCTTGTTCGGTCGTGTTTTTATTGAGCTCCGTGGAAATTAATTTGTAATCACAACAAAACATTGAACAAAACATAAAATAAAAATTAAAGTAACTAAATAAATCATCTATAACAAATTTAAGACAATATTTAAACTATCAAAATAAATATAAAAAACCCAAAAGAAATAATCGTAATATAAACTTCAATGTATACAACTAAATTAAGAAGTCAAAATAACAACAATAATAAAAAAACAAAACCTAACAAACTACATAAACAAAAGAAACAAGTTTCAACAAATATTATGGATAAATCAACAACATCTCCCGCGCCAAAACGATCAAGAGATATTATTCAAACCTCTTTAATTGAAAATACTCCCGCGCCAAAACGATTAAGAGAAGTTATACAGACTACTTTACAAGAAAAAACTCCTAATAATTCTTTAAACTCTTATTCTCTTTACTCAACGAACTCAAGCTCTCCGCTTAAGCTCATACAAGTGATGGAAAGACGTTTTGAAAAACTAACCGAACAACTACAAACAACCATACAAACTATGTTTCGCGAGTGTGAAGATCGTTTGTTAAATGAGATTGATAAAAAACTTAACGCTGCTATGAGTGACTTAATCAACTTAACAACAAAAGTATCAACTCTAGAATCAGTGGTTCAAGAAATAAAGTGTACAGCAACGGAGACAATAATAGCACTTACAAATGATAATGAAATTTTTAAAGAAGAGATCGAAACTCTGAAAAAATATATTAGAAAACACGAAAACTCAATAGTATCTACTGATATTCGTATAAATGGTATTCCTTACAGCCAATATGAAAATCTACAAGCCATATACTTTAAACTCTGTCAAACTGTTAATATAAATCCGCCAAATACTAAAGCAATATTTCGTGTAAAAAATAACATAACTCATAGAAAATTTCAAAGTAATAGTAATAATAATAATAACACAAATGATCCTGCTATAATTATAAAGTTCAAATGTCCATATGATAGAAATTTCGTTCTGAAATCAATAACGTCCTATATAAAAGCAACAAACAATTTTCTACGCTTAAATCACATCGGGTTCGACAGCTCAGTCCCATTTTATGTAAATGAAAATCTAACTCCTGAGAATCACCGTATATTTCTTCAAGCACATCGTTTGAAAAAGAATGGAACAATATCAGCTGCGTATACTAATAGAGGTCTTGTTTATATTAAACAATTGGGAGAAGACGATCCGGTATGTATTACTGAACTCAAAACCCTATACCAGATGTTTCGATCCCCAGATAATGAAGCAAATAATATGGAAAACTGATGTTATGATATGCTCTATAAAACTATTTACAATTTTAATTTTTGTTGCCGTATTAAAATTTTATACATTAAACCTTAAATTGTACAATGATGTAATTTTTACCGCTAATTTTAGAAAATGTATTATCTTTCTTTGTTATAAGCATAAAATAATCGTTATTAGTGCTAGCATTGCAATTAGAAAATTTGTCGTACAATATGAGTTCAGATGCAAATAGTATGGGTAGAGTTAGTTCCAGAGAAAACCTCTACACCATGATAAGGATACTTTCCAAAAGAACTAATGGACTAAACATTTGTCACTTTAATGCACAAAGCTTGAACAAAAAAATAGACGAATTTCGATATATTTTTAATGAATCTCGAATAGATATTATATGTGTCTCTGAAACTTGGTTTCGTACTGATGTGCACGATAACAGTTACAAGCTTAATGGATATAGACTTTTTCGGTCAGATAGATCTACGAATGCTGGCGGAGTGGCAATCTATGTTAAATCGTCTATTGCAAGTAAACTTAAACTAAGAGTTTCGAATGATAATGGGCTGTCCTTTAATACTCAAATGACGGAATATTTATTTCTTGAAATATCACACAATAATCAAAAATTACTTCTGGGTACAGTATATAGACCGAACAATAGAATTAATATCACACCGTTGTTAGAAAAATTATCAACACTCAGTCTTAATTACACCAATATAGTCATAACCGGTGATTTCAACGCTAACATCATGGTTGATAAATCTTTGAAGGAGGAAATGAATGCAATCGGATTGACTTTGATAAATAATACAACACCAACGCATTTTACAACAACCGCAAGCACTCTACTTGATTTATGTTTTACTGATAATCTTTCCCGTATACTCTTGTTCGACCAGCTTTCTGCTTCTGTTTTCTCCAAACATGATCTAATCTTTATTTGTTATGATTTTCAAACAACTGCTCAAGAAGAAACTATCACCTTTAGAGATTTTAAAAATATTGATATTGAATCGCTGGAAAGTGAATTGACAACAATTCCTTGGAGCCAGTCATTTCAAATGCCATCTTGTGATGAACAGGTTATATTCTTGACTAATAACATACAATACTTATATGAAAAATATATTCCGGTTAAAACTAAGAAGCTAAAGACTGACAACCCCTGGTTTACAAGCGATATAAAAACTTCGATTGATAAAAGAAATATAGCATATGAAAGGTGGAAAAGATTTAGAACCAGTGAACTTTACAATATTTTTAAGATCAGTAGAAGAAATGTTAACATAAAGATCAGAGCTGCAAAATGTAAATACTATAAAGAAAAATTTCAATCAGCCACTAGCTCAAAGAGGAAATGGAAGGAAATCCGCTCAATAGGTATTGGTAAAAACTATATACATGACGGTAGCAAAATTGACGTAAACCAACTAAATACTGAATTTTCAAGTATACCAATGCCTGATGCAAATCTTACATACTATGACTCTACTAATGCCTTCTGTACTAGCACTACGAATCATGAACACCAGGCTAGATTTGAGTTTACGAATACCACCCAGGAAGAAGTCCTGAAGTCCATTTTTGATGTAAAGTCAGATTCGGTTGGCCATGATGGTATCCATCCTAAATTTATTAAACTAATAACTCCATATATACTCCCACAATTAACACACTTGATGAATACAATAATAACAACGTCAACTTTCCCATTATTGTGGAAGCAGGCAAAAATTAAACCTATCCAAAAGGCCGATAAAAGTTATAGACCTATCGCAATACTACCGTATTTGTCAAAAGTTTTTGAAAGATTAGTCAATGGGCAAATGACAAAACACTTATATAATAAATCAATACTATCTGATAGGCAATCTGGTTTCAGACCCAAACATAGCTGTATATCAACATTAATCGACGTTTGTGAGGAACTACGATCAAAGATGGATGAGAACATGATATCATTTCTAATCTTACTTGATCACTCAAAGGCATTTGATACTGTCGAACACACTTTACTCTGCCAAAAATTAAAACACATGCGCCATTTCTCAAACACTGCTGTTAAATTAATTTCGTCATATCTTTATAACAGAACTCAATTTGTATGCTCAGGTTCTGAAAAATCTGACATTTGTTTGACATCAAGAGGTGTACCGCAAGGCTCAATTCTGGGTCCTCTTCTATATTCAATTTATTCCAACGATTTACCGTCTAGAGTCAGCTATTGTGGAATTCACATGTACGCTGATGATGTACAACTTTACATTAGCTGTTCGCCATCTAGTATCAATGAATGCATCGAAAAGTTAAACCATGATCTTGATAAAGTTCATAGATGGGCCTTAATAAATGGTCTTTGCTTAAACGCAAAAAAATCCAAGGCAATACTGATAAGCAAAAGCAGCTATGTACACTCAAATCTACCACCAATACTCGTTGGGCAATCCGTAATTGACATAGTTGATACTGCAAAAAACCTTGGAATTGTAATTAATAATAAACTAACCTGGTCAAGTCACGTAAACTTCGTTTGTGGAAAAACTTACTCCATGCTAAGAAATCTTTGGACCACGCAATATTTCACTCCATTTAATATACGCATGCTTCTTGCCAGGACATTTTTACTGCCGACACTTCTTTATGGTTGCGAAATTTTTTCTAGCTGCAATTCACTATGCCAGACTAAGCTCAAAGTTACATTTAATAATGTTGCAAGATATATTTATGGTAAAACTAGATACAGTAGAATATCACAGTTTTCTTACCAAATCTTTAATGTACCTTTTGAAAACCTACTAAAATGCCGCACTCTACTATTTTTACACAAAATTATTTATAGTAAACAACCTGAGTATCTTTACAAAAGAATAACGTTTTCAAGATCCAATAGAGGATACAAAATAAACTCCATTCGATACCGTAAACTAATATCAGAAAGACACTTCTTCGTTAATGCCATCCGTCTCTGGAATGAACTCCCATCTAATATACAAGTCCTAGGCAATGCTAAGCACTTTAACATTGCAATATTTTCTCATTTTGCTTAAAATTTTGTAACTTATATTAAAATTATTGTCTACTTTTACTTATTATTAATATAAATAATTTCTCTAATCTATAAGTAACTTCAAATAAATCTGCCACTGTATCAGCAGTACTATTATATAAGATTGAAAGTCTTGTTGTACTGTAATTTTTCTAATTAAATAAATAAATAAATAAAATAAAATTTCTCTTCTGTAAGGTTTGGCAAGTCATCATGAATCGTTTGCATATTGTGGATACTTACTTTGAAAAAAAAACTTGTTCGCGAAGCGCTTCATCCAATTTACGAAGCGTATTTCTGGTTAAAGGCGTTAACGAATCACCATTACATTCATTAAAGTTTCATTTATTTCGAAATTAGTAAGAAGATACCGAATGAAAAGCGCTGTCGAGCTATGCTGACTGAATTTTTGTTTCCAACAAATTATCGGCTAAACATCAACTGTATTTGGTTCAAGCAAGAGGGCGCAACTTGTTATATAAGGCGCTTAACAATCAATTTATTGCAAAAGAAATTTGTTGACAACTTTATTTCCAGAAGAGGTACTGTTCAATGGCCCCTCGTTCGTGCAATTCAACGTCTCTGGATTTCTATGCTACGGTTAGCTGCTTATGGTTAAAGCCAACAAACGAGCTACTCTTATTGACGCTATACGAACAGATTTTTTTGAAAAATTTAATCACAAATTGGACTGATCGAAGGGACCATGAAACTTGTAGTCGTGCAAGACATATGCCGGAAATCATATATAAAAAATAAATGCCATGAATTTATCTCCGGGTTACAATAAAAAAAAATCATTCTAACAATATTCCTGTCTTGTATCATGCAGCTAAAAACCACCATATATAAAAATAAATTAAAGGTTAAGTGAGTCAGTTGAAAAATCACTGTCATTTCTACTAAAAAAACTTGGGAAGTTTGGTTCAAATTTGGAGTCTTTAGCCGATTTTGAATTATTTTTCTTTAAAATTGTGTCATAATCTACCTAAACATTAACTTTTATGCATTTTTATTTGGCAGAAAATTGTTTTTGTGATGGCGTTTTTGTTTGGAATTTTTATATATTAGTAACCTTTCTAAATAAAAGTCCACCGTATACATTTATTGAGAAAATATTTATTCCAAATATTTTTTCGGAGCTTTATTCATAAAGGCTTAAGTATTTTTTTAAATTTATCTTTTTGTAACATTCTTTAATTTCAACATTAATTTACATTCCCACTTAATAAAATAATTAGTTTTAGTTCTGTCTACCAAAAGGACTTAAAGCAATAATTCTTATTGTTTTCATTATTTATGTACTTTAATTGAATTTCTTGTGCCACCAAACATGAAGTGGTTTGGTTGTGGTTACAATAAGGAAAACAAATTCGAAATTACTCTAAGCACTGCATTAAGATGCAACATAATTTAGTTGTCGGTTGGGTTTCACAACATACGATAATGATTTCTAAGTTTTTAATGAATGCAAAACATTGAATCAGTGAAGAGTGTCCCAAAATAAACGTAAGATCGGAACTGAACACATTTGTGCAGTTAAGAAATAAAAAAACAATTTTTAAGCTGCTGTTACCATTTAACAATATCTTAAACATTATAAAAGTAGTCAAGGTTTCACCCCTATCCCCCGGTACCATACAGCAGGGATCATTTCCCTGCATCAACGAAAGTTTCTATATTAATGCGAAATGGCCATTAAAGTTCTTTAATATTCACTCCTTGTTTCTAAAGTATATTTTCACAATGTTGACTTATTAGCGGAAAGAGATAAGCCCCAATTGTCAAATTTCGTATGTATGAGTCAAAATATGTGCATGAGTGAGTTAAATTGTTTTTGTTTTATACGGGGACAATTTGAAAAGACGGGTATCTTTGTAATGCTATTCCAAATGAGTTTACCTTGTATAAATGTACCTTATTTGGTGTTGTTATTGGGCACACTCTCAATTGTAACGGAAAAAACAACCAATTTTTTTTAGAAAACTTTATGTGCACACTAAAAAAATATGTCGCCACATGTCGGTCACAAAAATGATAATTAAAATACATCAATGAATGTTTACGATTTAAAGTAGATAGAAGGCTGTGTGGTCGTTACACTCTTTCTTTTAAAGGATAAGAAAATATGAAGAGTGCTATAAGTTGTTTGCCATACTTCGACCGTTTGTAGGAAATAAGGAAGGTTTAGTCAATAAAAACAAATGTGCATGGGTAAAATGTAATGTTTTTTCAGCGTTTAAAAAGACTGCAGTCTAAATAGAAAAACTGCCGTATCTTCAATTCAATTCAATTATCAAATAATAACTTTTGCTTTTACTTCTGATTCATTAAATTTAAAAATTCACTGTCAAACCAGCACGAAAAGCTAAAAGTTGTACACATCCAAATTTTTAATATTTTAATCAGGCTTAAGTTCATCAAATTTAATTTTCATTAAATTATTTCTTGACATAAGTACGGAAAAAGAAGGAAGTTAGGAAAAACATGTAAAATCAATTAAAATGGATAATCATTAAAAAAAGCAAATTTCGATCTACCAAAGGTTAAAATACAATTTGGTTCAAGGATTGATGTTTGACTTTTGACGTCAGCAGTCGTCGATGGCTGCGAGTGTAAGACGGCAAATCCATCTGAGGAGATCAAGTGGTTGTGATCGAAACATGTCATGGTAACCAGCCGCCTGGGTTCGAATCTCAGGTCAGTCAAGAATGAATGATTATCAATAACAATTTTAATTAATTTTCATGTTGTAAAATTCCTTTCTTCATTAAAATAATTTAATGAAAATTAAATTTGATGAAATTAAGCCTGATTAAAATATTAAAAATTTGGATTAAAAATCATAAATAGTTCAACAAAATAACCACAATTCTAATTATAGTTGTACACATATTTTTGTTTTTTAGTCCGACAATTTTTTATTTCCTTGTATGATTGTTTGTTTGCTTATTTAGTAGTCTGATTTACTTATATATTTCTTCCATTTAAGGTAACAAAAAACACTCGAAGTATACCCAGAAAATTATTTGACTCATACTCGCACGGATATTGTACTTGTAAGTGTAGGTATAACATAAGCATACACAATTTTTACTTACAATCGTTTTGTAAACACGCATCATGCCCAAATCTCTAGTTATGAAGTGAATTCTGACACGAAAACGTTGTGCATGGTTTGCGACTCATCTTCAATAGTACACTTTTATACAAGTTAATACTTTTCAAGTACTAAAAATAATACTTTTAGCATTCTCTGGTATGTACCAGCACAGCCATGGAGGTCATTAGCATTATGTAGTATTTCAAAAATAAACTAATTCAATGTACATTATGATTAAAAAAACAATCTGAAATTATTTAATACTATTATTGTTTTAATTCAAATCTTGCAATAATTTAGGACACCCTAAATTAATAAATTAAATCTGTGCAACATAAACTGAATAAAATATCGAAAACTAAAATGTTCTATGTTCAGCATCTGTTTACATTTAAGTTGTTATTAAATACAAAAGGAACTTTAATTTTATGGTTTTACAAGATACAAACATGCTATATGTGTTGCCAGTTTAACAATTTCCATGTTTTGAACAAAAATGTGTAAAATACTACAACGATTATGATGTGCCGCGTAAGTTTTCAATAATTACTAAACTAAAGAACAAGTAAAAGTACCTAATATTATGTACACTCCACCATGGTTTTGAATAGGCCAACTGGTCCCTAGCTAATTTGGTATGGGCGCTGTAGTGCCAAACTCTTTATTTCGGAAGTATATTTTATATTATCAAAGTTATTTTCAGGAATACAAAATTTATTATTAATAAGATTTCTGTATGACGTGCTAAATTCCCAACTTCTCATATTTGATAAATACACTGAAACTTATTGTTGAGGGAAAACTAGCTTCTATGCGCATTTCACTGGTTGCTTAGGCCAGCTCATCAGGAAACCTTTTCCAAAGATTTTAGAAAAGCCAAAAATATTATACAAATAAAACCTTAAATCGAATAAGAATTTTAAACACTCAAAGTCTTACTTGCAACAATATCAAAACTTAAACAAAACACTAACAATTAACAGTGAGTTTATATTTTCTTACATTCCCCAACAATTGGTTGGCTTTTTCCGACTCGAATTGTAGTTGTAAGTGGGTAAAAAGAACAAACAAAATTAAAAAACAAACTGCTTCATTTTATTGTCATCGGAAGAATACAACAAAAAACCCTAGTCCACTCAGTTTAGTTTTTTGCATTTTATATAGAGAGACAACTTTTAGCTCAGTCTTGTCAACATATGCAGCTTGTTTTGTATGGAACCTTTCGCACTAAAGCCCTTAATTTGTTAAATTAAATTTGTATATACATAATAAATAATTCAGCACAGTTGTGTTGCCCCTGTGTCTTAAAGGTAAAAAGGTTTAAGTAATGATTACAAATTCAATTTAAATAAAAAAATAAATTTAGAACGGTACTTGTACCTGTTTGGCCCATTTACAAAAGTTAATAATAATATTCTTTCTTTTAAGTTGATATCTTCGGTAGATTATGTCCTCCGAAATTATATGTTATCGGCGCTTTTGAGACAAGATTGTGATTATGAGTGCACATTCCAAAAACATAAGCAATAAGTCATCAAAATAATCCTTCAATATAATGTGAACTTTTTAATGTTAAGATCCTAAAGGCGTCATTAAATCAAATTTGATTTAAGTCAACTTAAGCAGTTTATGGCAGTGAAAGCGATGTTTGGGATTATTCTTGTATGGGAACTGTGATAAAAATATGCAATAATTTTTATAAAATTTTTGGGTTAAGTTTCATTTAAATAACAACATAATTAGAAGTCTTTATGGTACTCCGAAAGAAATTTTAATGAGGGCTTAGAGAGCATGTGTACCCATTTTTGTCATTCTACTTATGACAACAAAATTGTACATATCAAATTTTATAAAATTATATCCAAAATATGCTACCTGTTCGTTGTTCCCAGAAAAAAGCAAAATGAAAAAAATCCATCTAGCTGGCCAGACATAATAACAAATGGCATTGTTAACTCGATTCGTTTCACATATTAGCACAAACGTCTAATTCCCTCCTCATACATTTTGGTGTAAGCCAAATCTATCCACTTAATGGCGAAAATGGCAACACTGCCTCTTCGTATTCATTTTGACATACATACAATATATGTACAATATCCTGGACTTATATTTAAATACACAAAGCATCCTTCTTCAGAAATGTAAAGACTAAAAAGACAAAACTAATTAAACATAAACGTAAGCACATGCAAGATGATTTTAAAGTGCTACAGAATTAGTTTCCGTTTGTGTAATTAACACTCAACTGAATGATATGATTGTTAATTCTATAAAATAAAATTAAAATATATTACAATAAACTAATGTTTAAGAATAATCCGTATTTATGCTATTGGCATTTTAAATGGTATTTTAATAAAATATTTAATATTAACTTCATAAAAGTACAGCAACTAATTCATGTCCCGTTAAAAAAATCTACTCCAAAAAATTGTTAAAAATTATAATGGTATAAACGGCGCAAAAGCCGCCATACCACAAAAGGTGGAGGGGATATTATGCAAGTGTACTGATGAGCGTTACCACATTATAGTATACCGATCGCCCTATTTCGTTCGGCAACCTTGCGGGCATACACTATTTCTAGATTGCATTCAATTGCGTCGACTGCTGGCTACACAAGTCCATATATGAGTTTGTCATGCTGGTTGTTGTTTATAGAATATTTCTCTTAGACCCTATTAATATTGATTTATATCTACTCTTGGTTCTTTCGACTAGCGAAGTTTATCTAACGATTGCCGTCTGTCCGTCGGACCGCGTGTTTGTTGA